>CM019152.1:34418698-35024164 GCA_009733165.1 Naja naja
TTTTCGTATCAATGTTTTGAAGGAAGTGTCATGAGGGTCATTTTCTTGAAAAAAAATTCTAATTCTCTTGTCAATATTTTATTAAAAACTTCATCTTTTAGAATCGATCTCTGGAGCATCCAATTGTTTGATTGTGGTTGTTGCCCTTCCCATCTAAGCCTAATCATATTATGGTCTGCTAGTGTAGTTGGTTCCATTGTTATGTCTAAAATTCCTGAGTTTAGTTTTTGGTCGCCCAAACCATGTCAAGTCTTGACCAGGACATGTGACGGTTAGAGTAATGAGTAAACTGTTTTTGTTCATGTTCCTCTCTCCAGACATCACTAATATTAAATTCCTTCATGAGATCAAAAATATTTTTGGTAATTTTTTTCTTTTCTAGATTGGTATTATTTCCTTTATAATCTAATAGTTTATTTACGACTGCATTAAATCTCCTGTAATAAATAACTGTTGATATTGCAATTCTTTGAGTTTATCATATAATTTCTGAAAGAAGAATTCTTGGGGGCCATTTGGAGCATAAATTACCACTAATAAACATTTAATTTGTCCAAGTTCAACTTCTACCATAAGTAACCTACCGTTTGTCAGAGTATATTAGTAGCAGGGGTTTTTATCTTTTATATAAAGTACTACTCCTCTTTTTTTTTTGATCTAAAGCCGCAAAACATATTACCTAATTTTTATTCTCTAATAGATGTTTCTGTTTTTGGTGATATGGACTTCTTGTAGTGCTATAATGTCTGCTTTTTGAGTTTGTAAGTGCTTAAAAACCTTTTTCCTTTTTACTGGTGAGTTTAATCCATTTATATTCCAAGAGATAAGGTCAGATAGGTTTGCATTTTATTGGATCCTATATTTAGCGCTTCTTGTGATTCTGATGTCCATGAGTTCTTCTGGGACTTCTGGATTTCTCTTGCTATCATCTGTACTATCAGTTATATTTACCTTACCTTTTTATATGTCTAATCTTTTCCTTTCACTCTCCTAGCTTCCTCCCTGTCTTCATCTACTCCTTCCCTATTTAATTGTTGATCAAAAAACATCTCTGCCTTTTCTATAGTATCGATTTTATATTTCTTGTCTTGCCAGGTTACCATTATACCTTCTGGGATTAACCATCTAAAATTAATATTTTGTTTTATCAATTTGGTCGTTAGAAATTGATATGGTCTTCTTAAATCTCTTATTTTTTTGGGGGTTTGTTTAAGAATTATTATTGTTTTGTCGGCATATTGTAAAATATTATCTCTGGATCTATATAGAATTTCATCTCTAAGTGATTTCTTGACAAATTTAACGTGTATCTCTCTTGGTAGGTTAAATCTCCTAGCATAGTTGGTTTGGACTCTGTACAGTTCGTCAATTTCCCTCATTAGATCTCCTTTTGCATCTCTAGTGTGCCAGCTAGAATATCTGTCATAACCTCCCATAAATTTTCTTCCCTTTCTTCCTTCCGTTTTGGAATCTTAAATAGTGTGCAGCTTTTTCTGACTCGAGATGGATGATTTGCAGTTTCTAATTCTTTGTTCTCTCTTATTAACTTTTCTGTCAACTCATCTACTCTCTTTTCCTCTTTAATCACCTTTGTTTCTATTTCTATTATTTTCCTGATTTTTCCTCATCTCCTGCTGAAATATTTCAAATTTTTAGTCTATCTTTTGTATCTTATCTTTCAAATCTACTTTAACCGATCAATTTCCTCTTTCATCTCCTCATGATTTTTAACCATCATCTCCTGCATGCTTAGCAATAAACTTTGTAAATCCTTGGAGAATTTGCACGTTCTTTAGGGAGCGTTTCCTCGATTGTCTTTTGTGCAGAGGACTCTGCACTGTCATGGTGGTTGATAATTGGTTAGGAGCTTTCCTAACTGTGCCAGTCCTAGAGGTATTAATAGTACTCGTCATTTTTTAAATTTCACTTGAAGTTTTTCACAATATCAATTAACTTCACTTTTTCCCCTTATTTCTTTCCACCCAAATCAAGTTTATATCCCAATCTCCTCCCTCTTTTGTTTTAGTATAAACAGATTTATCTTAATACATATAACATAGATATGCTTATTCAATATTTAATTATCCTTATCTAGTATCTCTTCTAAAATTCAGAGCATAAAAATAATTCTTTCCTAGGACAACAATTCTAGTAAGCAGCTTATCAATTATATAGTTATATGATTCAGTGGTTTTAAGTAAATACTTATTTGGAATATTAAGATATTAAAGAGTATTAGCAAACTATTGGCAGTTATTTCTTAATATACAATAATAGTTAGAAAAAAAAAAAAGAAAGGCAAAAGGTGAAAGTATGATTATAGAAATTTTCAAGTATAAGAAGGAGAAAGAGAAAAGAAAAGAAAGAGAAAAGTCGAGAAAGTATCTATCTAAAAGTTACAAGCTTAAAGTTTAGAAAGGGAAAGCAATTCGAAGACTCGTGTATCTAAAGTATCACTTTCACTTCCGCTCCTTCTTGTTGCAGCGTGACTCAGGAGTTTCTTTTCTCTTCTGCTACTTCTTTCTTTGTTGTTAGCTGCAATCGAAAAGTTTTCTTAAAGAGGTCTGTGTAAATCTGTAAAATCCAAGTCCAAGTGTTTTTGTATTTTATTCAGTTGTCTCTTTTCGGTCTCAATCTTCCGCAGTTAACAAGTTGGTTAATTTATAAAGAATCCACAGCATCCGTTTTCAATCAACTCTGCTGCTATCTTTAAGTTGAAATCTTTATGTCTTGTTTCAGCTCGATCCGAAGTTGTATATATATTTTGTATATTTAATTTTAATAATATGTACTTGTTCAGTTTTATATATATTATTCTTAGTCTCCTTCTAACAGTTTAAATTTTTGTTTCTATTCTCTTCTTCCGCTCGTCACGAATCTGCCGCTTGGTCAGCTTTTTAAATTAGAGCTATAAATTTTTCTTCAGATATTTCCAAAATTGATTATTGGCATCTAAATTATCTTAGCTTGTTTTTGCTTGCTGGATATTGCTTGGTCTCGCATAAAGCCGTCCTTCGGTTCTGCTTGGTCACCGCTAGTGTAGTTGGCTGTCAGCATTGAAGGGTGGCCATTGCTAGCCTCCCGATCTTCCTTCCTTCGTTTGTTCGGCTCTGGTTACCCGATTCCGCCGCAGACCGCCGCCTGGGGTTTCTTTCCAGGGACCCCTCCTTCAGGAGCTCTCAAGCCCCTTTGAGCTCTATTTAGCCCCCACGACGGTAAGAAGGATCATGCTCCCAGAGTCCTCTGCCCGCACGTCCCTTCTTTCTGACAGCCAACCGGAAATCCAGATGTTGATGACTTCTAATGTGTGCCGTAAATGAAGTATTTTCTAAAAAGGGACAAAAAGTCCACCATCTGAAATTTCGTAGTGGCATCAATGGATAATTCTTTTGTGTGGAGATGCCATTAGCATATGTCACTATGCTTAAAAATCTGACCAAGCTTAGAAGTATCTCCTCTGTCTTGCACAGTCACAGAGAAAATGAAGGAAATATATTTGTATAAAAAGATTGGCATGTCTCTAAAACAGACTGGAAAATTCTGAAAGTTGAAGTCCACACATTTTAAAGTTGCTTGGTTTGAGAAACATTCTTCTAGAGCAGGGCTATCAAACTCGTGGGCAATGGGCCAGATGTGTCATGCACTTACCACAGCCATGCCTGGTTTAGCAAAGGGAAAAAAAGTTGTGATATGTCATGTGATGCTGCCATGATGTCGTGAGTTTGACACCCCTATTCTAGAGAATCCTAATCTTTTTTCCTGAATCTAATAGTCTGGAAGGAAGCCACGGATTTTAAAATCTGCCCTTCTCTTTATTATTAATAATGCTGTTAAAATTTGTAGGCACAGTAATTGCTGGTTTTCTCCCCTCAACACACACACACATCACATCTTGGATTAATTTTGTTCTGTTTCTGTAAAACCAAAATGAAGGCTGACATACTTGGTTCTCTCAAGTATTTTTAAATCAAGATGACATGCAGGTTAAGCAAGCACATTCTAGCACAATCTTCATTTACAAGAGTGCCTTGTAGGCATCCTTGGAAATTAAAAATAGTGGGTAACTAAAATCAGCCTTTTTTCCTGCATATTGTTTACTAAACTGTTTACCCTACCAAACCATTTCTTACAATGCAGTTACTTTTTCAGCATCTTATATGACTCCTTATTGGAGAACAAGGAATAAAGAAAACATATCCTATAATCCTAGTCAACACAGATACTGAACTTGGGCAAAATTAAAGCTACTATTCAAGTAGTATTTATTCATTCTTCATTTGCAGGACATTTGGAGGAGCAAAGGAAAAGCTGAATAAAAAAGTTAAGATTTTGAATTTCTAAATTCTGTATAGTTAGCAAATCAATCTATGTGAATATTAAAATACACACAGTCCTGCTTAATTGAAAAGAGTTGGAATGGGATTTACGTTCTCTCCTAAAGAAACATGAACAGAATCTAAGAAGAGTAATTGAGTTGGATTCTGGCATTTGTAAATGTCAATCTATTCTGTGTTGCTAACACTTATAATTAATAGAAGAAAAACAAATGTTAAAGGCTTCTCGCTGTATGATTTGTTGTTTGATATTAATTTTTCCTACTTCATCGTTTATGTCATCTTAGTTCTCACTACACTAATGTAGCATGTGGTAATTAATACTTTTTTTTTACTTTCAGAATTTCCTATACAAATATGATTATAATCACAAAACAAAAATCCTAGAACACTTTGCTCTTCTCAGAATACCACTTAATGCCTTTGAAATGACAAGTTACTGAAAATTATTTCTTCATAATATTTTTATTGCATTTTCTCTCTGCTTTGAAACCAAAAGAAGAGGCAATCAATATCTGTGGTTGTTCAGAAAAAAACAAAATCCTTTGAGTTTGTCCAGAATGTCTTGTTTTGTTTTGTAACCAGTCAAGCAACTGACATTTATTGCAGAACCTTTTTTGGAAAACTGTACAAATATAGCAGCATAAGTAAAGTATTTTAAAACACTTGACATTGTTATTGTCAGGAGAATTTTGATTATATAAACAACTGATCTAGAAAGTGATTGGTTATTAATTTATTCTTAAACTTTCCACCATATAACAAATATATTCATAAACTCCTCTGAACTTAGAGATTCATTATTCAGAATCTTGAACCATAATTCATGTTTGATTCAGACAGATTTTTTTAACAGTCCTTTGTGATTTTTTATATATCACCTTTTATTCTGGTTTTGTAACATAATTTATTGTACTGTAATAATTGTACTGTAATAATTTATTGTACTGTAGTCAGTATTAAAGGATTTATTATCTATATTCTTGTGTGTAGGCTTGGTTTGCAATTTGATGGAAAGTGATAAACAAATAAATACTGGAAAAAAGAGATCCACTAAGGGTTTTGATTGTGTTTGAGTTGAATGATCTCTTAATCATGTGACAGATAATAAATATTGCTAGCATATCCAATGGCTACTTCCAATGAACTACTGAGGTACCTTCTGCATATTGTATTAGATGATGTTTTGTGCTTCTGAGTTTGAGTTTTCTTGTTGTGCCAAGCAGATTTAGTGGAAAATAAGAATTAATTGCTGAGCTGTATACTCCCATTTGACTTTGTTGACTTTATTTTCTCTTTACTACACATGAACGCCAGGAGGAGGATGTACTGATAAGAGCATGCTTAAAGAGTGATCATTTTAAAGACATGAGTGGTACATAATATCTAGAAAAGTAACTAAAGCAGCTGTTAGCACTAATTAGTTCAGTTTTGATGCATGTGGTTATTTTATATTTAGTAAGTAACTATTAACTTCAACTTTCAAATTTTGAAGTTGTGTAAGTTGTTTGCAATCACATAACTATATGATACTTTTTTTCTGAATTATAAAAAAAAATTAACTTATAGAATAGAATCAGGAGAGACCTTGTAGGTCTTCTAATCCAACCCCTGTTGAAGCAGGTGACCCTATACCATTTCAGACAAGTGGCTGTCTTCTGTCTGTTTGTATTTCCAGCCTATTTCTCTTTCTATGTTATGGACAAGGTATCTCAATTAACCTCAACATACTACTTCCTTCACTTCCCTCCAAAAAACATTTCTGCAAAATCAGAATTAGCATTTAAAAAAAACATTGTAACCTTCCTAACATGTTTACTTTTTTATTTTTAGGGGCCTTCTTCTTAATATGGGAGAGAATTGAAGCTATTTTTCTCTTCTATAGTAAAAAGAAAGTGATAAAGGCCTACACATTTATCATATAAACCTTCTGCAGTTTGGCCTTTAGATTAAAAACTAGGCAACAACAAGCAGAGAAAGTGCAGATGCATCAATTTCTAGGGGGAACAATTATAAGTCAGGCATTACAATTAATACATTAATTAAGTTTGGATTCTTGGGAAGAAGGAATAAAGGCAAATCCACCTACTTTAAATATTTTCACCAACTTTCAGTAACAAATTCCTGGTTTCCAAAAGTCAATTCTAGAACTTGGAAAGGCAAACAAAAACTATTTTAATTTTCCTCTAAATTTTTAATAGATTTTTTTTTCACAGAGCAGATACAATTTGCATGTCACCTATTTTTCTGTTTGAACTGGAATATTGATTTATTTTTCCTCATATTATCAATTGTGAAGTTCGGGTTGAATGGAGGACTAGTTATCATATTCAACATCAATCCTAACCTAATATAAGTCAAAAGACAAGACAGCAGAAATAACAGACTTATGATCACTCAAGTAGCCGACAAGTTTAATCCAAAGTTGGATGTTGTTGTGACTATGAAATGTGACTATTTTTACTTAGGCACAATTTATGGAATTTATATAGAAGTGTGAACAAAAGTTTTAATAAGATGCACCTTTTTCTCAGGAAATTGGCATGTGTTGTTCCATATATCACTTGACAGTAAGTGGGGAAACTGCAGCATTTCTTTGGAGATAATCATTATTTCTCCCCTGAAAATAACATATGAACATCCCTAAATTAGATCGGAGCAAATTATCGGGAGTCATTCAAATCCTTGTCAAGTTTTACTGTGGGTGTGAAAATCACCCTGTATAGCTGTCAGTGGAAATGAATGTACTGCATGAATGGTGTGATATTTTTGTTGTTGTTGCTTCAGTTCTTGTACTATATTTAAACCAAATGTTTTACCTGGTTTGGCAATTAAGAAAGTAGCACATTTATATGTTCCAAGCACTCCATAAATGTTTTGATTCAGAACTCAAATGTTTATAGTTTAGCCTTAAAGATCTCAAAATTTCTGTCTTGGAACAAACATCTGTGGAGTCTCTTATTTGTCATGAACAACATACAGACTGACTGCAATCAATTGGCAATCATATCTCTTCTAAATTAAGAACATAAGAGTTCATTCTGGGCATGCCCATGCATTTCAAAGCAAACAGAACTTGGCTGATGCAGAGAACTCAGATGTACAGCCCAATAAGAAGAGACTGCAGTACAGTAGTACAGAGAGGGTAAGAGGGAGGGAAGGAAGGAAGGAGGGCCTGGATAAAAGCTTACTTTCTTTCAGGGCATAACACAAACTTGAATCTACTTTCCCCCATCTAACACAATACTATTACCACCATATCAGCTTTTTCCCCTGCTACTTTCTTTTGGCTCCTTCATTCTGAGACCACCACAAGACCACTGTCTCCAGTCAATGCTATTACAGTGGATTTAAATATGTGCTTTTAAAGGGCACTGCTCTCTAGGAAGCAGGTATATTGCCATGGCTGAAGGCCAGCTGAATGAAAGAAAATGATGTTTTCTCAATGCTCTTCCTAAATATTAGCACACTTGTATTACATTTGAATCTGGTATAAAATGATACTGAACTGTCAGTAGTCAAGGAGATATGAAAAATGTCCCCTCTTATTTTTCATTCTCCTGATGCCACCAAATGACTAATGTAAAAAAAATAGTCAAGGTAACTTGGGATAAATTCCATTTAAATGAGATACGTTGGAAGAGGCAATAGTAGATATTCAAACTAAACTCTATGCAAAAAGCAATACTTTTTCTGAAAATTTTAAAGAAGAATTGAATAAAATATAAATGAAAGTGACAATCATAGATGAGAACAAATAAAAGCCACAATTAATACAATGAGACTGAAGAAGATTCCAGGCATTGACATTTGTTTGTTTGTTGTTTGTTTGTTTGTTTGTTTATTAATTTATCATATATCTGTTTTTTTTCAAAACCTTTTCTAAACTCCTACTCTTAACTATGGATTATAAATGTTTAGTGTGGAACATAAATAGAGCAACTGCTTCTCAAAATATCTCATTGTTTGCAAAGTTAAAAGGTTCTGAAGACAAAATTAGAAAATTAGATTTTTTTTAAAAAAAGAAAGGTAAGTTAAGCACATTTGCAGATGATTTGGTGTTAACATTGGAAGATCTGCTAGAGGAAGTAGGAACATAAATGGGAAAATAAAAAGATTTTGATATGGTATCGGGTTTTAAGATTAATAATCAGAAGGCAAAATGTTAATGGAAATGATGGTAACTAGTATTACAAAAATAATTTTGTAATACTAGTTAAAAAATTAAGTAAAAAGTAATATTCTTAGTTATTACTATGTCAAATATAAATTGTACATTGTACATTCTTTCAAAATAATTATGTTGAAATGAAATTAAGGCAGACATGTTAAGATGGGAATAATTAAAATTGTCACTGTTGAGAAGAATCTGTGATAAAAATGATTGTTTTGTCAAGAATGATATTTTCATTTTAAACAATACCTGTTTGACAATTGATATGCCATTTAAACAATGGAAGCATGTTAGACCTAAATTTATAGGGCAAGGGGAAAAATGAGTTAAATATAAAATTTTACCAGATGCAAATGAAAGAGGAGGATTGAGTTTACTAGATTTGAAATTGTATTTTGCTGCCCGTTGTTTAGTCTGGACGAAACAATGGATGTACCTGATAGAGAGTTAGAGTTAGAAGATCATGATCTGAGGTTTGGATGGCAGGAATATTTATGATAACATTTATATATACTTATGGATAAGCCATATTGGGAATATGAATAGATGAAACATGGTGCTTGAAAATGCCTTTTCCGGATCTCAGCAAAAAGAAGCATCTCATAGAAGAGAAACAGCAAAAACAAATGGTTGATGTACCATGAAGTTTTGGAAAACCACCAAAGGGAATTTAAAATTAAATCAAAAGACCAATTAATAACAGAAAGATATTATTGTCAATGTTTTTTTTTCCATTTACAATTATCAGAAAGATTTAAAATGAACAAAAAGTGGTATGAAGCAAAGTAAGAATTTGAAGTGCAATTGTGAATCAATGGAAAATATATGATGAAGGGGTTGAAATTTACATTGTGTTGTAACCTTAAAAAGAATTTCTACAAAAAGTTTATAAGTTAGCCCATTTGAGGCACCATCAAAACTGGTTGCCCTATGATGCATTGTTTTTCCCAGTTAAAGGTCATGACAATGAAAATTTTAGTACTATGCAGGTAGTCCTTGACTTAAGATCACAAATGAGTCCAAATGTATGTTGTTAAGCAGGACAGTTTTGTCACATTTTATGATCTTTTTGCCACAGTTTTTAATGAGTCATAGTGATTAAGTTAGTAACCCAGTTGTTAAGTTGACTATGTTTGTCAGAAGATCACAAAATGTGATCACATGACCTGGAACATTGTGTCCATCATAAATACATGCCAGTTGCCAAGCATCTGAACTTTGATCACATGACCATGGAGATGCTATTATGGTCTTAAGCGTGAAAAACTGTCACTATTTTCAGTGCTATTGTAGCTTCGAATAGTCACTAAATGAATGATGGTAAGTCAAGGATTACCTGTATAGATAGCAAAGATTATAGGAAGAAGAGTAATGAGTTGTTTTTTAAATGAAATCTTATATGTTGAAGTTATTTCAGTTAAATAGGTTTGTCCTGAAACCAGATTCTATCCTTCTGTGTTTTAAAATTTGTATTAAAACCTTTAAAACAGAGAAAAATAGGATCTGATTTCAGGACAAACCTATTTGACTTAAATCACTTCAATGTATAAGATTGATTTAAAAAAAGAATTTATGTACTGGTTGTTATGAATAAACATCAACACTCCTACAGGTTTCATTTTTTGCTAGTATCGGATCAATGTCACATGAATGGTAGTTTCTCTATAGGATATTAATCTTGACAAGTTTAATCTTGATGTATTGAAATTTTATTACATATATGAGATGGATTTTTCTTTTATTGTTATCTTCCATTTTAACATTAACTATCATGCAAGTATTGCTCTGCACTACCTAAGAAAGGTATAATTTAAGACATTCATCTAGCACTGAACCATAGAGCAAAGCTTGAATATCTAAATAAACTAAGTATTAATGCATAAAGAGCCTAGCATGAATGAAATGTGTGAAAACATAAAGCAAAGGTAGAGAACAATCATGCAGTTATTAATCAAGTCAAACAACATTAACTCTATCTGAGCCAAATGCAAGAAATACAAGAGTTAGGCTTTTTGCTTAAATATGTTACCAGATCAAATAGGAAGATATAAATGGTTACATGAAAGAAGCAAGCCTGACACAGAAGCTCTTCAGAAAAAACAGTTTTTGTCATTTGATCAATTCTAGCCAGTATTATACAAATCTGCTTTGGTTAGAATTCAGCTGTTTTCTATTCTTCTCTCTGACATCCGGATTCCTTATTTCATTTCCTGTCTAAAACAATTGATTTTTATTTCCAAAAAATGATTGAAACTACTATACACCTTCAGGACAGAAAAAAAAAGCTTCAAGTAAATTCAAACCAACGAACAAATCAATATTTTGGGATATTGTAGAAAATGAAAGAAAATAAAATTTCAATCTATAACATTAGAGTTTGAAGATTTCAGTTTCAGATCATCTATCTGATATACTGTAGTTTCACCACCCTTAGCTAGAAGTATCCTATTCTTTAAGAAAATGGGGAAAACATCATGGAAGAAGACAAATTATGTAATAGTTTTGGAGATAACAAAAATATCATACTGAAATTCAAATATGACATTACATAACAATCATATTCCAATGGAAGGATAATTTGGTATTTCCTTTATGACTTAAGTACCGTATCTCAAATAATTTAACAGGTAATTTTGGCATAGCCATGTCTGAATCTGTTTTGATCTTGTGCTAGCATTTGGTTTATGTTTATTACCTTCCCTTTTCATGTATCTGTTTATGAGAATAGAACAGAACAATTGGAGGGGACTTTGGAGGTCTTCAAAAGCCCTATACCATTTCAGTCAAATGGTTATCCAACATCTCTTCTTAAAAACTTCCAGTGTTGCAACATTGACAACTTCTGAGTCAAGTTGTTCCACTGATTAATTGTTCTAACTATCAGGAAATTTCTTGTTAATTTTAGGTTGATTCTCTCCTTGATTAGTTTCCATCCGTTGCTTCTTATCCTACCCTCAGGTGCTTTGGAGAATATGTTGAATCCCTCTTCTTTGTGGCAACCCCTGAGATATCAGAACACTGCTATCATGTCATCCCTAGTACTTATATTCATTAAACTAGACATACTCAATTCCAGCAACTGTTCCTTATATGTTTTAGCCTCCAGTCCCCTAATCATCTTTGTTGCTCTTCTCTGCACTCTTTCTAGAATCTCAACATCTTTTTTACATCATGGTGACCAAAACTCGATGCAATATTCCAAGTGTGGCCTTACCAAGGCATTATAAAGTGGAATTAACACTTCATGTGATCTTGTTTCTATCCCTCTGTTTATGCAGCCTAGAACTGTGTTGGATTTTTTGTCAGCTGCAGCACACTGCTAACTCATATTTAAATGATTGTCCACTAGGATTCCAAGATCTCTCTCACAATTACTACTACTGAGCAAGGTGCCACATATACTGTACCTGTGCATTTTGTTTTTCAGAACCTTACTTTTTCACCATTGAATTTCATTGTGTTTGATGGTGTCCAACGTTTAAGTCTGTCAAGATCCGTCTGTATCTTAAGCCTATCTTCTGGAATGTCAACTATTCCTGCCAGCTTGGTGTCATCTGCAAATTCGATGAGTTCCCCATCTATCCCCTTGTCCAAATCATTGAAGAAGATGTTGAAGAATACTGTGCCTAAAACAGAACATTGGGTACCCCACTGCATACTTCTCTCCATGTAGCTGTAGTTCCATTGAGAACTACACACTGAGTGCTCAAGATCCATTCTCTGCTCAGTGTAAGTAATTCACAAGACAGTTGGAATAGATGATTCACCAGCCTCTGGTTGAAGTTTTTCAGAAAAGTCACTAATCTTCTATTATTGAACAGCTCCTGCATATTTAATCCAGCAATTAATTCCCACAGTGGCCAATCAAATATCTTGTTTATGACAAGTACTGCAATTACCCCAATACTATTATAACATTCTCCTGTAACTAGAATATCACCTTCCCAATCCTGTTGCCCAATCAATGGTATTCAACTTGATTGACAATGATAGCAGAAACTTTAAAATAGATTTTGGTTTATTTTACAAAATTCATACTAAGACTGTAATGAAATGGATGGCACATATAGAAAGCAAAATTCAGTCTGGAAGGAAAGTGATTAGTTCCACTTAGAAAAAAATGTGAAAAGAGCAAAGACAAGTAAGAAGGGAGAAAAGAAATGGTGATTAATACATATGTATGAACTAATCCCTTCTACAGTATATCTCTTCTTTGATAAGAGGTGCTACAATATGAGAAAACTTTTTTCCTCAGGCTCACACCCTCATTTGTCACATGAGAACAATAATAACGACAAATGTGCAGTTTTGTTAAAAACAATATCTACACTAGGGAAAAAAACATGTCCATCAAAAACCATATTTGGGTGATACTTTTATCAGAACCAGTTGTGTTTATAGAAAAAGATATGCAAATATCTATATCCTTCAGAACAGAGCACTGCTGATAATTTTATAAAAGTGAAGTGAATCAGATACTCTGAATATATTAAATGTGAAAAAGTTAATTATGCTTAGAAGTGTTTGGTGTAGATGGCACTGATGGCTGCATTTGATTATTGGTTATTTTGTTCTTGTTGCATTAGCATTAGCATTAGATCTTCCAATGCTATGTGTAATATATTGGGCAGCAACAGATCTCCAGTATTTCTGGTTTATGTTGAGTACTTTAACATTTTTCCATGTGATGTTTAGAATCTTTAAGTCTCTTCATGAAAGACTTAAATACCCTTCCCTATTGCAAGAAGTTCATAATTTAGAATATTAGACTAAAAAAAGAGAATAAGGAAAAATGATAAAGAGGGGAGAAAAATAAGACAAATATAAAAAGACAATTGTTGAAGAAAGATTGAAGTACTGCTCAGATAATTTCTTAATTCTACTATTGCCAGTTGAAACCAGTAAAACTGGAAACAGACTAAATTTAACCTAGAATGACCAATAAAATGCTATTTGTTTTCCACCACTTTCACTATTCTTTTCTTAAAAGAGAAAGAAAATAAAGGTGTGATAAATGGCACTTGTAAGTACTGTAACTGTGTACTTTAATTCTCTCAATTCCATCAAGAATCTACAGATAGATAGCACATTCTTACACCGGCATTACATCTATTTGTTTTATGGATTTTTGCGTGTATATACATGTATGTCCCTTCAAATCAGTGTTGACCCTTGGCAACTGCCTGGACAAATCCCTGCAATTTTCTTGGCAAGATTTCAAAAGTGGTTGTCATCACTTCCTTTCTAGGACTTAGAGAGAGCAACTGACCCAAGGTTACTCAGCTGACTCTGGGCCTGAGGCAGCACTCTTCTGGTCTGCTGGTTTCTAGCCTGGTGCCACTACACCAAACTGGTTCTCCCTGAATAAATAAGAATTATTTGGAGGATTGAAACAATCTGGTAAGGCAGTTGATGTAGAAGATGAAGAAACTTTTCTTCAGGGCACGTAACTTGAAGTGATATTTGTTTTCTACAAACAAGAACACTTTCAGGATGGTTTGCTTAGGAGAAGAAAACACAGAAATGAAAATGACATATATGCTTGCACAAAGATCAACACCAAAGCATCCAAGAGAGATGTTTTTAAAATATACTAAAAATTGTAGAGGCTTTTCAGATATGGGTATAGTTTTCCCACTAGAGGAACTGTGTGCTTAAAGATGATCCCTCCAAACAGAACCATATTCAATAGAGATATACCTCTATTGAAACCACTTTCATCTCTACTCTTAATTTTTAATTATTTTAACTAAAATTATGAAATGGGAATTGAGCAGGATAAAAAAAAGTGTCAACTCTGTAATGTTTATTCATAATACATGTGCCCCATAAGCTTTTAGATGATAAAATTAATATGTGAATGAATGTCAATATTTTATATGGCTATATAGACCTGCAAAATAAACATAAGTTGAGGAGATGGACCTATTCAGGGTTCTATATAATATTCCATTTTTTTTCAATAATATATTGATCTGTCCATTTGACTATTGCTAGGAGTTTAGATTTGAAAAAGCCAAAGGTACTTGAAAAGAAGGTGTTAGCATTTCAAATGTCTATAATTCAAAAGCCATAGTCTGCATTAGTCGGTAATTTTGAACTACAATCCCAATATATCCATATGATAGATTTTTGAGTTACAGACATCAAATCAACATGCTGGTTTTTTGCAGTTCTGAGTGTAGAAGGAAAATAACTGAGAAAATAATTCAGAACAAACAGAAGAAAGTGAGTGACAGTTCCCAGCTCTTTCAGCTGTTTTTTTTTTTTGCAACTTTCATTGCCTCCTAGCACTGTTAGGTTCTAGTTCACAGTGTATGTCCTTGCCTCACATTTCAAAAGAAACCATTTCCCTCTGAGGAACCAGGAACATCATACTTTTGGACTATATTTTTAGCAGCCCAAACAGTGAAATAAAAAAAATCTGTCTAAAAATGACAAATGGGATTATCCTTGGATTGTGCAGAGAAGCATTTGAAGTCAATGTTGTTATTTCCAAGAGGGAGAAGAGTGGAACACAAAAATGACAAATACCTCCCCATATCCTGTGAGACACAAAAATGTCACAAAGATAGCAATTAATCTTCTATCATACTTCTTGATGTGTAGATACTTACATTTCTCCTTGAGTGGCAGAAAAGCCAGGCAAATTGTCATCAAATTTTAGAATCTAACTCATGTCTTAAAAGATATTTCACATATAAATCACTGCAGTATCACCTTCTTCTGATACTTAGCTCAGAATTCTCTAATTTTCCACTGTGCTGGGGAATTGTATATTACAGACCTACAATGTTCCTCCTTGTGTGCCACGGAATTGTGTACTGGAAGACAACTTTTTCAGTGAATTAAACACTTGCTTATGACAATCACCAATATGGATTAGATCCAAGGATTGTGAACACTGTTCATAGAATGTTGATTTGGAAGCAATCTCAAAGACATCTGTTCTACTGTCTGATAGTGTATAAAATCTGGTAGCCCATTCAGAAAATCAAATTGAAGAGAATTGGCATGATATACTGATAAGGATTTTGGGGAAATCTGGGAGAGGCAGGTTCAGGTATATCCTTAGGAAACTCTCTGGGTAAGTGGGAGTTAGTCTTAGTCTTTAGCCTTACGAGTTTGTTGTTGTAATAAAATAAAGGAAAATATCCATAAAAGCTTTTTGGAATGTAAATCAAATAAATAGAAAGAATAGAAAAATAGATTAGCATTTCTATTCTGTTGCTTCAAGTACAATTATATGGAAATGCCACTTTATGGAAACAGATTAACAGATAATCAGAGTTGGAAGGGACCTTATAGGTCATCTAGTCCAATCCCCCGCCCAAGCAGGAGACCCTATACCATTTCTGACAAATGGCAGTCCAATCTCTTCTTGAAAGTCTCAAGTGATGGTGCTCCCACAACTTCCGAGGGCAAGGTGTTCCATTGATTGAATGTTCATTCTTCATATGTTTTAGTCTCCAGTCCCCTAATCATCCTGGTTGCTCTTCTCTGTACTTTTTCTAGAGTCTCAACATCTTTTTTATAATGTGGTGAACAAAACTGGATGCAGTACTCTATATGTGGTCTTACTAAGGCTTTATAGAGTGGTATTAGTACCTCACTTGATCTCAATTGTATCCCTCTGTTAATGCAATTTAGGATTGCATTAGCTTTTTTGGTTGCTACTGCTGCTCTGCAACTGCCTTGGTACATGCAACCCAATAGTTTAGTTTAGTTTAGTTTACATGCAGAAACTGAAAATGTAGACACATTATGTCTAATGTTCATTGGAACTGAAGAGCAGAGCAAGTGAAGAGATCTGATACTACTTCAACTTAATGTTAACAGTAAATATGCAACATTTATGAGACTATGGTGTCCTTGGTGTTTTCTGAGTGTGGTTATTTGCTTGCAGATGCTTCATTACCCAACTGGGTAACATTATCAGTGCTAGTGAATATGAGGTTTGCTTACTCTTTATATAAAGTAACTTGCACTCTCAGTATTGGTCTGGTAGTGGTTTTCTCCTTGGTAGTTCATTAATTATTTTCTGCTTGATTGTTTGTCTGGTTTTAATCTCTGGTTATCTGAATGTTGGTGGATGGTCAGGATATGTTCTCATCTTTTTGTTTCCTTGTTAGCTTTTATTGGCTCTTCTGAATGGTGCATAAGTGTGCTTTATCTCTATATATCCATTGATGGCTGATTATCTGAGTGTCAAACTTCCAGGGTTTCCCTATCATTTTTGGATTTAGTTTGGTCTACGATGCTCAGTTTCCCAGTTTAAACCATAGTTGAGTTTGTCTATGTATTGTGAGATGAAGGAGTTTTCATTGTGCCTTTCTGACTTCTAGTTGTTATTCATGGATATGCTTTGCTAGTGTTCTGCCTGTTTGTCTTACATAGTGGGTGTACAGTGGCTACACTGCATATTGAAGATGATTCCTGTTTTTTCTTCTTGAACTATTTGAGTTATTTTCTTTTCTTCTATTGGACTCATAAGAGTAAAACAATAATTCACAGTACTTTTGTAATTTTATCTGTGTTCATTTATGCTTCCACAGTATGTAAAGAACATTCAGCACATAACAAATTAACCTCATGTGTCCATTATGTATATTTTGCATTGGTAGATGAGGTAGATCTTGTCAGGACTAAGGTCTAATTCTCATCAATTCCAGGATTTGAAGGAAGCATGAATGGAAGAAAATACAACAAATATTAGACACTAGGTCTGTGCCTCTATCCTGATTTTGGTGCTGGAAAAGGCAGCTTTGATACCAAGAGTTTTGATTTTTGTGCATTTAATTTGCTTTTTGTTGTTATATCTCAATTCAGACTCAATTCTATTCTTCTGGATAAAGGTTCAGATTCTAAAAGGATGGGAACATTATTGCTAGGCTGATCATTGCCTGGGCAAGTGGTATTAAGTGTATTCTAAAAGAGCCCATGCTTTAATTAGAAATAAGAAATGCTATTTGAAAATGGTCTTGATGAAAAGACGATCAAAAAAATTTATCAGGTACTATTAGAAGCCAAATTAGAAGAAGAAATGGTAAAAGAAACAATGATACTATGGATGAGAGATTTTGGTTATAATATAAATTTGGACGATTGGCGAAACATCTGGATTAGAAATAAAAAAATAACTTTAGCAATTCCATACAAGAAAAATCTATATAAATTATTTTATAGGTGGCACATAACCCCAACAAGACTAGCTAAAATAAACAACAAATGTTCACCTACTTGTTGGAAATTTAACAAAGAAAAAGGCACTTATTATCATATGTGGTGGCGTTGCAGAAAGGTCCAGGAATTTTGGAATCAAATACATAAATGGCTACAAGAAATTTGTGATGAGGAGATATATTTTACACCAGAATTTTTTTTACTTGGAATTACAAATAAGAAATACCCGAAAGACACTTTTTATTTAATGACTCATACTGTTACAGCGGCAAGGATGGCTTTGCACAAAACTGGAAAAACACCGAAACTCCAACGAAAGCAGAACTAATAAGGAAAATTACTGCATGCGCGGAGGTGGACAAATTGACTATGGAAATTAAAAACAAGGAATAAACGGACTATTATAAAATATGGAACAATTTTTATGGATGGCTTGATAGGAGAAAGATCCAATAGCTCTTTCTGAATTGGACTTGATAAACAATAGACAATAAGTGACACGAGCTCAGCAATACCTGTTCAAACTTAATGTATGTTTGGTTATATGTTGTTTACGTTTATGTCTGTTTATGTGTCATTATACAATACAAATTTTATTAAAAAAAAGAAAATAAAATGGTCTTGAATCCATCTCTGTAACTTGATTTTGATGGTTAAGATGGTATTTTACAAATTTAGGTTAATAAGTCAGTTGTAAAGGTTTCCCCTACCTAGTCATGATCAGCTCTGGGGCAGAGGTCATCTCCATTTCCTATCTGAGGGAGCCATCATTGTCCAAAGATGCTTCTGTGGCCACTGGGGCAGCATGAGTATAGACCAAGATGCACAGGTGCATAATGTTAATTATGCAAAGATACATTATAGCTAACAGGCCCTTCCCACCTGTGACACTACTGTGACGCTGCTTGTAGAATAGACACCAATAAATGTTCAAATTTATGTTAACTTTCTGACAGCAATCTCCCTCACAGTCACACCTCACAATTATTTATAATGCTCATTCAAAACCATTAAAAATTTGAATGAATGATTTTGGATTCTTCCCTCTGGAACAGCAGCAACTGCCACTGCCACCAAAATAAATATGCCTTTTTATATATTCCACTCAAATACCAATATGATCCTGGATATATTGAATAATGTATTATTTACTTTTTATTTATTTGTGTTTCATTTATATCCTATTTTTCTTTCAAATGCACAAGGTAATGTACATATAATTTTTTCCTCCACTTTTTCTCCACAATAATAGCCCTTCAAGGTAGATTGTAATGAGAGACAAGGACTGGCCAAGTCACCAGTGAGCCTCCATGCTTGAGCTTAGATTTTTTTTATAATTCTAGTTTATAAACTTAGCATGGGCTCACTAGAGATGATAGGAAATTTGGCCTGCTTCTTCAAAGGTCTGGACAACATTGCATGTTCACATTGGCTTTTGTCATTGTCAAGTTTCTTTTGGACATGCTGAAGGGAACTGTATCTGTTGGTAGAATTCTATGTTGAAACTGTAAATTATAACTGTAGATACTCTGAAGAGGGGCTCAATTCACTTATCTGATTATGAATATTTGAAGGAACATGTGCCTGTTTGATTAAGCCATGTTCTGCTTGTTGTGATCTAAAGGGCATCTGGCATTTTCAATGCCTCAAACCTCCATTCTGGAATTCCCTTTATAAAGAAATTTAGTTAAAGCATTCCCTGCTTTATGGCCATTAGGTATGAAGTAGAATTTTAGATTTCAGTAACAGAGTTCAGTTATGTTAATATTTCAACTGACTCTAGCTAGAATTCAGTAGCATTCCCCATCAACTTAACACAAATCAGTTTCCTAAGCCAAGTTACCACAAAAAGGGAGCAGATGCATTACAAACAATGCCTACAGTGTAAATAATTCCAGATGCTTCAGGCAACGCAGCCAAACCATTGAGTTATTCCAAATTCTAACAGTCTGTTGTGATATATATATATCATAATTCCCAGTATCCAATGACCACTCAAGTAAAGACACCAGTGTTTAGACATTTGGCCCATAATTCAACAAGCCACTAAATATTCAGTCAAAAACTGCCACAAAAATGAACACCATAAATTTATATTCAGATTTGTTCCATTGGAAGCCCTTTAAGCTCAAATTTTCAGAACTGCTGTGACTTTGGTCTGTAGTCTTTTACCAAAGAGATTGTTGATATTAGTACAGGCAGAATACTGTCCTTCATTTTTTAAAACAAATTTTAATTAAAGTTGATGGAAGAGAATTTGCTTTGAAATTATTTTAAAGGAGAAGAGGAATCTGGGCAAATGTTTGTCATGGAATAAAATGTTCTTTATTATTTAATTGTAAGTTGACTCTGTGTGCAAGAACACTAGCCTCCCTGGTTTCCAATGTTAAAATGTCATTAAAAGACATATTTTACTACATTTGTATATAACTACTAATCACAGCCATAGCCAAGAAAATTAGGAGATGGGAAGCTTGAATTGTATGCCACAGGCAGACTTTTCAATTTCAGTTGAATTAGAAAAGTTTTTACCAATCCTTCAATGGAGATAATGCAATGAACCAGTCAGTACCTGACAAAGAAGATACAATGAAGTTAAGGGCACAGCTGTAGCACAATAACAATATCTACATATAACAAGATTGTAACTTGGATAAGGAGGTGGATGAGGAAACAGCTTAAATGAATACAAACAGAAATGGTGAATAAAAGGGCAAGGGATAATAATTGGTCAGTACTGGTGAAAAGGAACTGCATGGTTTTTGGATGAAATTCTGACTGGTCAATACTCATTCATTGCCAAGCAGTTTAACAACATACCGCAAAGAGATGAAATTAAAGGTTGATTAACCTCTGGCAAAACATACTTGATAATTTAAAAAAAAATCAACAAAAGTGGCACCAGACCACTACAGGTCAGACCTGCTTAGTAACAACTTTCACGTTGCTAACCAGCATGGTAACTGATGCAATTCAACAGCATCTAGTCGAAAACAGCTCTTTCCATCTTAGCAAAATTGAACAATTCTTAAGTGACAAGAGGAATGGAAAATTAAGAGAAGGAAGACAAATGTGAGTATAGCTTGGATTTATTATAAGAAGACATTCAACTTCCTTCCATATGATTGGAAATGAAGTGTCTAGAAATAACAGGAGTCAGTAAAAATATCAGAAGCTTAGTGCAAAAATCAGTGGCACAATGGAAGATAGAGCTTGTCAATGTTGACAGAATGGGATAGGTTAATTTTGAAAGACAAGAATCTTTCAAGAAGACTCGCTATCAGCACTACCCTGTCAACAATACGAAACAAGACAGGTCATGGCTATCAAACATCAAAAACATGTGTCAGAATAACACATCTTCTTTATGGATGATCTGAAGCTGTATGGAAAATACCATATGAAATAAAATTATTGCTCAACATACAGCTAAGATATTGCAATGGAGTTTGGAGTGGACAAATATAACATCTTCACCATATAGTAAAAACTTTAAAAAAAAATCAAGATGGAAATAACATTGAGAGTCTGAATGAAAAGGATCACTACAAATACCTGGTATATATCTCGGGCTCACAGCACCAAGCACACTGAAGTCAAACAGAAGGATAGTAGTGAATACACCAGAGGAGTGATTCAAACACCAGCAAGAGAATTAACACCTAGGCAATTCCAGTAGAGATTCCAGCTGGAATAATGATATGGACTCAAGCAGAGCTAGAACAGGAGTAAGGAAGGATAGGAACACCAGAAAAATAATTACAATGAATAATGTCCTTTATTCAGGTAGCAATGTTGACAGACTCAACTTATGAAGGAAAATAGGTGAGTGTGCAATATTACAAGTACACCAGATATTTGAAGAAGAAAAGAGTATTGAAAAAATACCTGAAGAACATTGAAGAAAATACACTGAAGCTAGTATATCAGGAATGCTTAATGAATACCAAAGAGACCAAACTGAAAGAAAGACCAAATAAAAGTTAGAAAAGAGACCTGGCAAGGCAAGGTATTGCATAGTCAGTATACTAAAAACTCTATCAAGTGAAGCAGATAACAAGACCTGGCAATGGCTAAGAGCATAAAAGCTGAAAAAAGAGAGAGTGGCTAATTCTGGTCGCACAACACCAAAGCTTAAGAATAAATATACATTTAATAATAAATGTATATAAAGCCATAATTGAGAATACAGCAAAAGATAGCAAATGTTTCTGCAAAGAAATAAAAACCCACATAGTTAGTTTCTGCAAGAAAAGTGCACAAATTACAAACAACAGCATGACAAAGTAGCAACAATAGTGTATTGGAATATCTATAAGAAATATCATTTGCCTGCAATGGTAGAGACCACAAGAACTACTGAGACCACAGCATATACAAAATGAGGAAGCCAAAGTGCTTTGGGACTTTAGGATTCAAGCACACAAGCATTTGCCATCCAGCACCCTAGATCTAATGATGATTGATAAGAAAGACAAAGACATCTGAATAATGGACATTGCAGTACCTGGATACAGAATAAAAAGTACTGCAGAAAATAACTAAATATAAAGGCCTGGATGCTGAACTTTTCAATCTTTATTTTAATCTTTATTAAAAATCAGCACCTGCCTATTCCAGGTTTTGGGAAGAACTTGATAGATGGGCAAAATGCCAAATCTAGTCTCAACATCTGGCTGACTATGAGACCAACATAAATATAATAATAATGTCATAAATTCAATTTAAGGTAAAATGTTTCGAACAGGATGACACAGACCTTTTGTCTAAAAAATACAGGTGAAACTCGAAAAATTAGAATATCGTGCAAAAGTTCATTTATTTCAGTAATGCAACTTAAAAGGTGAAACTAATATATGAGATAGACTCATTACATGCAAAGCAAGATAGTTCAAGCCGTGATTTGCCATAATTGTGATGATTATGGCTTACAGCTCATGAAAACCCCAAATCCACAATCTCAGAAAATTAGAATATTGTGAAAAGGTGCATTATTCTAGGCTCAAAGTGTCCCACTCTAATCAGCTAATTAAGCCATAACACCTGCAAAGGGTTCCTGAGCCTTTAAATGGTCTCTCAGTGTGGTTCAGTAGGAATCACAATCATGGGAAAGACTGCTGACCTGACAGTTGTGCAGAAAACCATCATTGACACCCTCCATAAGGAGGGAAAGCCTCAAAAGATAATTGCAAAAGAAGTTGGATGTTCCCAAAGTGCTGTATCAAAGCACATTAATAGAAAGTTATGTGGAAGGGACAAGTGTGGAAGAAAAAGGTGCACAAGCAGCAGGAATGGCTGCAGCCTGGAAAGGATTGTCAGGAAAAAGCCATTCAAAAGTGTTGGGGACTTTCACAAGGAGTGGACTGAGGCTGGAATCAGTGCATCAAGAGCCACCACACACAGACGGATCCTGGACATGGGCTTCAAATGTTGTATTTCTCTTGTCAAACTGCTCCTGAACAACAAACAATGTCAGAAGTGTCTTACCTGGGCTAAAGAAAAACAGACCTGGTCTGTTGCTCAGTGGTCCAAAGTCCTCTTTGGAAACCAAGGACCCAGAATCTGGAGGAAGAATAGAGAGGCACACACTGCAAAATGCTTGAAGTCCAGTGTGAAGTTTCCACAGTCTGTGTGGATTTGGGGAGTCATGTCATCTGCTGGTGTTGGTCCACTGTGCTTCATTAAGTCCAGGGTCAACACAGCCATCTACCAGGAGATTTGGGAGCACTTCATGCTTCCTTCTGCAGACGAGCTTTATGGGGATGCTGACTTCATTTTCCAGCAGGACTTGGCACCTGCCCACACTGCCAAAAGCACCAAAACCTGGTTCAATGCCTGTAGGATTACTGTGCTTGATTGGCCAGCAAACTCACCTGACCTGAATCCCATGGACAATCTATGGGACATTGCCAAGAGAAAGGTGAGAGACATGAGACCGAACAATGCAAAAGAGCTGAAGGCTGCTATTGAAGCATCCTGGTCTTCCATAACACCTCAGCAGTGCCACAGGCTGATAGCTTCCATGCCACGCCGCATTGAGGCAGTAATTGCTGCAAAAGGGGCCCAAACCAAGTACTGAGTACATATGCATGCTTATACTTTTCAGAGGTCTGATATTGTTCTACGTACAATCCTTGTTTTATTGCATGTAATATTCTAATTTTCTGAGATTGTGGATTTGGGATTTTCATGAGCTGTAAGCCATAATCATCACAATTATGGCAAATCATGGCTTGAACTATCTTGCTTTGCACGTAATGAATCTATCTCATATATTAGTTTCACCTTTTAAGTTGCATTACTGAAATAAATGAATTTTGTACGATATTCTAATTTTTCGAGTTTCACCTGTACTTTTATTTTTATTTGTGCAATTGGTTTCTCCATTTTCTTTACAACCATAATATAAGCCCAAAATGAGACATGATGTATTTATATACTACCTTATCTTCCTTAATGGTCCTCCAAATCTGGAATGGGATGGATAAGAGGTGTTTTATGGTTCATAGAAAGTAAATTTAATTTGTTGCAGATGGAACTGCATGATGACCTTATGCAAGTAAGAAAGAAGAGTTTATTTATTACATGGAAATTGTCAGTTGTGTCTATAAGGATGATTCTCTGTAATTTTTGATGTTCTTTCTTGTCTAGATAAATACTTCTGGGGTTCAGTTATAAAGAGCTGATGCATGCAACTTTTTAATTTTTCCATCTCTTCTCAAATTCACATGAGATATATATAAAATGCTTTAACAGCATCAAACTTACTAGCTTTCCAAATTTTAGATTGATGAACTGAGAGTACATTTATTTTGGAGTCTTGGGACAGGTCCAAGTATGAATCTTTGGACAAATTGACTTTATGGGCTTAGCCTGCATGCTCTTTGATAATAGCAGATGCTCACTTTACTGATTACCTCAAGCCTGCTCTAATCAGCAGGTCAAATAGAGTGGTTCCTTGCTTTTTTTAGCCAATATTTTTTTCTTCCAGTATGTTTAAATCTCTTACAAAATTTGGAGGATTCATGGAGAATATATCATATCCCCTTCCTTCTCCCATCCATGTTTTTACGAATATGCTCTGTATTGTTGCTTCCACTAATAGCACTGACAGTGGCGATCAATGGCTTTAAAAGAGATTTGTATGAACCACAAAGAGTCAAATGCTACCTCTATGGAGATAAATGCTCCTTTTGCTCTGCTGCAGCAACTCACAATAACACACCTCCTGGGGAAAGGTTTTACTCTGTACCAAGTTTATCACTTAGAGGGAGCATGACTTTAGCACTTTTCCAGGAGGAGACACAGCCAGCCTTCATTTTATAGCAGAAACTCAATGGTACAAACACTTTGTGAAGGGAAACTATTAGTTACCTGCCAAATGTTGCAGCTTGGACAATTCTCCTTTGCCTGTTCCTTCTTTTTCTCTCTCCCATATTTCTACCTGCTAAGATCCCAAAAGCTATACCTGACATCTAGGCTTTTTGCCAGTTCCCTCCAGTTTCTTGTCAAGGTATATGTCAGTCCAGTGAATACTTTCAGTTTGTTTCAGAGAAAGATTTAGGTGGCTATCCTGCTACAAGTATAGATAGAGACTCATAGGGCTTATAAAACATCTTGAGAAGAACCCTTTGCAAAGAAGTTGTCATAAGCTAAGTGGAATAAGAGTGTAATAAAAGAGTAATGATAGAAAAGGCCGAACAGGAATGAAAAGAACTCTAGATACAATGAGGTAATTGATCCCCCATATGCTCCAAAATCAGGAAATATTATCTTATTTGATTAAATTTTATTGGTAGTCACCTAGAATGACCTACAATCAAATAGATGGGAATATCAATTGTAAAAATAAGTAACAATTATGTTGGTGCTTGAGTGTCTGAATGGTTATTTAAAGTTAAAATTTATCTCATATCAATATTATCAACTTCTATGGAAATGAAATCTGCAAATTTTCAGGAAAAAATTAAGTGCTTAACTTTTTATTATTTTATTGATTTATTGTTTCTTGGCTTTATATTATTTAAGGCTAAATTCCTTCCTCAAGGAAACAGTGATGTACCACACTTCAGATGAATAAGCTCTGATCAATTGCACAAGATCAATAATTTCAAACTGGTATTGACCCAAAAACATACAATATTTGTTCTAAGCAACTGATCTGCAAACAACATACAGCACACATTTGGTTGTCCCCAAGAATCCACAAAATTTCTAAAAAAAATTAACCAAATCTGAGAATAGGAATAATTTACTGTATTTTTCATACTATAAAATGCTCCAGAATACATCATGCACATTACCTTTAGAGGAGGAAAACAAGAAAAAAAATCTGCCTCTGCTTCCCAGCATCCATCTGGTATTCATCTGGCTAGTGTCCTTGCAGCAAACAGCAAACAACCTTGTCAGTTTCAACATGTTATTGCAGCTTCACACATGGCTCGTCAGGGCTCTGCTCCATTGCACCCACCACCAGTCAACTGAGCTGAACTGCTGTTGCAGCCAGAAACACTGGAGCTTTCACTGCTGAGCAGCTGATTGGCAGTTGGATCAGCCTCCCAGAATACCACCAATCAGCTGTTCTAGGCAGTGGGGATCACAACCACCACCTATTGCCACCCGTTCGCTGCAGCCCATTCGCCGCAGTCCATTCACCACCACTCGTTCACCACTACCCATCGGGCTGCAGCAAGCAGGCCGTGGCAAATGGGTTGCGGTGAACAGTTGGGCAGCAAATGGGTAGGTGGCAAATGGGTGGCGGAGAATGGGCAGTGATAGGCAGCAGTGGTGATCGCTGTCACCTAGAACAGCTGATCGGCAGTATTCCGGGAGGCCGATCCAACAACCAATCAGTTGCTTGGCAGCAAAGGCTCCAGCATTCCCCAGCAGTGGTGCACCAACCCCCCTCCATCCTGCTACAATATTCACTCTATAAGATACACAGACATTTCCACCCACTTTTTTGGGGGGGGGAGTGCATCTTATATTGTGAAAAATACAGTATTTCCTCCTTACTTTTTCCCAATTTGTGTGAGCAAGCTATCCTATATCTACATCTATATCTGCATCCATTTATCTTTGGATAAGACAGTTCTTTTTATTACAGATAATGAATTACAGTTTTAAGTAAAGTATATTTTATTCAACAAGCATTCAAGCTACAAAAATGAAATGGAGCGGGATTGGAAAATTGAAAACTGCCAAATGGCAGAAAAAGTAAAACTTCAATTCCAATGTATTCCAAGCAAACACATAATTCTGTGCTCTGCTATATCCCATAATAAAATATAAAAGTATTTTGTTTGGGAACAATCTTGTTGCAAAAAAGTAAGCTAATGTAAATCAATCAATCAATCAATTTCCTTTCCATACATTTTACTATACAGAGAGCTTGAAAATAAATCCATCTAGTTTTAGATAAAAGCACTTCATTAAAACCATTTTCCCCCATTCAATCATGTCTAATTCTCTGAGACTGCCTGAACAAATCACTGCAGTTTTCTTGGCAAGGTTTTTCAGATGTAGTTTTCCATTGCCTCCTTCCCAGGACTGAGAGAAAGTAACTGGCCCAAGGTCACTCAGCTGCCTTTGTGCTTAAGATGGCACTGAAATTCAGGGTCTCCCAGTTTCTAGCCAAATGTCTTAACCACTACAGAACAATGGCTCTCAATCAAATCATAGATATTTCCTGATTTAATTAAAACTGGAGAGTCAAATATTGCATGATTTGATTTAAATCTGTTTTTCAAAATTGGATAGAAATTCAGTTTGATTTAAGTAACTTCAAGATGATAGCTGAGCTGAGTTCCATTTGAGTTTATTTTATTTTTTATTTTTATTCATATTTATATGCCGCCCTTCTCCGGAGACTCAGGGCAGCTTACAATGTTTGGAGCCACAACCCAATGTGCTCAGCAATAGCCTTCCTTCCATTGTATATGCCTGCTTATTACTAAGTGGCATTTTTACAAAGTCAGCTTATTGCCCCCAACAATCTTGGGTCCTCAATTTACCTTGTCAAGATATGTAACATTACACCAGAAGGGCAATTTTTTTCAATGGTCCACACTGAAAAAGCTGATTCTAAGAGAGTAAATGACCTAAAGAATGTTAACTTTGCCACCCCAAACAAGTTCCATAGGCAGAGAATTAAATGAGAAAAAATAAAAACATCCATAATAAATAGTAAACAAAACAACCCATATTTTTATCAAAGTCATTGTATAACAATCTTCAGGAAGGGAGTTAGAGTTTAACAACTCTTACTTCAGGGGACAGGCTGTTCAAAGTATAGGAGTTCTAGCAAAGAAGGAACGTTCGTTTCCTACCGTCAGCTTCAAGACTGTATGCTGTAGAAATGCATCAAGACTGTATGTGAAAGCTTTAAATATGTTGTCTATAATGCAAACAAGACACAGATGTTATAATGTGGCACAAAATGTGTATTCACACTCCTTTGGGAAGAAATACACAGTATTATTTTAAATTTCTCTTTATAAAATCTTTATCTGCAGCACACCTAAGCATTGCCAGATTTAAAAATTCAGAGATTGTGGGTGCAGCATAGTGCAGTGATACTTGTTACACAGAATCCTTTGCTAGGTTGGATCTCCTTAAACCAGCAAGCTCCTAAACTGTATGCTGCAGGAATACTACAGTATTATTCAGGCTAGGTACCTGCATAATCTTCCCTTCCTTCATTTTCTGACATGAATTTACCAAAATCATTTAAACATTCATAAATAGGATGAATAAATTGTTTCAGAAATGACATATGGGATAACGTAAAGCTGGTGGATCATCTATTTTTAGGGAAAATGCCAATTTCTTATGAGAAATGAAGTATATCAAAGTGATGAAAAACGTGGCTCTCCTATTCATAACCAAAGTTAGCTAGGGATTTCAAATGTGATTTCTTACTCATTTTACCTCTCCAGACTTTGCTTGAAATGGCAGTTCCGCATCAGATGTGATCAACCACTTACCAAACTGATTCCACCCAGGAAGAGAATTATCTAACAGAAGTAAGACTATTATTATGTCTGCATGAATTGCAATTTGAGTTTGCTTACTTCAACCAGATCAACTCACTAATTCTTCTAGAAACAGACAGTGCGTAAAAATTCCACCCTTGTAAAGGAAGAGCTGTAGAAAACATGAATGAGATATGGAAAAAAAACTATTATTCCCAGATAATTGCTGCCACACAATGTAAGAGGCTAGAAATATAAATAGTCTAAAACCAATCTGCTACATTAGGTCTTCTCTACTTTAATAAACATGATGTGAACAGAAACATTCTGTTGACAGTATTGTTGTTAAAAGTAGATTCTGAACCTCGGTGGCATAGTGGTTAGAGTGTAGTACTGCAGCCTACTTCTGCTGACTGCCAGCTGCCTGCAATTTGGCAGTTCGAGTGTCACCAGGCTCAAGGTTGACTCAGCCTTCTATCCTTCCAAGATGGGTAAAATGAGAACTCAGATTGTTGGGGGCAATATGCTGACTCTGTAAAACCACTTAGAGAGGGCTGTAAAGCACTATGAAGCTGCATACAAGTTTAAGTGTTATTGCTATTGCTTCTGACTTTTATATGGGTTGAAATAGAAATACTAGAACCGATTCTAGATTAAAGACAATGTATTATTTCTGAATTAAAATTTGCTTTTAAAGGCATCCACTGCTGTTAACATCCCTCAGATGTACACTTTTAACAATTCACATCTAGTGAATCTTCCACTTCATTTTGAAGTCATAAAATAGAGTCAAATGCCATTTTTATTTTTATTACCTTCAGTAATATGAACAAAATTACAATAATCATCCACCTGAAGAAACCAAACAACCAGGAAGCCCACTCATTTTCATTTTCATTTTCATTTTCATTTTCATTTTCATTTTCATTGTCTCTGTCTCTGTCTCTGTCTCTGTCTGTCTGTCTGTCTGTCTCTCTCTCTCTCTCTCTCTCTCTCTCATTTAGCAATAATAGAAAAAAAATAAAAAGTTCTGTAGGCATTTTAAAAGAACAGAGTACTTCCTATTAATTTTATTCAGTCAGTGGTTGTCAAATTGCACCCTTCACAACTGTACAACCAAAGGACTTAAGATACTCTCTGAGAATGCCTGAGGAGATGCAATGGGAAGAAAATGACTCATGAAATCCAGCAAAAGGGGAAAGGACTCCTTCAGTAAAGGAAATAGGAGGACGCCTGCAGAGAAAACTTCACTTAATCTGTGATTGATGTAATACTGACAAACAGAAATTAAGTCCTTTATTACTGTGTATTTAATTATTTATTTAATTACCCACCCCCCAAAAGTGAAATATTTTCAGAGGCATTCTGAACAAACTTCTGGTTTATTAAAAATCAGGGTTTGTTCAAGGAGAAAAGAGAGGAGGCATTCATAAGTATTGGGACATAAGGATGTTATGCATTTGAGAAAAGAAAATTTAAAAAAGAAGAATTAAATTCTCTTCCTGGCAAAACAAGGAGGAAATATAGCTTTAAAAAAAAGGTCAAAAGATAATATGTCTTTGAAATATTGAAAAAAGAGCCCCAGTTTTTTTTCTAATTATAGGAGAGAACGTTTAGGAGATAATATATAGGAGATAAAATCCTATATAATGAATTGACATATTTTAGAAATGTTTCTTTTCTTTTACGTAATGCAATAGTTAATTATATAGTGTTTATTAGAGGATATTTTCTTGAGGGATAGAAAGTAAATTTAAAATGAAACAAAATCATACATGTCTTCTTTTTAAAAAATGGGCATTCTTCTGCTGTCTAGGGCCTCTAATTACATATTTTATGGGCAAGAATTCCAAAATTAATGGAGCCATATCACAAATGCATGCAGGACTGAGTGAGAAATGCACTAGAAGATGGTGTTTGTTTTTAAACCATGACAGCCTGTTTTTGAATATACAGTATCATACACATCAATACAACTATTTTAACATGGTCATTAATATCACAATACAGTTTCCAGCTTATTTAGCATATCAAAATAAGATGTACATTCAGAGGGAAATGTGCTTTTCAATATGTATATAGTGACCTATTTTATAGGAAATTTGGATTTCAAAATATGCCTTAAAATATTTTAGCTTCAGGCACTTCGGGCATGACAGAACATGGAAAGACAATATCATACTGGAATGCAGTACTGTTGACAGAAGCTTTATGATGCATTAGCCTTGGTGGAAGGCTTTAACTGGATTAGGATTAGTTTTACTTTTGTCCCCAGTGTCCCCTCAGTGATGCCCTATATTGACACCTAGACTATGATTGCTTACAAAGAAACCCTCGTAAGCAGCTGCTCATGCATAATGAAGGTTGCTGGGCATGCAAATGCCCAAACATTAGCTCCCTCTACATAAAAGTTCTGTTGCAAACCATAACATAATTTATTTCCTGACCATTTTCTCCTGCCACAAAGGAAGACCTTGTTTTTCTCAAAGCTTTATTATTTATTTAGAATTTTAGGAGGTTATTTTAGAACTTGTTTTGCTCTTGCCTGACGGCTGGGAATGCTCTCTCTTTTTTTTGGTTACTGTATTTCTTCTTTACTTATCAAATCTCTGATTTGAAAAACCCCATCTGAGGAGTTCTGTCATAATATGTTTCTTCCAACTTCTTAAAGAAAGAGAACCTGAAAACTTCTGAAGAGTTTTGAAGACAGGACACTCACACATATACCTGCATCAACTTGTACCTGAGTACAAAAACAAACAAAAAACAAAAAATAAAAACCATACTCTACCGTGAAAAAAATCTCACCAGGCATTCATCTTTAAAAATCACAAAAAGAAATGTCTTTTCCATAAAACAGAATAGAATGGCTTTTATAAAGGCGAAATAATTATTCAGCACTGCTATGCAAATAGGGATGTTGAACTTTGGGGAAATAATATTGAGAGCAAGTCTAAAACAATAATCCTGATTCTGCTTCAACACAGTAAGGCCATTATGTGTGAATTACACAATGCCAGAACTTTATTATGGGTGTTATATACAAATCAACATCTGCTTCACACAGTTTATGATGTAGGATGTTAAAATAGATGGCTCCAGAGAGCTGGTGACAGCTGCAGGATAAGCCATAGAGAACTGCTTGAACCCAGTAATAGTGCTTAGAAGGGTAGAGGTATATGGCTTTACAGGTTTTTTGTTTTGTTTTGTGCATAAACTATTTCACTATTCTAATCCTAAATGCTGTCATTTTACAGGACTACAGTATTTATTTATTTATTTATTTATTTATTTATTTATTTATTCGACTTGTATGCCGCCCCCTCTCCAAAAGGACTCAGGGCGGCTCACAGATAAAAATAGCACAATAAATTAGATTAACTAAAATAGGATTAAATTACAACAAGCCAAATTAAACTAAAAAACCCGTAATAAATAAAACACCAATTCCCAAAGGAGTCAGCACAGCCCAGCCTGTTCAAACAACCAGGGTTTTAGGTTGCGACGGAAGGTGCGGAGGTCAGGGGCCAGGTGGAGCCCCAGAGGTAGTTGGTTCCAGAGAGCGGGAGCTGCTACAGAGTAGGCCCTTCCCCGGGATACCGCCAACCGACACTGAGTCGCAGATGGCACCCCGAGAAGTCCCTGTCTGTGCATTCGTACAGGGCAGTTGGTATTCGATGCTGGCAGTAGACACTCCCGTAAATAACCCGGACCCATGTCTCATAGGACTTTGAATGTTAATACTAGGACCTTGAATCTCATCTGGAGGGAAACTGGTAGCCAATGCAGCTCACGCAGGAGTGGTGTAACATGGGAGTACCGGGAAGCTCCCATCACAACCCGCACAACTGCATTCTGCACCAGTTGAAGCCTCCGGGTGGTATGCAAGGGCAGTCCTAAATAGAGAGCATTGCAGTAGTCGAGCCGGGAGGTAACAAGTGCCTGAGTGACAGTGCGCAGGGCATCTCGGTCCAGATATGGGCACAGCTGGCGAACCAGCCGAACCTGGGCAAATGCCCCCCTGGCCACGGCCCTCATCTGCTCCTCCATCCTGAGCCATGAGTCCAGGAGGACCCCCAAGTTCCGTGCCTTGTCCATGGGGGGCAGTAACTTATTGCTTCATTTGACTCAATATTGTTAAATACATATTATTTATTTATTTATTTAATCAAATTGTCTATATTTTGGGGATTTCAAATTTTACTGTTATGGTAAGGAATCTGGTAGGGGATGCTACTTTGCTTGCTTTATTTATTAGAGATCCCACATGCCCACTTCACAATCTATTTATGTTGCTCTCCTCTGAGTGGAAGTTTCGAAGTATTTCTAGCAGGACTACCAGATTCTGTAACAACTTTGTTCCCTATGCCATCCATCTATACTGTTTATATGTTTATAACCGTATACTGCACAAGTCAAAAAGAGGGCTGTGAAAATATTTACAGACCCCTCACATCCTAGACATTAACTGTTTCAACTCCTTCCCTCAAAACGATGCTATAGAGCACTGCACATCAGAACAACTAGAAACAAGAACAGTTTTTTCCCGAAAGCCATCACTCTGCTAAACAAATAATTCTCTCAACCCTGTTCAACTATTACAAAGTCTGCATTACTATTACTGTTAAATCTTGTCATCACTCCTTATCACCTATCCCCTCCCACTTGTGACTGTATGACTGTAACTTTGTCGCTTGTATACTTATGATTTATATTGACTGTTTCCCAGTATGATTGATCGCTTATTGTACCCTATGACTATCATTAAATGTCATACCTTATGATTCTCGACTCCTGACGAATGTATCTTTTCTTTTATGTATACTGAGAGTATTTACACCAAGACAGTTTCCTTGTGTGTCCAATCACACTTGGCCAATAAACTATTCTATTCTATTCTATTCTATTCTATTCTATTCTATTCATAAACTCACAAGATTTATTTTCCTTGCCATGTACATGTATACATCTGAACTAGACTGTGTTGTTTCTCCATCTCATATAATATGTGCAGGTATATGCATAATTTTGTATGTATGTATATATGTATTTATTTATTTTGTCATGTTTATGTAATATATATTGGAGGTGGTGACCCTTTGAGAGCCACACTTTGTAATGGAATTTCATTTTAATGTATGCCAATTAGATATATTCAAAGTGACAATAAAGTTATTCTAAGTTCTAAGTCTTATCTATTGCATTGTAAAGCCACTAGGAGTCTTTCACTTGCAGGTTTCTCATATGTATCAAGCAATCACTTGGAGACCAGAATGCTGGATCAAATGGGGCTTTTTGCTGATATATTAGCACTCTATTCAAGACTGAGAAATGGAGATGAGCACCATCCCCTAAAGTCCGCTGTGACTAATGTGGTACAACCCACAGGGACTCCTTTACCTTACTTCTAAAGATATAATGTCAAGGATGTCCTACAAACATGAACCAAGATGGTATTTAAAAAAAAAAAACCTCTGGCCTTAAACTCCTATGTTATTTTTTTATTATTACTGATTACAATTGATGCTCACTAATTAATCAGAGTTTCATTTGATTAAGTCTTCTAATTATACCATGCAATCCTGAATGTAATGGGCCCAAGGCATAACTTTAATGTTTAAAATTATTATTTTATATTTTATTTTAAATGCATAAAAAAATCTTAGTACAGAAGTCTTCGTTATTCTCTGTGTCTTACATTTTTGTTTCTGGTTTGCATATCTGATCATCATCTAGGACTGAATGAAAAGCCTTCACTTAGGAAACCAGCATAAAGAATCAAATGCTTTACTCTTCCAAAGTGGAATGAGAAGCCGTTAAGAAAGGATCTGGTTAAGCACCGAGAAAAAAAAATCATAGATACAAATCACAACTAGCGATACTGTAATACTGTTTTCCTTCTGACATAGATAATGGGATAAGCGGGCATGCTTAGAAATCACTGAAAAAGAAAAGTCTGAAGAGATGAATTGCTCTTCATGAAGTCAGCGTTCAGGTTATTTTCTACTGAGGTTCCTGCTGACATTGGCTGGGACTATAATGGTAAGCTTCTCTGTAGCTAAAATGAATCAGTTTCCTATAACACCTTGTTCAAAGAAAAGGCTGTAGCTGCAGAATAAAATTCACAGCTAAATATAAATAAAAATGGGGCCTGAGTTTCTCATGAATATATCAGGAGATCTGGGGTAACGAGCCTAGCTATTTAGAGGACCTTTACTCCAGTTACGAAGCCATTCAGCTGTCAAGAGATTTCTTTTGAAAGTGGATCCCCTGTTAAAGATCTGTGTTTCTTGCATGTATGACAACCTCCTGTGTTGTTCTCACACTATGAAATGCATTCTCTCAGAAGTTGCATGTGGCCTCTATTCAAATGAGGTTTTAAAAAAGTCTGCAAATATCAAATGTATCTCTTACTCTAAGTTTAATTAAATAATGTTAGGACTTAAACGTAATATTTGCTAGTTGTTTCTGGCTCTAGGGGGCGGTTCTCACCTCCGTTACAAAGCCAATGCTGTCTGAAGACATTTCCGTGGTCATGTGGCCGACATGACTAAATGCTGAAGGTGCATGGAATGCTGTTATGTTAGGACTTAATTTACTGTTAATTTAATTTGTCTTTTAGCTTCATACATTCTGTTTTCATTTTTTAATTTTTTTGTTAGCTGCCTTCATTACTATCAAAACAGTTCAGCGAGACATAAATATAATCAGTCAATCCATCATATTGCTGTGAATATATTGACCCAGTGTGTAGCGGCTGCAGGAAAAGGCAAATCCCATGCTGAAGATCACTTTATACATCACTTTATTGTTTTTATAAAAATCTAAGGTACTACCTCACCTAGAATATAGAGCCCCAGACTATGTTTTTGAAAAGTTATACATTTGAAAAAGGTTAACTAGAAATATCAAGAGACTATAAAAATCCATACTGGCGAATATTTTTTAAAATGTTTTAGTTTAAAAGTTATAGATTGGAAAAAAATGAATAAAATCAGTTTTATAAAATTATATATGATATGAAGTAAGTCAATAGGTAGTTATAATGTTATGAGCTGCGATGGCGCAGTGCTTAGAATGCAGTACTGCAGGCTACTTCTGCTGACTGCCAATTACCAGCAGTTTTGCAAATCGAATCTCACCACGCTCAGGTTGACTCAGCCTCCCATCTTTCAGAGGTTGGTAAAATGAGGACCCAGATTGTTGGGAGCAATGTGCTGACTCTGTAAACCACTTAGCACTGTGAAGTGGTATATAAGTCTAAGTGTTATTGCTAGAATGCTAGAAACAGTTTGATTTAATGAAACTGAAAGGAAATTACTGCACAAATGCCCAGATAAATAATGCTAAAGCAGATGGTTTGACTAAATGTATTAAGTTAATCACAGATATATTCAAATTCAGGTCTCAAAAAAAATATGTTGCAATTGATTTTTAATCCACTGCATCTCCTTGACAATAAAAACTTCCTCGAACCCAAGAAATTTGGTGAATTCTCTAACTTGCCCTAGAAGAAATGAAGACTATCAAGGTTCTATGACTATAATAATATATATTATTAGATACTATATTGTCCATATCAGTTTATCAATATTTTGAACTGAACTATTTTAAATAATTCATTGGTTTTAAATCAGTGCATGAATTAAATAAAACTAATTAACAGTTTTATTTAAGATTTTGAAGGGAGTGACATCTTTTAAGCATACCCCCATTCAACTAATATGCAAATCCTATTATCCTGATATAATGCAAAAAAAAAAAGATTTAAGTAGTAAGCAAAATTAAGTGATTTCAGTATAGTAGATAACAGTGGTGGGATTCAAAAATTTTTTACTACCGGTTCTGTGGGTGTGGTTTGATGGGCATGGCAGGGGAAGGATACTGTAAAATATCCAGTCAGAGGTGGTATTTGCCGCTTCTCTGAACTACTCAAAATTTCCACTACTGGTTCTCCAGAACTGGTCAGAACCTGCTGAATACCACCTCTGGTAGATAAGCACTTTTACTATGCTCATTTTATGTTTGGATTCTTTAAAGCAGGGATGTCAAACTCAAGGCCTGTAGACCAGATCTGGCCCATGGGGTGCTTAAATCCAGACCGTGGTGCTGGCCTGGAAACATGAAAGGACCAGCCTGTGGTTCCTCTGGTGGCTAAAATGGGCTGCATGTGGGTCCCCTCATGCCTCATTTTCACCTTCTGTAGCCTCCTGCAGCACTCTGCTGGCTGAAAATGCCCCCAAAATGGCCCCCAAAATGGCCCAAAAACAGGCCCAAAAATGGCCAGCAGAGTGCTGCAGGAGGCATCCATCACGCCCCCAATGCCCACCACCCCCACTGGTTCTCAGAGGAGAACTACAATGCTGATCCAACCCTTGAAGAAATCCAGTTTGACACCACTGCTTTAAACAAATGAAGACAGTGTAATTAGATCAAAAACCTGGTGTGATTAACTTTCAATTTATTCTTCCAGTTTGATTTAGATTTCTTTAACCTCACTTTGTGGCCAATTACAGGAGATATTAACCTGAAATAGCTGGATCATTTTTCTTTTCTTTTTTTGAGAGACATTGCTAAAGATTTATATGGAAGAAGTTATATAATCTGGAAGAAATGAGATTAAGTAGGATCATAATTTAATTTTCCCCTTTTAAAACTTTTAATAGCCTCAGGAGTAAGTACTATTGAACTAGCCAAGTCCAAATCCCCATGAATGTGTCTTATGTAGGAGTATAATATGACTTAAAGGAGTGTCCAGGAAGAAAAAAATAATTATTTTTAGAAAGGCAATCTGCTATTTCTAGGACATAGACTAACTTTCCACCAATAATTGGTTAAGTTCTCTCGCTGGTGATCAGTCAGAATTCTTTTGAATTTGACATGAAGAAAATCTGTTCAAACTTGCCAGGGGCAACTCTTATTGTATGCAGATTATGTGTTTTATGTGTTATCAGCCACGGCTGTTCCATTTCCTATATTTCCCTAGGCTTTTCAATCTTTTCCATATCCATCAGTGCTATCTCAGGATCTATATTCTGTATTTGATTAATTTCCTATGCAGACTGATTGGAATTCATCAAAAAAGCACCTTAAATGGTGAGATTTTATTTCTGAGTTTTATTGCTTAAATTAACAAGTTATAACATTCAATTTGACAGCAATATTTTCAGACTAAAGAACTGCCAATAACGCTACTGTCTCGCTAATAGATACCAAAGTATGCTTTAAGTCTTTCGTGCTGGGTAAAGTTTCTAGCTATGCTGTTCTTTTTTTTCTGAAAACACTCAAATGAAATAAATTATATGCCTGATACTGATCAAAGACATTGTGTTTTGAATCTCAAAAGGAAAGAAGACAACTGTTTTGTGTTGCATAGAAGCCTGGAGTCTATTCCAATTGGATTCATACAAACATTGTTCATAGATTGTGCCAAGACAATAATAGAATTTGTTTGATTTGGAACTTAGATATAACATGACTTCAGCTATTGTGATATGTAACTCATGATTTATTCTAGATCTATATTTGAACTCAGCTGTTATAAAATAAACTTTCATTCAAGGAGGTTTAGAAAACATGGCTAAGCTGACTATGGCACAGAAGAACATGAAAAGCTTCCACTCCTTTTGTGCTGCTGGAAAATGCATATGTACATGACCCTTAATAATATACATCAAGCTGGAAAAGAAATCCTACAAAGGAAACTTTATGGTTGTCACAGTATTATTATTATTAGGTGCTTAGAAAACATGCCAACATGTTTGGCAAAATTCCTCATTCATCTTCATACAAAAACTTTATCATGTTGACATTTTACAATTAAGGAACTGAGGCAGAGAGTAAACTACTTCACTGGGAGACTATCAGTTAGGTTTATGGCTTCAGTGACATTTGAAGTCACATACCCTAGGTTCAAAAATCATAGTGGAATACCGTATTTCCCTACCCATCTATAGCTATGCCCTCTTTCCTGCTCTTCCTTTCTTACATCCAAAGGGGAAGGACAAATGCCTATTGTTTTCTCAATAGAGGGAGTATAAAGGAATGATAGAGTTATTTCTAGAAACAAAATAATGGTATTTGTCATTGAAAAATTCAATGAAGACTATCAAGGTTCTATGATTGTAATACTTAATATATATTATTAGATACTATATTGTCCATATCAATTTATCAATATTTTGAACTGAACTATTTTAAATAATTCATTGGTTTTAAATGAGTGCATGCATTAAATAAAACTAATTAACAGTTTTATTTAAGATTTTGAAGGAAGGGAGTGACATCTTTTAAGCATACCCCCATTCAACTAATATGCAAATCCTATTATCCTGATATAATGCAAAAAAAAGATATAAAGGAATGATAGAGTTATTTCTAGAAACAAAAAAAAGATATTTGTCACTGAAAAATTCAATGAAGACTATCAAGGTTCTATGATTATAATACTTAATATATATTATTAGATACTTATCATTGAAAAATTCACAAAATTCAGACAAATGTTGAACTTATTCATTAATTCATTCTTCAATGCACTATTACCGAAAGCAATAGAGACACATGATACACATATTATCTTAGAGTATATTCCACAAACAGCAGCAGAATCTCAGGGCCACACTTCACTTTCTGACCCAAGGGCAAGAGAATAAAATTCATTGTATCCAGTGAAGGCCACTCTACATGTGGTATTTTCTCCATAATAATATTAAAGTAGAAAATGTCCTACATATTTTTGAGAATCAGGGATCAAACAGATTCTTTGTTTTGCTAAACTAGTAATTAATTGGTACTCAAGTCCAAAATGATGGATGGTCGTGGCTTTTCTATTACTGTACACTTTCAAATATACATGAATGATGAAATGCACTGAAGTTCTATTTGGGTATTTAAAATATTAGGTGCAGAAGGGATACATATGGTAAACCCACCCATTCTATGACTGTCTACTCAGTATGACATTAAAAGTCTGAGTTTGTATATACTTATGGGCAGTTAAGTTGTGATCACATGGAGCGCTGAATTTCATTCAGAACATTTTTGGACATCATGCACAAAGCCAACAGCTCCTTCTTAATTCTTCAGTAGGAATTAAGTATATTATATATCTTCAATCATTATATTGTCTTTTAAGGCAAACGCATTTGTGAAAAACCCTGTGAATGGTTATTTGAAGTACTACCCAAATTACTCTAATGGCCCCTTCTTACCGAATTAGAAAGATTAACTCAGCAGTTCTGGATTTTAATGTAAAAATGTGTCACCACCAGGTTTTCAAGAGCACTGACATATATTTAAAAATTGGAGTCATTAATTAATATTCAAAGATTAGAGACATAGAGGAGTTCCAGATTGTTTAAAATGTACCTTGCTAGTATAGACCTGCTCAGAAGTAGTTTAATATTGCTGAATGATCCTGTTTGTTCTAAAAGCTCTAATCATATTTACAACAATATTTACATGGAAACTAGGGGCTTCTGGTATATAGCATTCTGTTACAGAGCAATCAAACTCTAATCAACTTTTTAAACACCTTGATGTTGAGTGCTTTGTGCCCTGTATCCATTCCTTCATCTCTGAATTGTCTATGTTTCTTTACCATCTAAGTAAACCTTTGCCAGGCCACCTCATACTTTTTCTCCCTGTTTTATTTTTTTCCACAAACTTTAATAAACTTCATGATGTTATAGGCTGATGGAAGAAGGAACATTGGGTACTTTAGAGTTCCACCCCTATTAGGCCTACAAAACATCTAGAATAATTCTTGGGCTATACAATCTCAACCAGTATGTGTGAAAAACATATTTGCATTAAGTACCATGCAGACCTAAAGGGCCTCCTACTTATTTATTTGTCTGTTTATTTTTCCTACCTTTATTATTTTTATAGGTGGCAACTGAAGGAGGTAAACAATACTCCTTTCTCCTCCTTTTCTCCCAATGTTTTAAAATTAATTCCAATTCCAGAGTTTCTATGACATCATGAACTTTAAGCAACTGAGGAATTCTCTAAAGATAGCACATTTTAGATAGCAATTCATCCTTTTTAGACTCCATACCTTGACAAAAAATGTATTAAACCATAAATTGGTCTCAATAGCTAGTAATTCAGAGTTGTTGCATGAAAAAAAATCTGTAGTATATCAATTATGTATTGGGAAGCTGTTCACTGTGTCTCCCCTCATTTAGTATTAATATAAATAAGCAGATACTGAGGTTGGTGAATATCACCAGGAATATACAAACTTTTACAGTTGTATCTAGATATTTATCACATTGTGGAATTTGCAAAGTTCAAAAAGAACCAAGAAATTGTACTTGGATTCAATATAAAAATTCAAGATTAATTTGACAGGAAAAATAAGATATGAGGATACATGGCATACTCAGTGGGAGGGATATGAAAAAGTAACCAAAAGAAAGAAGGGAAAATAGCCGTTCAGGATGACATACAACTTGCAGAAAATCATTAGAGGATATATAATTAATAGGTTGCATTTTTAATGAGCTCAGATGTTTATAGAATTTGTTTTGGCTATAAGTCTAATTTGTTTTTTTTTTAAGTTCATGGACATCCACATTATGATCATGAGCCTGTCTATATATCATATATAATACAACTTATTCTGAGGAGGCATTTGTTTGACAAGCATTGTTCAAATATTAAGAGTTAAAAAGAATACATTGTTTTGATTATGACCACATAGACTTGAATCAGTTTCCTAATAACCGTTCTTCAGAATTTCCAAAATCATCCTAAGCAGATGTCTTCCTGCTTTCCATCAATTTAAGATAATTCTGTTTTAGTGCTTCTACCCTGTGAATTCCACTTGAGTGGGTATAGCTATCACTGCCCTCTAGTGGACCACAATTGACTCTTGCTCCAAGTCTCACTGATGGATTTCATGGCTATGAATTAAGCATGTGGGCATATAAGAGACTAGGTGCTTTTTTGCACAGAACACCCTAATGTCTCTATAGTAGAGCGGCTAGAAACTTAATTTCTGTATTTAATTGTCACAGCTGATAGAGCAAAAGTAACTGAAAAGAAACCCACTTGAGAAAGCTAATCTTTTGGCAGAGGTAGATGGCAGGAAAGGCACAGTTGCACAGCTGCACAATTTTGACTTGCACAGCTGAAGAACATTCAGGTTAAATCCATTGTGGAAATGCAAATTTTCCAGCCAGCAAACTGAGGAGGATGGGAGGCAGAGTACATGCACAATCTACAATCTTGCAATTTGGAAAGCACAATAAACAATTTTCATCCTTGCTTTATCCACTAAATATAAGTTAGGAAACAGACCGCTCTGGATCTAAATTGGGCTATAAATTAAGGGCAGTGAGCATAGAACAGCCTTTCTTAATATGATGTTGTAAATATAATTCCCAGAAGTTATAACACAAGTCAGTAGTCTGTGCCCTTGTCAGCATCAGTAAGACTGTACCACTGAGATCTGACACCAAAATGGGAATTATATTTATTTTTTGTCAGAACTAAGGATACAACTGGAAGGCTTATTGGAAAGCAAACCATTCCAATTTTTACTGCTTAGCCCCATCCCTGAATTAGCAAAACTGTCTGACCTTCTACTAATAACAAAACAGCTGGATTTCAATTGCCCAGTTGCTGGTACCCCAGGAAGGTGATTAGTAAAAGTGAATATGGGAATAGTTTAGGGCCAGATTGATGTAATGGTCCACCAGGCTAGAAACTGTAAGACTATGGGTTCCACTGCTGCCTTAGGTATGAAGCCAGCTGGATGATTTTGGACCTGTCCTAGGAAGGACTCAATGACAAACATTAGCAAGAAAACTGCAGGGACTTGTCCATTCAATGGCCAGAATTAAGACTGACTTAAAGGCACCAATAAAGAGGATGATAGTAGGAAATCAAAAGAATAAATCATGTGTATGTTGCAGTGTCATAACACAAGTCATATGACTTGCATACATATCCAACATTGGATTATAAGTACAAAAGTTTGAACTTTGCATAATGACATTGCAAAACATGTTTCATCATAATTTTCATCATTAAAATATATAGCAGAGAGTTATGGGAAATAGAGTTGATATGGGAAGAAGAGATAAAGAAATCAAGACATATGTATCTGAACAGATATGTAAATAATATGCGCTAGAGCAAACAAATTGATACATTCAACAATATAGTCATTCATATGAGATATCATGGTAGGGCAACATCATTGTGAGTGTTACTAAATTTATGTGGAAAGAAATGAAAATCTGAATTCCTACTGAACAATGATGGGGGAGGGGGAGGAACTGGTAGTGATAAAAAGTATGTAGTACATGGCAAAAGTTGCCATTTTGTAATTTATACTGGTTAATTAATTCTCCATACTTTCAGAATGAAGACTTTCAAGCCTCACATATAAATATGTAAGCATGTTTAATCTTTGTATGCATTGATGATAGATGGATAGGTAGGTAGATAGGTAGATAGGTAGATAGGTTGATCAGGTAGACAGGTAGACAGGTAGACAGGTAGATAGATAGATGATAGAGATAGAGAGGGATATTTTGTATCATCTTACCACCAAAATTTCCTGGTTACATCGTTCAGAGAATATCTTTTTAACATCATAGCATAGCATAGCATAGCATAGCATAGCATAGCATAGCATCGCATCGCATCGCATCGCACCGCACCGCACCGCACCGCACTGCACAGCACAGCAAAGCATTGTAGGCTTATTGTATATACTGCCCCATAGCACTTTACAGCATTCTCTGGGCAGCTTACAGGGTAAGCATTATTTGCATATTGCCCCCAATAATCTGAATCCTCATTTTACTGACCTTGGTAGGATGGAAGGCTGAGTCAACCCTGAGCCCCATCAAACTCTGGGCTGTGGGCAGAGTTTGTCTACAATACTACTCTTGAACCACTGTGCCACCAAGGCTCCTAATAAACTTGTCATGTCCAATTGTTCCTATGATATGATACATGACATCATTTATTTTCCAGGTCTAGCCTTCTTTTCAAAACACCAAGCACCATAACAATTCAAACCAAATGTGTCCCATTTTTATATCAAATTATTGAACCTCAAAAGAACAGTAGTATATTGTTGTTCAGATTATTCTTCTTACCAGAGCAAAAAGAATCCTCTGTATCAAATGAAGTAGTCTATCTTTCTTCTTATTAGGCAAACACTAGTTAAGGCCTATAAGAACTGTGACCCAGTCAGGGGCACCATGCTGTTTTAAAGCAAAGCTGATCACTTCTGAGTCTTTAGCAAAAATTTAATGCGAGCCTTGCAGCATTAAGACGCATGTGGTACTTACTGTCTGATAGTGAACCACACTAGTCTAATAAAAACAAGAGTCAGTGATTTGCAGAAAAAAAATACTAGGCATATGTAGTCCAAAATGCATTCCAAACAGGTGGCTGAGCTTATATTCAAATCAGTAGGCACAGGACTGCGAATTTATTAGACTAAGGCCTCATACACAGTGTAGACTAGGTACATACAATCTGAACAATACAGCTTTGCGACTTTGAAAGAAGCTCTGCCACTTACTCATGCATTTTTCTAATTTAGTAGTGTATTCACTCAGCTTTCTTCTTTATCAGAAATTAGGTGAGCAAATTGAAAACTTGGGGGCTACAGAATGAAGTGCAGAGGAGCATTGCAAAGACGCAGGAAACTTTATACTCAAAGTGGATAGTAAGAGAAGAAGAGACTAAAACCTTGGAAAGGCTGTTGGGGGGGGATCCAGACAAATGCCTGGCTGAAGGGAGAGAGAAGAGATGCAGCTGCACCTGGGAAATTTGGATGACCACCCAGAAGTGCAGGATGAAGAAGGGGCAAAGCTACGGTCAGTTAGTAGAGATAAGACGGACAGCCTCCTCTGGCAGATCAAAGAGTACATAAGGCTGAATATACTGAGGTGCAAAGGAAGTTGGTGAAGCTATTTACAAGGAGGCAGTCTCACCCTTCCTAATAATGTACTGGCTGGCAGCTACTTAGCCCAGGGTGTGGGGTCAAACAATGCTGGACACAACCACCCATTTCCTGCTGTGTATATGCTCTAACTTTATAGCTTCTGCTTTCGTGATTCTGGACCTATGCCTTGTTTTTGACCCCTTATGTTTAGACCTTAGATTTTGTGCTTGGATTTTGTGCTTGGACCTTGGCCTTTGTTATTGTGCTTGGACTTTGGACTGTGCCTGGACATCAGACTTTGTGTGTGGATTTGCAGACTTATGCCTTGCACTTGGACTTTGTATTTGCCTTTAACTTCATGTCTTGGTTGTGCAAACTTGAATTTATTGGGACTTTATATTTTTTGAGAGTGGGATCTGGGGAATAACTTTAGAGGCTTGCAATGCCTCAATAAAGTATTTACAGTTCTTAGGTATATGCGTGTGTGGACTGGGACAGGACACGGAGCCACAAAAGGGTGGCTAGCAATAGCACTTAGACTTATATACCACTTTACAGTGCTTTACAGCCCTCTCTAAGCAGTTTAGAGTCAGCCTATCGCCCCCAACAATCTGGGCCCTCATATTACCCACCTCAGAAGGATGGGAGGCTGAGACAACCTTGAGCCTGGTGAGATTCGATCTGCCAAATTGTAGGCAACCGGCAGTCAGCAGAAATAGCCTGTAGTACTGCACTCTAACAACTGAGCCACCATGGCTCATGACCAGGATAGTTAAAGAAGGTAATAGTTACATATGTGGGTGGGATCAGTATTTTCTGTATTTTCCAAGTTCTAAGGGGCTAAACAATGTTAAATTTATTTCATACCAATTCAAAACACTGGTGTTTAGAACAATTATCAGCACCTGTGGCTATACGAAGTTTCTAAAGGGGGTTAAGAACTACGTTCTGATAGATATTCAATCTTTTTGCTTTAAAATTATTGGTGGACATGGCACTGTTTTAAAGGATGCATTATATTGCTGATGAAAAAAAGATAAATATTCCTTTTGAATTATCTCTCATTATGTATGTTATCTATGTATGAATATTTTTAACAAAAATCATTGTAATAGAATGTTAATAATCTGACAGCATCTGAAGTCACTATTTAAAAATCAGTGTTCAAAGAAATAATAAAAAATAGCAGCAGCCAATAGCAGCTGTAAAGTTACATATGATTCATGGAGCAAATGTATTTTCATGTATTACTGAATTTTAGATTTCTTCTGAGAATTCCTTGTGCCTCAAGATATAGCTTCCCCTTGCCCTACACTGGCACAAGGTCTGTGCCATTCCTCCAAAGCCATAAAATAGTTGTTCATGAGTTTCTGATCTCACCGTATAAATTAAATTCAAAAATGAACACCTAAGGATATGTAATAACATGAGCCCAGAAGAACCTGTTTTCAGACAATAAATCAAATGCACTTAAGCAGGCATGAAACTACCTTGGGCCTTTAGAACATGCTGGTGGAAAGTGTGCTCATATATACAGTTGAGTAAATATTAGTTCATCTGTACTAAAAAAAATCAGGTAAATTCCAATCCTTCTTAAACCACCTCTGAATAAAAGTATCTATTAACCCTTTATGATAGTCCATAAAAAAGCACAACAATGAATACTAGGTCTATATATTGTAAAGTTACATTATGACATTCTTGCAAGTATTTTTCCCCTTGTTTCTTTCTACTTTCTGGGAAATTAGGGAGGATCCCTTCTGAAATTCTTCTTGCACTCCCTCAGTTTGTATGGGATTCCTTTGGAATGATGGTTGCTTGGTCTGCAACTCTTTTTCCACTCTCCCAGGGACATTTCTACCAGTGGTGGGATTCAATATTTTTTACTACTGGTTATGTGGGCATGGCTTGGTGGGTGTGCCAAGGGAAGAATACTGTAAAATCTCCAGTTAGAGGTGGTATTTGCCGGTTCTCCAACCTACTCAAAATTTCTGCTACCGGTTCTCCAGAACTGGCCAGAACCTGATGAATACCATCACTGATTTCTACATACCATTACAGTGTCAAATAGATTGGTCAAGTAAACCCATGATTTCTTTCAACATTTAAAAACCAAGATTGTTGGGGGCAATAAGCTAACTTTGTAAAAATGCCGTTTAGTAATAAGCAGGCATATACAATGGAATGAAGGCTATTGCTGAGCGCATTGGGTTGTGCTCCAAAAATTGTAAGCCACCCTGACTCTTTGGAGAAGGGCGGCATATAAATATGATTTTTTTTAAAAAAGCACGATGGTTCTTCATTCCAAGATTATTTTACATTATATTATTTCATACATTCATAAAACTAGAGAATGCCCTGTTCAATACAGGAATCCAAATTAAAACATCCATAACAGATGAGTCTCCAGCTCCTACTCAAACAAATATAGTAAAGAACAACTTAACACCTCTTTGGGAATTAGTTTCACTAATGAACTGCTCTTCAATTGGAATCAATGTTCCATTATTCAGTGAGCAGCTTTCTAGATGTCAGTGAACAAACATTGCCATTCTTCCACACTATTATAAACTCCTTTCAATCTTCTCTTTCATGGATTCCCTAGTGAAATACAGTTACAATTTTCTGGTGTTCTAGTCTGAGCAGGTTCCTCTTACCCTTGCCAGTTCTAGCTTTTAAAAATAGGCCTTCATTTCTAGGCCTTATTGTCACTGCCATTATCTGATCCTGTTTGTTTCAATCCTTTTTAAAGTGTGGAATCCAGAACTAGAAACAATATTCAAAGCACGATCTGGCCAGCACTGAACAAAAAGGAACAACTGTTCTCCATAGAGTAAACAATTAAACAAAACCCTATATTTCTGTTGACGGCAGCCTTAAACGATATTGCCTTCTCCCTTGCAGTTACATAATATTGGTGATTCCTGTGCAGTTTGTAATAAATTACATTCCACATTCGTTCGATTATTATTCTGACTATTAGTATTTATCTTTCATAGAACCTTCCCTATAATAAACCAAGGATGTCAGATGTTGAGTAACTCTTTTCAATATTATAAATAAAGGACCTTTACTGATCTCACAGTTATATATATAACATTCCTCAGAAGGGTATAAGTTGAGGTAATCACATTTGCTGTCTCTAATAGCACACATTTTTACCAACTTTCTTGATCATCACACCATTGTTTCCATTAACTTTCATCCAAACAGTTTTATACCCAATTCAGGAACCGTGTTATATTATTTTTCTGTAGATTGTAGCAACTTATTGTAGTATGGATAATTATGCACCATTAGGTTCTAGCCTTTATTTTTTCCCTATGTTTGTTTTCTTATATACTGAGCGATTGCATCCTCTTGCTACACAGGAGAACAATAATTTTATAGGAATACCATAAACTGTATTAAGCAACAGTCTTGTAATCATGACTGTTGCTTAATACAGTCTTTATTAAAAACAATGCATTAAACCACATGTAGTGGTTACAATAATACAATGTTTGCATGTATACTTACATATGGTCCTCATCTTCCAAGCATTCCAATTACGGTCATTTATATGAACTTTATATAAGTAGTGTATTGTTATCTGATTCCCAGCATGTATTGTAGTAATCCATTTTCAACATTCCCAAATGCAGTAGCAATCACTGGGAGTGACTTGAATTGACTGAGGTGAATTGACTGAGATGAGAGAGTAGAAGAGGGAATATTCAGCAGGTTCTGACCCATTCTGAAGAACCAGTAGCGGAAATTTTGAGTAGTTCAGAGAAGCAGCAAATACCACCTCTGACTGGAGATTTTACAGTATCCTTCCCCTGGCACGCCCACCAAGCCACGCCCACAGAACCGGTAGTAAAAAAATTTGAATTCCACCACTGGATAGCAGGTATTTTATAAAATTCCTTCTTTCTCTTTTGTTTTTATTTTGATCTACTTCCTCTTTTCTCCAGAAATCTATTTGTACTTCTGACCTTATCTTTGTTTGCCTGTGTAAGGATGACTCATCAGGATAGTTGTTACGCTATAGTGCTGAGCCTTCTATTTTCTTTTTTGGTTTAGTATTACATTCTTTCATTTTTCCCTCTTCCAGTGAAGGAATATTCCAGTCTATGACATTGAATCTTTACTCTCTGACTAAAGGGACAGTTCCATTAAATATTCTAGAAACTCTAAATCAGCAATCCTTTTCTGGGATCTGAAGTCAAAAGATGTTGAAACGAGGACAGAAAAAGAAAGCAATTCCATGCAGAAAGTGAGAAACAATTGCATTAAAGGGCGGATCTAACCATCAAATTCACATTTGCCATTTATATCCAGAGAATGCATGTGAGAACTATGGATGAAAGAAACATGTGTTTAACCTGAAAACCCAGAAAGACTAGCTTATTTGCTTGAACTAGTTTACTTATGGAGTTTATTTGCATGAAGATTTGAGTGGATTATGGAAACATAAACTGAAATTTAAAGATGAAAGATGAGTTTAGGGCAAAAAGTTGATTCTTTTAGTTTGTTCTGTAATATGTATCATAGCTTCTTGCACAAGAGGAACTAAGACTGAATCTAAAGATTAGACCACATTAAAATCTATTTTTTCTATGATTAGTAGTTTAGCATCAAATTATATTGGAAGATGATGTTTTGAAAGCTGATGTGTTGTGGTGTTTATTTTTGTTAGTTTTGTTTTTAATCTGGAGTTAAACTTTGAAGTAGTTTACTAGAATAGAGACAGTAGCTAAAATAGATTGATTAAGCAAAGCCTATGTAGATTTCCTTATATTGTCTCTGTCTTTTTAAAAAAATCTTGCTAGGAGATGACAAGAATGCCAATTTTTAGATACATCACCTTGAAAAAGAATAAGGGCATTATTTTCACTGAGGAATGAGAGGAAAAAAGTCTTTAATAGTAGTATGAAAAACAGGGGCAGATAAAATGAGTGGATATCTTGGAATGATCATTAAAAAACTTTTTATAATTAGAACTTCCTGAAGCTCATAAAGTTATAGTCTTATATGAGATTTCACTCAAGATTCAGACATGAATTTCATTGGAGAATAATGCATCTTCAAGATTGGAATACTCGAAACCAGTGAGACTCCTTCTATTCAGAGTGGAGATGGATAGATGCACCCATCATCACAAATACATTTAAAAGAATGGGAAGGAAGGAAGGAAGGAAGGAAGGAAGGAAGGAAGGAAGGAAGGAAGGAAGGAAGGAAGGAAGGAAACTGTCAGTCTATAATGTTTATGAGAATGGAGATCATATATTCAAGCTGTTTAACATTTAGGAGAATAGAAAAATAACACAATGTATGGTGGCTGTTTAGAAGTTACATATCCTGCTTTGCATATTGGATTTAATTCATCAGGTCATGCTTTCCCCTCTGAGCTCATAGAGTAATGGGCTACAGATTGGATAACCAGCATGTAAAAGATGTCTCAACACAGAAAAGGGGCCATTGCATAGAAAGTGTTTCAGAAAAGGTCCTCCTGGTGTTCTGCAAAGAAAAGGGAAAGGAGAGAAATACTTTCAGACTGGCAAGATTGAGTTAATGTAACCTAACAATAAAGATAGAGTTAGTTTGTTGTGCTTCTTGCCTGAACTGCCTTACAGGACAAGTACACAGCTGATAAGGCACATTGGAATTTTTCAGCATTTCTATTCTTTCCCCTTCTCCTATCAGATTAATGGAGTAAAAAGAAAAAGAAAACATTGCCTGTAGAGTGTCATATAACATATATATTCAATGTGATGTAGCTCTGTCCTGCAAAACCTTTAACCAGAACTATATATCTAATCATTTAATATAGGAGCAAAACTTCTTCAACAGCATATTTGGGACACCATCACCAAAACCCACTTATGTATTTTTGATGAAATATTTATAAATTTAAAAAGGATCCCAGATCTACAAAAAAAATAATACATTCTCCCTCCCTCCCTCCCTCTCTCTTATCCCTCTAAGGAAGAAAATACTGGTTTTATATAACCTATAAGTTTCAATTAAAGAAAAGAGAAAAATACTTTTGGGATTCTGGTGACAAGAGTGTATAATGTCTTGAAAGGTATAAAGAAATATGTATTTTGGGGCATGTTTGCCAAGTCAAATGTGCTGAAGATGATAGGAAATATGCAAACTGACTCTGGCTTCTCAAATATTGGATTCTGAAGAAAGAGTAGGAAATACATTATAAAATATTTGACACTATATCAATATGAAATGTTTAATAAATGGTAAATATTTGATATATGTGTAAAAGAGAGGTGTGTTTCAAAGAGAAGAATACCACAATGGAGGGAAATGCCTATAAAAACTGTCTAAATTCAGAAGTGAACATAGCAGGTTTCCCATTAAATGGAATTGATGATGATGAATATACCTACCTGGGTTGAATAGAATTAGAATTCTAATTCTGTTAGAATTAGATTTGGGATGTAATTGAAAGTATTGCTTAAGATGAATAGAACATCTTATCAGTCAAGTAATGTTGCCCATGTCTCAAGAGCTCCTGTGAGGAAGCTGCCATCACTAGCACCGATCTGCTTCTGATTGATATCATTAATAAGACTGAGCTGCCATTTTACATTTTTTAAACCATGCTGTCTACTGGCAGTTATTGTTATGATTGACTGTTTTATTATTTTTTTATGAAAATGATTTTATTCTTTTTATGCATTCTCTTGCATCTTCTATATTTCATACAATTTCTGAATCATGTGGCATTTTAAGTTACCACAATTTACATTTGTTTTTGTATGATATTACTATTCACTTGATATTTTCTATACAATTATTCCTCAAATAACATAATTGTAACTTTTTTCTTTACCTATGAACCAAATGCTAAATCATAACATATAGAAATAAATAAAATCCAAGATTTCTTTAGGTAATTTAGAAGGACTATGTGCTTGAAATATTTTTTTAAAAAAACTGATGGAATACCAAGGGATTAAACAATGTGCAGAATCCTAGAAGGAATGTTTTAGAGATTATAATAAGAATTATTAGTGAGAAAATATGTCAAAGATAGAAATTGCCATATATGTTTGCCTACTTGTTTGACTTACTTATGCTAAACCTCAAAATGACTAAAAATGATGAAATTTTTTAACCTGTACTTAATAATAACTTCTCCCCAGCTTCAGTTAACTAGGAAAAGCTAGTTAGTTGAAAGAAAAAAAATCTTTTAAAAAGTTTCTGCATATGGTATGAACATATGATGATATGAGTAGCTTTGAATTTTTGCAGTTATGGAACTGAAAGTTAGTTTCTGAATGCCATAAGAATAGTATACAATACAATGGAAATACAGCATGGGTGAGAAAAAAATAAATGCTTATTAAATGGTTCATTTAACAGCAAGGAAGACAAGGATGCGTGATAAATATTTATGGACACAATAAATGTTTGGGAAATGCTTGAAGTATATTAGGGATGGAAATGCAGATTATGTTATGTGCTAGCTGACAACTCAGATGATTTTCAGTAAATTTTAGAAAGTTTAATTTAGGGATTTTTAAACATTTTCCATGGTGCTGAACCTATTAATTAAAAAATCCTGGAATCCCTATTTGAGATAAAATATAATTTAAAAAATCCTCCTTTAATGCAACAAATGTTATGGTTAAGAACTGGATACATTAGGAGAATCATAAGCAAGTCAGTTGCTGTGGCAATGGATACTTGAGAATTAAAATAAGAAAACATTAGGTCAAGGATGAATGGGTGCTGAATGAATACAGGTGGAATGCAGAGAAAATGACCATATGAAATAAGTATTTTGGTCACCTGGAAAAACTGAATTGGTACTGAACTGCAAATCAAATATACGAAGGAAGAGAGAATGAGTGAATTAGAAAGAGGATATTGAGAAAGTCGCAATTGTAGTCATAGATGAAATTCATGACACCTTGACAAAAATAAAGACAGGTGAGAAATTAAAAGAACAATTTGCACATGGACATAGAGAAAGCAGTGATGACTTTCAAGGATGGAAAAGTATGAAAAGATATAGTGAATGGTGTCAGCTGCATCTTCTTCTACTTTACCTACACTTTAATTCCTTTAGTTTTCTGTTTCTTATTTATTTTATGAGCCTTGTATAAGGTTGCTTACAGGCACAGTATGATGGATTTATTTTAAGTTCTAGATTTTTTATATATATTTACTAATTAGCATTAGCACTTAGACATATATCACTTTGTAGCACTTCAAAGCTCTTTCTAAGCGGTTTACAGAGTCAGCATATTTCTCCCAACAATCCAGGTCCTCATTTTACCCACCTTGGAAGGATGGAAGGCTGAGTCAACCTTGAGCCTGGTGAGATTCAATCTGCCAAATTACAGGCAGCCGGAAGCCAGCAAAATAGCCTGCAGTACTGCACTCTAACCACTGTGCCACTGTGGCTCTTTATTAGCTATATTTAGCTATAAAATATATAAATTATCTATATTTATTTCAACTTATTTTCCCAATACACAGACACAAACACACACACACATTTATTTATTTATTTATGAGGTGTATCTACACTTATTTATTTATGAAGTTCAACATATTTGACATTATTATTTTGTCCTAAATGTTGTTAGGATTTTATTATTGCAAGCCATAAGGATTTCTTTAGGTCCAAATATTTATTGGAAGTAGCAATATATACTTTCATTCCTTTTGGATCTCAAGGTTTGCACTTAGAACTGCTCCTGATAAAGCTGATGTTTTTTAATAAATAAAACAAATCTAAACTCTTAAGTATAAATAAGAGCATAAACTAAACTAGCATTAAAATTTAAAAAATAAGTTTCTTATGCACTTGAAACATTCAAAATCTAGGCAGTCTACTTTTTTCCTTTGTAAGATTAGCCAGAAGTGATGTGGACATTAAATAGCTTTGTTCAAAAAATACAATGAATTGTTAAACAGAAGAAACAGCTTCCTCATTTATAACAAACACAATTTAATTTTCCAGATACTGGAAAGCATTTTGGAAAAATATGAATAATTTTCCTAATCAAATAAACCATAACTAGGAACAAGCTTGTCTTCCTTATATTATATTACTCAGCAGAACAGCTTTCCTTCAGAAATGGTGGGTGCTCTGTCACTGAAGGTTTTTAAGAAGAGATTGGACAGCCATTTGTCTGGAATGGAATAGGGCACGGGTATCAAACTGTGTCAGAAAGTGGAACTTTCTGGTGTTGCTATGCAGTTTACAAATTTGTGGGGATTTGGAGGCAAAACCAAATCCACCAATCACAGGGTAATACCAGATGCCCTGGAGTGGCATCACAAGCCACGCCCCTTAGTATATAAGGGGCAGCGCAACAGGCAATTTACCTCAGGAGGGAGATCAAAGGCCTAAACAGAGGCCTAAACAGAGGCCTAAACAAAGGTCAGAGGCCTAAACAGAGGTTAGAGGCCCAAACAAAGGTTAGAGACCAGGAGAGACCAAAAGAGACAGAGTGAGTGAGGTACATATCTGTCTACTGGGGTCCATTGTTCTCCTTGCCTGCTCTTGCTGATATTATTCTAAGATCAGCTTGAGTATCTCAGTAGCTTGAGTGGAGGAACCTCTTGCCAGAAGAGAAAGGAGACAGAGAGAGGGAAAAGCCTTGAAACAGTTTAAGTTCTTTAAAGAGGTCTAAGTTTCTTTAGGATTTATCCTTAATCTAAAGGATTGAGAAAACCTAACTACATAGGTAGACAGAGAAACCAAGTAAGACCTGAGAGAAGAGAAACTTAAAGAAGGCACAAGAAACTGGTAAAAGTCTTTCTGTAACTTTATTTGAATTAAGCTGCATGTACAATAAAAGATTTGGTTTGAAGAACAAACTGGACTCAGCATCTTTGTACAATTTAAATATATAGACAGATTAACAAGATCCTATAAACAATAAGTCTATCATAGGATTGACTTATAAACATAAAATTATTTTTTCAACAAACTGGAACACATCACGTGATGTCACATTTTTTGCCTTTATAAAGCTGGAGAGGGTGTGGATTGAGGTGTCAAACTGGCACCGGGGGGGGCGTATGTGTGCCAGTTTGACACTTCCAAGGTCCCTTCTGTTATGTATGCAGAGTTTGAATTGATTGGTTGTTCTTGTAAAGTGTTTGAAATGATTGGTTAAAAAGTGCGGGAAAATCCTGCACTCTGATTGGCTGTCAGCTGAGGCAGCCGGCTATATATAGCTGCCTCGGTTAAGCCAAATCGGGTCCATTCTGAGCTGAAGTCACTAATAAACTCTTCACTGAAGCACTCCGCATCTGCCTCTTTATGCAAACTTAACACTGCCGACAAAGGTGGGATTTCCCTGAAGAAGAAGGCAACGCGGAACAGAAGAAAAGCGAGATGGCTGCGCTGAACACCCCCCCAGTCCCGTTCAATCCGATGGCAGAAGACTGGGAGTCGTATGCAGATCGTTTCCAAATGTATCTGGAGGGAAACAATCTTGCCGCCATTTCCGAGCAGCAGAAGAGGGCGGTCTTCCTTACGTACGGCAGTTTTCAAGATGGCGAAGGCACTTGCAGGAGCAGCAGACATGAAGGTAATGGCTTGGCCTGATCTGGAAAGGCTGTTAAGAGCCCATTACGCGCCACAAGTATCATGCCTCATTAAGAGACACGAGTTTTACCGTCGTGATTGGAGGAAAACGAAAGCATAAATGACTTCATGGCAAGTTTAAGAGACATGGGGGGGCATGCGAATTCAACAGTTTAGAGGAGGCCATGTGCGATCGGTTCGTTTTGGGCCTTAAAGACAAGGTGTTACAGAGCAAGTTATTAATGAAATCTAAGATCACGCTGAAAGAAGCAATAGAAGAAGCCTCTTCAGCAGAAGCTACCAAGTCCTCAGCAGCAGCCATGAAGAAGATAAACAGGGCCACGAGCCATTCTGATGGGGAAAAGTTCTCCACAAATCATTGTGAGGAACTAGATTCTGAGTCAGATTGCAGTGAGGTGGAGGAAGGAATTTACAGACTCAGAATGGAGTGGAAAAAGAAAGACCTGGGAAGAAAGAGGCAAGATTTCTACTGAGGAGGTTGTGGGGAAGCCACCCCGCACTGAATGCAAGTTTCTAGACACCATTTGCCTCCGTTGTGAAAAAAGAGGACACCTAGCAAGAGTCTGCAAATCATCCAGAACTCCACCCAACAGAAGAAAGTTTGCTGCAAGCAAAGACAAAGAATTCAAGCCTAACAACCTCAGTGAGAAAATGGGGGGCAGCACAGAAGCAAATGGGAAGAATGAAACTCATCGAACAGTAACTATTGGTCATTCTTCCCCTTTAAAAAACAGAAAAGTGCATGTCAAGGTACTTATTGAAGGAAGGCCTTGCCAAATGGAAGTGGACTCAGGCTCATACCTATCTATGGTGTCATGGGACACCATTCAAAGACTGTTACCTAATATTCAGAAGACTCACTTCAAGAAGCAGGCATTGACTCTTAAAGACTACCAAGGGAACAAGATTCCAGTAGTTGGAACAAGAGAATTCAACATGAAGTTCAAGGGCCACACCAAGTGTCTACCCCTGACCATCGTAGACAAGGATCACCCAAGTCTGCTGGGACTTGAATGGTTCAACCTGCTGGGCATCGAGGTGACTGGCATCAATCACATAAGCAACACTGAGTGGAAAGAGGCCTTGAAGTCTGAATTTCCAGAGGTCTTCAGCGATGGATTAGGCAAGTACTTGGGGACCCCTATCACCTTTAACCTAGATCCCAAGGTACAACCAATCCGTTTAAAACTCAGAAGGGTTCCATTTGCCTTAAAGGAAAAAATTGATGCACAATTAGATAAACTAATAGCACAAGGGTTTTAGAGCCCACTGACCACTCCAGGTGGGAGACACCCATAGTCACACCAGTCAAGGCTGATGGGTCTGTGAGAATCTCTGGAGACTACAAGGGGACATTGAACCATGCACTACAACAGAGCACATATCCAGTTCCAGTAGTGCATCATTTATTACATTCTCTTGGAGGGGGCACAGTTTTGCCAAATTGGACCTGGCCCAGGCATATCAACAGTTAACAGTTGATGATGCCACTGCAAAGCAAACCATTGTAACCCATAGAGGTGCTTTCAAATGCAAAGGTTGCAATTTGGAGTAAGCGTAGCACCAGGCATCTTCAAAGCCTTATGGAAAGGATGCTACAAGGGTTGCCAGGGGTGGTGCCCTATTTTGATGATGTTCTAATTTCTGCTGAAAATGACACTCAGTTACGAGAGACTCAGAGAAGTCCTAACCAGATTCAAAAAAGCGGGGCTAAAAGTCAAAGAAGAAAAATGCACACTTAGAACTGACAAAGTAGAATTCTTGGATTACATGATTGATAAACATGGCATCCACCCCACAGAAGCCAAAGTTCAGGCAATCAAAGAAGCCCCCAGGCCAAAATGCAAAACAGATTTGCAAGCATTCTTGGGACTCATTAATTGGAATTGTAGCAGCTTTCAAGAAATTCCATGAGTATCTATATGGGAGAACATTTACTATTGTCACAGATCACAAACCTCTTTTAGGCATCGTGGCAGGAGACAAACCAACAACCACGATCCTGTCACCAAGAATGCTGAGATGGACCGAATTTCTTGCTGCTTATTCATACAAACTGATCCACAGACCTGGTAAAGACATTGGGCATGCAGATGCTTTGAGTCGCTGCCCACTTCACACATTGAGGACCCTGTTCCTGAGACTCACACCTTTTTTCTAGAAACTGTTGCCAAGCTTCCAGTACATGCTGCTGACATTGCCAGAGAGACTGCCAAAGACACTTTATTGGCTCCTGTTATAGGCTGCATTAAGAAAGGTTGGCCACTTCAAGAACTACCTCAACTTTCCCAACCTTTTAAATCCAGGCAAACTGAATTATCTGTATTAAGATGATGTATTTTGTGAGGTAACAGGGTGGTTATTCCTGCAAAACTACAGAAAGAGGTTTTGGAAATGTTACATGACGGTCATCCGGGAATTGTCAGAATGAAGGGATTGGCCAGGAGTTATGTATGGTGGCCAGGTATTGACAAAATGGTTGAAAACTGGGTTGCATCCTGTCCCAACTGTCAGGTAGTCAGGCCTGCCCCACCTCTCGCCCCCATACAGGAATGGGAATGTCCTAGGGGCCCATGGTCCAGGATTCACATTGATTTTGCTGGCCCTACCAGAGGGCACACTTTCCTTATTATAGTAGATGCATATTCCAAATGGCTAGAGGTTATCCCTATGGCATCCACCACAACTGAAGCTGTCATCAAACAGCTTAAAAACTTTTGTAACTCATGGGTTACCTGATGTGCTTGTATCTGACAATGGTCCTCAGTTTACATCCAACCTTTTTGAATCATATTTAGCACAGCAGGGTATCAGACATGCCCTGACAGCCCCTGGGCATCCTTGACTAACGGGGGCTGAACGTATGGTACGATTTACCAAGGAAAAACTTCAGCAATTGGGTCCAGGGGCACTGAGAAAGTTGAAAAACTACTCAGTGGCCAGCATATCACTCCCAACCCCTCAACTAACTTAACCCCAGCTGAATTGTTGATGGGTAGGAAACTCAGGTCTCCCCTTGACCGCCTTCATCCCACTTACACCCAGCACCACTAGATTCCACTAGCAAAATTCACACATTCACTGTGGGTGATTCTGTTTATGCTAAGAACCTTATGGGTGAACCATTATGGATTCCTGCTGAGATAACCCAAATCACAGGCCCCAGGTCTTACAGGGTACAAACAGAGGATGGTGTCCTCTGGAGAAGGCACATTGACCAGTTAAGATCCAGACTACCTCAGGAGCGTCGCCATTGCTCCTCTATGGTTCCCATACCTACTGCCTCTTCTAGGAGGGAAGGGGAGGATTATGAGGATAATCAGCAAGCAAGAATCAACCCCATGTGTACCGAGCTAACACGACAGGAACCATCCCAAAACCTGTCACAGTGCCAACAACCATTTTTACAAATGGAAGATTGCACATCACTACCTGACTTAGGTGCTGACATTGGGTTGGAGATGGATTGGGAGGAGAGACCAGGTTGTAGTAACCAAACAGGTTCTACCACTAATAGAAGTCCAAATAAGGAAATGTCAACAGACACATTTCCTCCCTCACAAGGTGAGAACCTTAAAACATCTGAACCACGTAGGTCTCAGCATTACGTAAGAGCCCCACCTATTTAAAAGAATACATTAGATAGATGGGGTTTGAGTATGGACTGAACCCAGTGGGGAGGGGTGTTATGTATGCAGAGTTTGAATTGATTGGTTGTTCTTGTAAAGTGTTTGAAATGATTGGTTAATAAGTGTGGGAAAACCCTGCACTCTGATTGGCTGTCAGCCGAGGCAGCCGGCTATATATAGCTGCCTCAGCTAAGCCAAATCGGGTCCGTTCTGAGCTGAAGTCACTAATAAACTTAAGAGCTGAAGCACTCCGCGTCTGCCTCTTCATGCAAACTTAACACCTTCCACAACTCTGCTATTCTGCATTTCTATGCTGAAAATGAAATAAGAGATATACCTTGATTAACTGATATAAATGAAGAGTCTTCCAATATTTTTTTTTTAATGAAGACTTGCACATATATAAGAAACTATTTCAGAGTAGGGTTCAATCTTAATTCTCCAGGAGCAGAGTTCAGAAGTGGTTGAAAATATATTGGACAATCCCCTCTAGAGATTCCTGGAATCTCTGGAAGGCAGAACTGCATATTTTTCAACGTATGTCTCCCCAGGCTGAATTCAATAAAATTTACTCATACTAAAGCAGCTAGCTATGCAGCCTCAATGGCCCTTCCATTTCTTATAGCAGCATTATTTATCTATCCATCCAACATACAAAAATAATGCTATCATGTGAAATGAAAAAGCCATTGAGACTTCAGTACTGTCTACTTTTATTATGAATGTGCATATATCTATGATATAAATAGGCTGTGGACTTTCAAATAATAACCATCTTTTCTGAAATATGCAGGTGTTTTTTAAGCTGCCAAAAATCATAGCTCTTTTAAATACTTCAGCACAAAGCCCCATCTCAAACTGGTTTAAATACTCTCAATGTGGGGATGAAGCAGATTTACTCATCATAGCCCCATTTTTTAAATTTCCAAACCACTAGAGGTAAGTGCCCCTTTCAGTCTCATCTCTTTATTCTGATTTTTCTGAATTCAATTGATTAATTATCTAGCATTATATTCCCTATGGGATTGTACTTTATCTGCTCAAAAGCCCAATCTGAGCATGATTGGCTCTATATTTTTCAAACTATAGTGCATTTTTGTAGGTATGCGTGCATTCACAAATGTACATATGCATGGAGCTTGCCTGATTGACAACATCAGACAAACAATGCACAAATGAAAAGTATACTTTTTATGAATAGACTTGAAAGTTCTAACATTTGCATCCATTTTATGAATTCTTCCCTAAGAATCATGAATGTAAATAATTGCAAAGCTCTATAAATAAGTCTGACAGTCCTTCATGAATGAAGTACATAATTGTAGGGAAAGATTTTAATACGAATTGGTTCCTGAATACAGGAAAGTTACACTTATTATTTCTTCATTGTGACAGCTTGAAAAAGAACAAACATGATTTTGGAAAGAGCTATGCCACTTGGGTAGCTGACAGGTTATTTTTTTTCCTTTAGGATTGTAGTACTCAAAAATTATTTGGAAAAATGCTTCAAACCTTGTATGGTTATAAAGACAGCAGCTACTTACTGTTCATTTGATTCAAGCACTTCTTCTAAATGTACATACTTAATATTTTTTTCTGCAGTTTCACATTGAGTAACTTTTTCCTGTCTGGAATTCACTAGATATGTTTGGGAGAACAAACCCCTCATGGAAATTTCAGTCCCAATACTTTTGGTGGTTAATAGGTTAGAGAAATTTAATTAAGCTTAGATGAGCTTACTTGGGACCTTACATATTTTGTGCCGAGGGCTAAAAATCTACTAGAATATGCTCCTAATCCAACGAGGAAAGTGTCAGAACTTTATATTTCAGGGAAGAACCCAGAAAGAGAAAAGGTGATATTAGCTGAGCAGTTAAAATCTACTAAGGAAAAACAGATGAAAAATTAAAACCTACTCATTTATCTAATTTTTTTCTGAATAAATTAATCTTTTGAATAAACTGAATCTGAAGCCATTTCAAAAGGATGCAGTATATGAATTTGACATGAAGATATCCCCAAAATTATCAGCCTTGGTTCTCTTTTTGTTTCTTGCTTGTGGTGCATGGGTTATTTGGTTTTCTTTTCCTTTATTAAAATAGGTATCTTAATTCTATTTGATCATTTGTACATTATTTATCTATTTTATTATCATTCTACACAACCCCCACCAAAAATGTGAATCCTCACCATGGTAATTTAATAGCAATAGCACTTAGACTTATATAGCACTTTACAGTGCTTTACAGTCTTCTCTAAGTGATTACATAGTCAGCATACTACTCCCAACAGTCTGGGTCCTCATTTTACCAACCTTGGAATTATGGAAGGCTTAGGCAACCTTGACCCAACTGAATTGTCAAACTGCTGGCAGCCAGTGATCAGAGAAAGTAGCCTGCAATACTGCATTCTAACCACTGCGCCACCATGGTCCATGGCTAATATGGCACTGAAATTTAACATAATCCTAGCAGGTTCTGAGAATCAACAATAGAGGGTCTGTGGAGTTCCCAGCTACCCTGTTAAAAATTAAGAGGTCTTTTTTGTGCCATTCCCAGTTTTGCCTAAACAACTTTAAACCATTGCTTTAGGCAGAAAAATGCTTCACAAAAACATTTGATTCCTCTGCATTAAAGATATTTAGAATTAAAATGATTAAAATCAAAAGCATATTGTTAAATGACCACTATTGGCAATCTGAAAGGAACAGAGAAAGGGGAATCTTCTGAGCATATTCTGATGTCTTCTACATAATGTTAAAAAGTTATGGGTCCCTTTTCTGCTGAGCTTGATTTCTGGTGGTGTTTTTTTTTTTTTGCAAAATTAGGATTTTATTATTGCCTTCTTGCTTGATGCTTAATCTCTCACCTACATCCCTCCTATTCTATAAAAACATTGTATTACTCACCAACCTAACAAAGCTTTGTCAGGCAAACAAGATGATCTAATCTGCTGAAGCATATATATCACATACATAAAGCAAAGGGAAGGTGATTGTGTATCTGTTGGTAGAAAAATAATGGGTGAGCAAAAGAAAACACAGATAGTTCTTGCTTAATGATGATTTGTTGAGTGACTGTTCAAAGTTATAACAATGCTGAATGAAGGGACTTACACCCAGGGGTGGGATTCAAATTTCTTAACAACCGGTTCTGTGGGTGTGGCCTAATTTGTGGGTGTGGCTTGGTGGGCATGTGACTGGGTGGGCATGGCTTGCTGGTCATGTGACTGGGTGGGCACGGCTTGTATGTAAATATTATAAATATTTATGTAAATATTGATTTTTTATATACAAAAGAGCATCTTTTACCCAAAAGTAGGCAAAGCAGGAAGGCAGATTGAGGTGCTCACAGAATCACAGATTCACTCAGAGATCTATCTATCTGCAATCGGCTACCTGAGTCTGTCACATAAAATTTGCTTGCGAGCAAACTCATAAAATTTGCTAGTAAGCAAATTCACAAAATTAACTCACAGCATACCATGTATGTAAATATTGAATTTTTTATAAAAAAAGAGCAACTTTTACCCCAAAGCAGGCAAAGCAGGCAGGCAGATTGAGTTGCTCACAGAATCACAGATTTAGAGATCTATCTATCTGCAATCGGCTACCTGAGTCTGCACTGAAAAGCTTCAGTCCTAAGGAAGGTTCAGCTCTGCTTTTAGATTATCTAGAAAGCAAGAAATCCAAGGATTTCCTGCTTTCTAGCTAATCTAAATCTCCTGGCAGAGCATAACAGAGCAGATGGTCAGAAAAAAGAAAAGGAAAAATAGCAACTTGCCAAACCAGGCAAGTTGGATGGCTCGCATACCAGGTAAGGAGTGAGGGGGCAGGGAGGATGGGGTCAGCCAGTGGAGTGATTTGCCGGTTCTCTGAATTGGGGACAATCATGTGTGCAGTGTTTGCAAGAAATCATCAGCACAGCATTTGAAAATCTTCTTGTTTCCTACTTTTTCAACCTCAGCTGTGCCGCACAAAGCAGCTGAGGAGGGAAAAGCAGGGAATAAAGGACAGCCCAGAGCCCGGGCAGGTGGGTGAGCCAAACACCAAACTGGTTCAGTGTCAGTTGCTCTTCACAGCTACAAGTTCTATAGAACCGGGCCAAACTGGTAGCATCCCACTCCTGCTTACACCCCATGCCCAAAGTTACAGCTGTTGCAGTGCCATGGTCACATGATTATGATCTGGGCACATGGCAACTCATTCATATGTACGACTGGTTGCCAAGTGCCCTTCAATCATGTAATCACCATCTGCAATCTTTCCTGAGACTTCTCCAGAAAGACAGCAGGGAAGCTGACAGGGAAGACCACTGCCACCTGATTGCCTTTAGTTTTTGGGAGCTGGATATATCCTGAAATCCAAGCAGGATCTATACCTGGGGTATTTGCAGCCAGCATCTACAGACAAGGAAGTTCGCTCTTGTCTCTGGGGACTGGCTGCAAGTGCCCATGCTGCAAACACTCTGTACCGAAATCCTGTTTAGATTTTGGGATGGATGCAGCACGGGGAGTTTGAAGTAAGACGTTAGAAATGAGAGGGAGTCTTCTTGCCACTGCATCAGCTTAGTGACCTGAGAGATTGCTTAATGACCACAACCAGTAGTGTGGCCATTTAGTGAAGTAGTCATGTAACATCTCATTTAACCAGCGCTTCAATCAATGACTAAAGATTCAGGGCTAAATTGTGATTTTGAATATTACCTGTAAGAAGAAAATAAAAGATAGGTTGTACATGTGTGGTGGAAATAGATGTGAAAATCAATAACAGGTGAGATTAAAAAAAAGTAATATGTGAGGAGAAAAACTCGCATATTACTTTTGGAGGGAAGAGAAAAGAGAAAGGGTGGGGAGGCCTGATGCTTTGTTTTCTTGTACATCACAATATTTGTTTTTACTTCTGCATCTCCATTAGCAAAGACTAGTTTTTTAAAGACTGTAATATGCAAATATTATCTCTGCTCTTATAATTTAGTTTTCTAATTAATTTTGGTGGCTATGTATCCAAAACTGAATAGAGAAACAGAAAGGGCAAGAGAAACAGGGAGAATTGTTATAAATGTTTTCCTGAGGCAACTATAATATATTATGAAGATCATAGGAAGGGAACAGTGGGAACACCAAAATCCAGTTACTATCTCCATAAGCCCTCCATCGCCTTAAAAAAAAATGTCAGGAGAGACGTATACATTGTCACAGTAGACTACTGAATGTAAGGACAGCTTTAACTCAAATAACTTGCAGCTGTTCAGTTTATTTCTGCATTTCTCAGAGAAAACCTCATATTAAATATGATAAGCAGCACACGTAATCAAAGAAGAGAGGTTGGCACGCTTCCAGCCCATGTTCTCAGGGAGTAGTCAGGCATTGAAACTGTTTGAGCATACTTTAATAAAAAATATGATTCTTATCTGTACATTTTTATTAATCTAAGTTCAGCAGCAAACTGTGGAAAAATGGATGTGTTCAGCACACTAATGTCTGCTTCTATATCTCCTCTATAAATTCATCCCAGATTGGCTTCATCAGATTTTATGTATAGTGTGGTGTTCGAAGTAAATCTGGATCAGTTTTAGCATGGGGCAACAGCATGCGTAAAATTAACTTTGTGCACACTGCTAAGAGATAATTGGCTAAAATAAAAATGAAAGAGATTGATCCTTTCATTGATCTAAGTTAGTAGAGTGGGAACACTTGGCACCTTTGCTCCCAATGTAATTTTCCATGAACAGGAAGCAGAAGGTATGCAGAGGGCCTGTCCACATTTTTTTTTAAACCCAGTAGAAGTTTCTGGTTTAAAATTACACAAAAGATGCTACTTTCATTCAAGATAATCTGAGCATGTTCTTGTTGTAGATTTAACACTGAGCCTGGTGATATTAAAAACATCAGGTGTGCTGTGAACTTAGCCCCATCTCTCTTTATGTATTTTTCAGATCTGGCAGTGTTTTCTGCAGATGACCCAATGGATTTGCACATATGCAGCTTTCAAGCAATCCGTTGTTTGGATAGATACAGCATATAGCTAGTGTGGATAAATAAACATAATTCTGCCATTTTGTCATCATGGAAAAAAATAAAAGTGCAACTCCGAAGCTTGCTTAGGTTTATCTGCATACTGTGTCATTACAATTTTTGCCAAATCATTCTACTACAGTTAAGCATTTTGATGTGGAGTTTTAAAATAAATTTAAGCAGTTCTTGTAGCAGGTTATCTTCTACTGTTATGGCAACTTAAACAACATTTTTGAAAGCCAGCTTAACTCTCTTAACTTTCCCAATTGTGACCTATGACAGGTGATGTGCTAATGTGTGGAACTCCAAAAAAATGGCAGATACAATTCCTGGTATACAAAAAGCATTCTGTTGTCAGTTTCAAAGCTAGCAAATACATCATATGCTCAGAAAATTTTGTCCAGCTTTAGAATTACTGTCTCATCTTTCCCATTACCAGCTTAAGATAGTGCTGATTTTTGATCTCCCAATAAAGTTTTGTTTATTTTTCATTATGACTATCATGAGCAATTTCACTAAGAAATTATTAATGTAATAATGAAAAACAAACAACTGTATTGGGACATCAAAAATCTGCACTGTCCTAAGTTGGTAACTGGAAAGATGAGACATGTAATGGCAGAGAGCTACAAGTGTGTCTAGTCCTACAAACAAAGTCTTTTATCATAGGACATATTAGTCTTTATCATCTCCTGGTGCCTATCATAGGCTGCTCACCAGAACAATGCTGGAGTAACTAAGCAACAAATAAACAAAGGCTAAATAAAGGAGAATATATATGTCCATAGCCATTTCTCCACTAAGATTTTTAGACATAAAGCAAGCAGCAGCTTATTCTCCAATAGGCATGTGTGGGCAACATTATTCAGGAGAATTTTCCATTGACCATTGGAAATAGTTGATATGACTGCTTTCCCCCCCACAAATCCTGTTGTGCAGCAATCCCCATCTCTGGAAGTAAGATTTTTTGGGAACAGCATGGGACAGAATAACACTCATATGCTCTTCAACAAAAGTTAAAGCATCACAGTATGGAATTGTATTAGCAATCTGATATCTTGAGAAATAATCAGCTGGATTATTTCTGCCTGAACAATAAAGCACTTTGTAGTTGCATCTTTGCAATTTCAGCTTCTGCTGTTCAACAGCCAGAGGAAATTGAAAAAAAAAAGAAACACAATTTGTTGAACATAGGTTGAAGTGACTTATAAAAAGAAGAGCCACATAGGTAAAAATGAAAGTTGGAACATGTAGGTCACACCAAGAACTTGTCTTTCAGTTGGGAGTACCTTTTTTATTACTCAAGCTCATATTTCATGGTCTGGGATTGTAAAAGCACAGACCAGGGTGGTTGACACACTCAGATATAATTGTCATTCAGTTTCTTGTTGACATGCCCGCCAGACACTATATTGTTCTAAATCCATTTTGCCTTCTTGATTGAGATATTACCTAAATGGAAACTTTACTCTTTCATAATCTTCAGCACTTTCTGCGTCAGGCATAGTTTTAAAAATGAAGTTCACTTCCAAGGTAATATAACATTGTTGCCTTCCTAGTGGTAGAATCATTTCCCTTAAGATCAAGGAATTGATTTTCTAGTCTTTGCATCCAATGCTGCCATCCAAGTCCCAAGCTAGTCAGAGTATCCGGCAAGGAGAACTCAGGAAAAATAGGAAGCATTCAAATAGGGCTACTCAATAGCTCAAAGTATGTCATAGTGGGATATGTATGTGTGTAGAGGTGAAAAACATGAAAGTTGGCTACTCCCATCCTCTAAATCAGCATTTTAAGGGCCTTGGTGGTGCAGGCTGCTAAAGGCCTAGCACTTAAGTTCCAGCTGCCTGAAATTATTGCAGGCTCGAATCCCACCAGGCTCAAGGTTGACTCAGCCTTCCATCCTCTCGGGGTAGGTAAATTGAGGACTCAAGATTGTTGGGGGCAATAAGCTGACTTTGTAAAAATGCTGCTTAGTAATAAGCAGGCATATACAATGGAATGAAGGCTATTGCTGAGTGCATTGGGTTGTATCCCAAAAATTGTAAGCCGCCCTGAGTCTTCGGAGAAGGGCGGCATATAAATGTAATTTTTAAAAATCACTGTTCCTGTGCTGGCTGGGTTATTGTAGGAGTTGGGATCCATACTTCCAAAAGCTGCCAAGGAGGAAAGCATGTCTCTAAATCTTTAATAAAGAATGTTATCTTATCTTTGTATTTCATGTGAACCTATCTCATCAAAATCTGATCCCACCTTCTTTGCTATAGAGTGAATGTGTGTGGGGAGGTGGTTGCTGGGTACCTCTGTTGGGTCTGAATTTTAGGTTGGAAGACAGGGAAGTAAAGTAGATTCATGTTGTCTGCTTGTCTTTTAAAATCTAGATTGATTATGACATTTGCAAGTTATGAGAGAATTCTGATGAATCAGTACTCAAGTATCTCATGTTAAATATCCTAAAGTAATAGTGCCATAACTTTCTCTTCAGAATTAACTTGTTGCTATAAATCAAGTGGCTGTTGAAAAAGAACTGGCAGCACTAATAGGTACTGATAGACTGATAGAAACTAACAGAAGCCCTTAGCTTAGAGAGCTTACAATGTTTCAGTCGTGCCATTTGGCACATTTATGCAATATTTGCTGAGAACAATATTATCCTAAACACTTCCTAATTGTTATGCTGGATTAGTTAAAGTCTGTCCACTATTTAAATAATAAATATTTAGTCAGCTCATTCTCACTCCCCCAAAATAGGGTTAAATATATGTGGGGATTTTTTTCAATAAATCTTTAATATCTTGGTACATGTTTATTAGCTTCAGAAATTGAAGGGAATTATTGGAAGGCTTTCTAAATCACAAAAAACCAGACAACTGAAAACATGTATTATCTCTTTCCCCAATTTAAAACTCACTATAACATTATGTTTGATATACCTCTCCTTTCTTTTTCTTTTTCTTAAGCTTATCCATCATTAACATTTTATAAATGAATATATGCCTATGTTTACTCTTTCCATTCTATGAACAGAGTATTTTTCTTTTCTATTTGCTAAAAGGAAACTTAAAATCTAAATTGAATGTTCAGTTATATGATCAGTAGTCTTGAATGAAAAATGACATAGCTTGCATTAAACATGTTGGGTAACTCACCATGCATATATTTATAGAAAACTGCCAGTTTGTTGAGCTACCATATATACTCATGTATAAGCTCATCAGCAGATAACAGGATCCATTAAAAGTGCATCACCTGCAGATAAGCTGACTCATATTTTTCATGGTATTTAGGTTAAAAATTCAAGGATCTGCTTATGCACAGATGGGCTTATTAAGACCACAAAGAAGATCACAATGAACATGATGCTAACATAACTCCACCCCTTTTCTTGTTATGCATCCCAGAACAATGATTGGTGTGATTGGGAAAATGCAAGAATCCATCCTATTTGCTGTGGTTAGTTTATATCCAAATAATTCATATCCAGTCTGTTCTCTGTTAAAAAGAGATCTTCTTAAAGAGATAGAAATTGTGCAATATTAAGAGCCTTAAATTAAACAAAACTAAGCTGAACTAAAAATGGCTTCACATCCATTTTAACCCCACACCAGGTTTTGAATGATTTACAGAGCATCATAAGGATGGGAACTGCACAGCTCTCTGAAGGATATCATTCTACTGGACAGGCACCACTGCAACTGAATAGTCTGCTTTCTGGGTCCCCTCAGGCATTAATTGTGATAGTATCCAAAGTTAAAACAAATGAATCCCTGGTCCTACTTTCACCAATTATCTGAATTCCATAGAATGTTGTAATACTTTTGTACATTTTTGTGAAGAGTTAGAAAGTTCTTCCCAAACTTTTTTCTTCATTACCCTAAACAGCTTACCAGAAAGTATGTAGCCTTATTTAAATGTCTCATGGTGATTGGGTAATGGATTTGTGTATCGTTATCAAACAAAAGCAACTTTTATCCAATTTGGGTAATTATTCAAGTCTGGGAAACACTGAGTATAAAGTTCTGGTAAGAGCTTGTATTTTCAAGCAACAGAAGTAGCCCAAATAATCTATTTTCTTCCTGGCAAGTCTGTAGTTATTCAACACTTGTCAAAATACTTACAATTTTTGCTTGATCGGTTTCTAATTTTTGGTTGGGAAAATGGGAGGAGTTTATGAAAGTATAAAAAAGTGCATACTTTTTCAGCCTAAGGTGGTCACACAGTCAGTAGCAGCAACAGTGATAGCAATAGACTACATAGGGGATTTGATCCAACAGTCATGCTGGTTGATCCAAAGAAACTCCAATATTAATTCAATATTAATATAACTCATATTGGCAGAAGTATTAGCTCATTTTCATCCAGCTCCTTCCTTGCTGCAAGCTGTAACTATTAAAAACCTGGCTAAATGATGTTCTTATGGGCTCTTAACAATAATAAAAAGACCATGAAATTTGAAACTCAAGCCAAGACAAGAAAGCAGTCATCTCTGCTCTATTCAGAGAAGTTCATTTGGCTGCATAAAATCAAACACTGTGGTCTGATTTTGAAAAGGGAGAATGAAAATGTCATGCACATTAATAACATCCATAGATCATTGTAATAATAATAATGCTTACACTCTTCAAGCACCTTCCATCCAGAGGTGTCAAATCATTCTCTAAAAGATGGCTAAGTATTACCACCCTCAATTTACTCCTAGAAGCACCAAGGTCATACAAGAGGTCACTGTGAAAGCTGGCATAAAATTTTAATTCTGAGAGAGGTGCTACCTGGATAAGAAATATTTCTAAATTCTGCTTTTTATAGAGACAAGCAGATTTGGGAAGTACTGATGTAACCTGACCTTGGCTGGTGCATATCAAGACAATTTCCTTATGCTGAAAATATTAAGGTTGATATAAGTTAATGTCTTTCTTAGCTTGATCAGAAACAAGAACCTAGCATTATAGCTGAAAACTAAAATTGAGGAGGGGATTAATACCAGAACCAGGCGAATACAAGATTGGATGGAAAAACATATACATTTTCTTGTGTAAATATGAATATGGAACTCATATTTGATATGTTTTGTAAAAAAGATGTTCAGTACATGTGCTCTTCCGTATAAATAAAATTTTGACATAAAGTGACAGAATTCACTGCAAATCTAAAACCCAAATTTTTCAGTTGGTTGAGAGATTAATTATTAATTTTAAAAATTGTATATCATTTTGATTTTATTTATCTAATAAGATTCTATTCCAGAGATGTATTTTATGATAGCCATTCTACAAGACAAAGCTATGAAATGAAAGACTGAGGTCAGAGCAGCCAGGCTCAAAAAACCATTCCTAACACATCACTCATTGAAAATGTTCCTCACTAAAATGAAATATTTTGTCACAAAAAAGTCCTCCAAATTTTATTTAAAGTACCAGATCAAAGAATAATATAAGGTCATATTATTTTTACTATGCAAAGCAAGAATATGGCAGAGCATACTTATTCCTCTGTATTAATTTTCTTTCTCAGTAATCCAAAACAGATAATGGAAAAGAAGAGGCACTATATACAATCTACTTCTCCTTAAGCTGTCAGAACAGAGATATACATATAGGTATATTATGTCATGCCCCCAAGTAGATAGTCAACTAAAGGACAATGGTCCATGAGTTCAATTCCCAGTAGAGGCACTGAACCCACAGGATAACTTCTGGCTACTTATATCTGAAGAGTCCCCAAAAAAGGATGAAACTGGTCATGTGATGCCTCCAGGTGGTCAATAGAACTGAAAATACCTTACAGGATATATGCTATATAAAAATAGAAACATTTCCCCACTCCTTTCAGGGAAGAGTAGTGTACATGCTGGCAATGTAACATCAATATCTCTCTGCTCAGACAACCTAAGGGAAGGATGACTGTATACATCATTCTGATAAAGCTGCTATATGCATATACTTTACTTTTTATGTATTGACTTCTTTTCTGACATTCTCAATTAGCCAGTGTGCATCAGAAATACTGTCTCATGTTGCTCACATTTTCTAAAGCCAATTTCAACAACCAGCATCTTTATGTCCAAAGAAGCTATTATGTCAATTCCTGTGCCTTCCAGCTTGGTAATAACTGGACTGCTGATTGGACTTTACTTTCTAGTACTAAATATTTTTTATTTACAAGCAGTAGGAAGTATCTCCTAAGGTGTCTTGGCTTGGACGCTGACAGTTCTACTGTATGTATTTCAGTATACTTCTATGATTGATCTTCTTTGAATCAGTTACTATCTGTTTATTGTCTTCCCTTAATACATCAATTCAAGGTTAGAACTTCTGCTGAGTTTTTTTTAAAAGCTTTGTTTTCCACATTATTTCAATCTTCAATGTTTTTACGGGTAACATAATAATACTTAGTCTCTAACATATCTCTAAAATTCTTCATTAAGTTAAGTTTTCACCAGTTGTTCTGACATCCAATTTGTTTTGTTCTATTCCTTCATCTTCACAATCTCCTCATAGATTTCAATCCACAGTTTGTCTGGTTCCAAGTAATAAGAATCAGGACTTCAGAGTTATTCCTAATACTTCTCAAAAATGGGGATCTGTGATCAAAATCACAACAGTCTTTAGCTTCACTTAGAACTGGAACTTGCACATGAGTGATTCGTGATCTGTTCCATAGTCAGCCCCAGGGCCAGATTTTTGCTATTATGAATTATTCCACTTCTAACCAATAATACAATCAATTGATTTGTATGTATAGTACTCCATCTAATGATATTCAGTTTTATAGAGATTGGAAGACTGCAATAATAATGAAAAGAAAAATCACTAAAATGGCATAAATTAGTATGTCATTTTCCTGCTTCATTTTGGTCTCCTAAGCTATATAATACAATTACATTTTCTTTCTTAGTATTTCTAAATTTGCCATACCAGTCACTACTCACAAGCAGTATGTCTTCCTTACATGTTTTGTCAATTTAATAAAACTAATCTACTTCCTTTTCTTTTATGTTCCATCAGTAGTTGGAACATGAACAAGGACAATCATAATATTAAAGAACTGTCCATAAATACTAATGTATATTAGTTCATCATTTATTACATTGTAGTTCTTGGTACTGTTTTTGCAATATCCTTACTAAACATAAAAGTAACAAATTCCTTGCTTTTCGTGTCCTATTTGTAGGCAACATGATCTTTGGATTGAAAATATCCAATTCTAGTCCATCTCCAATTGCTGATGTCTAAGATGTCACTGTGTAGTCAATTCATTTCAGCTTTCACTGTGTTAGGCTTGTTAATTTTCATGTTTCTTATTTGATACATTCCTAATGTAATTCTGTATTTGCAGCTTTGGTGGAGCAGTGGTTAGAATGCAGTATTGCAGACTAAGTCACTGTTTGCTGCCAGGAGTTTGATTCTGACCAGCTCAAGGTAGACTCAGCCTTCTATCCTTCTGAGGTCAGTAAAATGAGAACCCAGGTTGTTTGGGGCAACATTCTGACTCTATAAACTGCTTAGAGAGGGCAGAGGGTAAAGCAGTATGAAGCAGTATATAAGTCTAAGTGCTATTGCAGGGCTGTCAAACTAGCATTGTCATGTGGATCACGTGAGATATCGTGACTTTTTCCCATTTGCTAAACTGGGTGTGGGTGTGGCCAGGAGGCTATGAATTTGACAGCCCTTGTGATGACCCGGGCATGGCACAAAGACAAGACAGTCAGATAATCAGTAGGAGTCCCTTTATTAGCTCTAACTTTGCCCCAGTGTCCTGGTTACTTTCTGGCTGGAGAAAAACTCTCCTAGGAACAGCCTTTGGCTGCAGAGAATCAAGTCCAAAATGTGGTCAACAAAAACTGTAACTATAAGTCTAATCAAGGCAAGATGAGGTAATTAGTCTGGCAGGGCAAGAGAAGGAATTCCAGACGTGAAGGAATGATAGTAATTCAACACGGTTGGGAGGATGCCAGGAACACAGATAACCAAAGTTAACACAAGATAAACTCACGTTTGTTCCCAGCAGATGCTGCACTCAGCATGCATCTCTTTTAAACTCCCTTCCCAGATGTGGCGAATGAAGGGAATCAGGGCCCTTTCCTCCCCCATAAGCCACGCAATCAGGGGTGGGATTCTACTGGTTCTATCCGGTTCTATAGAACCCCTTGTTAATTTTCTAAGTAGTTCAGAGAACCGGTAGTTAGAAGCAATCTCTGTTTGTTTTTTTCCACCCTTATTACATTCTTGGCAGACAGCCTAGACTTCCTGTCTCTGGCACTTCTGAGGCTTTCTTAAAGGGGATGGGTTGTTTTAAGATTTTTACACTGCTGTTGGGAGGAAATACTTCCCTGGACAATCAGCACTTTGAAGAAATAATTGAATTAAAATTAAAAGCAACGCTTTTAGTGACAGGGAACCAAGATGAGTGACATTCAGCAAGGCTTCTTGGCTAACTAGAAAGATTGACATTCAAATGTGAGCTTACATATTCTTTCTGAGTTTTGGTCTAAAACTGGTTTTGGTGAAGCTTAATTCTGTGCTTGGTGAAGTTTAATCCTATGTTAATTGATGGGATAATTTTCGCTATTCAGCTTCAACAAGCAACAGTTACTGTTGTGATTTAATTATTTGTATTGTGTTTGAATTTTTTTTGCCTCATGGTTTCTTTTTCTGTTTGGGGTGGGGGTCTTCCTTCACTGCTTTAATACTATCTGGCACTGTCCTTTTGGGGTATACTTCCAAGAAGCAGGATGTAAGCTTGGCACTGATTTTTTTACTGCCTTTTGGGGGGGTATGTGACCTTTCCTTAAATCTGGATGATTTCCTTAGGATATCTTGTGAGGTGAATGAGACCAGCAGGTATCTTTAAGTGGTGCAAATGGATCTAAAGACTGCTTTTCCTGGGTCTGCTTTTTCTGGAGCGCTTAAATGACCTCTCTGCTAAAGGGTTTCACTTTATGAGCAAGAGTTGGCTGTTTGATAGTTATCACTGCATTTTAAATATTTTCATTCTTCAAGGTGCTCTGGCACCCTACCTGATTTGTAACTCTGGCTTGCAGGTATTTTTAATCTAATGATTGGTATTTAGGGTAGCTTTTTGAAAGCAAAGAAGCTTTTTGTATTTTTGTACAGGTAATCCTTGACTTATAATAGTTCATTTAGTGACCATTCAAAGTTACAATGGCACTGAAAAAAGTGACTTATGACTATTTTTCACACTTATGACTGTTGCAGCATCTCCACTGTCATGAGAGGCCAGGCGAGGAGAAGCGCCCCTTGACATGGGTGATGTTGAGTTGGCCATACCCACCCAGTCACATGACCACAAAGCCACACACACCAACTAAGCCACGCCCACAGAACCAGTTGTTAAAAAAACTGAATCCCACCCCTGCACGCAACCCATGTTGCTCTCTTCTCCGTTTCTACCTGAGTGCCATAGGAGGAAGAGGGGGTGGGCCTGGGTCTTCCTCTGAACTCCCTCTCCCCTGTTCTACCTCTCTCCTGCTCTGCCCAGCTGGACTTTGCCCTCCCCCAGTTCCTCCACAGACAATGGAGCCACACTCCCACTCCCTGTCAGCTGTTTGTCTTCCTCCTCTGATCCAGACTCTGACAGGGACAATATTGCTATTGCAATCTTCCTATATCATTGTTGCCTAATATAGGTTCTCTTCTCTTAGCTGGGCAGCTGCAGTAAACTGTCATAACTTGGATGACTGCTGGAATTATATATATGCTTGAAATACACTCCTGTCATTCTTTGCTTGTTTTTCAGAGTAACAGGGTGCTATGGAGTGCAGCACAGTAAAACTGGTAAGTATTTGTTGCCATTTTACCTTTTGTTATGAAATGGAAACTACAGAAACTGTTATCAATGCATTGATGAAAGAACTGTATTGTATTATTTTCCTGTCATCCCTGGGAAACACCTTTCTAAAATCTTACTTTACAACCCTATGTCTCTCAGCAATTTTACACAATTTATGATACCTGAAAAAAGTGCAGGACTTCAAGTTAGGTGATAAAATTAATATCATAATTTTTACCAGAGATTGGAATGGTAGAATACAAGTACCAAGTCACAATTCTATTTCTTTATTCCTATGTTGCTGCAATTAAAATGATGGTTTCGTATTATATGTCAATGAAGTTGTTGGCCTCAACAAAGCCTTAGATTTTTCAGATGTAGTAAAAAAAACCCACCTTGATTAAAAGAAGCATCTGAAAACTCAGCATGCTTGGTAACTATGGAATTCTGGTTGTCCATAGTAAAAGAGTAAGTAAAAAAAGGAAAAGAGTAAGTAAAAAAAGCATTTCCTATCTTAACCAATACCACTTGAAAAGGTTCAAAAAGATCTCCAAATAATAAAATTACTGTGTCATTACTCAAATGTTCTCACAATCTGTGCATTTGTCATACAGTGTAATTTGACTCAGTAACTGAATTTATCCGGTCAGAAGCTACTGAGTCAGACCAAATTCCAAATGGACCAAAACAGAAGTCAATTTCTATTGTGGACTATTTTCAATGCAACATAAGCATGAACAAATTCATGATACAGATACAAATAGCTTCATTTTTAAGATATAAATTAAAATATGTATCTCTGGTACACAAGCAGTTAACTGACAGTTATATAAATGTGACTTGAATAGGCAATGTAGGATAAAGGCCATTATTTATTTATTTATTTATTATTTTATTTATGAGATTTATATGCTGCCCTGTCTCCCTAAGGACTCAGGGCGGCTTACAGTACTAAAAAAACAACACAATATAAACATTAAAAATCAATTAAACCAGAAATCTCATAAATAGGTTAAAAATTTAAAACTACCACTAAAACCCCTCCCCTCCTTCAGTCCAGGTAGGCTAGTTGGAACAGCCAAGTTTTTATGTCACTCTGGAGAACCAGTAGTAGAAATTTTGAGTAGTTTGGAGAACGAGCAAAGACCACCTCTGACTGGCCCTGCCCCCATCTATTCTCTGCCTTCCGAGTCCCAGCTGATCAGCTGGGTCTTCTTTTGTGGCCCTGCACAGGAGGACAGAGCTGGAAAGCAGGTTAGTGGGGTGGGGAAGGAATGGGATTTTGCAGTAACCTTCCCCCAGGAGTGGGGAGGGAATGGAGATTTTACAGTATCCTTCCCCTGCCATGCCCACCAAGCCACACCCACAGAACAGCTAGTAAAATTTTTTGTATCTCATCACTGAATACATAGACAGACATACAGACATACAGACAGCTAAATATTGCTCGTTCATGTCTGAGATTGATAGTTCAGCAGCATCTAGAGATGCATAATTCCTTCTTCACTCTTTATATAAGAATGGCAGAGTGACTACCTCGGGGTGGAACAGATCAATACAATTTTTGCCAGGAGGAAAGAACTGTGTTTGTTGCTATTCATGAATTCAAGTGGAAAAGTGTTTAAAAATTCACAAATTTAAAATTTGTTGGAAATGGCTTAAGTATAAATCCAAGGTAAACTTGCCTGCAGCTGGCAAGTCCCCCCAAAAGGGGCAAAATGTTACAATTTAAAGAATGTGAGAGTGACAAAAACCAGGAGAATCACAACCACTTGAACATCACCTGGATTAACAAGGTCTGCATCAGATGTTGACGAACCAGGACAATCTGATGATAAATGGGCTGCTAAAACATGGATAAGATAAGAGAACCTGGAATTGATGGAATGCTACTACAATGTAGACCTAATGAGAGGAGCTGTATCAGGGAGCTATGGATGGACAGAAGACCTGTATCCACACCAGGGGTGGGATTCAAATTTTTTAACGACCGGTTCTGTGGGTGTGGCTTGGGTGGTGGGCGTGGCTTGGTGGTCATCTTATTGGCTGGGTGTGGCCAACTCAATATCACTCACATTGAGGCACGCATCTCTTCTCCTGGCCTCTCATGACTGTGGGGATGCTGCAACAGTCGTAAGTGTGAAAAATGGTCATAAGTCACTTTTTTCAGTGCCATTGTAACTTTGAATGGTCACTCCACACAAGCAAAGTACCAGCAAAGGAAGGGAAAAAAATTCCAGAGACGTTTCTGAGATAGGAAGTCTAGTCCTGTCAAGAATGTAATAAGGGTTAATGGAGAGGCAGTTTCTGTAAGCAACACCAGAATGTTTTCTTCCTGCCTTCCTTACAGGATTAGGCCAATAATTTCTTCTAACAACCGGTTCTCCGAACTGCTTAGAACATTAACAACCGTTTCTAGCGAATAGGTGCGAACTGGTAGAATCCCACCCTGATCCACACTAACTGAGAAACAGCTAGTTACCCAAAACTTCAACATAGTAAAAAGAAAGCTCCTCTCAAAACTTGAGAAAGTTCAACTGCACATTCCATTCCAAGAAGATCTGGAAAAACAACTGGATATGTAGCTAATGCCTGAAACTGGAAATATTATTACCACCCTCTACATTGCAGAGCACAACAGAATAACAGAGTTGGAAGAGACCTTGGAGGTCTTGTAATCAACCCCCCTGCTAAAACAGGATATCCTATATTATGGCTGTCAAACTCCTGGCCCGCGGCCCGTATTCTTCACACGCTGGCCACACCCAATTTAGTGAAGGGGGGAAAAGTCCCAATACGTCACATGACACTGCTGTGACAACATGAATTTGACACCCCTGTCCTATAGCATTTAAGACAAATGGTTGTCCAATCTCTTCTTAAAAACCTCCAGTGATGGAGCATCTTCTGAAGTCAAGCTGTCCCCCTGATTAATTGTTCTCACTGTCAAGAAATTTCTCTTTATTTCTAGGTTGTTTCTCTTCCTGATTAGTTTCCATCTATTCTCCTTCAGGTGCTTTGGAGAACAGCTGTCCTCCTCTTCTTTGTGGAAGTCCCTTAGGTATTGGAACACTGTCTCATGCCACCCCTAACTGAGGCAACAGAAGACATGAAAGGAAGATCAAGCAGGGGAAGTGCCATGGAAGACAAGACCTTTCAACAGATAGCCAAGGTGGCAGGCATTGCAAAATCCTACTAATAGCGGGAAAGGGCTGGAGTAAAAGACAGCATTAAGCACTGTTCATGGTAACAAAAGAAGAGGCACTAAGCACCAGATCCATCAAAGCAGGGTTAAACTTGGATAATCTTTAGTAACGGCAAAATTAATAACATATATTAAAGCTAATAGAAAATATCATAAACAGAAGCTTCATCAAATTTAAACAAGAATCACTTTCATACATACTACATGATAACAAGCATTTATAATATGATTTTTAAAGAGGAAAACCGTCAACTACTGAGTTGAAATCAGAAATACCCCCAAGTTTTAAATAATTTATAGTGCGTATTATGAAATTTAATAAAGAGGAAGCTGGAAAGTATTATTTATACCTATTGGTTTTAGTTTTTTTTTAACTATTTGTCCTTTATTTTCTTTTTCTTGTATTTTAAAATAACAAATAATGCAGATTTTGGCATTTATAGTAGCTCAGAGATTCAAATCCTTCCTTATATTGTTAAAATAATTTAATTCATAAATTCTCATTAATTATACATTAAAATCTTTCTTTCACTATGTTCTCAATAAGCTGTGTGGCTCAAAAATGTAAACTATGATTGAAATCATCTATTGTTAATCACATATAATGTGGCCACTAATTACTGTTAAACTAGGGTTTCCACATTTGGGCATATCAAAAAAGAACTAGAGAAACTGTAAATTATAGTCATCCAGATAGTTGCAGCACAGATACCACACCTTTAGTTAAGCATTCTCCTAAAGCTAACAAATTCTAAAGAATATGAGTTCTGTGTGACTATTTTGTACTTTCTTTAATAGTCTACATTTTATTTATTAATAACTCCTCAATATATTTTGAAATTCCTAATTGCTACTGGAGTAGCTCTTCCTGATTCTACGGAATAAATTGGGACGAACACAACTTTCTATTTCCATAGTCTATCATGTATAAATGACAACTTCTTTCTTTGAAGGATCTTTATAAATGAAGGGCAAATGCCAAATTGCATAGCATTTATTGCAGGGGTTTTTGAGATATACACCCTTAAACATTTTTTCACAAAATATACAGAAAATCTTGGTTAAGAGATTAAATCTGCCAAATTTCACCAAAACTGTTCCAAGGGTTCTGTTCTTTATTTTTAGATGTTGTATTTAAAAAGTGCCTGTGATTTTATGACTTGAAAAAGTATTAAATGAAATTTTCAACAAAAATTATAGTATCTGTCACAAATTTTTAATGGCTAGGTAAACAGAACTTCATGCCAAGAAACAAGTGATAGCAAAAAGGAATATGAGAATAAGTTATAATTGCCTCTGGGGCACAGTGGTTAGTGTGCAGTACTGCAGGCTACCTCTGCTGACAGTCGGCTGCCTGCAATTTGGCAGATCGAATCTCACCAGACTCAAGGTTGGCTCAGTCTTCCATCCTTCCAAGGTGGGTAAAATGAGGACCCAAATTGTTGGGGGCAATATGCTGACTTTGTAAACCGCTTAAAGAGGGCTGTAAAGCACTATAAAGCGGTATATAAGTCTAAGTGCTATTGCTATAATAGTTGAATTCATTCATCAAATGTAAAACATAAACAGTCTGAAATGAGATAAAGCACCTTTGTGCAAGAGCTCTTTATCTGCCAAGATTTTTTAAAATAAGAATCTAAAAAATAAGAATCAGACTATGGTTTCTACTCTCCAATTTTACAGCAGGAAGGATTTGGATAAAAGTTCCAGCTGTCTCATCTAGTTATTTCAAAATTCTTACTAAGCAAGTTAAATCCTTTATTAAACCAGATTTATCTATCTATCTATCTATCTATCTATCTATTTTCAGAAGTTTTATATCATATGGTGCTTTTTCTGTATTCACAGTGCATTAAAACATAATCAGCTCATTACACCTTCTTATATTTTTGCATTATATCATTATTATCTAAAAACACCTCCTGCATTAATCCATTTAAACTAATCTTACTTATAACAGCATGATGTCAACTCTTATACCAAGGGTTATTTAAAAATTGAGAGTTTGGTAAGTACTTATTATTTTACTTCTTTTTTGATGTGATGCTGTTTTTCCTATTTTCTAAATTCTGCTTAACCTTCTGTCACCTTTTCTACTTCTAGCAATTGCACAAAAGGGAAAAAAAGCAATACAATTAACCAAATTTACAATATTCACCCATTTCAAAGTAGAATTCCAATCCCTAGAACCGTGTTTCTCAATCTTAGCAATTTTAAAATGTGTGGACTTCTTGCTGGGGAATTCTCGAATTTGAAGTTCATTTAAATTTTCTGAGATTGAGAAAAACTGGTGTAGAATATGGAAACAAACCTGATTGAATCCTTTAGAATGAGTTGACCCACTCACTTGCATTGCTTAACTCCTCACAAGTGACAATGGCAAGGGGGAGGATTCAGTTATTTCCAGTGCCTATAGATGCTGATGCTTACATTTATGATTTACCATATGGATGCAATGGCAGCCATTTCTTGACTTCAAAATGTAAAGAAACAGAGGGTATGCATAATAGATTGTATAGAACCTCTGAACAGGTTGTTTCTAATGCATACTAATAAAAGATATAATTTTTAGAATGAGAGTAATGGAATTTACCATTGCTTTTAGCCCTACAGAAAACACATGATACTCAGAAACATATTAATCAAGATTTTTTTTTGCTGATTCTCAGATCAATGTCCAAGGTTTTAGCAAAGCTTATTTAATTTCTCAGAGGGATCATCCATCCAAATATGTTCAAAGAAAGAACTAAAAGTTTGAACATCTCTAATATATTTATATAGGCTTTTTAAAAAAACTATCCTAGTTTCAAGTGTTGATGACGAACAAATCCTTCATCAACAGGGAATAAAATACTGAGATACAGCATATGTTCAAATGTCACAGTTTGCTTTCTCAGCAGGTAAGATGCAAATTCCTTCTATAAGAGTTTGAGAAATTACTTGAATCCTCACAAATAAGGTGGCTCTGGAGCAGAGAAGTGGGAAAAAGATATTTTTCTTTCAATATTTTGAATTTACTATAAAAATGAATAGGTTTCAATCACCAAGCCACATGTAAGAGCAATATTAAGCAATAACAAACACAGATCATCTTAAAAATGTACATTTTTATTAATGACTGGCAGTCTCCCAATAACTTGGGAAGATTAAAAGAGCTGGATGTCTTTCTGTTCTTTTCCCATGCTCATGTTTCCTACATTCTTTTGTATTCGACGTGGCCTTCACTGATATCTGCAGGAATTTATTTTCTTTATGGCCCCCTGGAGTGAATGTAGTGCTATTTTTCTAACTTGCATTCACAGGAGAAATATGAAAGCTAAGAGGCGCACCATATAAATAAACATGGAATGGGAACATGAGAGCCAAACACAAGGAATCTGATGCATACTAGAGACACAATAAAGCATAACAAATAGTAAGCTGTGCTTTACCCATGGTGACTTTCAGCTATGTCTATAATTACATAATACAACAGTCACTGATTTCTTAGTTGTAGGTCAATGCTATATTTTACATCTTCTACCTCCGTTGATCTAAAAATATAAAATTGTATTTAAAAGTAGACTTTGTACTGCCCTTAGATATGGGTAGAGTTAAAGATTTCTCCTATCCAGTCATGTCTGTCTCTAAGGGGCAATGCTCATCTCCATTTCTTAGCCGAGGGAGCAAGTGTTATCTGAAAACATTTCCATGTTCCTGTGGCCAGCATCACTATGCACCAAGATGCACGGAATGATGTTACCATCTCATTGAAGTGATACCTCTTTATCTACTTGCATTTGTATGCTTTTGAACTATTAGGTTAGCTGGAGCTGGGAAAAGGAATAGGAACTTATCCCATTGCACAGCACTTGGGTCTAGAACTGGGGCTATCAGCTTTCTGCTTAACTGCTGAAACATAATGCCCATGCTCTTATTCACAAGCACATACTTCATAAAAACAATGTTAAATATTACTAAATTGGATCAAATATCTTATTTGACAATGGCTGGCAACAACGACCATCACAACTTTTCAAAACAATGCCTTGGAAGGTTACAAGCATTACATGATAGAGTTAGGCTAAATATATAAAATGTTCTTATGCTAAATAGCAGATTTTCACAGATATATCGAATACGTAAATGTCATATGGCTATTGAAGGAATAGGGGGAATAACTATAACATACTTTAATTCAACAGCATCTTCTTTGCAAATTCGTGCAAAGCTTTGTACTCTGTCTCCAACAGGTCGTTCTCTAATGCCGTAGCTTTTTAAAAACAGATGGTTTGAACATTCTTTATCAGATGAGGTTTACAAACAGAAAAAAGGCAAGTGCAAGGTATGCTTATCTTCAGTATTAATTTCATGTCTAAAGATAGCTCTCAGATAGACCCAATAATATATAATGCTGGCCAAATATTCATTTGTTCAGATATGTAACCCACAATTTAAAACTTGTACAAGAGATCTTAAATTCCCTTCTTCATGGTGTATAATATGGCAATAATAGTAGCTAAGGTACATGAAGATAGAAATAAGGAGATCTCATGGATTGAACAAGGAAAATGTCTTACATATAGTTTCTGCTCGGTCACTGAGTGTTGCAAAAAAACCCAAAAAAACCTATGTGCTTTAACCAGAGGCATTTTTCTTTTGGATCTTTCCTTTTAAAATACAAAATATAGAATGCATATAGGGAGCATACCAGTGTTACTTTTTTGGCATGGAATAGTCACCCAATTAAATGAAGGCTTGCTCCTGTTTCTTATTCTGAATGGTAGACAGGTATGGATCCCGTTCCAACCCACCAGGAATCAGTCTCTCTCTCCCTCTCCCTCTGTCCCTCTCCCTCCCTCTCTCTCTCTCTCCCTCCCTCCCTCCCTCCCTCTCTCTCTCCATACTCATAATGGAAGTCCTGGTGCGCTCCCTCTTTTTCCAGCAACAGACACTCTCCCTCTCCCTCCCTCCCCCTCTCCCCCCCTCTCTCTCTCTCCAAAGGCACATTCAACTCTCAGCACAGCAGATCCCAAGAAAGAATTCAGATGTGTTTTCAGACAGGATTCAGAAGTTTGGACTATCAGTAGCTGACCAACAGAGAGATGAATAGTTTTCTGCCACACCTATTCATTTCTGCCCCCTGGCTTTTATCCCTAGGTTGGAGCTTAGCTAGCATTGGTGGCTCTTCCATCCCAAGGATCGGCCCATAGCTTCCTGCTGCTCTCCTCTCCTCTGCCTTCTGTGCATTTGTGCATCAGGCACAAGACCACGCTGTTCCTTCTCTTCATCAACCACCTCCAGACCTGGGGGATGTTGACTCTCCATCTGAGAGCTGATGGATGGTCCAGGCTCCGCCTCTGTCTCTATCTCTGACAGCTCCATTCTGTCTTCCCCCTCAGAGCTCTCAGATTGCCTTGATGCTGGCCCAACTTCTACTCCACCTCCTGATCTGATTTGGCTGCCAGGAGGGGGCAGTGGCCAATAGGCCACAACAGAAACCATGATGTTGTTTGAATCATCTGATATGGGATAAATGAGACTAACAGGTATTCTATCTTATATCAGAAATAAAATTACATTAAGAAAGGATAATATTGTCAACTGCTATTTCATCTGCAAAAGTTACTGAATATTTCTTAATTTTTTTATTATCTGGACTGCAAAGGGATTACTTTTAGTTGGGCATTAGCTGCAATGAGATTCCTGCCTCATTTGGTAGCAGAACAGAACTCTATTGAATTAATTCTTCTGGTCTGAAGTTCATCGGAAGGTCTTCCTTCATTGCCAAGATCGCAGCAAGTATCAATTGCCAACATCATTACACTAAATGGGAATAGGATGTTATTTTGCTTTTTGCCTTAACAGCAAAATATTTGTAGGTACTCCCAACACACATTTTGAAGATGTTATTTATCATCTTTTTGGGACTAGAACTGATTATGCAAAAAAAGTGATAGAAATGATAGAAAGATGTATAACAGAGAACACCAAACTCAGCTCCTCCATCCACCTCCAACAAAAAATAAGACTAAATGGTACTATCAAGAAGAAGAAAAAAAATGGAAAATCTCAGGCACCCATAAGGTAGGTAGAAAGATGGAACCCATTTTCCACAGAAAGAAAACTCAAGCAAATGCAAGGCATATTTTGCCACAGCATGTATGTCTGACTTATTACTATGTCCTCATTCAGTGGCAGCATTCCAAAAAAAGCATAGACTCCAGATGGTTCTGCTCCCTGATTGCTCCAATTCTCATTTCTAAAGAGCCAATCATCCCAAAGCATTATTATATAGCTGGAGAAATAAGATAAAAGGGGTAAAAAAACCCAGAGAATTGCAACCACACAGACATTTCCTTTATTAGTTTGGACTTCTAATAAAGGGCTGAGCATCAAGTAGAGCTTTCAGCTTTGCAGCCATCAGTGCCATTCTTTAAATGCTAACTTGGGACAGAGCAAAAGCTCTGATTTATACAACATCTTACAAACAACATTACCCATAAAAGCTTCTCAAATCAAATCTAATTAAATAGAAATATTTCAAAGATTTTCCCCATCTTCCTGGAAAAAGGAAAAGAGAAATTTGAGGAACTGGAATTTGTTGGTTTTATTGCTGGTTCCAAGGGATCTGAAATGCAGAACACAAGTGCAATCTTAATTATACACTATGCATTAAAAAGGGAAGTAAAATGGCCCCAGAATTTCTTCTCTTAATTGGACTGCAAAGTGCCAGAGGCTTGGATTTTGTTTTTTATTCTTCAAAAATAATATTACATCCCCATATTAAATATCAAGCAATAGCATTAGTTTTAGACTTACAGTTTTTTTCTTCAGGCAAGAGTCCTACCAAAGGGAATGGAATATTCCATTAATTGCATGAGACCTTTTACTAGACTTACTAGACCTTGGATACATGAGACCTGGAATGTCATCTCTTAAATCCATTCTGAAATGCTGAAGTTTTGAAGGAAATAAAATACTATGATGAGCCATTCAGGCTGTGTGTGTGTGTGAGAGAGAGAGAGAGACAGAGAGACAGAGAGACAGACACAGAGAGAGAGAGAGACAGAGACAGAGACAGAGAAAGAGAGACAGAGACAGACAGAGACAAAGAGACAGAGAGACAGAGACAGAGACAGAGAGACAGAGACAGACAGAGACAGAGACAAAGACAAAGACAAAGAGACAGAGAGACAGAGAGACAGAGACACAGAGACACAGAGAGAGACAGAGACAGAGACAGACAGAGATAGAGACAAAGACAAAGACAAAGAGACAGAGAGACAGAGAGACACACACACACACACACAAAGAGAGAGAGAGAGAGTGGGAGAGGGAGAGGGAGGGGGAGAGAGAGACCAGTTACTTTGGACAAGACCAGAGGTGGTATTCAGCAGGTTCTGACCAGTTCTGAAGAACCGGTAGTGGAAATTTTTAGTAGTTTGGAGAACCGACAAATATCACCTCTGGACTGGAGATTTTACAGAATCCTTCCCCTGCCCACAAAGCCAGGGCCACAGAACCAGTATTAAAAAAATTGAATCCCACCACTGGGCAAGGTTCAAATTTTCCTTTCACCAGCAACTATATAATCAGCAAAATGGCTACCAGACTTTTCCAGAAATATGTTTAACTTAACTTTGGACACATAAACCAACTTTGTATTTCTTTTACTTCTGACAATCCTGATCTTTAATTTATTCAAATGTTGCCAGCCTGAATTTAAACATACCATCTACCTCTGATCTATAGTTATTTTTTAAGCTTGACTAATTCTGCCTCATCTTATTCACAAGTGACTCTGAAATAGCAGCATGGAACAATTCGTTGTGATGAAGCTGCATTTGGCATTAATATTATTACAGTTTTAGAAGTATATCAATCAATCACAATCGATCTTTATTACAGTCACAGACCAGCAAGAACTGCAGGAATTGTCCAAGAGACTGACATCTTTAGATATGGGGCAAAAATTCAGATTTTTTTAATGTGCTTTGGAGAAACAAACAAACAAACAAACAAAAAACCTGGAATGCAGACCTGTCTAAAAGTGAAATTCCATTTTTTTCTACCAAATGGATAAATAGATAACTCTTTTAAAGAAAACTTTATGAAAATAAAAATACATTTCAAATAAGAGAAATAAGAATATAATCATTAGTTTCTTATATAAATAGTATTAATCATTTTCTGGTCCAAAAAGGAGACTGGCATTAGTTTCTGTTCCTGACGATTAATTTACATGTGCTTGTTCATGATGGGTACAATGGGTAGGAATGAATAGTCCAACCTAAAAACCCCAGAAAACATCCATTTTTATTATTGTACTCAAGCAAAATGATTTTATTTATTTATTTTATTAATTGGATTTCTAAGCCACCCCATCTCCCGAAGGACTCGGGGCGGCGTACAACCATAAAAACAGTACAAATATACAATTAAAAAGAAATTAAACAAGAAACCCAATTACAAGCTAAAACAATAAAACAATCATTTAAAACTCCCATCCCCACCCTCAGTCCAGGTGAGCAAGTTGGAACAACCATGTTTTTAAGCCCCAACGGAAAGAGCGGAGGTCAGGGGCCACCCGAAGCTGCAGGGGCAGTTGGTTCTACAGGGTGGGTGCTCCCACAGAGAAGGCCCTACCCCTAGGGGTTGCCAGCCGACATTGTCTGGCTGACAGAACCCCAAGGAGGCCCTGTCTGTGAGAGCGCATGGGACGATGGGAAACAGTTGCTGGCAGCAGGCTCTCCTGTAAGTATCCCGGTCCTAAGCCATGAAGGGCTTTATAGGTCAACACCAGCACCTTGAATGTCAACTGGAGGGCAACCAGTAACCAGTGCAGCGCACGCAGGAGGGGTGTAACATGGGAGTATCAGGATACTCCCATCACAACCCGTGCCACTGCATTCTGGACAAGTTGAAGCCTCCGGGTGGTCCTCAAGGGCAGCCCCATGTACAGAGCATTGCAGTAGCCCAGACGGGAAATAACAAGCACATGAGTGACCATACGTAGGGCATCTCAAACCAGGTAGGGGCGCAACTGGTGCACCAGGTGAACCTAGGCAAATGCCCCCCTGGTCACAGCTCCCACCTGCTGAGCCAGGCATCCAGAAGGATGCCCAAGTTGCGCACCCTATCTACAGGAGTAACACCTCTCCCCCCATAGCTAAAGTTAGAATATCCTGGACAACTTGAGATGCCAGTACATATAGCCATTCGGTCTTGGCCGGGTTGAGTTGGAGCCTGTTCCTCCCCATCCAGACCCTCACCGCCTCCAGGCACCTGGACATCACATCGAGTGCATCACTGGGTTGGTTAGAGGTGGAGATAAAAAGCTCGGTATCATCAGCGTACTGATGATACCTTACCCCAAAACCATGGATGATCTCACCCAGTGGCTTCATGTAGATGTTAAACAGGAGGGGCGAGAGAACTGACCCCTGAGGCACCCCACAAAGGAGGGGCATCGGGGCCGATCCCTGCCCCCCATCAACACCATCTGTGTACGGCCCGAGAAGTAGGAGAACCACCACAAAATGGTGCCCCCCACTCCCAACCCCTCAAGGCGTCGCAGTAGGGTATCATGGTCGATGGTATCAAAAGCCGCCGAGAGATCTAACAGGACAAGGACAGAGAAGTGGTCCTGTCCTGTGCCCTCCAGAGATCATCCACCAGTGCGACCAATGCCGTCTCCATGCTGTACCCAGGCCTGAAGCCCAAATGGTGCGGGTCTAGGTAATCGGTTTCTTCCAGGAACATCGGGAGCTGTTGGCTACCACACTCTCAACAACCTTCGCAACAAAGGGAAGGTTGGAGACCAGACGAAAGTTGTTTAAATTAGCTGGGTCCAAGGCAGGCTTCTTGAGGAGGGGCCTCAACACTGCCTCCTTCAAGGCGGCAGGGAAGAATCCCTCACTCAAAGAAGCATTAATCACTGCCTGGAGCCAGCCTCATGTAACCTCCTGGGTGGCATAAACCAGCCAGGAGGGACACGGGTCCAATAAACACATGGCAGCACTCAGCTTCCCCATGATCCTGTCCACCTCATTAGGAGTCACAGGGTCAAACTCCTCCCAGATGAAATCCCCAAGACCCATCACATCACTCCTGTTGGACTCTGACCAGTCGGAGTCCAGACCGGCCCAGATCTGAGCAATCTTGTCCATCAGATGCTGACTAAACTCCTCGGCCCATCCCTGCAAAGGGTCCTCTCCCCCTCTGGTTAAGGAGGGAGTGGGTGACCCTGAACAGGGTGGTCAGGCAATTATCTGTGGACCCGATAACAGCGGAGAAGTAAGCACACTTCGCTGGTCTCATCACAGCAAGATAAGACCTAATATAGGTTCTTAACTGCGATTGGTCAGATTCGGACCCGCTGGATCTCCAATAGCTCTCTAAGCCCCTCTTCCAATGCTTCATCTCCCAGAGCTCCGCAGAAAACCAGGGAGCCGACTGGGATCTGCACCGAGTCAGGGGCCTCAAAGGAACAATTCGGTCAAGTGCCCCGGTGGCCGCCATCTGCCAGGTGTCCACCAGGGTCTCAACCAAGCTGTGGGCAAGGGAGGTTGGGATTGACCCAAGCGCCGTCTGGAACCTCTCCGGGTCCATTAGGCGCCTGGGGTGGAACCCAACCATGTTTACAAAAAGTCACAAAGGCTGAGTCTGATTGCTGCATTACTTTTGTTATTACTAATCAGCACAACCATTTATATAAAATAATGCTTGTTTCTGAAATAACTTTTATTGTAGGATGGGCACACTAATTAAAGTTGGAAATTGCCTTTATAAATAAAGAGCCATTCTGGCATTAACAATGGAATTTCACCAAGGGAAATGTTCACCTTCTTTAAAATACTTTGGTTACTTTTAAAATAGGGGTAATAGAGGTGTTTAGCCAACTGGTAGGCTACCTTGCACTTGAGTCTTTCAACAATGAAAAGGTATAAATAAAGAGTATTTTAGTTTAAATATTACCCCGAGCATCCTGAAGGGTTCATATTTATTTGGTGATATGTGTGTAAGTTCAAAAAGAGAGGAAGTTGATGAGTTTTAAGGTCAAGTTCAATCTGTAATTAATAGAAATGCAAGCAAGGTAGGAGACTAAAATGCCAAAGTTGGAACTACAAAGGGATAATGTAATTGGATTATATGGTTTAGAAAGAGAAATAAAGCAGAACAATGCCTACATACCAGAATTATGCCTATATACTATATCACCAGAGAGAGCAGATAGAAATCAAATTAACTATATTATTGGAACAAGGAAGTGGTAAAGCAAAGTTATAACAGACCAGGATATGTGGAACAAGTTATGAACCTTTCCTCTGCAAGCTGCAATTCAAAGTAAAGTGAAAGAGGAAAGCCAACCAGTTGCTCTTATATTATTTTGAGAATACCCCATCATTTTCAATGAGAACATTGGAACTTTTTGAAGTCCTAAACCTTGCTGATAGAGATGACTTGTGAAATGAAATAAAAGTTTATTTCTTAGTCACCCAAAGAGTGACATATAAACTTACTACATACAGTAAATGAATATATATTGTTGTTGGTGAATGCGAAAGGAGACTGAAAAGTCCAAGAGACAAGAAAGAAAACTGGATGTTAAAACATAAGGTAAACATTACCAAGAAAGATAGAAATTACAGAAATCATAGAAACAAAGAATTTCAGAGAGCTACAAACTCATCATTAAAAAAATGAAAAAGTAAATAGGCAATAGTGACCTCCTTAACTTTTATTTTGGGGAAGGAGGAAAATATTTTTAACATGATGGAGAGTTTATAATCATGAAAAAATCCTAAGAACTGAAATATTAGGGTTCTTATTATCAACATTTTATTTGTATGTCAACCAAAAATAATTAAATCAAGTGAAATCAAGTGCTTTCTGTATAAATTTGCATACTTGCCTTTGCTTATTAGATTAGAACTGACTGTACACAGATCAAAGTAGATCATGCAGTTATTTGATACATTCAGATAAAACTGACATATGATTGCTGACTAGCTAATCACTTTTTCACTAACATCCAACCCTACCCTCTGCTCAGTAACCCAAAAACAACCTTTTAGCTAGAATCTTCCAAAACAAAGTCACATATTTATGTAATCTTTATTAGTTATTCACATCTCTTACTAAAATATTTGATTCAATGACAACCTTTTAAAAATAAGGAATTATTTAGCTCTTCTATATTAACGCATTAATGCATTACACGTGCATATATATGTTAGAAACATTTCGTATAAATATAACATTGTAGGTTAAAAATGGCACCAACTACAATATGTGTGTCTGGCTATCAGTCAAGTCTTAATTCTCCATAAAAATCTAAGATATAGGCAGATACCATATCTGGACTTAAGAAAATTCAGCTATCTATGTGTATGTATTGTATATGATGTTAATAAACACATGTATGGAACAGAATTATAATCCATTACCTCCAGATTATTAAGGTACAAGCAATTTATAGACTCCAGGAGAGATTTATATGAAATAGAAAATGTTTTTTCATGTATCTAGCAAAATGGTTTAAGTTATATGGATTCATTGAATAAAATCTAGAATGCCTTAAAGGTTCTATACTCTGCTGAAACTAAAAAAAATGAGTTTTGGCCATAAGAAAAAAAAAATAGAAACAAGGGACTTGGTGATGCTTCAATTTTCCACAAAAGGACAACAGGTAGCCATCACCATTATCTATTACCCAAACCATCAAATTTCCACCAAAAACCATTAAAATAAATCTCAAAACCTTCTGCATCACTTAAACAACAGGTTTCAGGCTAAGACACTGGCTAACTATTTTAATCTCTTCAATTAGCACATTCTACTATCCAAATTTTATTAATCCTTTTACCTAAAATTAATCTTTTAATTTTAATTAGTCTAAACCCTTGCTTACTTAGCAAGAGCTAAAGGGAAAAAAGTCTGCTTCTACAAGCTTAGTAAAGCAGGGGGTGTGTGTTTTGCTGATGGATTTTTTTCTTGAATATAAAAGTGATTTTGCTGGATGCAAAAAAAGGAACAAAATATACTACTACTTTATTGAATAGTAACTTAAGTAATAAATAATATTACACAGCATACACATACTCTAAAGCCATATTTACAGATATATTTTTATCTTAATAGCACTCTGATTCACCACATTGACAAGATATTAGATCATGCACAGTGGGTATTATGCAGAGTGCTTAACCAACCAATATTGTAGAAGTATGTTTTTTATAGAAACAGCCTTAGCTGAATTAGCAATATCAGTATGCCAAGTATGCATGCCCTATCCTTCACATTACATACCTGCAAAAGAACACCAAATATACAAAATGATACTACCTTTTCATATGGACTCCATTCTCCTCAGAACAATATGGGGGGGGGGACACAAAATAGCACCTTAAGAGAGAATGTGGCAGGTATACATGTGTAACTACTCATTGTCTTCTATCTAGTTGTGTGATTGTTTTGTTCTTCTCAACATGCAACTTCTATATTACCCTATCCAGTCTTGACCACTTGCAGAAGGCTAATGATTGGTCCCTGATGGTATTCTGGCCAAGCTAAAACAATCTGGAAAAAACAATGCAGAAACAAGACATCACCCAACACAAGTAAGGTCTGAGTAACTTTATGCTATTGTTAAGTTTGCATGAAGAATCAGACGCGAAGAGCTTCAGTGAAGAGTTTATTCAGTGACTACAGGTCGAATGGACCCATCCTGGCTTGGCTACGGCTGCTTCTTATAGCCTGCAGCCGTAGTTGCCAGCCAATGGGAGTGAAGGGTTTCTTCCCGCACTATTTAAACCAATACCATTTGACATTTTACAAGAACAGTTCAAATAAACCAATAACATTCAAACCTACATACATAACACCCCTCCCCACTAAGTTCAGTCCATACCAAACCCCAACCTATCTAATGTATTCCTTTAAATAGGTGGGGCTCTTACGTGCGTTGAGACCTTCGTGGTTCAGAAGTTTTAACGTTCTCACCCAGTGAGAGGGGAAATGTGTCTGCTGACATTTCCCTGCTGGGACTTGCTGTGAAAGGAGACCCTGTTAGACTGTTAGAATCTGGTCTCTCCTCCCAACCCATCTCCATTCCAATGTCAGCACCCAAGTCAGGTAGTGATGTGCAATCTTCCACTTCTAAGGATGGATCTTGGCATTGTGACAGGGTTCGGGATGGTTCCTGTCGTAATGGCTCGTTACACATGGGGTTGATTCTTGCTTGCTGATTCTCCTCCTGTTCCTCCCTTCCCCTAGAAGTGACAACAGGTGAGGGACCCAGAGAGAGACAGGGGCGATGTTCCTGAGGGAACCTGGATCTAAGTTGGTCAATGTGCCTGCTCCAGAGGAGGCCATCCTCTGTTTGTACCCTGTAAGAACGAGGGCCAGTGATGTGAGTTATTTCAGCAGGGATCCACAGAGGCTCACCTATAAGATTCTTAGCATACACAGAATCACCCACACTCAAAGTACGAACTTTGGAAGTGGAATCCAGTGGTGTGTTGGGTGCATAAGTGGGATGAAGGTGGTCAAGGGAAGACCTAAGTTTCCTACCCATCAACAACTCTGCTGGGGATAAGTTATTTGATGGGCTAGGAGTGATATGTTGAACACTAAGAAGCTTCTCAGTGATGTCCCCAGGACCCAGTTGCTGGAGCTTCTCTTTGGTAAAGCGTACCATGCGTTCAGCCCGGCCATTAGCCGAAGGGTGCCCAGGGGCAGTAAGGGCATGTCTGATACCCTGTTGTGCTAGAAAGGATTCAAAAATGTTAGATGTGAATTGAGGGCCATTGTCAGAGACAAGAACATCTGGTAACCCATGGGTTACAAACAGTTTTCTGAGCTGCTTGATGACAGCATCAGTTGTGGTGGATGTCATGGGAATTACCTTGAGCCATTTGGAATATGCATCTACTATAACCAGAAAAGTGTGCCCTCTAGTAGGGCCTGCGAAATCAATGTGGATCCTAGACCACGGGCCCCTAGGACATTCCCATTCCTGTGTGGGGGTGAGGTGGGGCAGGCCTGACTACCTGGCAATTGGGACAAGATGCAACCCAGTTTTCAACCATTTTGTCAATACCTGGCCACCATACATAACTCCTGGCCAATCCCTTCATCCTTACAATCCCAGGATGACCCTCATGTAACATTTCCAAAACCTCTCTTTGCAGTTTTGCAGGAATAACCACCCTGTTACCCCACAAAATACATCCTCTTAATACAGATAATTCAGTTTGTCTGGACTTAAAAGGTTGGGCAAAGTGAGGTAGATCTTGAAGAGGCCAACCTTTCTTAATCCAGCCTATAACAGGAGCCAACACAGTGTCTTTGGCAGTCTCTCTGGCAATCTCAGCAGCATGAACTGGAAGCTTAGCAACAGTTTATAGGAAAAAGGAGTGTGTTTCAGGTTCAAAGTCCACCTTGTGGCAAGGCAGTGGGCAACGACTCAGTGCATCAGCATGTCCAATGTCCTTGCCAGGCCTGTGAATCAGTTTGTATGAATAGGCTGCAAGAAATTCAGTCCACCTCAGCATTCTTGGTGACAGGATAGTAGGTGTAGGTTTGTCTCCTGCCACAATGCCTAATAAAGGTTTGTGATCTGTAACAATGGTAAATGACCTGCCATACAGATATTCATGAAATTTCTTGACAGCTGCAACAACTGCCAATGCCTCCTTGTCCAGTTGGCTATAATTCCTCTCTGCTTTGGTCAAAGTGCGAGAGTAAAATGCAATAGGGGCTTCCTTCCACTGGGAAGCCTGTGGCTCAAACCCCCACTCCAAAGGGGATGCATCACAAGTCAGTACAACAGGCAAATTCTCAGAGAATTGTATCAATACAGCATCAGATGTGATTAGTCTCTTAATACTGTTAAATGCTGATTGTTCCTTCCTCCCCAGATCCAAACAGCTTTTTATCAAGCAATCGGTGCAAAGGTTCAGCAATGGATGCCTTTTGAGGTAGAAACATGTGATAAAAGTTAATGAGTCCAAGGAAGGCTTGCAAATCTGTTTTGCATTTAGGTTTAGGGGCTTCTTTGATTGCTTTAACCTTGGCATCAGTAGGGTGGATGCCATGCTTGTCAATCATGTAGCCCAGGAACTCAACCCTGTCTGTTTTAAGTGTGCATTTTTCTTCCTTGACTTTCAACCCCGCTTTTCTGAATCTGGTAAGGACTTCTCTGAGTCTTTCTTGAAGCTGAGTGTCATTTTCAGCAGAGATTAACACATCATCAAAGTAAGGCAGTCCTTGCAGCATTCTTTCCATAAGACTTTGAAAAATGCCTGGTGCCACGCTTACTCCAAATTGTAACCTTTTACATTTGAAGGCACCTCTGTGAGTCACAATGGTTTGGGCCTCTGCAGTGGCATCATCAACTGTTAGTTGTTGATATGCCTGGGCCAAGTCCAATTTGGCAAAGACTGTACCCCTGCCAAGTGAATGTAGCAGATGATGCACAACTGGTACTGGGTATGCTCTGCTGCAGCGCATGGTTCAGTGTCCCCTTATAGTCTCCACAGATTCTTACTGACCCATCAGCCTTGACTGGTGTGACTATGGGTGTTTCCCATCTGGAGTGATCAGTGGGCTCTAAAACCCCTTGAGCAATTAATTTGTCTAATTGTGCATCAATTTTTCCTTTAAAGCAAATGGAACCCTCCTGGGCTTTAAACGAATTGGGGCACCTTGGGATCTAGGTTGAAAGTGATAGGGGTCCCCATATACTTGCCCAGTCCTTCGCTGAAGACCTCTGGAAACTCAGACTTCAAGGCCTCCTCCCATTCAGAGTTGCTCACGTGATTGATGCCAGTCACCTCGATGCCTAGTGGCTTGAACCACTCAAGTCCCAGCAAGCTTGGGCGATCCTTGTCCACGATGGTCAGAGGCAAACGTTTGGTGTGGCCTTTAAACTGCACGTTGAAATCTCTTGCTCCAACTACTGGAATCTTGTTCCCTTGGTAGTCTTTAAGAGTCAGTGCTTGCTTCTGGAAATGTTTCTTCTGAATGTTGGGAAGTAGCCTGTGAATAGTGTCCCATGACACCATAGATAAATAAGAGCCTGAGTCCACTTCCATTTGGCAAGGCCTTCCTTCAATGAACACCTTCACATGTACTTTTCTGCTTCTCAAGGGTGAAGAATGACCAATGGTGATTGTTTGGTGAGTTTCATTCTTCCCATTTGCTTCTGAATTGCGCCCATCTTTTCAAAGAAGTTGTTGGGCTTAAAATCCTTTTCAGGAAATTTCTTCCTACTAGGTGGAGTTCTGGATGATTTGCAGACTCTGGCTAGGTGACCCTTTTCTCACAGTAGGCAGATGGTGTCTAAGAACTTGCATTCAGTGCAGGGATGCCCCCCCCCCCACAGCCTCTGCAATAATATTCTTGCCTCTTTCTCCCAGGGTCTTTCCTTTTCTTCTCCATTCTGAGTCTAAAAATCCCTTCCTCCACCTCACTGCAATCTGAATCAGAGTCTATTTGTTCGCAATGGGCTGTTGTGGATTTTTCCACATCAGAATGGCTTGAGGCCTGGTTTGAGGCCTTGTTAATCTTTTGTGGGGCGTAATGGGCTCTTAAAAGCTTCTCTAAATCAGGCCATTCCATTACCTTCAGTTCTGCAGCTCCCGCTAACGCCTTCGCCATCTTGAAGACTGCCGGACCGCAGTGCATGAGAAATACCGCCCTCTTCCGTCTCTCGGGAATGTCGGCGAGGTCATTTCCTTCCAGGTATATCTGGAAGCGATCCGCATACGAGTCCCAGTCTTCCGCCGCCGGATCGAACAGGGCTGGGGGAGTGTTCAGCGCAGCCATCTCGCTCTTCTGCTTGTCTTTCGCGTCGTCTTCTTTTCAGGGCAATCCCACCTTCGTCGCCAGTGTTAAGTTTGCATGAAGAGTCAGATGCGAAGAGCTTCAGTAAAGAGTTTATTCAGTGACTACAGCTCGAATGGACCCGAGTTGGCTGGGCTATGGCTGCCTCTTATAGCCTGCAGCCGTAGTTGCCAGCCAATGGGAGTGCAGGGTTTCTTCCCGCACTATTTAAACCAATACCATTTGACATTTTACAAGAACAGTTCAAATAAACCAATAACATTCAAACCTACATACATAACAGCTATGGTGTGACATTTTTTGATATGAGGGCCATAAGGCAAGCATTTAGTGAGGGAAGAACAAACTGGATATATTCAAAGGAAGTTTTAGCTTCCTTGGACTTGAATAGTTGAATAGTTCCCAGGGTGCTGATAGGAAGCATTTGAAGACTGAGGCACAACAGTGGGCCAAAACAGTTCAAGGTCCAGAGTTAAACCATGTCCTGGCTTTTGAATTATAGGAGCTGAGGTCCACACTTTTCAATTGCCAAGGTTGAAAAACAGTGGCCTAGAACATTCTACAAGTTAAAGGTCAAAATGCATTTGAAGCAGCAAAAGAGCCTGGGGGCAGGATAACATAAAGTGCAAAATTGTTTCCAAATAAGGGGGGGGGCTGAAGATTGTTCTAAAATATCTGCAATTACTGTTGTTTTATCTTGAGAAAATGACTGCCAGAGCCATGGCCTCTGTGCTCTACTAAAATTTGGCCTTCATTATCCAAGTCAGCTCCCACCTGCTCACACTCATTCCATAAAGTGTCTGATTGCCGCCTCAGACTGACACTGTGTATGCGTTTCAAATAGAAGCTAAGCGTTTAAAACAACAGTAGCTGCAATGGAAAAAATTTTGTCAGAATAAATTATGATTTGTTTGGTTATGGCACAGTATAGTCAATGCAGTCTGTTTAATTTCATACACAGAGAGTAGCCACAAGTAGCCATTTTGAAATCAGAATTTTCCAAGGCTGAAATAGTTTGTGCAACTCTGCTCCTAGATGCTATTGAACTCCAACTCCCAGCAATCTTGGAGAACATGGCTAAAGGTGAAGGAAATGAAAGGGCAGTCCAGCAACTTTTGGAGGATTCCATGTTGCCATCCCTTGAATTTTAAACTCAGTCTTTTAGAATCAAGGATACGAATCAATCTGTTTGAATCATGTCAGATTTGTATTTTTATAGGCCTGTTCTGTCCATTTTTACCCACATTTCTGAGAATTCAAAACATATAAAATGAAAGAAATTCACTGTTATTTTTCACACATGAAAATTTCCTGATGATGCCTTTGGTATTTATTATTGATATTAAATTTACTATACTGCCAATATCTTTCCCAAATATATTTCATTTTGTATGTTTTTGAAATCAATATAATTTTTCATGTATTAGGCTAGAAAATGTGAACCCTAGATCTGTTTGCTAAAAACACAGGCTAAAAAAAATCAACTGCTTGTTTTCAAGGAATGCATAATCCACCATTCATTGTCTCTTCCTCTAGGCCAAATCTCACACTCTTATGATTGCAGCACTGAAAGTGTTGCCCATAATTCCCATTCCTTGAACATTGGCTTCTTTTTTAAAATTCCTCCCTTCTTTTCCTGTCTGCAGCATGTAGCCTTATCCCTTTCTCTGCTTCCCCATAAAGATGTTACTCCCCTTTTTATTTTTCTCGCATTCATGAACTTCACTCCTTCATGTGTCTTCTCACATGCATCAAACTTTATTCTGCAACTCAATAGGGGCCTTGGTGGTGCAGGCTGTTAATAGCCTAGCACTTAGTTCCAGCTGCCTGTAATTATTGCAGGCTGGAATCCCACCAGGCTCAAGGTTGACTCAGCCTTCCACCCTCTCGGGGTAGGTAAATTGAGGACCCAAGATTGTTGGGGGCAATAAGCTGACTTTGTAAAAATGCCGCTTAGTAATAAGCAGGCATATACAATGGAATGAAGGCTATTGCTGAGTGCATTGGGTTGTATCCCAAAATTGTAAGCCCTGAGTCTCCGGAGAAGGGCGGGATATAAATATGAATTTAAAAAATCCTCAAGGGCACCTAGTCAGTTCCTTCATGATGCATTTGCCTAGCAAAAACCTGCACAACTTTAGAAACATCACATCCTCTTGCCATGGATTTCTAGAACCAGTTACAGTGACTGTGTAACAAAAATGGATTACAAATATGATGGTATTCTGAAGAGAAAAAAGTCGTGGTTTTAAAGAAAGCACTATCATAGGCATCTTGAATAGTCCAGGTATATAAAAAAAATTAAAATGTTCTCTCATTTTTTAAAAAAAATAATATTGGAAGACTCTTCATTTATATCAGTTAATCAAGGTATATCTCTTATTTTATTTTCAGCATAGAAATGCAGAATAGCAGAGTTGTGGAAGGGACCTTGGAAGTGTCAAATTGGCATACATACCCCTGGTGCCAGTTTGACACCTCAATCCACACCCTCTCCAGCTTTATAAAGGCAAAAAATGTGACATCACGTGATGTGTTCCAGTTTGTTGAAAAAATAATGTTATGTATATAAGTCAATCCTATGATAGACTTATTGTTTATAGGATCTTGTTAATCTGTCTATATATTTAAATTGTACAAAGATGCTGAGCCCAGTTTGTTCTTCAAACCAAATCTTTTATTGTACAAGCAGCTTAATTCAAATAAAGTTACAGAAAGACTTTTACCAGTTTCTTGTGCCTTCTTTAAGTTTCTCTTCTCTCAGGTCTTACTTGGTTTCTCTGTCTACCTATGTAGTTAGGTTTTCTTCTCACCTTTAGATTAAGGATAAATCCTAAAGAAACTTAGACCTCTTTAAAGAACTTAAACTGTTTCAAGGCTTTTCCTTCTCTCCTGAGGCCTCTCTCTCTGGGGTGAGATCTCTTTTTTCTTCTTCCTGAATTTAGATCTCTGTCTATCCCCAGAGAGAACTGTTTAGGCCTCTGACCTTTGTTTAGGCCTCTGACCTCTGTTTAGGCCTCTAACCTCTGTTTAGGCCTCTGACATCCCCTTTAGGCCTCTGTTTAGGCCTCTGACATCCCCTTTAGGCCTCTAACCTATGTTTAGGCCTCTGACATCCCTTTAGGCCTCTGACTTGCCTTTAGGCCTCTGACATCCCTTTAGGCCTCTGTTTAGGCCTTTGACCTCCCTGAGGTAAAATGCCAGTTAGGCTGCCCCTTATATACCAAGGGGTGTGGTTTGTGATGCCACTCCAGGGCATCTGGTATTACCCTGTGATTGGTGGATTTGGTTTGCCTCCAAATCCCCACAAGTTTGTAAACTGCATAGCAACACCAGAAAGTTCCACTTTCTGACATACCTGTATTCTGAAAGCCGCCCCCTCAGAGTCAAAAAGTGCTTTGCTTTAAAAGGTTGCATAGGCCTGCTGAGCTACAGGCAAAAGGACTTTGGATCAGAGGTGGTATTCAGCAGGTTCTGACCGGTTCTGGAGAACCAGTAGCAGAAATTTTGAGTAGTTCAGAGAACCGGCAAATACCACCTCTGACTGGAGATTTTAATTACAGCATCCTTCCCCTGCCATGCCCACCAAGCCATGCCTACAGAACCAGTAGTAAAAAAAATTGAATCCCACTACTGCTTTGGATCCTAACTTGATGTTGATTTTAGTTTTTTTTTAATAACTGCCACTTGGCTTCAAGATAGCCTTAGTAACCAACTGTCTCTGCATAAAGTTTCTCTAAATCATGATTTTGATTATCCAACCATGGAACTGACAGCTAAAATACAAAGGGGAAAAAAGTACAACTGAGCAACTGTACAATGAAGTACACAAAAGGGTATTTTCTCAAACATCTATGAGTGAGAGATGACTAAGAACAGATTCTGTTTATCAACAGCCCATTTAAATGGCAGGGATCTGAAGGTTTGTTTAATTTAAAATGAGGACTCTCCTGCTCATGTTAAAAGGCTTCATAAGAAGCTGTCTGCATAAAAATAGGATATCATGTTTTTCCAATCTGCTCTCCCCATGTTGCCACAGTTCAGACAGACTGAAATAGGGCAAGCTTTGCAATTCACTTTTGCTTGAATACATTAGCATGTGTATTGAGTAAAATGCTGCATCAACTGGTCCAAGAAGAAAAATCAGGACTTGGTGTTGAATATATATCTTGCCATAAATTTGTACACTTAAGTAATAGTTTCAATTTGTTTTCAAAGGAATGGCTTTAATACTAATTGTACTATTACTATTAATAATATTACTTAATGTTAATATTAGGATTAATACTAACTTTAATTCTAATGCTAATGACTCTAATACTAATTATCCAGTAATGTTTGTTACACTTAACAGAGGGAAAGTTTTGTTATAAATGAAGATCATCCAATAAATATGTTACTGGGTTATTCCTCTATGATGCAGTCATCTAATTTCAGTACAAAAGATTCTACAACTTTTATTGCAAGGGCATAGATTAATTCAGTTAATTAGTCTGCTCTGAGCTACTCATCTATTCAAATGGGAAGAATTAGTAATTTATATTGTTAAAACTATACATGAAAATTAAATAGCAAACAGAAGACAACAATGAAATATTTTAGGCTTTTTTTTATTCTAAAGTTGATTCACAAATCAACAACAGGAGAATGAAAGAATGGCATCAGAATACTTTTCCAAAATACTGTATATTTTAGCAAAATCCTTAATTGATGATTACAGCTGCAGCACTATAATTTTTTTTTAATTGTAAATTGTTCTTGGTGAAAGATATACATATTCATTCTCAAAAGATTCCAAGATGAGAAAGTGGGAAATTTAAGACTGCACAGATTTCTGAGACGTAGTAGGCAGCACTCATAGCAGTTGGAGTCCATGATTATTGTATTCCAACACATTTGGAGTGCCATATTCACTGTTCTTTCCATCTTTCCATCTTATTTATGGCAGTAAACATTAAAGAAAACAGAAAAGATTTTTAAATTCTACATCGTTGCTCTAGATATGGGGCTACGAATTATTAATACAGTTCAAACTCATCATTATTTCATTCATATTGCAAATAGTTTTTTTAACCATATGCAATAATATCTTACTGTGATTATCAAGAGTGTCATATGTTTATCATTGATATTTTCGCTTGTTACCTAACCAGACTAGCTGGTTTAAACAATTGACTTGACTATTAGTCATGTGTTCAGACTTTGCTTACTTTAATATTGGGGAAAAAAGTTAAAACACTGTGATAGGCATCTTTAATAACCTTTCATTAGGGCTTATGCTCAGAAGCATATATTGTTAGTTTATTATTTGCAAACAAAACCAACTGATTTAGAAGTTTAGAATGATCAAAATCGATACCAGTCATATCAGAAAAAGATGGTTGAGATTGTGGTGTAAACACATGCCACATTTTCATGACACACTTTAATTACATGTTTGTGTTAAACATTTGGAAGAATGTAAAGTTTAGTATAGAGGAAAATAAACAGGGTACCATTCCATCAATATTTTGCATTTTAACTTACTCAGGAGATACAATAATATGCAATGCAGAATTATTCTGTAAGAAATCCTGCCTGAAGAATGAATTGGTTAAATGACAAGTCCTTTTCCTCTTAGAGTCAGACATTGTAGGTGTCTGACATTTCCACTATTGAAAAATACTGCAAAAGCGACAGCACCAAACAATATCAAAGACATGGTGAAAAGAGATTTTAATGCTATGCCATTATAGCAGCTGACATTTTTACTGCACAGCACGTATGCTTACTGAATAATGTGTACAGGTTTAATGTCTCAGGATTGTAATATCCAAGGTGGGGATATTGAATATTCAATTAAATTTTTGTTTAGGACATTGGCTTATTTTAATTAACAACTTCTGCCTTCCACCTATTCCCCCCTTCTTACATTTACAACTGCGAAGATTGAAAGACAGTATGAGTGCCTGGAATGTAAGATGCTTTCAAAAACTACAGAGTCCTGGGGCCATTTCTTCCATGCAACCCAATTCTGCATGGGTTTATTGTAATCAACGGAGCATGATCCTCAAAGGTATTCACATACATCTGCAACTTGAGCATCTGTGTTTGAAATCATTAGCGCTTATTTTTATTGCAAATGTTATCTCCTAGTACTATCTAAATGGACCCAGGAGGACTTCTGCTTGTATCAGCCTGTCTGTGACTTAGGGAAACATTTCTTCAGATACTTTTCATACATTTCACAATCATAAGAGAAAAAAAGTTTCCTTCAAAGGCTTCTGGGGAAGCAATGGCAGACTGAAGGTGGTTCTGAAAATGTGAAACTAACAATTGTGCTAAAATAAGGAGTTAGCAAACTGATCGGACCTTAAAATTTCTGTCTGGATCTAGGGGACAACCAGGATTGTCTACAAGTGCTCCATAGAGTGGCTCCCCATTAGGAGACCATAAGACAGTTTTAGAGTGCTGGGAGCTGAAACATCCTCATCAGAGTCTTTATATAGACAAGTTTGCATGATTCCTCCTTCAATCAGTTCTGGAAATGGCTTGTTAATGTTTTTAAATATTAAGAACCTTTGGAAAAGCAAGTTTCAATATACTGGTTCTTCTAGTATAATAAACTACCTTCTATCCTTGAAAAAGAAGTTCCTTGCAAGTTTAAGGAATCTTTTGGGGGCATTGTAAACAGCAAAGGAGTGATTAGATCACTGATTTTGAAAACTTATAAGCAGACCAAAGAGCTCAGTGGATTTGAAATAAGAATTTGAATTATAAGAATTCTTCCTGTGGGTTGTTTAAATTTTTATAAAAATGTGCATAAAGGTTCTGAAACTATTGTTAAGAAATCTTCCGATAGGAAAGTATTGTTGATTAGAAAGAAAACATGGTAAGAGGAAACTTTGAAGGTTGGACTCTAAAGGGAATCAGCAAGAACTAAAAATTATAATTAAGTGAGAAGAGACCAATTAATATATAGAGTGGAGCAAAAAATATCCAACTTTGGAAGAATTCAAGGGACAATGCACACTCTCTTAAGATAATTTGCTTTTATAAATATGAATTTAAAAGATATTATAGAAGAGGAACAGATTTTACCGGATAAAATATACACCAAGTTGATTCAAATGTGGTTCTGAAAGTAGATTTTAAAATGTCGGGCTACAACAGTGCTAGCAAAAAAGATGCCACACTGGATTTACAAATGAAGCAGGCTTGGTCATAAAAGTAATAAAACAGAAGATTGACTTAGATAATGTTCTTATTTTGAACTTGTCAAAGAAATGTATTAAACTCACAAAGGACTTTCTAATGGGACAAAAAGAAAATGGTAAGAAATGGTAAAAAACTAGGATACTATTTAAAAGGGCTAAAGATCAAGAATCTTAAAAGTAAAAGAAAGGAAGACAAAATTGATCAGTTTGGTCAAGATTAAAATATATATGTTGTTATTTCAAGTAGCACTTAATGGACTTTTTTTGACTAGGACAGAATGACAAAGCTTTAAAAATCCATTTATGCATAAAAGATAAATATGCGAAGATATATTTGCTGTATATGTATACAAATGTTAGTTTACTGTGTTAAAAGTAAAAGAATACAAAAATTTGATTAAGATATATCTACCTATGTATCAATCTATATATATGTGTGTGTGTGTGTTTGTATGTGTGTGTGTACACATACATACTTAATCAAATTAATGAATTTTTTTATTAATTTAAGAGTTATCAGTATATATATATATATATATATATATATATATATATATATATATATGTAGGTCTTGGTGTATTCGGGTCTTGTCCCGTGTAAGATTGAGAATACCTTGGCAACGTTTCGACGAAATCTCATCCGTCATCTTCAGGCTGGTGTCTTCAGCTTCGTTCTTCTGGGAGAAGTGTGTGATAGTGGCTGTTTTTCCCTTTTAAACTCCAGAGTTGACTGTGTTGTTACTTCTTGATTGGTTGATGGGGTTGATGTATGCAGATTGGATGGCTTTTTCCTGAGACCCTGTGTGGCTGAGGTGCTGGCTGTGTGTCTCTCAGCCTTTTGTGTTGTAACGACCTGGGTAATGGGCTGTGTGATGACCTTCTGAGTTCTATTGTTGTGACATCCTGGGTGTGGTGCTGTAATCTCCTGGGTCGTTGTCTGTGTTGCAACCTCCTGATGTTTTGTGTTGTAATCTCCTGAGTTCTGTGATGTAGTGTCCTGTGTGGAAGGCTGTGATGTGACATTCCGGGCCTTGGTTTGGCTCCGAGTTTGAGGTCTGGCTATGTGTTTATAGCGTGTGTCAGTTTGCTTAGTTTGGGGGTCGGAGGGGGGTGTAGCAGCTGGTGTTGCAGCCATGGTCTGGTTTCTGGATGGTGGTTGCCTTTCATCTGTGGCGTGGGCTTGGATTTGAGTCTGGTGAAGGAGATTGGTGGTGGCATCTTTTGTTATTTTGGGTCCGGTGTTTGTTTTCGTGGCTGGGACTCATTTGTTGATTAGGGCTAGCCATGAAAACCATATTTGTTTTCTTAAGTTTTCATGGGTATTTATATGTATGGTATTCAGCTTTGTTTGGGTATTTTCCCACGTTATTATAGTTGTGCTTTTAAAGTTGTAGCGACACACAGATGAACCCAATACACAAGCCTGATGATGGCAGATGAGATTCTGACAAAACGTCACTAGAACTTTAAAAGCACAACTATAATGACGTGGGAAAATACCCAAACAAAGCTGAATACCATACATATATATATGTTTTCGTAGATTTTCATGGGTAAAGGTATGCAGGTCTTGGTGTATTCGGGTCTTATCCCATGTAAGTTTGAGAGTATCTTGGCGACGTTTTGACGAGATCCCACTCGCCATCTTCAGGCTGGTGTTTTTGGCTTTGTGCTTGTACCAGCAAAGCATGATCAGAGCTGCCTTCTCTCTATAAATACTGGAGGGGAGGTGTGATGTGCTGGCTCTGTTGTAAGCAGGTTGGTTGGCTGTGTTGTTGGCTGTGTTGTCGCTTCTCGATTGGTTGATGGAGTTGATGTTTGCTGATTGGTTGGCTGTGTTGTTGGCTCAGGATATTATCACGGAACTCAGGAGATTGCAACACAAAACCTCAGTGGGTTGCAACACAGCCAACGACCAAGGAGATTAAAGCACAAGACCCAGGATGTCACAACAATAAAACTCAGAAGGTCATCACACAGCCCATTACCCAGGTAGTTACAACACAAAAGGCTGAAGGACACACAGCCATTACCTCAGCCACACAGGTTCTTATGAAAAAGCCAACCAATCAGCAAACATCAACTCCATCAACCAATCAAGAAGCGACAACACAGCCAACAACACAGCCAACCAATCAGCAAACATCAACTCCATCAACCAATCAAGCGACAACACAGCCAACAACACAGCCAACCAATTTGCAAACATCAACTCCATCAACCAATCAAGAAGCGACAACACAGCCAACAACACAGCCAACCAATCAGCAAACATCAACTCCATCAACCATCAAGAAGCGACAACACAGCCAACAACACAGCCAACCAATCTGCAAACATCAACTCCATCAACCAATCAAGAAGCGACAACACAGCCAACAACACAGCCAACCAACCCGCTTACAGCAGAGCCAGCACATCACACCTCCCCTCCAGTATTTATAGAGAGAAGGCAGCTCAGATCACGCTTTGCTGGCACAAGCACAAAGCCGAAGACACCAGCCTGAAGATGGCGAGTGGGATCTCGTTGAAACATCGCCAAGGTATTCTCAATCTTACACGGGACAAGACCCGAATACACCAAGACCTGCATACCTTTACCCATGAAAATCTACGATATATATATACTTCTCCCAGGAGAACGAAGCTGAAGACACCAGCCTGAAGATGACGGATGAGATTTCGTCGAAACATTGCCAAGTATTCTCAATCTTACCAGGGACAAGACCCGAATACACAAGACATATATATATATATATATATATATATGTAGGTCTTTGTACCTTGTCAATATTGATACCTATTCATCTCATCATCTTCAGCTGGTGAGCTTCAGACGTGTGTGATCGTGGCTGTTTCCCTTTAACCTCTAGTTTGGATTGTTGTTACTTTTGATTGGTTTGTGGAGTTGATGTATGCAATTGGATGGCTTTTTCTGAGACCCTGTGAATGGCTGATGTGCTGGAGGTGTGTCTCCACCTTTTGTGTGTAACGACCTGGTAAGGGCTGTGTGATGACCTTCTGAGTTTCTATTGTTGTGATGTCTTGTGTTTGTTCTGTAATCTCCTGGGTCTTGTCTGTGCTGCAACCTCCTGAGTTTTTTGTGTTGTATCTCCTGAGTTCTGTGATGTAGTATCCCTGGGAAGGCTGTGATGTGGCATTCTGGGCCTTGGTTGGCTCGAGTTTGAGGTCTGGCTATGTTTTTATAGCGTGTGTCAGTTTGCTTAGTTTGGGGGTTGGAGGGGTGTAGCGCTGGTGTTGCAGCCATGGTCTGGTTTCTGGTGGTGGTTGCCTTTCATCTGTGGCGTGTCTTGGGTTTGGTCTGGAAGGAGATTGGCATCATGTGGTTAGTTGGGTCCTTGTTGGTTTTTGTGGCTGGGACTGGTTTGTTGATTAGGGCAGTTTCAGATGAATAAACGGGATGAACTTCCACCTACCAGACATCTGGAAACTAGCTAATCAACAACTCCCGCCACAAAAACCAACCCGGACCCAAAATCACATGATGCCACCACCAATCTCCTTCACCAGACTCAAACCCAATCCCACGCCCAGATGAAGGCAACCACCATCCAAAACCATACCATGGCTGCACCCAGCTGCTACACCCCCTCCAACCCCCAAACTAAGCAACTGACGCTATAACACATAGCCAGACCTCAACTGGAGCCAAACCAAGGCCCAGAATGCCACATCACAGCCTTCAGGCTACTACACACAGAACTCAGGAGATCCAACACAAACATCGAGGTTTGCAGCACAGACAACGCCCAGGAGATAACAGCACCCACACCCAGGACATCACAGCAATAGAACTCAGAAGGTCATCACACAGCCCATTACCCAGGTCTTACAACACGGCTAGAGACACAACCCCAGCACCTCGCCACACAGGGTCTCATGACAAAGCATCCAATCTGTCATACTCCTCCACAAACAATCAAAAGTGGCCCTTTAAACTCTAGAGTTGGATGTTTAAAAGGAAAAACAGCCACGATCACACACTTCTCCCAGGAGAACGAAGCTGAAGACACCAGCCTGAAGATGACGGATGAGATTTCGTCGAAACGTTGCCAAGGTATTCTCAACCTTACACGGGACAAGACCCGAATACACCAAGACCTACATACCTTTACCCGTGAAAATCTACGAAAACAAATATATATATATATATATATAGTATAATTTCTGATAACTCTTAATGGATTCTTGCCAATGAGGACTGAATTATGAGGCTTTATATTTTATTGATAAGAGACCAAAAAATAAAAGAGATCTCTTGTTGAAATATCAAAAAAAGTGATAAGTTACTGAAGTTGTTTGTAAATATTTCTTTTCTGTGTTTTTTCTCTACATTTTACTTTTTAATATACTTTTCTTGGTTCCTATTAGTTTTTATTTTTGCATCTGTGAATGTCATTAAAATTATTCTTTAAAAAAGAGTTATGAAGTATCTTCCTTCTAAAGAGGATGTTACAGAAAATATTGTACCCTTTATAGACTAGGTTAAAATGTACTTGTTTGCCCAGTTTCAGTGATAAACTCTATTTCATGTCTATGCTTTTATTTAAATATGTTATTTTAGCATTTATATTTATCTTTATTTTTAACATTTGCAAAGTTGTTGAGAATTGCAGAAGTCATTTTAATGGCACTTTTGTTTGGAACATCTGTTTAATTTGATCTCTAAAAACTAAAAGCGATCAGATTTACTTCTTTGAATTGCAGGTGGGACACTAGATTGTATTTCCTATCTGGCTTTTATATCTGGCTCTCTCCAGAAAATTTCCTAAAATAATGTGGCAAAACTTGAGTCCTGTAAAGAGAAAGAGGCACTTTGGATTCAAAAAATATAAAAATTACAACATGGTCCTAAATAGCTGGGTTTTTTTAAATTCATATTTATATGCCACCCTTCTCCGGAGACTCAGGGCTGCTTACAATTTTTGGAGCGCAACCCAATGTGCTCAGCAATAGCCTTCATTCCATTGTATATGCCGGCTTATTACTAAGCGGCATTTTTACAAAGTCAGCTTATTGCCCCCAACAATCTTGGGTCCTCAATTTACCTACCCTGGGAGGATGGAAGGCTGAGTCAACCTTGAGCCTGGTGGGATTCAAGCCTGCACTAATTGCAGGCAGCTGGAATTAAGTGCTAGGCATTTAACAGCCTGCACCACCAAGGCTCAATTGCTTCCTAAGGATGATATTTTTGTCACACCTTGCTTAAAGCCAGAGTAAGACTAACAGATCATTAGAATAATGGAAGTTTACAGCATCAGTATCTTTTAGTAAGATCAGTTTGTATACTGTGAGTAGTGATTTTATTGTGTTTTTAATTTTTGTTTTAGTTTGGTTTTAATGCGTTATGTTGCTTATGTTTCAGTTATTACATATGTTTGGAAAAGTGATAGATGATGATGTCATTCAACTGCTCAGTTGTACCAGCAGTAAAACAGTGTCCTAATTTCTATAGTTGAAGACTGATATAAACAAATTACTTACAAATAGGCAATTAGAAAATAGTTAATCCAAATGACAAATTCACTTTAAAGACACTATTCAGATTTTCTTCCCTTTGTTCTTTTTAATTACTCTGCTAGAATATGCTATTTGAAGACTTAATCCATCAATGTATTTGAAACTATTAGATTGAAAGTATGCCAGAAACATTGGACAAGGAAAAAAAGATAAAAACATAATGCTCAGTCACCTCTGGGTACAAATGGGGAGAAGGATTTCTTGTAGATTTTGATGTTAACCTCCAAGGGGGCTCATAGCCACAGGCATACTTCCATATGCTTGACTTTCTCAATCTCTGCAACAATTAAAGCTTTTGCATATTTCCAGAAGGTGAGTGCCATTTCAATGGACAAACTGGGATTTCTCCAAGGTACTTCACACTCTACCATAACCCTGCTTAAACTTTAAACACACAGTATGTTGCCTTAGGGTCTGCAACCAGCAAAGGCAAGGAACATGAGCCCAGGTCTCCTGTCAGATGGCACAGTCAAAGAAAATATTAAACAGAGTCGTTTCCATGTCCATTAAGCAGGGGCACTGGAAAGCAAAAGGGAAGATAAATCTAATCTTTTATTATCATAGCTGTACACAGCTGGAAGACATGTCCTGGGAGAAGCCATTCTCTTTGTAGATCATTGTGCAGGAAGTCATGCCAAGTATGCAAGAATTCTTTGCAAGTTCATAAAAATCATGCCTTCTTTCTTGTATCCAATTTGCCAGATGTTCCCTTCTGAGTGCCAAGGCCAGCTTCTTTCCAATATATCACTGTCCCTTTGTTACAATGACAGTTTTGAAAATTTATGGAACTTATTCCTATTGTCCACAAAACCATTCCCTTTAACTGACATTGAAAGTTAGGCTACTGGATTAGATGAAAGAATCAAATGTATTTATGAGAAGAAAATGTATTTTTTATGAGGAACCCAAAATACTAATCATGACAGTGAAGGAGAGAGGGGAAGAGTCTTTTGGTTCAATAAAGAATATCCAATAAATGTGTAAAGTTAATTATACATAAGGAAATATTAGGTTTGGCAAGTAAACCATTTGAAAAAAAACCTCCAAAGCTTTTTCCTCCAAACTTAATTTACATAAGCTACATTATTCACTACAAAAAGGCTTTCAGCTCTATTATGAGGTTTAGTATAAAACCAATTTTTATACATGGAACTCCAAGCAGCTAGCTTTTGGCAACTGGTCTCCTAAAAGATGATGGCCCATGTGTGGCATCACATAAAATTGTATTCTTCTAGATTACATTAGATGTTTTGGAAGAGATGCTTAGTTTGTTATGCAGTTGGACATTTCAAACTAAACAAACTTTTGTTGATGAAAAAAGTAGTAGCTGTAATCATACAGTGCTAAAACATAAAATGACACATGATATCATAGAAGTGAAAGGAATCTAGTGCAACATATACTCAGTGCAAAGTCTGTCAGAGCATCTTTAATGATATCCATCCCTTCTTAAAGATCAGGAAGTTCTTTCTGATATCTGACTGCACCTACCTTCTTACTGGTTCAACCTAGTGCCTCTGGTTCTGACCTCTGAAGCAAGTAAGTCTTCTTCCTATTCTATGACCAATCCTTCAGATATTTGAAGACTACTAATCTTGGGCATATCAAGGATGATATATTTATTCCTCTGCAGAGCTGCATTGGGTGACAGTTTGCTTCCAGATCCAATTCAAGGTGTTAGTTATGACCTTTAATGTTGGTTATGGCATAGGTTCAGGTTAACTGAAAAACCATCTTTGTCCATTGCACCTGGTCAGACAGGAAGGGTATGTTGCAGACCGCATCAGTTTAAGAGTTTTGATTGGCAGGAAGAGAGCCTTCTCTGCCATTGTCTTTATTTTTCGAACATTCTTTCCCCAGCAGTGAGGCAGATCCTCATTCTCCTGTGTTTTAGAAATTTCTAAAGATCTGGCTTCACCATCTTGCTTGGGGCTCACAGAGGAGCACACAGCCATGTGGCTCGTTAGCATCCTCCCCTCACCTTTAATTCTAAATTTTAATTATCTTTGTCTCATATATAATTTTTATAAACAGTTTTTGTAATTTAACATTGTACTTCTATACCATCCAGTGTCCAGTGTAATGGAGATGGGCAGTTTCAAAATTTGAAAAATAACTAAATAAATATCTCCCTTTAGTTTATTTTCTATGTACAAAACTCTCCCAGAACTTTTAACCATTCTTTTTAGATTTTCAGATTCTTTATCATCTTGTAGGCCTTCTTCTGAAATTTTTCCAATTGGTCAATGCGTGTTTTGAAGTGGGTTGCACAGAATTCAACATATGGTAGTAACTTTCCATGGTCCTCTGCATGCACCTCAAAATAGCACTTGCTTTTTTAGCCCAACATTATTGTCTTAATTCATGTTAGCAAGCACATTTTACTTTAAAGATTCATTTTAAAGATATTACTGCAATCTAGGTCTCTTCCGTCTTATAGTTTTCATTTTTCTGCCCAGTAGAACTTCATAATCCTTTGTGTTAAATGCCATCATATTCAGTTCAACCAATTACTCAAGTCTGCCTATATCTTTTTGAGTCTTCTCCTTTTCCTCTAAAGTATTAACTACCCACCTAGCTTTGTGAACTCCCTCACATAATGCTATGATAAAAATGTTGAATATCACAGAGTCCAAAACAGAAGGCTTTTTTACACTCAACTCAATATTTCCCTTGAAAATAAAATTAAGCCATTAACAAGCAATCTTTGGCTTCAGCCACTTATGGATCTATCTAAATGGCTACATTACAATGTAGTTCACACATTACCATTTTAACAACCACAGTTATGACTAGCAACTCCATCACTAAGTATTGCGGCTACTAAGTGGACAATCACATGACCACAATAGACTTATGACATCACTTCCCATTCAACTGTTACACAAGAGGTCACATGAACACAAGATGTGATTTTAATTTCTGATGTCCATTGACTCCACTTGTCACAATCCAAATGTGAAGCTTGTCATAGTTGTAAATGTGAGGATTGCTCACAAAGGGTTTTTCTTATTGTTGTTTACACTGTCATAGCTTGGAATGGTCACTAAACAAGGCAGTTGATAAACAAGGACTACGCATATTGAGAACTTTTTGATAAATCAGATCAAATGATTTGCTGAGCTCTAGATAAACTTTGTCTAGGGCATTTCCTGATTTTGTAAGTATAGTAACTCTATTAAAGAAGAGATAAGGTTAGTCTGGCATGATCTGTTTGCAACATAACTCTGTCAGTTTCTGTTAATTACAGCATGCCTAAGTGCTCACAAATGTGCTGCTTAATGATCTGTCAGAACTCCTTGTCCAGTATAGATAGGCCAAACTGATAGGCCTGTAATTTCTTAAATTGTCCTTTTGGGAGTGTAAACTGAAATATTTGACTATTCCAGACTGGAATAAGGAGGTTAAAATGCCATGGTCTAAAGTCTGAACTATATTATTTATTTGGTCTCTGTGAAACTTTGAGTCAATTGCCTAATCAATTCAATACATTAGATAGAATCAAGCACCTCTGAATTGATTTTAAGATTAAAGACTTAAACTGAGCCATCAAATTACATTAACAATTTGAATCAAAATACATAGCCAAGTCAAATCTAAGGTGATTTCCATAACTATATTATGCATATTCTTCTTCCTTTTTATCTCTTCTGAACAATTCAGTGTGACTCAATGTTTCTTTCTAATGCACTCATCACATACTTCTGCTCCATTATGGAGCTCTAGTTGCAGGAAGCTGAAATTTTCTGCTAATGATATAATTCTGTCCAATTCTAACCTTGCTTACTTCTAAACTCTGTCCCAATGGCAATAAACTTCTAATAATCCTTCTATATATTTTGCTTTCTTAGGTTCATCCCATTTTTCACAAAATCTTTGCTTTTGATTAGGTTCCACAAACTTATATGATTTGTTTAGTCTTTGCAGTAGCAAATAAGCCTGCTGAATGAAAATGGCTGCATTATTTAGGTTTATTGAATATCTGACGCCGGGGAATGTACAACTCATGAAATTTTCAGTGAGGGAGTATAAATGAGACTTCAGATACATTTTTTAAAATGTGAATGATCAAAATTTTATACAGTGAATGCAAGTGCCGACTCTGGCTACAGCATAGTTAATTTAAAGTGAAGTTCTACCAGGAAAGCAGCTGTAAACCTGTAATGTATATTTATTGCTTCTGGATAATGTGCTCACATTTGTAAGCTAAAAATTGCTGCCTGATCTTACCTTCCCATCCAGAAAATTGACGTTAAGAGAGGCTTTCTGGGACTTTTTCCAGTTGCGTTTAGATTACTTTAGGCTAACCTTTAAAGCAGAGCATGTAAAATTTCTACATTAAATTAATGAGAGCTCTGGATCCAGCCATTTGGATAGAGGGCAAAACATTTATCTCACTGCTTTCATCAGCTTAGGATATTAACCTAGGTGAACCAAGCAGGACCTTTGACTGCTTCTATGTTCTCTAGGAAATAATGCAGCTGGTGATAGGGCAGATAAAAAGCTACATCCTTTATTAGGACAGGAATACACATGTTCTGTGCTTAGAAGAATGTGAACAATGCCTCTCACACTCTGGGATTAATTCTGAGATACTATTAAAGATGATAATAGAATTGGTTGGTTTTGTCCAGAAAAACTTACCAAACTCCTTGATGGGAATGTAGAGATATATAGTATGTGAGGATGAGATTTTTTTTATACCAAAATTTTCAGATGAGGCCTGAGCAGCAGTCTTAAATGTCCAGCTACCTTAGATCCTTGAATATTTTCATGATAATTAATATCTACTTATTCATCAAGCTTGTAGGTTTCCTTGTGTTATGGAGAAATTGAAGGTTATGAAATCAAAAAGGAATTATCTAGAACAGGGGATCCCAATCCCTGGTCCACAGACTGGTACTGGTTTAGGGTTGGTTGGGAACCAGGCTACACAAGTAGCAGGTGAGTGTATGAAAATCCATTTGTGCATGTACGGGATTAGGTTGCACATGACAAAAAAAAAAACACTCTTCTCCCTGTTGCTGCCCACTGCCACTGCTGTTAGTTCACAGAGCCAGAAAGGTTGGGGATTGTTGAACTAGAGCTCATGTGTTAGAAATTTAAAAACAAAGATAATGAAGTTCCACTCTGTTAAGTTCGGAAGAAGACAGGACACGAAGTGCTTCAGCTCATTTTAATAATGTGACTACAGCTCAGAACTATGCCAGAATGGCTTGGTCTCGGCAGCTGATATAGCCGGCTGCCGCGGCTTGTAGCCAATGGCAGTATTTGGAATTCCCGCCGTTTTAACAACCAATCAGATTGAACTCTGCATATTTTCAACAACCAATCAGATTAACTCTGCATACATTACACCCTCAAAGCGCACTAGAAGGTTTATGCCACAGTTTTACCAGCAGAAAAAAAGTTGTTTTTCTCCATCATTTTGCCTGCAGAAAATAACCCAGGAGAACTATGGGAAAAAGACATCTATTAAAAGTACTTGAAAGTCTTACTGTAGTCTCAGCAACAAATTGGTGGATTTGTTAATTAGTGAGAAAAGAAAGGAAGCATTTTCCCCCCAAATTCTGTGGAATTCATTTTTTTCTTATTTCTTTTCAGGATGTGAACAAAGTATGTGAATGAATTCAGACCTTTGTCTGAATAATGGATTTTTCTTTCAGGATATAATGCAAGTGGTCTTTTTACTGTTTTATATGGATGCACCAGTGATGCCCTCTCCTAGATTGGGAGGCCCTTCAGAAAGTCACTCATGTCCTGGACAATTGCAGTGTGCTCTACATAGGACTGCCCTTGAAATCTACCTAGAAAGATCAAGTGGTCTAAAATAAAGTGGTGCAGGCAGTTACATAGTTATGGCCATGTATCATCTCTGCTCTGTGAGTTGCACTGGATGCCAGTTTGTTTCTAGAAACAATTTTAAGTAGATAGTTGTTATCCAAATCCAGTTAGGCAGGATGGGCAAGCTTCAGATCCCATTGGTCAAAGAACGCCTAGAAGAAATACTTTTCCTACTGTAGCAGCCATCTTATCGAACATTCTCTCTCTGGAGATCAGAACAGCCCTTGGCCCTCTTGGCCTCTAAAGAATCAAGTCTTTAGAACCTCTATAGGTTCTAACGACTTGATTCTGTGCCCAAGTCTTGGGCCCAGAGTGACCTGCTTCTTGTTTGTGTTAATGATTCAGGTTTGTTATTTTTCAGGTACTTTGTATTTTAATTTTTGCAATGTTTGTACTTGTTTTATTTTATTTCTGTTTGCTGTCCAGAAACATTAATTGTGATGTTCAGCCATATAAACTGAATACATAAATGCATAAAATAAAGGCCTACATGGCATAGAAGCTGGTCCCTTGAGGCATCTCCTATCTCACATAGTTTGCACTGGTCAATACTATGTAGCAGATTTGATGCATTGTAGGTTCTATCAACTAAAACCATGTTAGACCACAGAAGGATACCTCCTCTATTCCTGTACCTGCACTTGAAATGAATTTTCCTCATATTTTGATGTCGCACCTCAGAGATCCTTGCAGACTTGGCTGTGTGCCCAGGCCTTTGATGAGAGTGATTGAAGCCGCCTTCTGTGTAATGTGGGTTTGCTTTGATTGATGTCTGGTTTGTGCCATTGTTTGTTCTTTGTTTTTAGCATTGTATTATTTGATTGCTCTTTGTGCTTTTATCTGTGAACTGCTAAAGTTGCTGGGAGTCAGATGATCTAAAAAATCTTGGTCCCTAAGACAAAGAATTATGTATAATTATGGATGTATGCTTTGCTTAAAAAACCACTGTAGATACTTACAATGAACAGTCAGGATAAGGATAAATTCTTTCTCATGAACCTGCCCAATTATTATTCAAATTATATCCAAAGGCCATTTTCCAGGTTCTCTTGTTTTTTGAAGTGAGGCACTTCACTAGTTGAAAGAGGAAATTCTCAGATTTCGGTCTTAGACCATGCAAAGCAACTAAAATACAGACTATTATAAAGCATTTACTTTCTAGAAACCAAATTGATGAGATTAAAAAAAACCACTCCAAGGATATCAATATAAAATTTAATTGGTGTTACAAGCTCCAAATAACATATCAACATTTTTGAACACAGTGTTTTTTTCACATGGATTTCATAGAATATAAACAGAGAAGTCTCACAAACTCATGATTTATCCTTGAATTTTAGAGATCTACTGTCGAATTAATTGTCCTGCCAAGTAATTTGCTTCTGAGTCTCATCAGTTTGTCTTCTGAGAAAAAGCAAACAAGAAAACATCTTGTAAATAAAAACTAGCATGTCAGTGAAAAGAATGGCTAATTTCCCTAGAATCCATATACAGCGTTTTTTTATGTTTGTTTACATTTTTGTAGAGAAAATGTCCAGTAACATGAGCCATACTTGCTCTATAAAGTGGAATAATTCAGAGTAGAGATCAGTAATGTCTCAAGGTCCAAAAGCCACCAGTTTCTAATGTTTTCTGCATCTAATCTAATAGTCAAGTAAAATAATGAGAAAAGATAGTTAAGCTTATTTTAGTCCTTGCATACTGAAGCAGTTCCACAAATTCCCTTTACATCTGTTCCTGTGTTTGTCACTCAAAGGAATAATAAAAAGCAAGCATGAGAAGCCACTCAGGAGTCAAGAATGTGGTTATTTGCCAGAACAAAAAATTAGCTCTAGTTCAATAAATGTGCAAACTTTTCAATGACATAACTACATAGGACATCTAAGTCATTCTTAGGCAAAGTTGCAGATTCTGCTCCCTTCCCATCCCCAGCTTATTCACCAGAAATTATTGCTCAGTTTTAATTCCAAATAATAGACATTAATAGATTTAATCCAAAGGATGATGGGATTTGGGTGGTGAGAGAAGGATAGAAACAAGTGGAGAAAGAGAATCACGCTATTCTACCATGAACCTCAATATCAAAGACAATCTCCTATCTCAATAATCATGATAAGCAGGCATCTCTCTATTCAGTGAAATCCACCAAAAAAATATTGTACAGTACATAGTCATTACATTTGTCTTCAGTATCATTTGCATAAAATCACCAAAACTGATAGTATTTCTAACTCGTCTTTATAAATTAATCCCTGCACTCCCTAAACTGTTTTGAGTTTCTTAATTTTCTCCAATTTTGTTTATATTGCTCTGGATCCTCAAACAAGCATATCCCATATCAATAATTTGTTCTTCAGCCAGACAAGAACATGTTTCAGAGCAGGAGCACAAATGCACAGTGGCACATATGTAGTTTATAAGGGTATATTCTATATTACTATAGACCTATCATAAAGGATGGTAAAATGAGAGAGAGAAGAGATTCAGTTTGCAGTGACCCAAGAAATGAAACTGTAACTCTAAAAATGAAATAAGGAGCAGATCGTCTCTAGAGTAGAAATGAATTGGATTCATTTCTGTTACATACCAAAGGTCAATTCATATGATATAGTAGGAATGAATGAACTGGCCCAGGATTCTTGAAAAAGAATCCTAAACAATAACATTTTCAGCTAAATTTACATGCAGACAGCTGAAGGTGGGTGTACTATAAGATTCCTCTTTCTCAAGGTTCCTGATTGCATAGGGAAAGTTGGCTGCAATTATTCAATTGAATAAAATAAAAAGTTGTTTTGAAATAAGGAATGCTATTATGATATGCAATGCACAAAATAAAAGTAGTACCCAAAAGAGCAAAACAGAGCACAAATGTATGAAATTTTACATTCCTGTATAAATTTGGACATTGTAACTATAATTTAAATATATACATCTATTCTTTTTAAAGAGGAAGAACCGGGTAATCTTTGCTTTACCTAATCCAATTTTAAGGCTCAATTTTTCCTTATTAGGATTTTTTTAAACCAGATTTGCCTTGCACAGAATTGCAGGCTAAAGACAGTGACCATAAGACTGTCTTCTGAGTTCTGAAATAGGATAAATGGCAACCGTATGATATACACTCCTTTTTTATCATGTTTACACATTACATGTCCATGTCATATAAGTGGGGTTCTAGTCTGGTTATGGACATATGCAGTAGGGGGTTTTTTTTGGCACCATAAAAATAAAGGCAATGATATTCACATTCTTGCTCGTATGAGTTCATCTTTCACATTACTTCTAGATATAACTGTTCATTACCTTTCCTCTCTCTTTATACATACCTTCAAAAATGTAAAGGACCAAATATACATAGTTCCAATATATACAATAGATTTTCCAGCATGGTAAATATAATCATTTACAATATAGTTTCCAAGAGGGGCTACCTATTTATAAATCACACAAGGAGAAATGTAGAAATCAAATAATTTGTTAAACTTGTATTTGTTAGTTTTGGGAGGAAGGATACACACAAACACACACATACATGCATTTAACAATTATAAGTAACCATGCTGTAAAGATCTGTTAGTGTTGTAAACTAGTCTAGAGAGAAAAGTAAACCATAAGTACTAGCTCTATCTTTATTGTAAGGTTACATTATCAGAATCTTGCAAATCTGAAAGTGCCTTTCCTCGCCTCACTTTTGCTCTAACACTAGGTGGGATTCCTTTTGAGATGCTCTGGTCACCATTCTTCCCTCAGACTCAAACTTCATTTGTCAGACTGCTTTCTACACTGCCCTTTCTCCTTTTTCCTGAAATCATTCCTGCATATCATTACAAGACCAAAGTATTAAGTATAAAACTTAAGACAGAAATCTTTATTATATCACATAATAATTTAATGCATTTTGCAGTTGTTTGCCAATGTTATATTCCATTTTAGTTGTAAAATTCAGACAAGCTTCTTGATATTAACAGTTTAGAAATCACAATTAATATTGTGATAAACTTTTTTTAATTTATATTTGTTATCTAAATATCTGTCAATAATCTCCAGTCAACATTGTATGAATACCATTGCACCCAAATATATAATGTATGACTTGTTTTTTATAAAACCTGTATGGAAGAATTACAGTCCTGTATTCTGTGGAGCTGATTTAAAAAAAATCAAAGGAAATATTTACAAAGACTAATAATTAAAAGAAGAGTTTAAATTCCTACTATGTTGTGAGCTATTAAAGACAGAAAACACCTTTAAAAAAAGCATTAAGGTTAATTCTATGTTGGCCAAAGTCTGTACTTTAAAGCACTAACACAAGTTGTAGCACAGCATGCCTGGATGTATTTTGTTCAGTTCTATAGCAATTGTCCAATAGCTTTTCTATTCTTAATGTCTTTCCTATTTGAAACTAGTTTTATTATTGTATGATCCTTTTCTTTGAAAATAGTAAGTTAGTTATAAGCACATTTTTGTGTTGCAAGTATTGTATGTATATATGTATGTGTGTATATATATATATATATATATATATATATATATATATATATATGGTATAAATTCAAGGAAATGATAGGGGTTGATTTTAAAATATATGTTTTATGCTAGAATACCTTTTACTGTGCTAAAATGTAAGGCTATGTCTTAAGCTGCTATAGTTTCCTGTGAAAGAATGTGTGTTACGACAAATTATCCTTTGTATGCTCTATTATTCTAAGTTTTATTCTATCTGCATTTACTGGTGGGTGTAATTATTCATTCATTATGCAGTTAACACTCCATTATACCCTTCTCTCAACTCTATACCACAGACAAATGTGGGCAAGCTTTAAAAATCAGAATGGAGGGATCTTAAAACTAATTATTTTGGTCTCTGGAAGGGGATAGTGTCATTCGTTAACAATAATCTCACTAATTTGGAAGGTAAGAAAAATAATGGGTATTGGATTTGTGGGTTTTAAAGTATTAGATGTTTAGCTTCATGGAGACTTATGGTATGTATTTATCATTGTCACATTTGCTGAATAGAGTAACAAAATGGAAAGTTACAGCATCGAAGTTGCCTATTTTCTATCAAGTGTGTTCTCTGGGAATGATTTTCTATATATGATTTGTTTACACATTCCAAAGTACTATGCTGGAATAAGGGAACAGTAGGGAAGAGTTTACTGAATCAGTTCACCTGGTAAAAGTGGAGCAAGGAAAGAACAATGATGGCACAAAAAAGAATTTGCAATACAAGGAGGAGGAATTACATGTATTACTTGAGAGAGAGGGAACTGTGGAATTTAGACCAACCACTCAGGAAAGAATGTAAGAGCAGAGGTGTCTAACCAGCTCTCCCAGGAGACAGGCAACAACAATGATGGTGAACAAAGGAGGAAGGAGGACTGAAACATTGGTAAAGAGGATTGAAGAATTGTTCAATCCCACATGAATATTCATCCATGTGTGGAAAGTGTGGGGGAAGCTGTTTGGAAATTCTGGTAGATAATGTTGACCTGGTCACAAACTGCCTTGAAATGATCAGGGAGAACCAACAATCTGCTTTAATTAGTATTTTACACACTTGACTCTTTTAATTCTGAGCATTATTAAGACTGGCCCACACATTTATCTTATTCACTTGGTTGGTAGAACATCACCATGACTTACATGTGTAAACATGTGTAGCAGTGTCTTATATCAGCCACATAGAGTAGCTATATGCATAGGAAAGTATTCTAGTATGCAAACATTCAGAATTATTGTTCTTAATCATGTACAACCATCAATACATTCGCTATTTTACCAAATATGAGAATATAACTCTTTTCCATTAAAAATGCCTAGTATTTTACATAATGTGTACAGAAAGAAGGGGAGAATTAGAAATGGAGAATTAATATTTCTACTAATTCATTTGGGAACATTCTCTTCTACAATTGAAATCTACCATATGTGGATTTCTTTGGAAAAAATAGTAGGAAACTTCAGATGACTAGAAGTATGTGAAGAGATCACCAAAACACATAATACACTTATTATAATAACTCCATTAATATAGGATTATTTGGAGACATACTTGAAATTGTTGTTTTTGAGCCATAATGTACTGTGCTACTTGAGAATAAACTATCTAAAGTATGATATTCTCACTCATACAAGCCTGCTCAGAATTTTAGATCTTAATTCAAAGTATCCAAGACTTTGGAAATCCCTAACAAAAGATCATACATTGAGATCGGCACAAAATTTCAGAGAGATACTCCTCTTCAAATAAAAACACTTTGAAACTACATTCTGAAATATTTCCATTTTACACAACCATCCCCCCACATCTCAAAACAAAACAAAACAGTTGTATTGGGTTTTTTTTTTTGAGGTCTTGTATATAAGTTCTAGTCATTAGAAAAAGCTCGTTTGCCTGCACAGTGCTTTTCCATTTAACCAATGGATTGGCGAAAACAAGTTTTTATGCATAGAAACCTTGCTCTTAGAGTGAAATTTCAGGTGATGCAAAGTATCCAATCAAAGATAATCATGTCACATTTTTGCCTCCATCGGAAGAATCCTGTTGCTTCTTAAGTGAAAAGAATCTCATCAAGTCAAAGCCAATCTAACTTGCCCAGGTTGACCATGATTTCATCTTTTCTGCTTCTGCCAGCAGACAATTTTTTAAAAAGTATTTGGACTATTGTGTTGGTGGAGGGATTTTTTTATCATTGTACTTGATAATGATATTCAAAACAGAATTCTATTTCTTTTACTTTTATTCATCTTGGATATAATTCAGTGAAAAAAGGTGGGATGTAAATCAATCACTTTTGTGGAGGTGGGAAATGTAAAGTTTAAAAAGGACCTCAAAGGATAATGTTCTTCTATTTTGATCTTTTCAACAGTATATTTCACAATTTTCCTAAGTAATTTAATTAGTAATAAGCAAAAAAAATGCAAGACAGAAAAAAGGGACCCCTCTAGAAAAATGTTGACATATTATATTGCGACAAAGCTGGTGAAAGACCTAGGCCTAAGAAGAGTTTTTAACCTAGGTGAATCTTCTTTGTACAATGTAATAAAGAATGCTAATAAAATTCCATTACCACACATATTAGAAATCCAGCTATACAAACAATTAAGAAAATGCTTTCAATGTACATAGAAGGCAAGAAAAGGAAGAAAACATATATGAATAAGATAAAAGTTTATGTGTCTAAAAACTAGGGACATATTTGTAAGTGAATTTTGCTTACATATCTGACCTTGCTTCTCTTCCTGAAAACATTTCATCAGCAGGTTGAGTAACTTTCTCATTGCATGGGGGAGTAATATTGCTGGCTGTTTATATGAAATAGTTTGACCTACTACCCTTGGTTAGTGTATTGTATCTTCCTTGTTTCCACAACTAGTTTGTGGATGGATTTTATCTTGATGACTTTCTTAATGACTGATTCTTACATGCAGCAATGTCCTTCCTACTTTTTGTGATTGGTGGCGTCTCTTATTTGAATAAATATGCTTCTTTCAGAACTGTAGCCTGAGTTCTACTTTATTAATATCAATTTATGGCAGAAGCCACATCCACTGTGATACATACCTTATTGGTATGTGATATCATGACTATTGGTACCTTCTGTTTTGACATTCAAGATGGCAGGCATAAAATGTTTACTTTGCCATTTAGACTTCTATCTTCTTAACTTTAGCAGTGTTATTTACAGGTTGTACTTTCAGTTACTGAACTTCTTGGGCTCAGTATTCTTTTTATGCTAGTTATCTTAAATTTTATGAAAGTTTTTAAAACTGTAACAAGGACAATCATCTGAAGCATATGGAACAGGATATTCCTTCTGATTCCACTTCTTTTCCATGTCATTTCTATAAAGCACCATCCTTGAGAATATATTTATATGCACGCCATTTACATACTGTCAATTTCATGACATAATAACTTTCCAATGAATTGTGCGCTGGTTGAGTTACATGTGTCTGCCTTAACAATATGTTATTTACATAGCTGATATCACTGATATAGATAGATTGGGTGTATTGTAAGTATGATAGTAAATAAAAATATTAATCTTAACATATGTGAGTTTGGAGACAGGTTCAGAAGGTTCATACAATCTATGATGTTGAAATATTGCTAGAGAAGTGTTCTGATTTGGTGAATTTGATAATTAGCTGGATGATATATTGAACTTGAAGGCCATGTGGGGTGAAAGATCAGTACACTGGATGTTTAAGTTTTCTACTCTGCCTTTTCCTTTTTCCTGACCTGGTAAACAAACTCGCTTGACCTAGCTTTTTAAACATCTCCATCACTTAAGAGAACAGAAGGCAATAAAGAGAAACCATCTCTCATCAGTCTTCCTAGCCTGAGGTGAGAACCCTGATCTCATTAGTTAAGAAAGCACCTGAAAGCTATAAAAAATAAAAATATATCCAAAGAAATAATGGCTGGCTGGGCTAACTTCTCTGATGAAATACAAGGAGATCAAAATTGTCACTATATATTCAGTTATGTACCCTAAATCCATAAATCCTATACATTGTTCAATTATCTCTATATATGGCCATTGTTCAACGTATACACCCCTCCCCCAAATATATGATGTAGTATCTACTTAAAGCTATATACAATTAACAGCATGTACAATATGTGGACTCATGATTATTTCAAATGCTTTTTTTCAATATATACTGCCCAGATACATTGATAAAGCATGTGCACATATAATTTATATTTTCCAAATCATCTGTTCTTATGAGCAGGAAATGAGTTAATGAAGTAAGCCAGAATTAGAAAGATGTATAACCATATTCCCAGGAAGGATCTGCTTCAATGACCAAAGGAGTCAAAAGAGTCAAAAGCCAAGCCAGGTAATGAAGTTCATGAAAGTTGCATAGTTTTGATAAGAAAAGCTGGTGAAAAATATTCAGTACTGATTAATTTGCAAGATTCTATTTTCCAGCCTATATACTAGCAATATGATAAAATGGAATTTCCAGTCAATATCCCCACTCCTTATCATACATAAACAAACAGAAAAAAAGTTACTGGTAACAAGAACCAATAAGTGAAATCTCTTAACTAAAATCCGAATCTGTTTGAACTCTTGTCCAGGATACACATTTTTCATTTGTAATGAACTATATTGGGGCGATTACTGTCTATTACTAATTTACAGTGATATGTGTGCTGTCATGCATTCTCCCATCTGCTCATTAGCAGCACCTAGCTTATGCCCATCAACATAAGCCGAATTGTCTTATTTCCTCTCTTTCTGTATGAATCAGAAGCAACAGGCAGTCATACTTAAACCAGCGAAATTATACAGTATGCAACTCTATTCCACTACATGCCATGCAGCATGATAGAGGAAAAAAAGTGTGTGTGTGAGAGAGAGGGAGGGAGGGAGGGAGGGAGGGAGGGAGAGAGAGAGAGAGAGAGAGAGAGAGAGAGAGAGAGAGAGAGAGAGAATCTACATTGCTTAGATGTTCTCTCTTGCAAAGGATACTAAAAAACAAAAGGAAACAGCCATATTGTGTGAGGCTCCTTTGAAAAGAATGGCTACTAAATATTAAAATGAAAGCATTTCATAGTCAATATTTCAGGAGTTTTAGGGAACCACTTTCATTCATGGTTTCCTAGCCCCACCACCTCAGTTCCATTTTGCATATTGCTAGAACCAAAGCTGGCATTGTGGCTCCTGGGAGAATGAAGAGATAATGGATTTAAGCAAATGAAAGAAAATGTGATTCTAGTTTGGACTATGTTCTTCTGAAACAGCAGTACCATTTCCTTTCCATTCACCGTTCTCTTCTACATCATTTATATACATTTTAGAAACTGTAGCCTGGTCATTAAAGCCAAGTTGTAAAGGCATAGTTTTGAAACTGCAAGAATTCTGTTTCTTTCTTGAAATCAAAGAGAAAGCTACAGCCATATCAAGCTCTCTCCACTTCTCTTGAGGCAAGAGCCAAAGGGCCAGCAATACTGTAAACAGTTAAAGTAGCTCAGAACATTACAGTCTTGGAACCTTCCAATCACAGCTCTCTGCTGTTTGTCAATGAGAAGCCCTGTATAGTAGATTTTGGCTGAGAAAGAGGCATCAGTGAAAGGAAAGAGGAAGCTTTAGAGTCTGCAGTTTGCCAATGTGTGCTATTCTCAATGGGTCTGCGCCAGAGGTGAGGAAAGCTCACACTAAACCACTGAATCTTACTGTTCACATTGGCTATAAATTCAACCAACAGTAGAGTTGTGTGGGAGCATTTGCCGAGGAAAGGAAATATTCACTTGAATAAACACACACACACACACACACACACACACACTGAAAGATGCTGCTTCTTTCCAGATAGCATGGAGAATACCTAATTTTTACTAGGGAAAATATATATCTTCCTTATAGAAGAGAGTAAATGTGCATACTACATCAAGGTGGATGAGAGAAGTGCGATAGCTATGCAGCAAGGAAAAAGATAAACATTTTTATGTATAGTGATGGTGGAGCTGAGTCCATCTATATACCGTCAAGAGCACAAACGAAGTCAGGGTCCACTGTTGGCATAAATCATGCAATCATAATATGTAGCTTGTAGAATATGAGCTACAGTGAAAAGACTGTCAGTGAAGGAAAGCTATGTGTACAGTGTATAACAGTATATTTAAAAAAAGGATAATGTATCATCCATCAGAAACATCAGGCAGTTGGGTTTAAAAAAGAAAGAGGAAGAGAAGTAGAAGGATGCTGTTATGGCAACCCCCAACCCAACTAAATCCAAGGTAAGTATTCTAACTATTTAGCATAATAGTGTTATAATATTAAAGCTGTGATGGAGAAGGCAAGGTACTGTTATAAAGGAATAATGTCTATGGAAGAGAGAAAAGAAACATATAATAAATGTGAGATGGACCAAAGGAAAATTCTGGGTTTGGTAAAAACATCTGGGCATAGTGAAATAATGTATATCTAGAATTCTCTCTCCCCCCCTTCTCTCTCTCTGTGTAGATGATTATTAGTAGAAGTATAGTGCAAACTGCATAAAGATCCCAGCCTGGGGTGGGGTGAGGGTAAGAAAAATGAGACAAGACTTTCTCTGTGAGTTTACAGACAATATATTATCCACATTAACCCAGCTTTCTTATGGGAGACATTTGCAAAACAGTAATCTTTAATCATTTGGATCTTAACTCTACTGTCTCCATCTGTTAAGTACAGAAACATGGGACTGGGCACACCATTTCTCACTTGCCATTAATCAATAGCTGGAGTGCTTCCATCTCTTGGTTATTCCACTACCATTTCCCCCCCCCCCCAAAAAAATCTATATGAGGTTCCTTTTGATTGCAAAGAGTCCAGATGGTTTATAGGATAATTGAGCCTTATCGGGATTCCAGAGTCCTTGTTTTTCCATGCAAATGATGCACTGGAAGGTGATCGTTCAGCATCAGTCCTGGGATATCGCAGGCAGCTAAGTGACTTGGGAGGTCTTTGGAGAAAGCAGAGAGCTGTCCATCTCTATCAGACCCTTTTCCCCTTTCAAATCCCCCCTCCCTCTTTCCTCGATGCTTTCAAAGTACATATAGAAGCAAGTGCAGCACATGAGGTGCCCTCTAATTGAAATAGCCATTAGCAAACAACCTTTTTCTGAACTCCCATTTCCAAAAGATTGAAGAATCCAGTAGACTAGGCAAGGTTCCCTATTACAACCCACCTTGTCCCCTGACCTTTCCATCAACCACACATCACAGCAAGAGGCAGAATTTTGCCACTTACCTTGCAAGGAAAAGAGAGACAAGAAGAATCCCAGCACCCAAATACTGTGCAGCCAGTAGGTCCTCATCTTTCTGTCTTGACTGATCAGCCTCCTCTTCTTTATCTTGCACTCTCTCCTTTATTTTTCTTTTAAAGATCTGATGATCCTGCTTCTGTCCCTTCAGTCTTTTCCGTCCCTGTTCTGCACACTTTGACAATCCAGTGCAAAAGAAGCTGACCTAGGATGGCCAGATTCCTGAATAACCTCACACTTTTGCCTTTAGATAATTGGGGGGGGGAGGGAGGGGATAGCTAGGATGTTCCTCTCAGCCTGAGAAAATTTCCTTTGCGCGCGTTCTCTCTCTCTCTCTCTCCTCCCCCTCTCTTTCTCTCTCCTGCAGCTCCAACTAAATGCGACTGTACTTAAACAAGCAATGCCTTATAGAACAGCACTCAGAGCAGAACAGGTCCCACCTCTGCCATCTAGTGTTGCAAACCAGAACCATCTGTCTCCTTTAGCTTAGCATAGAGGTAGAAAAAAGCATGAAAGCCAGCTTTCCTGTTTTGAACCCTTCTCAAGTTTCAAGATTCTAGACATTCTTCAAGAACGGTTGAACTCTGTATTGCATACATACATGCATAAATACATATACATATAGATGTGCATGTACATGTACATATATGCATACACACACACACACACACGAGATGAATTCATTTTGCATTTAATGTTTTAGAATCTATACCTTTCCACTTTCAACTATGCACCAGCAATATTTATGCATGTAAAACAAGTTAAGCACACAGATTTCAGTAGGTATCTCTATGAGAAAAATGCCTTTTTAAAAAAAATGTTTTAGCATGGAACTAAGAGAATAGGAAAATTCATACCTTCTTGAGCAAATTTCTTGTTATTATTGGCTGTTTTATACCATCCATCATATGATTTGCAATTTCTTCTGTGAAATCCTAGACATCCACAACAAGTGGAATAGGATAGGATAGGATAGGATAGGATAGGATAGAGTTAGGGTTAGGGTTAGGGTAAGGGTTAGGGTTGGGGTTGGGGTTGGGGTTGGGGTTAGGGTTAGAATAGAAAGATTCTAGATTCATTAATTCAGAGTAGCAATAGCTGTTATAAAATTAAGTCCTGCACTGAAATTAGAAATAGATACAGTACAAAAGATTGGACATCAGTAGTTCTCAGAAGGGAAAGACTAGGACTACACATGAAGTTCCAATTAAACTGAATCATTACTACTCATGCTAATGCATAGGAATCTACTCACCTAATGGTCAGCTCTGTTTCAGCACTGGATAAGGATCAAGGAAGGGATTGGAGTTGAACTGGTTGGACTCTAGACTGGTTCCTCTTTTGACTCTGCCCCAGGTTCTGCAACTCCTTCTACAGTACTACTGTCTAAGACTTACTTATTTCTTATATTTATAGTTGATTTTGATTTTTCTCTAGGAGCCGAATAGTGTATGTAGAACTCCTAAATTTTTCCCCTCCACAGAAAACAGAGGTAGGTTGGGCTGAAAGAGAGTAACTAGACCAAGTGACCTTCAGCTGGAGAGCAAACTAGAACCTGGGTCTCCCCAGTCCTAGTCCAACACTTTAATTACTGTACCTCATTCCAAAACAATAAACCATGTGCTCAGCATATTAAAAAAGGCAGCATCTAAATATTCTTCAATGTTTGCCTTTTTTAATGTCTATTCATAAATTGTCATAAGAAAGAAATCTATCCTAATTTCAATGAGGTAGCATCTGCAGCTACAGTTGGGGATGAAATTAGCTTGGAATCCCTGCAGAGCTTGAAGGGAGTTAGGATGATAACCTGCCCTCCCTTTAAATCCCCGAAGCTCTTATCTGGTTGTTGCTAAGAGTGATGTTAGTCTGGCAAGATTCTTGTGCATAGATGAGTAGCAATAAAGAAACTTCTCTGACCAGCTTATGGTGGTGTTCTGGTTCCTTGAACATGACATTCAGTGAAGATTTGTACTATAATAATGGGCCTACCTTAAAAAAAACAAGTGGAGTGTATGAAAATAGGTAACTTGGCTGTAAGTCATAAAAGGTTATGTAAGCCAGGTGTCCACAGCCCCAGGGCTATGGCCCATTACCAGGCCTTGGGCTATTTGGAACCAGGCCACATGACAGGAGGGACAGTGCACACATGCAGTTCCACTCATATCAGTGACACCCAAAGGCTTCTCTTCTGTCTTGTGTGAATGGAGCTGTGTTCACGTGTGTGCATGCCGGCCCACTACTCATGTGACTTGGTTCCCCTCTCCCACCCCAAGGTGGGCTGCCAAGCTGCCTGCTCCTGATGTTCCAAAAGGGGAGTGGTGAGAGCCAAGGCTGAGTGGAATGAGTGTGCCCTGCTCAGCTTCACTGATTCAGTGAGGCTGCTTCAGAGGTGGTATTCAGCTGGTTTGGACCAGTTCTGGTGTAGCAGTAGTGGAAATTTTGAGTAGTTTGGAGAACCAGCAAATACCACCTCTGGCTGGCCCCAGCCACTCACCCCTGCTCTTTCATGTCCTATATTCCCTTGTTTTTTAGCTTAGCTGATTCATGTGGCAGAGCATGCTCTCATAGAATCAGTAGGGAAAAAAATGTGGAATCCCACCACTGGACTGCTTGCGCAGGACACCCAATCTGCTTTTGGAGTGTTCAAACAGCCATGGTGAGTCTGAAGGAGTATGAGACTGCACCCCCAAAGGCTTCTCTTCTCCACACCAAAAGCTTTTCCAAATGGACAAAAGCTTCCTGGATCACGGTCTCGCACTGCTTCAAGACACCATGTTTAAAAAGATGTAGTCAGTATAGAATTTAATAGAATTGTTACTCTCATGATTTCCATGCAATACTAATTACTGAATTGGCATTTATCGTACCCTTGCTCCCTGCTTTTTAAATGGGACATAACATATGACATTGTGGGCTCTATATGCAAGTATTTTTTCATTAGACTCATCAGAGTCTGGATAATATTGCAGGCCAAAAGGAGAGAAAATGAATATGGCACATCATCAAATTGAAAAGCTATGTTTCTCAGGAATCAGAACTGTAGTCAAGGTTTTTACACTTATTGAACTGCAGCTGTAGGCCACTGACTAATCTCCTTAATAGCTATCTGACAGCTAATCATGTTGCTCTTGCTTCATGCTATTAGAACCAATAGTTTTCTTGATTGATAGATGGACAAAAAGTGCTGGAAGCTGCACATAAGGGCTTGTACTGCAGTTTGCAGTATAGAATTCTTCCTGTGGTCCCTTTTTCTCTATGACATCATTGTTTTAAAAGTAGTCTTCTGAGGGAAGGGAGAAAGGCTGGATCCCACAGCACTTTACAAATAAACAAAGCATAGTTGATTTCTGTTTCCTGCTGCCGCATACTGAAATTCCCTCCTGAAGGAGGAGCAGAATCACAGAAACACAACTCTCACAATGAAGTTCAGAAAAATACTATGTTTAATTATATTAAACACTGTTGAGATGTTTAAAAAGACCAAAAATAATTTGAAATTTTACTGGCCATTGCTGCATAACTGGCATAGCAGTAAGGAAGGAGATCTGTCTGTTCTCCTTCATCTAAAAGCAAATTAGTCACCTTACTAGGACTAACAGATCAATGCAATAAAGGAGAAAAACAAGGAAAAGTCATGCCACTGTATCTCCTAGTATCTCCTAGAGAACTCTCATTAATAAAAAAGCCAACCAGAATCAGCCAACAGAAAGTGCCTACATGGGAGCAATTTCTTTAAGTATTCTGGTTGCCGGTAAGCAACTAGAAACTCAATAATGTGCCTAAAGGAAGTTCAAAAAGCAGGGTATGAGGCCAGAGCATCTAATGTGCCTCTGATATAGAAAACAAAATAGACAATATGATAGTGGTCATTGAAATTTCTCTTTAACTTTCCATAAGTGTTCAATAATTTCAAGGTCTCCAGGATCCTATAAACAAATTAAGTTGGATTTTTTTGGAACAGGGAGCATAGAATTTATATAAAATCGCAGTTATAATTTGCAGATACTGTAGGGACTAAATTTTACTTGGAATTCAGTCCTTCCATGTCATTTAGAAGCCTTACTAGTACACTATTCACCCCCAACTTTTAACCATTTGAAATAAATTAAGTGGCAGTATTGGAAGTACAAAGGAGCATTATGGCTCAGCGGTTAAAGAAGCTGAGCTTATCAGCTAAAAAGCTGACAACATGGGTTTGAAATCTGAGCACTGAACAATGGAGTGAGCTCTCATTACTTGCCCCAGCTCCTGCCCACCTAGCAATTCAAAAGCATGCAAATGCAAGTAGATAAATAGGTAGCACTTCAGAGGGAAGCATTCCATGTGCCTTGGTGTATAGTCATGCTGGCCATATGAACATGGAAATGTCTTTGGACAATGCTGGTTGTCTTGGCTAAGAAACAGAGATGAGCACTGTCCCCCTTTGTATGCCAACCCTAATAGACTGGTGAATTCTCACTTTTTTTATTGTTCTCACTTTATCTCATCCAACTTTGAACTGAAGGTGCTAATGTAGCATACCAATAAGTATTATTTAATGGCCCTCTTTTTGAAATTTATTCCATATACCTGATTGTTCCATATGCCACAGTTAGCAATCACAATGCTTGGGAATTTTGGAAATTGAATAAATAGCAGATTTTAGGAAGGCTGGTCTACAGCCCCTATGTGGTTTTTTTTCTATCTTTAGCCTTTATGCCCCCCTTTTAGGGTTAATGCATCATCTGAACTTGTTTAAAATGCATGCATTCATGGATCTTGAATGTGTAAGTTTCCCAATTAAAAAATAAGAACATTAATTAATTCATTTGAAAAGAAAGGACCGCCGAACATTCTTCTTCAGGAATCAGGATGAAGATAGTGAGACAAGTTTCATCAGAACACAGCTGTTCCATATGGGCTTAATAACTTTCCATGGTGCTTTGAGCATTTATAGGATTTACCTTTTAATTAACCACCCAAGTTTATTATCTAATTAGATGTCTGTTATAAATATTTTTTTTGAAAAAGCTTTTGGGATTTCCAAATATGCAATACCAGTACAGTGGGTGGCTAATCTACATATCCTTATTGGTATTCTTGTTGACACATTCAAATGACTTCCCTTTATGTAATCAATGCTCATCTCTAGTTAATTCATTCCTCTATATGTTAAACAATGATATCATTCATGATGAATTTTCCCAGTTTATCTGAATAGATGTGCTATAGAACTTTCACTTTCATGTTATTCGTCTGACTCCGTTAAAAATATTTTATTTTTAGCTACAACCTTCTGATTGGTAGCTTCATTTACATTATAACTGAATATTTAAGACTGGATGATCAAATTAATCTTTTTCATCCCTAAATTATTTCCTAATTGACTTGGATCTTTGAATCAGAATTGAATAATTTTATTCTATGCATTGCTATTGTGAGTATTAAGACTATTCAATACAAATGTAATCTTTTTATGTAACAGCATGTTTCATGTCTCCATACCTGATGAAGAACAACTGATCAATACTGGTTCTAAAATGTCATGATTTACAATATGTATTTAACTACATCTCAAATATCTCTCCAGAACTGGTTTTCAATGAGGCAGATCTGCATCATCTTTAGTAGGAGAACATCTTTTTAAAAACATTTATTTATAAACTTCTTTTTTCTAAAGTACTGCCTTCAAACTTCTGATGTCCAATAGTCCTACTGTCTAATTGCTTCTTTTTCATGTTTATTGCTATCATGTTTTATGTTTTTGATGTTCCTTTTTTACTTTTCTTATTGTCGGTTTTTATATGTTATTACATTTGGACCTTGCAACCAATTTTTGAAAGCCTTATAAGTTCGCTAGCTAGAATTTCACTGATCCTTAAATATTTAATCTCATTATACAATTAATTTTTCTTGTAGAAAATGGAGCAAAATGGGTCTTAAATTGAAATTCTGTCTGTGGGTTTAAGTTTCAGTACATTCACACACATGTCTTAAATATTGCTATTAGTTTGAGGATTTTTCAGTCCTGGAATACCTTTCATTAGAATCTGTCATACACTTTGAAATAACAACAAAGGTTTCTGTAGTTATTTAACCTTCTCTGAATCCCTTTCATCTGCTGTTTAGTTGATTTCTAGTTCTGGAAAAGGATTTTTTTTTTTTGGTGTTGCTGTTGAAAATCAAATCTTAGGTTTAATGTTATTCTAGTCACTGCCTTCAAGTAATATAGTACCAATTATATCAATGTAATCAAAGTAACTATTCCTCTTTTCTTGTTTTGGGGAATATTATTGGATCAAGCAGTTTGCCTCTAAAGTTATAATGCATAAATATTTTATATCAAATATTATCACCACATTTATCTAGGGGGCAACATCCCAAATTCTATTCTCCCTTTCAAGAGCCTTGATCAGAAAAGCAATAATTTTTTTCCCAGTTGTATATCGTAATTTGTTTGGGGTTTTTATTCACAATTATTTTGTAACAAATTTAATTTGTTCTTCCTAATGTTTATGATTACTGTAGTCAAAGTGTTCTTTGGCATCAAAACCAACACCAAGCAATGTGTAATTTTCCTGAAGGAATTATATTTATCTTATTTCTATGCCAATCACTATCCTAATAGATTGCTGAATTCTCACTTTTTGATTGTTCTCACTTTATTTCATCCAACTCTGAACTGGAGATACTAGTGTAGCATACCAATAAGTATATTTAACAGCTCTCTTTTTGAAATTTTCCCTATATTTCATATACCTGATTGTTCTAAATGCTTAATCACAATGCTTGGGAATTTTGGAAATTGAATAAATATCAGATTTTAGGAAGGCTGGTCTATGGGGTTTTCTTCTATCTTTAGCCTGGTATAGCTAAATTCATTACCAATCATTGTGAAAAGGGAACCTGATGGGGAACTGCTTCAGCACATACAAAATAATGATTTTTATGTAATTTTTTCTAACATATGCAAGTTAAATCTTATGGGATGTAGGTAGTTGTATCAATGTTTGGGAAACCCCATAGATCCACTAAACAACAAGGGACAGCCATATAGTTTGTCATTTCAGGATATATTACACAAATCACTCAAACATGGTTTTCGGGCTGTGACCCCTGTGGGAGGGTGGTTTTATATTTTTTAAGTTTTTGGGCTTGTAATTTGTTTAATCTCTTTTAATTATTTATTGTTACTGTTTTAGTTGTGAGCCACCCCGAGTCTTCGGAAATGGGGCGGCATACAAGTCTCAAAAATAAATAAAATAAAATAAATAAATAAATAAATAAATAAATAAATAAATAAATAAGCTGTATTGCCTCTCTCTATGCATCAATCCCAGGCTGAGGAGAAGAATACACAGAAAACAGGATTTATACCATACTGGATGTCAACAAACACAATGTGAAAGGACTCTTATCCTTTACTTTACCACTTTCACCTTCAGAATTGTGTGTATATGTGTCTTCATACAGAAATGTCTGTGATATTCACTATAAAATTTCAAAAAAATGATTTAATAGTGTGTTTGTTGCATTGTGACAGTGTCTATCATAGACATAGATACAGACACACTACCAAAGAATACACCCATTACCATTCATATACAATAGCTACATGTGGGGGGACGGAAGGTATTAAAAAGATAAAGACAGTGGTTGCAGCAATACAAAGACGCTTTGCAGATGTCCACCATGTCAACAATAAAAAGGAGTAGGACTTTGATCACACTGCTGAAATTGCCATTGCTGCACCATTGCCACCAGATAGATGCTGCTGAGTAGTATATTTGTATGGAGTCACAATCAAAGTCAATTCAGTTAAAAAGAAAACAATTTGTCAAAACTGCTGGTCACGAAAAGGAAGAATTGAAACTGATAACTTGAGTGGCTGCTCCTTCCAAGAGGTAAACAAAATGAAAGAAAATTGGAGAAGAATGGAAAGAACACCTGTGTTCCCATAGGAAGGATAGTCGTGCAATTTTTTTTTATACTCATGGCAATGGTGTGTATTTTTTAATCCAATTCTCATTCAATTGAAAGAAAATAATGCTTTTAAAAATCCTTCCATTGACAAGAGAATTTTGGTGAAAGTCTCATGTATGGATTTCATGATCTTCTTTGTACTTATCAATTATAAGATGGCCAGGAATGAATGCATGAGTGTCTCACCATTCTCATCAATTGTCTTCAGCATCTGTTCAATACCAAGCAAATACATGAGTAAGGCAGTGCAATGGCTCAGCAGTTAAGATCCTGAACATATCAGCTGGAAAGTTGATAGCCTGGGTTCGAGAGATGCAAGCACTGTATGATGCAATGAGCTCCAGTTTCTCTCTCCAGCTCCTGCCAACCTAGCAGTTCAAAAGCATGTAAATATGACTAGATAAATAGATACTAATTGAGTGGGGAAGGTTATTGGATTCCATGTTTTCATGCTGGTTATATGATGATGGAAACATCTTTCAGACAATGCAGGCTTCCTCTGTTGAGAATCAGAGATGAGTATTGTCCCCTCGAGTCGGTCACAACTGGACAGCAAAAACCTTTAAGCCTGTTAACTTGAGGAGAGAAATTTACTTACTGGACATTTTCAGATCAGGAAAGTAATTTTATTTTGATGGAAAGTTGTATAACATTGCTATCATCATCAATGCTCTAGAACAATAAAGTAAGCTCAGAAATTCCAATCAGAGAAATTCATGTGAAATCCACAAGTCTCCTGGGAATCAGTTTGAAAACCAAAAGCCCTTCGATAAAAGAAAAAAAACTTCTTAGAATTTGCAAGACCGCTTTGTCATGGCATTTTGTTATACCTGAAATTGGGATTTATATGTACATAAAATTTCTGCCCTCTTCATGCTTGCTTTTCAGTCAGGAACACCTTTAATTTGCTTTCTTTAAGATCAATTATACTCAGTCTGTAAGAAAGATGAAAATGGAATTGAATACCCTTCCATTGGTGTTCTTTTGAAGACTGTATATTAATTATTTATTCAATATTCCTTTAATGTTTTTCTTCTTATTCTTCTGTTTTTTCTTTACTATGTCTTAGCCAAGGTACATCACCACATGTAGATAAGCTAAGAATTTTAGGTGACAAAATACATCCCCCCTCCCCCCCAAAATAGGTTCAGTTTATCCACATTTATTTGTGCATATTTACAGTAATATTTTTAAAAGTATCCAAATATGCCATATATAATCATGGATAAACCCATTCATAGACAAGTTGATCCTCACATTTTTAACCAAAATACCATGACAATAAACCAATACCATTTAATACCATTTAAATAAGCGAATTGTCAAAATTAAAACATATAAAATGTTGAGGGTTGGTTTTTCATGATATCTTGGTTAAAAATCTGAGGACTGCTTAAGAAGTTATCTGCAGATGGGCCTATCATGGCTCCATGGACAACATTTCTCAAGGCCTTTCTGTCCTCTACATTCCCCCAGAATCCATTTAAGTTCACTCTGACTGCTTCAGTGACTCCGTCCAGCCACCTCATTCTCTGTTGATTCCTTCTTCTGTTGCCCTCAATCATTCCCAGCATTAGGATCTTCTTCAGTGAGTCCTTCCTTCTGTATAGAAAGCAGTATTAGATTAAATGCAGAAAATGGTAGCACAGAGTGCAGAATTATAATGTGTATTTTCCAGAGGGATGGGGACAAAATACGTGATTAGTACTCTGAACAAAAATAAACAACCTGTTAGTCAAACAAAATCTACATGCTTTACCACACAATCTATGCAGATATGCAGGTAGACCTCACTTAACTGCCCTGTTTAGCCCTGTTTGAAATTATGATAACATTTTAAAAAGTAACTTTACAACTAGACACTTAAATTTGTCACAGCATCCCCATGGTCACATGATCAAGATTTGGGCACTTTGCAACTGGTATTTATGATTGTTGCAGCATCCCATGATCATATGATCCCCATTTCTGCACTCCACAACTAGCTTCTGACAAGCAGAATCAATGAAGAAGCCAGCATTAAAGTTGCAAGTTGCTGTCACATAATGTCTCATTTAATGCCTGCAACAGAAGTGAGGTCGTAAGCCTATTGTGGTTGCATGATGTTTCTCTTAACATTGCTTAGTGATAGTTGCTGGACCCCTTTGTGGTAATTTAGCAAGGAGTACTATAATTAACAATAATGTGTTGTGTTTAAGCTATAATGCTGGTGGGGAAAGAAGGGGATATAATGTATGTTCGCATGTATCTCTTTCTGTGTGTAAAATCTAGATAACTGGGGAAAGATTTTGGATACTGTAAATATTTAGCCAATGCTGTGTCAAACAGAAGATTATGATTTATTCCCTTTTGTCTCAGAATAGAAGCCACAGCAAAAAAAAATCATTTTTGTTTTTCTGAAAGGTATATTCCACTCGACTGTTAAGAAAACCTTCTTATTAACAAAAGCAATCGCTAATACTTGTTTTGTAGCAAAATAATTCTCCTACATGCAAGCACATTTCTTGGATATCTTCAATGTGAAACTGGACTCATTGACAAAGAAGCATATTCCAGCTTCAGGATTTCATTCTATGGCATCATTACCATAACTTACATACCAACTTAAAGTGGGTAAAGGCAAGATTTTTTCAGCTTTTTTTTTATTTTTCCAAATCTGCAATTACTAAGTCCCCCCAAAAAGAAATTCATCTAAGGCATAAGACTTTGATTTTTAAGAGCTTTGTGTTTTAATTGCCATGCATTCAGCCATATTGGCAGCACTGAATTAGGAGTTCGTCATTATCTCATGGACTTTTCAGTTCTTTCCTTATAAAATCTGACCTGTATGAAATGTCATTGTTAGGATACAGAATTTATGTACAATTTCAAAAAACTATTAATGAAAGAAACAAAGCAAAATGGACAGAAGCTAAGGGACTATATGCTGATCTGAAACATCTGGACATTATTGTTTCTCACTTCTCAACCCCTTTTACAACTTTAAAAAGAAAAACCTTTCACTAAAGATAAAGTCTTCTAAAGAGAAAAATGCAAATTTACTTAATTAATATTCATAAAGAATAACAATCAATAATCACACTATTTTGGATCATATAGTGCAATTAAGTGAATTAAAAATCAAATGAAAAATTGCATATAAAAAGGTTTATATTTAGAAAAAAAATTGCATTGATAAAAAATGAAATCTGTTAAATTGTATTATGGTTTGTCAACAAGATATACACCAAATATGTTATTATAATATGGCAGTCTACTATTTTGTGCGTTTTTTTAAACCTGAGATTGACAATTTATTATTTACTTAAATATAATTTTTGTGAAAGAATTCATATTACTTTGCTATGAAATATATGCCACTAATCATATGAAAATAATTATAACTTTAAAATGTCAAAGAATTATTCACTAAAGGTAGATTCTAGCAGTGTGTTAAAATAGCACATTAGAAATGATGAGCTCTGAAATGAGAGTGACACATTTGCAGTCTGCAAACTGTGGTGTATCATTACATTTAATGAAATTTTAGCAGGTTTCTTACTGGTTTCAAACATTTGTTTGAGAAAATGTTCAGAATTGATAAATTCAAGAAGAAAAATATCTTAGCAATAACAAGAATCACATTTTAGTGTTATTCAAAAAAATAATAAGTATAACCATAGATTATACACATACAAATGTAATTACTGAGCTTTTGTTACCCAGCCCAATTACTATAATTAATTGGGGCCTTTTAATAGAAAACAATAGCAATAGCCCTTAGCACTCTCTAAGTGGTTTGCAAAGTCAGCATATTTCCCCAAACAATCTGGGTTCTCATTTTATCAACCTTGGGAGGATAGGCTGAGTCAACCTTGAGCCAGTGAGGATCAAGCACCTGGCAGTGGGCAGAGTCAGCCTGCAATACTGCATTCTAACCATTGTGCCACCATGGCCCCTAACACATGTTGTTCCACTGAGCTATACTACCTTCCCCAAATTCAATCCCAGATACTTGGCTTTTATCAGATTATATACCAATATTAGCTCAAGAAGTAAGAAAACAAGATGCAGGAAAGACATGAGAAGGACTCAGAAGTTTGCTGAGGAGTTGCTTTCATGAGATATAAAACTATTTTTATATGCTGGATTTTAATTGCAAACAACCTAGAGACATTCAGGAATTGAGGCATATTAAATAAATAACTCCTGGTACAGGTAGTCATTGACTTACAACTATTCATTTAGGGACCATTCGAAGTTACAACAGCACTGAAAAAAGTGGCTTTTGAGCATTTTTACATACCACTGCATCATCCCCATAGTCACCTGATCAAAATTCAAATGCTTGCCAATTGACTCATATTTTTGACAGTTGCAGTGTTCTTGGATCATGTGAGCACTTTTTGTGACTTTCTGACAAGCAAGAGGAACCAGATTCAATTAACAATCATAACAACTTAACAACTGCAGTTGTTCACTTAACAGTTGTGGCTAGAATGATTGTAAAATGGGACAAAACTCACTTAACAACTGTCTTATTTAGTATAATTTCCAGCTCCAGGACAGGTCAAGGACTACCTGTAATGGAGGAGCTACCATTTTAAAATGCTTGCTGCTCGGCCTTTCTGATGAAGCAGCACTTTCTGCTAAGTTACTCTTTGTCAGCCCACTGCAATTAAAAATTTAAAAAAGCAAAGTTAAGGCAAAGAGAAAAGTGGAAGTTATACATCTGAACAGTGTCAGTTCAATGTTATACTGCTACCACTAATTGATGGCTGGGAAGGAGGGGCAGAATTGGCCTACCCTAACTTTTGGCATCCTAAGCAGTGTATACTCAACCTTTGCCCAAAATTAGCCCTTATTCAAAGAAGTATGAAGAAGCAAGATGGTTATTTGTTTTAATTTGCCAAGACAAAAAAAAATAGTACTTTTGGGTAGACATGGTTGTTTTATATATGGCTTAAATTTTTGATTTACAATATGTATTTGAAGAGCAAATCCAATTAATTTTAGTTCCTTTCCTATTCTTTCTGCGTCTTCTTTTTTTTGGAGAGAATTGAATGTGATCAAATTCTTAATCAAGCTGACCTCATTTCCACATTGAAAGTAATATGCAGATCATAATACTGCTATCCTTTTGATTCTGCATTTGTTCAATTGTGTTTTGTGGTTTTCAGTTCAAAACATTCAGCAGTTGAAACTACAGTTTGTGTTTTGCTGCCTTGTACCTTTTATAAGGTACTCAAGGACCTTCCTTATAACTCCTTACTTGGTAAAATACCCAGGAAATTCTTTTAAGGGTTCAGTTATTATCCAATTGTTATGATTCAGTATCCTTGCATATAGCTAAATTTTATTATATTGTCTATAAAGATAGGCAGACTAACAAACGCACCATCAATTGTGATATTTTACTTGTTATATTTCTATTTTATTTTTTGTTTTAATGTGTCTTTGTTTACAATTATGGTCAGTGGTAGTAATAAAAATATAGTTAAAATTTAGCATACAAAAATATCTCTGTTCAGAAAAAAAATATGCAGATATGGAAAAATTCAACACCTAAATAAAAATGAAGATAAAATTTTTCTTTCAGGTTAAAACATAACACAGTTCATAAATACAATATATGCAACTAAAACTGGATTGGATCTAGCCTCCTTTATACAAAGAAATGTTAAATTATCCATTTTTTATTGAGCGTATGAATATTTCTTAATTGAAAAAATAATAGTCTACATAATAGAGCATAATAGAACACACAATTTTATACAACAAAAATCTTCAAGCTTGGAGGGTTTTTTAAATGTTCCTATCCCCCCACCTTTTGTTTTGAGGCAATTTCTTTTACTTCACATTCAAGGAAGGAAAAGGAGTTCCTACTTCTTGAAGAGGCAACATAATGCACAAAGAGCAAAAGTTGGTCTCCTTCAGATCTAAAATAATTTCTTATAACTGTCAGTCTTTGAAAGAGCAACATGGTAGGGATTCTAAGAATGCTACTTTATTGTTACCCGAAATTCTAACAGGAATTAAAATCCTGCCCCTTCTAAACAATAACACAAAACTCTTTCTTGTGCTTTATATTTTTCCAGGGCTGAACAACTATTTTTTCCTCAAGGCCAGGGCTACATTTCTTTATCATAATTTCAAGGATGGATTCATAGTGTAGTTTTACTGTTGCTTTGTTCACCTTCTCAGCCTGGTCTGAGATTTCCTGATACTCTCTACCAAATGGTAACCAGATTTAGACTGCTTACCTTTTCAAGATTAGCCAGTCAGACAACCTAAATTACTTTTAAGAGAATTTCAAGGTATTATTTTTCAGTAGAAGTCAAATGCAAAAACAGCTGAACAAAACTATGGAAATGATTTGTTTGGGCAGGAATTTATGTCTAGGATTTTTTAAAAAGAAAGTCAGTGTCTTATTTTGTTTTTGAATAGAAACTTTTTGGGATCAAGGTTAATAAAAGGAAATATTCTAAACTTTCCCTAGACTGTTTATGATACAGATTTCCTTGTCCTTAAATTCAGATAAAATAGAAAGTACCAACACTAATTTTTAAAAATGCCTCATTTGTTCAACAGTGGCTAGCAAAGCAAGTTTCCTCTTCTTTTTGCCATTCAAAATGTGTTAAGGGGAAAAAATAGTTCGGGCCACCACACATGGACTTCAAAAATTTGGCTGACCACTATATATTTTCACAGTAATCTAACAATTGTCTAGATTTTTGCAGTTTTGATCTGAAAGTCCTAGCATATTGCAGCAATTATTTCACTGTTGTAACTAGCAGCAATTCCAATGTTAATTATCTAGGGCAGGGGTATCAATCTGGTGGCCCATGGGCCAGATCCATCACATGCAGGCCAAGCTTACCCCGGCTCTGCAAAGGCAAAAAAATGTCATGATAAGTCACAATACGTCACATGATGCAATCGAATTTGACACCCATGGTCTAAGGTCTTGGTTGGAAGGAAGTTGCAATTGGTCAGATGAAATTCAGATCAAAAGTTAAGCCATACATAGAGACATGCAAGGCCAGAAAGGAGAAGAGTTGGTAGTTCTGGGAAAGGAAGGAAAGGAACCAACATTTACTTTGACAAGGCTGATAGTTTATAGACAATGTCCAAGAATCAAAATAGATAGAAACCTAATTTCTGATCTCTTATAGTTGCATTCAAACTCAGTTGCAGGATGACAAATCTTGTAGAGTCCATATTTATACAGTGAGGAAACATATTCACAATTAGATTGCTTTTCAATTGACTCTTTAAACCTACATTAGTGTGCCAAGTCCCTGTTTGAGTTGGTATCATCTGTTCAACATTCTCCTCTTTTCCAAAATCTAAAATTGTCTTAACTGGATTTGCTAAGCAGGTAATTCTAAATAAAACATTGCTGTTGGCTGCCAATCGCCTAGCAACAAAAGGGAGAATTCCTTACCTCAGGAATGGTAGGCTGCATAAACTGCTGTCTCATAATAAAGTCTTCCTCGGGATCTTTTGTAAAGTGTCAGGAACTGTTTAAAAATTGCTCATTTACAAACAAAGTACATTTAAGTGTTTTGAGTGTACATGAATGTTTCTCAAATTTGTGAACTCCTCCTCCTCCTCCTTCACACTTCTTCCCCATAACAAGTAAACAAAGCAATTGTTTGGAGGGAGAAAAATCCTGAAAATCTGTTGCTGTATAAGAATGCCACCCTCAACAGGGGAGTAAAATTCAGATACCATTTCCTTCTTTTTCTCTTTCACACACACATGCACACAAGTTGCATTAAGACAACAAATAAGCAGTAAACTGAAATACAGACATACAATTAAACAGCAAGGTGGGACAACTTTTTCAGGAATAGAATGATGGATGCCAGAGAATAACAATGAACTTCTGCAGAGTATAATATGACACCCTTAAGTACTTTGGAACACCCTAACCAATTTCTATACCAGAAATAATAAGCAGCCACTATTTCAGACTGTTTCTGCATGTCTAGATGGAGATATTTCATCTTTCCCTCAAGGGCAAGGTAATCAGGTCAGAGGATGAAAGGCCTGACTTATAGTCTTATTCTCTTTGTACAATAAGATATATTGTACAATATTGTCTTATGGTACACAGTATTGTCTGCATATTCAAAATAATGTTATGGACAAGAAATATGGTAATTTGGTAATTTGTAAATCAGCTTGTAAATCTGTTGCAACCAGCAAGTCCTTACTCCAGTCCGCTGTTTAAGCGGGAGCTGGAGAAGCTGCTGATTGGCTGAGCCATTTGACAGCTCCTCACCCCAGCTGAACTATTAATGGGAAGGAGACTTTGCATAACCCTTGACAGGCTGCAACCCTACTTATGCTCCCAGGGCACCCCTCAACTCATCCAGGCCAGGGGACTTGGTCTACTCCTGCAATTACGCAGGAAATCCTGTATGGTTGCCCGGGTGGGTGGAACAGAAAACAGACCCCAAATCATGCTGGGTAAGGTTGGCTGATGGAAGACTGTGGCGCTGACACATGGACCAGCTAAGGAGTCACTGGAGTGTCCCTACAGGTCCAGTCCAGAGAGAGGCTGAGACCACGGACACCGAGTGGGGCAACACCATCAACTCCTGATCAGCGGACTCTCGCGGAGGCCTTACCTGGGGAAGCTGCGACATCGACAACCAGAGCCCTCTCACCGCTGTCCGAAGAGGTCCCATCAACACCCAAGGTCCTTCCGCAGGCAGCCAAGATTGCCGGAGAAGGGGAGATGACACCACCCCAAATGGAAGGCACCACTCCAGCAACAGGTCTTTCCCCATTGCTGCCGGCTGCAGAACTAAGGCAATCTGGGTGAGTGAAGCGTCACCCCACCTATCTGGACAACTACGCTTGTGCAGTTCCAGGGGGAAGGAGTGTTGTGACCAGCAAGTCCTCACTCTGGTCTTCTCTTTAAGCGGGAGCCAGAGAAGCCACTGATTGGCTGAGCTGTTTGAAGGCTCCGTATAAAAGGAGCTGTCAAATGGAATCAGCTGTCTCTCTCTCTCAGCTGCTGCCGCGAGCTCGCAGCTAGCTGCAGCTGAGATACAAATTAACAATAAAACCAGTTAAACTTTATTGCTGCCTCTGCCTCTTCTTTTCAGCGTGCCAAACACAAAAAACTTGCCCATTTTATTAGCTCCAGTAGATAGGTACACTATTTAATCTGATATCTTTATTCAGTAATTACAGTAAATTTGATGTGTCTTATGTATGGGCACATGTTTTGCTGATTAAATTCCCAGTAAACTTTCTGCACGTGTTTCTATTTGGAATATGAGTGTTGTCAAACTACCAAAATCAGCCTTTGACTCTAGCAAATGAAAGTAGTTTAAAAGAAGTAATTTGGGTTGCTATGCAAGATTTTAAGCAACAACTTCCAGTTACAACTACAGAGCAAAACATGGAATCTTCTTTTGCCTCCATGGCATTTGGGTAATAGTAGTTCTTTTGAAGTTAATTGTTGTTCAATAGGTACATGTAAATAAGTAAAACTCACTCAGTATTAAATGCAAATTTAAAAGAAGGAAAAGTTACATTTTTTAAACTATCATATTGCTGACTACAATTGATGTCAAGATTTTTAAGTCATACATCTCTGCATAGAAATATAATTCACAAATTGTATACTTGATAGCAAATACATTCCTTCTTTTGAATGTCTTTAAGATAAACATTGTAAAGGAAGCAGTTTCATGTTCATCCACACTTCCTTTCAAGAGAACTGGAGAACATTTTTGTTAGGCAGTATAAAATGTTTCAAATCCAAAGCATTTCAGCTTAAAAAAACAAAAAAATATTTACCTAACCATTCTAACATGTTAGAACTTTAAAAAGCTGATTTTGAAACATTTTGTACTTTCCTACTTCCTAACAGAAACTAAAACTAAACCTTTGCCAACTGCAGTGTGATAAACCTGCTTCTTGCTGAATCTGCATGCATCCATGTAGACATCCAATTTTTTGTGATAATTCCATGCTAAGCCTTGCTGTACTCAGATATTAAGGAGCTGGGAACAGAAAAAAAAACTAAGTTCTCATGAGACATTGTGCTCATAGAAAAAGAACTAGAGCTGGCAACTGGAGATGCCTTAAAATATCAGGAAGATAGTTAGAAAGGTTATAATTGATAGCAGACTGCTTAAATGAATGACATTAAATCTAGCTAAAGAGAGATTCTTGGTTTTAATAAAGAAATGGTTAATGACCCTAAAATGAATCAATTAGCACTGTATTGCTGAAAGCTAATTATTCTACTGTAGTAGTGGTCACAAATCCAACTTACTTCAAGGTGAGACCCAGAAGATGCACCAAAGAAGAAAAGTACAATGGGATAAATTAACCAACACAACCAATTAATCAATGATAGAAGTATTCCAGCGTTAACCTGGACGACTGATTAGATCAATATAACTAATAAAAGAATACTAAGTCTGGAAGGCCATGACCTGCAAAGAGGATGGCACACCTTTTTGTGGGAAACAGGAATGAAGAAACAACAGTATTTTCATAGATACCTAATTAGAGACGCCCTGTTACAAAATTGGACTAATATCAAGAAGAAACACTATATGAAGATACCAATTTGGTTATCTACAATGGAAGCTATGATCCACCCAAATAATTTTGACTTAGCTAAGATGATAAAATATGAAGATGTAGATGCAGAAGGAAATTTGAAATCAATGCAAGATCTACAAAAACAAGGGATACATATTGGCTGGTGGGTGTTTCTTCAGCTACTAAATAGATATAAAAAATTAAGGACTTTGGAATATATTTGAAACCACAACAATTAGATAAAATACTAATAAGCCAAGATAAAAAAATTACAAAAAACTATAAGTACCTGCTGGAGATGGAATTAGAGGAAGAGATTGTAAAGGGATGTATGATAGCCTGGGCTCAAAATATAGAGCATAATATAAATTCGAAAGAATGGGAAAACATGTGGAATCGAAATTATAAGTTAACAAAATCATCCGCATACAAGAGAATGCGTACAAGATGTTTTACAGATAGTATTTGCCTCCTTCGAGATTAGCGAAGATGTATCCTAATATGAATCTGACATTGTGGAAGTGCAAGAAGAAGAAAGGTACATTTTATCATATGTGGTGGTCTTGCCCAGAGACTCAAAATATTGGCTAAAAATAAAAAAAATGGTTGCAAGAGATTACTAAAATGCAAATAGAAGTAGAACCGGAATTATTTTTATTGGGATATTTAAGAAAAAATATGGGAGAAATATAAAATATATAATATTACATATTCTGACAGCACCCAGAATTGCTTTGGCCCAATGCTGGAAACACCCATCTATACCTTCAGACGAATTGGTTATTCAAAAAATAATGACGTGCTGAAATGGACAAACTAACTTTGATGTTAAAAGAGAAAGAGGAGACTGAATACTATAAAATTTGGGAAAAATGGTATGACTGGATTGAACAAAGGTAGTTAAAAGGTTGATGAATTAAGGATAAACAATATATAAGTTAAATGTATAGTTGCATAAATTGTGTATATTTGTAAACAACACACAAAACAGCAGTATAAGAAAATTGCCACAGCTTGTCGAATTGTCAAATTAAAAGATTTTTACTTTTTACTTGTTTTACTTATTCTTGTTTTTTAAAGCTATAAAAGATAATAAAGTTTTTTTTAAAAAAGAAGTATTCCAGAAGATAGAAGAAAGAAAATAAAAAATATATCTAATAAAGGAACATGAGCTAATCCAGACCAACAGCTTGTTCATCTTACTGAGAGAAATGGAAAATTGCCACTGAGTTCTGTGAACCCTTTTTATAGGGATAGTTTTAGTGTATATTATAGCAAGATAGAAAGATGCACACAGACTAAGGTTCATATCATAGTTTATTAAGATACCCATGCTTAAAGTAGCTTTGAGATTTAAAAAGAACTGTTTTCTTTACTTTAACAAAGGCTGCTATATTGAGGAGGAGGGCTGTTAGTTGTGAAAGGTAAAACAATTATGAGTTGCAAGTCACTTTTTGTAATTGGAACCTGAAGCTGAAATTGTTTCCTACTGTCTTTTAAAGAAGAAAAGATAAGACAAAAACTAGAATAGTATGTTGCACTGCCTCTTTCAATTAAATTCCTCTCAAACTGTGTACATATCCCACGATACAGAGGCGAGTAGGGTCTGTCCTCACTCACTCCTGTCCCAGCCAGACTCTGAAATCACTTTCACAGGTACATTTACTGCTTGACAGATTTGTGATCAAAGCAGTAAGAGAAAAGCGGATGTTTGAGGTAAAATGGAGTCAGAAGGCCCAGGTGGAACATATACCATGCATTTCCTAAGTGAGACATTCATTTGTTTCACAGGATATAACTTTTCCTATAATTCTGTGCCAGGTTTCTAATTAAGTGAATAAAGAAACTGGTTTATTGACTGCTAATAACTCAGACGAACAACTAACTAAATAAAAGGTAGTTAATCCTTAGGTAGCTGTAGGAGAAAAAAAGGAACCTGAAGAAATTTTCTTTATAGCTAAAACAAATCCAAGTTCCTAAAACATAATTTCCAATAGTGCCTACACTATGCTTTAATGCAGCTTAGGATAGTATTTCTTAACCATTTTATGACTATCAAGCTGGTTTGTTTCTTGCCATTTAGTTTGAATAAAATGGTGTAGATCACAGCAGGGATTATTTCTCACTCAATTATGTGCATTCAGTATATATAACTATGTTAGGGTTATCCAAAAGTGGATTTTAAAATGGAACTACATAGGGAATAACCATTGAACATGGTGATTCTCTGTATGACCATCCACAGGTATATATCTGAATAGAGATAGTTCTTTGTAGACTGATAGCAATAGCACTTAGACTTATATATCGATATACGGTACTTTACAGCTCTCTAAGTAGTTTACAGAGTCAGCATATTGCCCCCAACAATCTGGGTCCTCATTTTGCCCACCTCAGAAGGATGGAAGGCTGAGTCAACCTTGAGCCTGGTGAGATTTGAATTGCCAAATTTCAGGCAGCCAGCAGTCAGCAGAAGTAGTGTGCAGTACTGCACTCTAACCACTGTGTCACCATGGCTCATAATGCATACATCAGCATAAAACAAAGACAGAACAAACACATGCAACCTCCATCACTATCACCCATTACAGTACATTAGAGATATAAAATGCTGATGTACTAAAGTGCATGAGCATCTGCCAGAAACATCAAAATTTGCAAGATGTACTTCACACAACAGTCCAAACCCCATCTGCTTTGTATGAATAGACACAAAGAAAGTAAGAGGACATGTTTATCATCTCCCCTAGAGTTAACACCAATCTGATTTAAATATTCTGTTATCTTCAAAATGCTCTTTGATATAAAGATTGTGGTCTTACTAGTGATATGCAGGTTCTTTCTCTGAAAAAGTAAGATAGTTTTTCTCGGTGCCCCAGTATTTTCCACTTTTTAAATAAAAATCTAAATAAGCAACCCTTTCTACAGACTGCTGTCTGCAGTCAATAAGGATATATGCAATATCTTTAAAGATTGGTGCTCCACAAATACACAGTCTTTCTGCAGATGGAATTCCATGAAACCTGCCATAGTCTTCCATGGAGTCTAGTTTTTTGAAAGGAGCTCTAGAAAAAGCTCTTCTGAGATATTGAGGCATATATTGTGGGGGAGGGGCAGAGATGCTTTATATTGAATCAGCCACTTCAAAGGCATAACATATTTAAGTGCTGCAATATCATCCTGAGCAGCCACATTAATGACTCTTTGAAAGTTTTCTTAGCTTTTACATTTGATTGGAATGGGAATTGGATGGATAATTTATATTATGAGATGACATTTGAAGGACCATTTTCAAAGTAATAAATGTAGGGCCCTAAGTGCCAAAATAATGAATTGACCATTTTTGTGACCATTTTTGTGGATACTTCCAGTCATCATGATCAATAATGGCAGCTTGGGAGTAGTAGCCAAGAAACATCTGAAAGACCTCAGATGCCCTATCTATAATATTTAGATCTTACTTTCCCTGAGTAATCTGAAATCCACATAATATATTATTGCAAGTATGGAAATCCATTCAATTTTTCCTTTAAAAAACATGGTGTCTGACTTCTCTAAATGTTCAGTCAGGAAGTTGACAAAAAGATTAATTTTATGTTGAAAACTTGGTTTGAAAACCTTTCAATGATTTTTGCTCCATGAAGGACAGATGAACTGTGAGAGCTGTCAAGAAATGAAAGTGTACTGAGTGGAACATTCAAAACTAAAGTTGGAAGTTTGGAGTATATTAATAAAGAGCTACATGATTGAAGGCCAACTTCTTTCAATGCATAATAATATATTTCATTAAAGCTGTACAGATATATTTAAATGCACTGAGCATTCCTTTGTAAGACAGGCCTGCTGTGTATATGTTTACCTTCAAAACTTACTCCACTATCAGCAGCAAATACAATTAATTTTATACACAACTTTTAAAAATCAAGAACAGAAGAGAAGAATAACTTTCTTGTGGCTTTAAATGTACACTAATCGGCATACATTAAAATGAAATTTTAATTCATTTTCAATTATCAAGTTTAATGTATATCTATTATTAACATAAATATAAAGCCATAGCATTAATGTAGTAATTAATGCTGCTTATATTATTTTATCAATCTGCTTATTAAAATTATCTTTCTAAAGCATTAAGAACAACATATTGTAATGATACTATTGCTCTACTAGCCTTGATTGAGGTATTGTTTCTTCCATTACAAATTATCTGACATTTTTGAGTCTACCATTAAGAGATACTTTGAGATAAGCTCCATTCACAAATCATTCAAAGTAGAAAACAAAAATCCAGAAATGCAAAAAAGTCTAAGCAACACTTTTCTCGTCATATATCCATTTATCAACACCCAGACCAGCAAGAATCAGTGCCAGATAAACAGAGGTAAGAAAGGAACGTGGACTATCAATGTTTATCAGGTTTAATAATACTATTGTTATTAACAATGCTATCATTATTGTGATTATTATGGTTATAATTGTTGTTCTTGCTACAAAGCTGTTTAGTAAGAAAGTTGCTTCCAGTATTGGAATCCTGCCGCTAATTTAAGATGGAGAATTAAAAATTTATTACATCCTATATACAAATAAAACAAAGAAGTCTGTTATGTTTGCATGAAGAGACAGACGCGGAGTGCTTCAAGCTCTTTAGTTTATTAGTGACTACAGCTCAGAACAGACCCGACTGGCATTGCTGCGGCTGCTACTTTAAGTTTGCATGAAGAGACCGGCAGCTCGCTAGCTGACAGCTCAATCAGAGTGCAGGGTTTTCCGCACTTTTAAACCAATCATTTCCAACACTTTACAAGAACAATTCAAACTAAACCAATGATTTCAAACCTGCATACATAACACCCCTCCCCACTAGGTTCAGTCCATACTCAAACCCCATCTATCTAATGTATTCTTTTAAATAGGTGGGGCTCTTACGTGTACGTTGAGACCTACGTGGTTCAGATGTTTTAAGGTTCTCACCTTGTGAGAGAGGAAATGTGTCTGCTGACATTTCCTTACTTGGACTTCTAGTAATGGTAGAACCTGTTTGGTTACTACAACCTGGTCTCTCCTCCCAATCCATCTCCAACCCAATGTCAGCACCTAAATCAGGTAGTGATGTGCAATCTTCCATTTGTAAAATGGTTGTTGGCACTGTGACAGGTTTTGGGTGATTCCTGTCGTGTTAGCTCGTTACACATGGGGTTGATTCTTGCTTGCTGATTATCCTCATAATCCTCCCCTTCCCCTAGAAGAGGCAGTAGGTATGGGAACCAGGGAGGAGCAATGGCGATGCTCCTGAGGTAGTCTGGATCTTAGCTGATCAATGTGCCTGCTCCAGAGGACACCATCCTCCGTTTGTACCCTGTAAGACCTGGGGCCTGTGATTTGGGTTATCTCAGCAGGAATCCATAATGGTTCACCCATAAGGTTCTTAGCATAAACAGAATCACCCACAGTGAAAGTGCGAATTTTGCTAGTGGAATCTAGTGGTGCGTTGGGTGCGTAAGTGGGATGAAGGCGGTCAAGGGAGACCTGAGTTTCCTACCCATCAACAATTCAGCTGGGGTTAAGTTAGTTGAGGGTTGGGAGTGATATGCTGGACACTGAGTAGTTTTCAACTTTCTCAGTGATGTCCCCTGGACCCAATTGCTGAAGTTTTTCCTTGGTAAATCGTACCATACGTTCAGCCCGGCCGTTAGCGAAGGATGCCCAGGGGCTGTCAGGGCATGTCTGATACCCTGCTGTGCTAGATATGATTCAAAAGGTTGGATGTAAATTGAGGACCATTGTCAGAAACAAGCACATCAGGTAACCCATGAGTTACAAAAAGCTTTTAAGCTGTTTGATGACAGCTTCAGTTGTGGTGGATGCCATAGGGATAACCTCTAGCCATTTGGAATATGCATCTACTATAATAAGGAAAGTGTGCCCTCTGGTAGGGCCAGCAAAATCAATGTGAATCCTGGACCATGGGCCCCTAGGACATTCCCATTCCTGTGTGGGGGCGAGAGGTGGGGCAGGCCTGACTACCTGACAGTTGGGACAAGATGCAACCCAGTTTTCAACCATTTTGTCAATACCTGGCCACCATACATAACTCCTGGCCAATCCCTTCATTCTGACAATTCCCGGATGACCCTCATGTAACATTTCCAAAACCTCTTTTTGTAGTTTTGCAGGAATAACCACCCTGTTACCCCACAAAATACATCCTCTTAATACAGATAATTCAGTTTGCCTGGATTTAAAAGGTTGGGCAAGTTGAGGTAGATCTTGAAGTGGCCAACCTTTCTTAATCCAGCCTATAACAGGAGCCAATAAAGTGTCTTTGGCAGTCTCTCTGGCAATTTCAGCAGCATGTACTGGAAGCTTGGCAACAGTTTCTAGAAAAAGGTGTGAGTCTCAGGAACAGGGTCCTCAATGTGTGAAGGAAGTGGGCAGCGACTCAAAGCATCTGCATGCCCAATGTCTTTACCAGGTCTGTGGATCAGTTTGTATGAATAAGCAGCAAGAAATTCAGTCCATCTCAGCATTCTTGGTGACAGGATCGTGGGTGTTGGTTTGTCCCCTGCCACAATGCCTAAAAGAGGTTTGTGATCTGTGACAACAGTAAATGTTCTCCCATATAGATACTCATGGAATTTCTTGACAGCTGCTACAATTGCCAAGGCTTCCTTGTCCAGTTGGCTGTAGTTCCTCTCTGCTTTAGTCAAGGTGCAGAGTAAAATGCAATAGGGGCTTCCCTCCCTGGGAAGCATGTGGCTCAACACCCCCTACTCCAAAGGGGAGGCATCACAAGTCAGAACAACAGGCAAGTTCTCAGAGAACTGTATCAGTACAGAATCAGACGTGATTTGTCTCTTGATATTGTTAAATGCAGCTTGTTCCTTCCTGCCCCAGACCCATGCAGATTTTTGTCCAGCAACCTATGTAGGGGTTCTGCAATGGTTGCCTTCTGAGGTAGAAACATATGATAGAAGTTAATGAGTCCCAAGAATGCTTGTAAATCTGTTTTGCATTTTGGCCTGGGGGCTTCTTTGATTGCCTGAACTTTGGCCTCTGTGGGGTGGATGCCATGTTTATCAATCATGTAACCCAAGAATTCCACTTTATCTGTTCTAAGTGTGCATTTTTCTTCTTTGACTTTTAACCCGCTTTTTGAATCTGATTAAGACTTCTCTGAGTCTCTCGTGTAACTGAGTGTCATTTTCAGCAGAAATTAAAACGTCATCAAAATAGGGCACCACCCTGGCAACCCTTGTAACATTCTTTCCATAAGGCTTTGGAAGATGCCTGGTGCTACGCTTACTCCAAATTGCAACCTTTTGCATTTGAAAGCACCTCTATGGGTCACAATGGTTTGGGCTTCTGCAGTGGCATCATCAACTGTTAACTGTTGATATGCCTGTGCCAGGTCCAATTTGGCAAAAACTGTGCCCCTCCAAGAGAATGTAATAAATGATGCACTACTGGAACTGGATATGCGCTCTGTTGTAGCGCATGGTTCAATGTCCCCTTGTAGTCTCCACAGATTCTTACAGACCCATCAGCCTTGACTGGTGTGACTATGGGTGTCTCCCACCTGGAGTGGTCAGTGGGCTCTAAAACCCCTTGGGCTATTAGTTTATCTAATTGTGCATCAATTTTTCCTTTAATGCAAATGGAACCCTTCTGGGTTTTAAACGGATTGGTTGTACCTTGGGATCTAGGTTAAAGGAGATAGGGGTCCCCAAGTACTTGCCTAATCCGTCGCTGAAGACCTCTGGAAACTCAGACTTCAAGGCCTCTTCCCACTCAGTGTTGCTCACGTGATTGATGCCAGTCACCTCGATGCCCAGCGGGTTGAACCATTCAAGGCCCAGCAGACTTGGGCGGTCCTTGTCCACGATGGTCAGTGGTAGGCGCTTGGTGTGGCCCTTGAATTTCACGTTGAATTCTCTTGTTCCAACTACTGGAATCTTGTTCCCTTGGTAGTCTTTAAGAGTCAATGCTTGCTTCTTGAAGTGATTCTTTTGGATGTTAGGAAGTAGTCTGTGAATAGTGTCCCATGACACCATAGAAAGGTATGAGCCTGAGTCCACTTCCATTTGGCAAGGCCTTCCTTCAATAAGTACCTTGACATGCACTTTTCTGCTTTTTAAGGGGAAGAATGACCAATAGTTACTGTTTGATGAGTTTCATTCTTCCCATTTGCTTCTGTACTGCCCCATTTTCTCACTGAGGTTGTTAGGCTTGAATTCTTTGTCTTTGCTTGCAGCAAACTTCCTTCTGTTGGGTGGAGTTCTGGATGATTTGCAGACTCTTGCTAGGTGTCCTCTTTTATCACAATGGAGGCAAATGGTGTCTAAAACTTGCATTCAGTGCGGGATGGCTTCCCCACAACCTCTGCAGTAGAAATCTTGCCTCTTTCTTCCCAGGTCTTTCTTTTTCCGCTCCATTCTGAGTCTGTAAATTCCTTCCTCCACCTCACTACAGTCTGACTCAGAATCTATTTGCTCACAATGATTTGTGGTGGACTTTTCCACATCAGGATGGCTTGTGGCCTTGTTAATCTTCTTCATGGCTGCTGCTGAGGACTTGGTAGCTTCTGCTGAAGAGGCTTCTTCTATTGCTTCTTTCAGCGTGATCTTAGGTTTCATTAATAACTTGCTCTGCAGCACCTTGTCTTTAAGGCCTAAAACGAAACGATCGCATGGCCTCCTCTAAACTGTTGAATTCGCATGCACCCCAATGTCTCTTAAACTTGCCATGAAGTCGTTTATGCTTTCGTTTTCCCCCTGATCGCGACGGTAAAACTCGTGTCTCTTAATGAGGCACGATACTTGTGGCGTAATGGGCTCTTAACAGCCTTTCCAGATCAGGCCAAGCCATTACCTTCACGTCTGCTGCTCCCGCAAGTGCCTTCGCCATCTTGAAAACTGCCGGACCGCAGCGTAAGGAAGACCGCCCTCTTCCGCTGCTCGGAAATGGCGGCAAGATCGTTTCCCTCCAAATACATTTGGAAACGATCTGCATACGACTCCCAGTCTTCTGCCGTCGAATCGAACGGGGCTGGGGGCGTGTTCAGCGCAGCCATCTCGCTCTTCTTCTGTTCCGCGTTGCCTTCTTCTTCAGGGGAATCCCATCCTCGTCGCCAGTGTTATGTTTGCATGAAGAGTCAGACGCGGAGTTCTTCAAACTCTTAATTTATTAGTGACTACAGCTCAGAACGGACCCGACTGGCTTTGCTGCAGCTGCTACTTATAGCTGGCAGCCGCAGCTGACAGCCAATCAGAGTGCAGGGTTTTCCTGTACTTTTTAAACCAATCATTTCCAACACTTTACAAGAACAATTCAAACTAACCAATGATTTCAAACCTGCATACATAACAAAGTCCATAACTAAAAACAAATAGGGGAAATTCAACTATAATGTGGCATTTCTGTCACGTTTATTTTTCTTATTATTTTATGTGATAGCTCAGCATGAATTCAGGACTTTATTTATAGCTCAAATTTATAAAGCCCATTTGTAAGATGGCATACAGATTAAAAGCAAAACCCAAAACATTACATCATTTTGTTTTTTAAAAAGGCCATTGCTAGAAGTAATAGATATATACAAAAAACACACCAAGTATAATCCAATTCAGGCAGACACACACCACAACCTAACCTCGAACTTTGGAGAAAATCCAGGTCTTCAAAGCTTACTTAAAGGATTTTCAGAACTGTGAGGATGAAGCAGTTTGAATGGAAAATATAAGGCAATTTTCCTTGTATGAATAATTTACAAATGTGTCATGGTCATGTGATATTCAGGTTGTGTTTAGTTGTGATAGGAAGAAAATGAAAGCTGACACACACTTTTGCAGGAATGGTCATTTATCATGGAGCTGTATAAAGCCTACTGCTTTTCAAGGTCAAGGACTATGGAATCACCAGAAACTAGAACCCTCATGGATGGAAAATGCAATACAGACATGCTTGATAAACAGTTTAACACCAGGTCAGGCTGGGTTATGTTGATTAAGGAAGCAGCTTTTAACTGAGTCTGAATGAAATTCACACACTGCTATATTAACCACACTTTCCCCCTTTTTCTATACTCACTTTTCATTTCTCTTTCTTAACCTTTGTGTATTTCACATGTTGTGATTTTATTTTGTTCTGTTTCCTTATTGCCTCTCCACATACAACCTCCACTACCTCCATTTCTTCTGAGCTAAGGTATTTATTGTATTACTACCCAGAGTCTATCAAATAAAGTTATTGGCAGAAAAAAAATATTTTGGGCAAATGTACTTTCACATACATGCAAACACATAACATAAACACAGCTTTCAAAACCAGGCATTAAGAAAAGAATACTGTTTTAAAGAGTAGAACCTATTTTGTATAGCTCTGTCACTGTTACTGAAAATGTTAATAGTAAAATTTATTTATTTATTTATTTATTTATTTATTTATTTATTTATTTATTCGACTTGTATGCCGCACCCTCTCCAAAAGGACTCGGGGCAACTCACAACTAAAAACACAACAATAAATAAATTACCTAAAAGCGTATTAAACAAGATACAAGCCAAATTAAATTTAAAACCCCAAAGTTAAAACACTCAAACCCCCCAGCGGGTCAGCACAGCCCGGACTGTGCAAATAACCAGGTCTTTAAATTGTGGCAGAAGGTGCGGAGATCGGGGGCCAGCCAGAGCTCCGGCAGAAGATGATTCCATAGAGTGGGAGCCGCCACAGAATAGGCCCTCCCTCAGGTCACCGCCAAGTGACATTGAGTCGCAGACGGCACCCCAAGGAGACCCCGTCTGTGTGCTCGTACAGGGCGGTTGGTATTCGATGCTGGGAGGAGTCGTTCTCATAAATACCTTGGACCCATGCCATGTAGGACTTTGAATGTTAACACCAGAACTTTGGATCTCACCCGGAGGACAACCAGCAGCCAATGCAGGCCACATAGGAGGGGTATAATATGGGAGTATTGGGGGGGCTCCCATCACTACCCGCACGGCCGCATTCTGCACCAGCTGAAGCCTCCGAGTGGTATGCAAGGGCAGTCCTAGGTAGAGAGCATTGCAATAGTCGAGTTGGGAAATGACAAGCGCCTGAGTGATCGTGCACAGGGCATCTCAATCCAGGTATGGGCGCAACTGGCGAACCAGCCAGATCTGGGCAAAGGCTTATTATTATGAAGAATAATAAGAACTTTTTCAGTTGTTATAAAAGAGTAACACTTATTACTTATTTGTAATTTCTGATTGGGTCATTCATTCATTCATTCATATTTCCTATATCTAAATCATCCCTATCTCTCAAAGAGGAGCTTTGCATGATCATCAAACTATTTTTGGTCTTTTATTAAATGTCAGAAAAATCCTAATAAGGCCTAAATTTACCAGAAATTTACTTTTGTCCTGGTCATATAAGATACCAATACCAGCCATATAACTGTCTGAAGTTCATCACTGCACATAATCTTGAAGTTCCAAAAGCAACTTTGGGTCCAAGAGTGTTCTTTGAAGAAAGCTTTGTTAAGCATAGTGGAGATTAAATATTTTGCTTGCAGAAGATTCCATGTTTATTTTTTTAAAGTAGAAGATAAGCAGAAAAATCTTTTGCACTGAAGCTTGGGAATTTATTTATTAGCTTATTCAAAGTACTTTGAATAAGCAGTATTCAGTACTGAGCTAATGAATACCAGCCATAAAACACAGTACCTATATGTAAAAAATATACAGAAATGGGCTTCATATCAAGAGTTCTTTTCAATGGAGATTAGGGGAAAAGGTATCAATAGATTATATAAAAAACAGCCATAGTTCAACATGGGATTAAGATGCAGGACTATGGTTTGGGAGATCCAGATTCAAACTGTAACTCAATTAGAAAGTTTGTGATTCTAAGTTGGTCACATTCCTAAACTACCTTACAAGATTTTATATGGAATAAAATAAGGGACACCCATGCACATCACCTTGAGCTCCTACATAAAAGATGGAATATAAATGCAATCAATTATGTTTGAGAGAAATGTTGATGATGATGATGATGATACCATACTACTTTGATTCATCATTCTTACAATGTGTGGGACTTCTTCTTAATTCCCAGGAGGAAGGACTGGCTTCTTGCATGCTATTTGTTTTAATTTGCATACATATATCTACACATGAGAGTTCACACAAGGCATACAGTTAGATATTAAGAATGGGAAACAAGGTTCAAAGGGGAAATATGATTTGGGGTGTTGTTTGTGCCCCTTTAATCCAACACATTTTCTCTAGGATCACTCTGAATCATTCACATTTCCCTCTTCAGATAGAAATTAATGCATAACCCTATTAGACATATTTATAATAAGAAAATAATGTAATCACGATCATTCCATAAGTGGGGAAAAAATGGGAGCCACAGCCATCTGCTTACCCTCCCTTGCCACCCACACATTGAAACATAATCAGATGCCCAGCAAGAAACAAATTTAAAACACACAGAGGAGCCTCACCCCATGTTGAGGCAGCAGCAGATCCAACAATATGTATCTGCATGGAATCTTTAAGAATTTTCTTACTGCTTCAGCCAAAACAATTTCTGCAGAAACTCAATTTTTTTCTTAATGCTATCCCGACTCTTATTCCAGGTGGAAATGGAGGTGGGGGTTGTCACAGATCATCCACAATGTAAAAACTATTGATTATTACTTATTCAGCCTTATTATTATAAAATCAACTTATATTAATAGGTAGAGTTATCTCTCTTATTTCATGCTTTCCTCTACTCTTCTATTACATACTCATTTCTATTGGCTGTTTTGACTAGAAAAAATGTCTATAGAAATGCCAAAAATTCCAGCACTGTCGACATTGTAATTACATAATATATTGATATTAGCTCCTTATATCCCTAGTTCACTCAGCATGACACTGTTGCATCTCAACCTTCTTCTTTTTCCATAGTAGGTTACTCAGCAACTTGGATATACAGCGATTGTATTTCATCCATTGCCATAGCAGTCTATCTGTGAATCCAGAATTAACAATGCTTGTTATAAATTGCTTTACCTATTCTGAAAGCTAGCAGCTTTTTTTAATTAGACAACACTATTAATATATTTTCATAAAGTATCCCACAAATTAACAGGGGAAAAAAACTACTTTTTAAATTATCCCTTTTTGCTTCACAGAGTCTTGTGATTATTTTATTTTATCCTAGAATAAAATAGTAAATGATTCGGATTTATTTTTTTCAAAAAAAAATCTAAAATTAAATAGTCATTCTTGTTTAAGTGTAACTTTAAAAAAACAATGGTACTTCATAATAGGGGAAAAAAAGATCCGGCTGTCATTGACCTGGCTCACATCAAGTGCCTGACATATTTTGGACCTTACTGTTGCCTCATAAAAAACAGCACCCTAAAGACAGCTAGTACTTGTTTGTGTTGATATATTATAAAGTAATACAAATAGTGTGTTATGGTGGCAAGGAGCTTATCTTTTATTATCTTTTACTTCTCAGTAAATAGCTTTTAATTGCTAAGAATAGGATGTACAGAAATAACTTGTCTATGGTAGGATTCCAGAATCTGTAGCCTAGTGCTAGAAATTTTCCTCAAATTCTCAAAACTATTAAACCAAGAGAAAAAACAATAGAGGTACTATTGTTGACAAAGAGCGTAAAACAAGCAAAAATCTGATCCAGTGGACATTATGATGCATTAATTTTTTTCTGCTTTAAACAATCCCAGGTTGACTTTTGTACAGCTAATCTGAAGCTAGGAGCTGCTGTTTCAGAGCAGCTACTTTGTTCTAAGTGAAAATTGCTGAAAACGACTCTGTGGACAGCTCCCTCCTGGCTTTATGATCCAGAGAACCATCTGGGATCCTGCCGGTTCAAGTCTAAGGTTTTAAAAATAGCTTGCATTTTTCATAAACATGAGAGTAATTGAGATTATGGTTGACTTTGTACGTAAGAATTTGAACCTCAGTTGACGGTCCACTGATATAAATGAAAAGATTCCAGCATAATTAAGAGGCTTTAGGACAAATGTTTAATTAAAGAATGCCCTACTATACGTTTTCTTTGCACTGTTACCAATATAAAGGTAAAAGAGATTGAATGTTAGCTATGGGTGAGTTAAGAGATCATTGGAGAATAACTCATATGTGCAAATGAAGGGTCTGTGGGGTCAAAACATTTACAGTAATAAGGGTGCAATTCAGCCTTTATTATTATCAGTAGTGGGGAAAGCATATTTACAGCTACATATCTAACCCAGACTATATTTAAAACTTTAATTTATCTTAAAAGGGAGTGACACAATCTCTCCACTCCTGCAAGCTCTGGAGTAGACTACTTGCACCATTTTTGCATCCACAGCCAACTGGACTGCATACATGTGTTGCAGGACCCTTAAGCTATGGCACAAAATAATCCATTTATGATGCAAGAAATACCCAATAAAGAACAAAATTCTTTCCTGAAGGAAATATCTGACTCAGAACAATTTTCAAATCATCTTTGGAGAAACATCATAGACAGAACTTTAGGCAGAGTGCTGAAGATAGCCTTCCTTCATATAATGTAGAGGCTGGGGGCAGTAGACAGACAGATGTCATTATTTAACAACACATCTATAAGTAACTGAGGTGGTGGGGAATAGACTCCCTGCAGTGCTCCCTTATGCCTTGCTGTTATTCCTGTACTGACAAAGTTACTGATGTTAAATATGGCATTTTTGCTCTATGTCACAGCCATTACGAGTTCCCTTCAATGATCCAAGTTATTCACACACACACACACACACACACACACACACACAGAAAGAGAGAGAGAGAGAGAGAGAGAGAGAGAGAGTCATTTTCTCAAAGTTATAATAGGCCATAGTGGTTCCATGGCAGATTCTCATTTTCCCTAATGACAGTTTTACATACATACATTGTTTACTTTTTAATAGAAACTGGTAAGTTGTAGACTAGGTATGTAGTCCGAACAGTGTTTCATTGCTATCATAGATACACATAAAAATAAATTTTAAGAAAAGGGTCAGCATCCTAGTAGTTCTGCAGATTAACACTGAATGACATCATGCAACATGGAATCAACAACAAGAAAGAACATTGGTGTGCATTCCTTTCTGGTTAGTTTGTCAAAGATATATTAAACAGAAAGAATTTTTCACCCTGTAGAAAAACTGGGTTTTTGACCTGATCTATTGATTCCATTTGTGAGAAAATTCAAATATTAATTCACTGATTATGTGGCATCAAGTCATTCTTGAATCTCAGCAACCATATAGATAGATTTTTTTTCCATGATACTCTGTCATTAGAACCTTCTCCAGAGAGTGAGCTAGCTCTTACATAATGTTCCAAAGTACAATAATTTGAGCCTCATCATTTGTGTGTTAAGTGAGAATTCTGGGTAGATTTATTTGATGATCTCTTTATTTATTTGGTTGGTTGGTTGGTTGGTTTTTTGGCTGTACACAGTATTTTCAAGAGTCTTTTCCAATATGAAACTTCAAAAGCATCAATATTCTTCCTAACTTGCTTCTTTAAGGTCCAACTTTGACTTCCATGGAATGTCAAATTAGTTGCAAATCCTAATATGGTGCTAAACCAGTCCAAAAATTATTTAAAGACCTTTTTTATGACAGAGGCTTATATAATATCTACCTCACTCTTAGGATATCTTAGTATTCCTTTTCAATTTTCTTTGAATATAATATTTTATTTGGCCAAGGGTGGTTAGACATTTGTTTAATGAGCTTGTTTTATGCACACTGTATTACTTCAAGTAACCAATAGTTCTACTACAAGACCTTTCAGTTCCCTCCTTTCCTAGCTTCCTCTGCAATAATTCCTATGAAACTCTACAATACCTATAGCTGCCCTTCCTTCCTATTCTAAACAAATGCTGAAAGATGAGCTCATTTATAATATTTTCACTTAACATTTAACTGAAGCAGAGAAAGCTAAACTGTTGCAGAATGTTTGCACTATGGTTGCACAGGAAAGTCAAGATACTCATTCTCACAGAAATGAAATTTATTTGTCTACCATAAAATGAATTTTCTTTGAAACACACAGCTGAGTTATATTTTTGTAATATATACATTTTGTGCATATCATTTAAGATTAAATCAGCAATCATAAAAATACAGATTTTCACATAAATATGTTTTCCAGGTTTTCCAGTATATTTAAGAAATCCAAAATCAGTATGTTTATCTAAACTTCCTAAAGATATGATTTTCTCATCCATTCATGCAGATTGCTGTAGATTTTGCAGCTGTACTGACTCTGCACATACTATGAATAGTTTACTTTCTTTGGGTTATTTCTTTCTTTTTATGTAAGTGATAAAATAAGGATCATTTTCAGGGTTCAAGCAGAGGTTAAATGTATTGCTCACTTGATGCTGTGTGAATGCCTGGCCACCTATTCAAAAATGGAATGCTTCCTCAGTCTTACACTGTTAATTGTTGTTGGTGGTGGTGTTTACCTACATGGGTAGAAGGCAGTGACCCAATCAATGTCAGTGAATAATTTTTCTCAGTGTTGCATAGAGGAGAGAAACATATTATTTGAACTAATAATTGGAGAACACATGTATGATTAGAAAATGCAAAGGGTGACTAAAAAGGAGGGATATTGGAAAAGGAAGGGAGCACAAATACAAATGTAGCTAGAACAGGGATGTCAAACTCAAGACCCGCATGCCAGATCCAGCCCACAGGTTGCTTAGAACTGGCCCTTTGGCTGACCTGGAAACAGCAAAGGACCTTCCCACACGGCTCTCCTGAGCTCCATTTTTGCTGGCAGGCGGTTACAGGAGGGCATCAAAGCTGAAGATAGAGATCTCAAGGGCTGTGGGCAGCCCTCCCAAACTCCGTTTTCACTGGCAGAGGGTTGCAGGAGACCATCGCAACTAAAATCGGACCTCAGGAGGGTTGTGCACTGGCAGAGGGTTGCAGGAAGCTGTTGCAGCCAAAAACAGAGTTTGGGAGCCCAGTTTTGCTGGCAGAATTCTTGGGCCATCATAGGTGCCCTCGACATGAGGGATATTTAGCTGTCAATGCCCACCCTGGCCACACCCTCACTCAATAGTGGGATTCAAATAATCCCACCACCAATTCACCAAAAATGGGAGCGCACACACATGTGCATGCACACAGCTTTTATGCATGCACGCACATGGCTTTCACATGGCAAAGCTTGACCAAGCAGGCATTTGGGGCCACCTGGTCCAATCCATCTCTATGTGGCTGCTTCTCTCCACTGCTGCTCTTGCTGGAAGTGTGTCTTGTGAGCAGCTGTGAGCCACCACTTTGAGTCCTCTAAGTCCCATCTGGAAAATGCTGCAGCACAGAGAAGGGCATTATTAGGGTATTAGGGCAGGTAAGGGCGAGAGTGGGAGCAGGTGGGCAGCGCCAGACAGAGGTGGTATTTGCCAGTTCTCTGAACTACTCAAAATTTTCCCTATTGGCATGCCTGAACCAGTCTGAACCAACTGAATACCATCTCTGCCCCAGCTCCCTCAAGGTCAAACACAACCCTGATGTGGCCCTCAATGAAATCGAGTTTGACACTCCTGAGCTAGATGAATAGGTTCTTCCTCCCTTCCTTCCCTACTCTTCCATTTCCTTTCTTTTCCTTGAATTTGCAAGTCCAATCCATGAGGAAATCTTTTTGAAGAGAGACCAGATTAATTCAGTTCCTGTCAAGGTTCCGACTAATGAACCCAAACCAATCCAGCACTCTGAGACTTTCAGCTTTCTCAAAGAACTGTTTTATTGAGTACATCATTTTGGTATATTCATCACATCAATTGCCATCTGTAATCTTTTTTCCTCACAGTTTTCCATTTTCAATTAGACCAACATCTTTGGAGCATTTTGTGAAAATAATAGGTATTATTTTACTTGAATGCTTCAAAAAAATTGAAAGGGAGGTCTCATTTCCTATATCCAAGAGAATCAGCAGATGGCATAAGACTCAGTTGACAATGATGGTTTCATGCAACATGTTCATGTCATCATAGGTATATTTGAGGTGTTTATTTTGCAGTATAAGTTAACTATTTATAAACAATATTTTATCAGGGAGTGTTATCAATTCCTTGTGGGAAAATGTGGATATTTCCTAAAGACAAATGGGTTGTTGGGCTAGAGGAAGAGACAAGATGGTTATGCAAACTGTTGACTGAAGGTGTGAGGGCTGATTCTGTCAAACTCTAAGCAAAGATTCAGAGATCTTTATGAAGAACAGTCCAACTGTATTTAATATCCAAAGCTGAGAAATGAACAGCAAGATGCCTCTTATGAAATAAGGGCAGAAAAAGAGACATACAATTTAATTCCTGGGCTGTTTTATATTTAGTGGCTAGACTTTTAGATTCTGCAACATCTGGTCATATTTATTATTAGAGCTTCTTCTATTGCAATGAAAATAATTATATACCAAAGCTTAGCCCTTGACTGTTATCCTGTTAGTCCCTGAGTGCTGGTTGTTTTCTAGAGAGAGTGATGTACTTCTATGCCTTGGTAAAGCTCTAAGAGAAGAGGCCTGATGAAAAAGAGAACAAGACTCCTACCCAATTCATAGCAATGCAGAAAAAAAAACTTCAGTCCATATAATTTATACAACAAACTGAAGGTTTTGGAATGACTTCTATGCAATTGGGGTTCATGCCAGAACTTCACAGATCCCAAATCATGACAACTATGTCAATAAGAATGGTTTTTAACTGTAAGGATCTCAGCATGCAACATCCAAGAACTTCTGAATGAACTTCTCCTTTTAATAGTTCGAGCAGATTCATGAAAAGGGGGCCATTGTGCCATGTTTCAGTTTACAGCTTGGTACAAGGAGAGAACAAAGTCCTTTATCAGCCACAGTTAGAAAGCTAAACTGCTACCTGGACTTGTTTTATTGTGAAAGTGTCCAACAATAGAAGTAAGTAGGGAAATGTCTTTCTCATCTGGCAGTCAATAGAGAATAGGATGCTGTGTTCCTGTCTCCCAGTATGAGCTATTAAAAAGGCAGCAATGAAGAAGAAAAAGTGCCATATACATATTGCCAGTGAGTCTTAAATACATAAAAAGAAGGAAGGAGAACAATTTCCTTTTTGTCTGCCTGTTTTTCTTTACTTTTCTCCTCGGGCTCACTATTTATTTGCCTTTTCTAAAGAAGCAAAAATATCCTTTGTTATATCCAGAAAATTCAGAACTACAAAGATGCATTGGAATCCTTAAGTTTGTGATATCTTGTTTTAAATGTCTTAGAGTGTTCCATATTTGGAAAAATCTTCCTGAGCAGACAAAATGCTACAAGAAAAAGTGCCCAATGGACATTCTTATTTGTAATAGGTTACAAGGGTGTAGAAATATGCATTTGGTTTTTGGATCACTCTTAATAGTGCACCTACTTCACAGGTATTAATTCTTGCTGCCAAGGAAGGACTGGGACTTATTCAGAGCAGTCCATATTTCAATGAGCAGCCTTCAAAACTTTAAACCTACTTAAGAAAGGGATTTTTTAAATGGGGGCTTTCTTCCCTTGGTTAACCTGGACCTTTCTGAAACCTTTTCAAGTTTTAGAAGACAGAAAGAAATGGGAAGGAAAGAGAAACTGTGTTTCTGTGATAACAAGGATAGCTTCCAATCATGATATGACTTTACAGATTCCAGTAAATGAGAAAGAGATATCAAAGTAATATATCTATCTTTTCAATGTTCTGTAGTAAGTTTATTCTCCTAGGATGAGCAATATATAAAAAGCTATATTGTATTTTTATGGTATAACTCTTTATTCCAGTTCAGACCAATTTTCTCTAAAAATCAAATCTCTTGCACTCTATTCTTATTTAGTATTTTTATTGTTTGTGGGTCAGTCTTCTTAGTGTAGCAGTAAATTTATTTCTTTAGCCTACATCCCCTTTCATTTTTATGAGTTCTGCAATACTGAAAATTTTTAAAATAAAAATTCCATGTCATATTCTTTAGGCTGTGTGTACCAAACATACATTCATTGTTTTTTTTAAATGCCTAACCTACAATAATGCATAATTTCAAATCTCAGGAAGCACCTAGTATTTTTTTATGAATGAAAGAAATGTATCCTGCAAAGAGAAATGTGACTAAACTCTTGTTTCCCCTAAGGTAATTGATGAGAAAGAAGATAATTGTAATAGTGATTTTCTTCCACAACAAATCATTTTAAATACAAATTCCTCTGCACCTATCCATGTCACAATTGGCAGGTGTCATGTCTTTATAATGAACTAATATGCCACAAGTTTAATCAAATTCTGCTGAGAAATGACATTACACATTTAAAAGAGAAAACCTTCGAATTCTATTTAAAGTGTCATTGAACTTTGTCTGAAATTCAAAAGACTACAAAATCTAAACAATATTCTGCTTTGTCAACATATACTACTACTACTACTACTACTGCTACTACTACTACTACCAATAATAATAATAGACCCCAGTGAGTCACTACTTTGACCCTCAGTGAGGCACTGGTTGTGAGGTTTGTGTTTTCTGAGGAAGATTAGAGGTATGCCAGAAGCTCAACCATACTGGACAGATATCAGACCAAGAATGTCTCTCCTATAAACAATATCCTGGGATCCCGAGAGGTGGCATGTTGCGTCTAAGGGGTTAAATTTTAAATTTGATAGGAAGGGGAAACTTTTAAAATTTTTAATTGGTCATCTTAAGGGGTTAGGGAGGGGTAAATAGGTCTTTTTGCAGCCCGGTTCATGGGGGGTTGGGGGCCAGCAGGGCCCCGGGGTCTGAGGTGGGGACCGCAATTCCCAGGGTGGTTGGAGTTGGCAGGAGATGTTGTGGCATAGGGCCATATCATGTGTTGGGAGCGTGCACCCGCCATCTTTGTGTTGCTGCTCCTCTGACCCTATGGCCTCCTCCCTAGGGGGCACGGGTACTGGGACCCCTGGGCTCAGGCTAGTGTATTTTAATGCCAGGTCTGTGGCTAACAAGTCCACCCTCCTCCATGAGATCATTGAGGAGGAGGAGGCTGCAGACCTGGCTTGTATTACCGAGACCTGGTTGGGCCCAGAGGGTGGTGTCCCTCTGGTTGAGTTATGCCCTCCAGGTTTCTGGGTTGTACACTGGCCACGGGCCCAGGGAAGGGGTGGTGGGGTAGCTGTGGTTATCCGGGAGACCCTGTTTCCAAGGGAGGTCACTGTTCCAGAGATAGGCGGGAGTGAGACCCTCCTCCTGAGGTGGGGGCCTAATGGTTGGGTGGGCTTGCTGCTTGCATACCTTTCTCCCAGCTGTGTGACAGCAGCCCTGCCTGGGCTTCTTGATGTCCTCTCGGGGGTGACGGTGGAGTTCCCAGACCTTATAGTCCTGGGGGCCTTCAACTTGCCCTCCCTGGGGGGAACGTCGGGATTGGCCCAGGAATTCATGGCTTCTATGGAAGCCATGGGCCTGACCCAATTAATTCTGGGCCCGACTCATGAGGGGGAAAACACTCTTGACCTAGTTTTTGCCTCTGAGCAGTGGCGTAGTGACAGAGGGCAAGCCACTTTTATGGCATTGCCCGTTCCATGGTCTGATCACTATCTCCTACGGCTGGTCTTCCAACAGGCCACCCCCCACTGCTGGGATGAGGAGCTGCCTAGATGGTTCCACCCCAGGCGCCTTATGGACCCGGAGAGGTTCCAGGTGGAACTAGGGTTTCTTCCCTCTCCCCTTGGCCACAGCTCTGTTGAGGATCTGACGTCTGCTTGGCAACAGGCCATGTCGGAGGCCCTCAACAGGGTTGTCTCCATGCGACCCCTCACACGCCGTGGATCCCGGATGGCTCCTTGGTATTCAGAGGAGCTCCAGGAGATGAAACGCCATCAGAGGGGCTTAGAGAGCAGGTGGAGGTCCACCCGCTCCCAATCTGATCGAGCCCAGCTAAGAGCCCATATTTGGACTTACCTGGTAGCTATGAGAGCGGCGAGAAGGTCTTATCTCTCCGCCCTCATAGCGTCCGCAGATAACCACCCAGCCACCCTGTTTTGGGCTACCCACTCTCTCCTTTGTCCGGAGGGGGGGCGGACCTGTTGCGGGGAAGGGCTGAGGAGTTTGGTCAATATCTGTCAGATAAGATCGCTCGAATTCGGAGCGGGTTGTCCTCTGATTTGCAGTGGTCTGAGGAACGGGATACAGGCAGTCTGGCCAGTGTGATTTGGGATGAGTTCGATCCTGTTTCTGAGGATGAAGTGGACAGGACTATGCTGCGGCTGAGTTCCACCACATGTTTATTGGACCCATGCCCTTCCTGGCTGGCCTATGCCACCAGGGAGGTCACCTGCAGTTGGCTCCGGGCAGTGGTCAATGCTTCATTAAGGGAGGGTGTTTTTCCCTCCGCCTTGAAGGAGGCGGTGGTGAGACCCCTCCTGAAGAAGCCTGCCCTGGACCCGACCATGTTAGACAACTTTCATCCAGTCTCCAACCTTCGCTTTTTGGCGAAGGTTGTTGAGAGTGTGGTGGCTCGGCAGGTTCCACTTTTCCTGGATGAAGCGGACTACTTGGATCCATATCAATCGGGCTTCTGACCTGGTTTCAGCACAGAGACGGCATTGGTCGCGCTGATGGATGATCTCTGGAGGGCCCGGGACAGGGGTTTTTCCTCTGTCATGGTCCTATTAGATCTCTCAGTGGCTTTTGATACTATTGACCATGGTATCCTATTGTGGCGCCTTGAGGGGTTGGGAGTGGGAAGCACTGTTTTGCAGTGGTTCTCCTCCTACCTCTCGGGGCATTCGCAATCGGTATTGGCAGGTAGGCAGTGTTCAACCCCAAGGGTGCTCTCTTGTGGGGTCCCTCAGGGTGGTTCTCTCCCCTGCTATTTAACATCTATATGAAGCCGCTGGCTGAGATCATCTGTGGTTTTGGGGTGAGATTCCATCAGTACGCAGATGACACCCAGCTGTACATCTCTACCCCGAACCAAGTCAGCAATGCCCTCTCTCTGATGACCCGGTGTCTGGATGCTGCAGGATTTGGATGGCGGGAACATGCTTCGACTCAACCCAGCCAAGACTGAGTGGCTGTGCATACTGGCATCTTGGCCCAGTCAGGATTATCCATCTTTGGCCATAGGGGGAGCGGTGTTGCCTCCTGTGGATAGGGTGTGGAATCTGGGGGTCCTCCTGGATGTACGGCTCCGGTTGGAGGAGCAGGTGGGGGCCGTTGCCAGGGGGGCCATTGCCCAGCTCCGCCTTGTTCGCCAACTATGCCCTTTTCTGGACTGAGATGCCCTGCGTACAGTCACTCATGCCCTTGTTACCTCTAGACTCGACTACTGCAACGCCCTCTATTTAGGACTGCCCTTGCATACCATCCAGAGATTGCAGCTGGTGCAGAATGCGGTGGCGCGGGTGGTGATGGGAGTTTCCCGATTCTCCCATGTTACCCCTCCTGCTGCCTGCATTGGTTGCCGGTTGCACTCCAGGTGAGATTCAAGGTTCTAGTTTTAACATGCAAGGTCCTGCATGACATGGGTCCTCAATATTTAAGGGAGCGACTCCTGCCAACATCGAATGCCAACCGCCCTGTGCGAGCACATAGGCAAGGACTCCTTGGGGTCCCGTCAGCCGGCCAGTGCTGGCTGGCGGTCCCCCGATGACGAGCCTACTCTGTCACGGCCCCCGACCTCTGGAACTAACTCCCCTTGGGGCTCCACCTGGCCCCTGACCTCCGCACCTTCCACCATGATTTGAAGACCTGGTTCTTCGACCAACCCGGGCTGTGACCCTTTTGGGTGGGGGTGGTTTTATTTTTTTAGTATTTAATTGTCTTTTTGGGCTTGTTTAGTTTAATCTTTTCTTAATTCACTATTGTTGTATTTATTGTTTTAGCTGTGAGCTGCCCCGAGTCTTCGGAGATGGGGTGGCATACAAGTCCCAAAAATAAATAAATAAAATAAATAAAATAAATATGGGAAGACGTAATTTACTGAAACCTGTACTCAATCAATCATTGTGTGGGCCAACAAACACTATGCACATGTTGGATATCTGGACATCTAATGACAAATGGGCTACAGGACTAGGGACTGTTGGCTAATTAACCTGGGCTAGTAGTTGCAAGGCTATTGGAAGAAAAGGTATTTATCCATCACAAGTATTCAAAGATTGAAAATAAAGAAATATTGTCAAATAGAAAGATAATAACTATGGCAAAAGAAAGCAATATATTAAAAGGGTAGTTGAACTTGAGTGTGTTGTCAACATGACCAGCTGCCCCCTGTCTACTGCGGAATATAATATCTTTCATAAAGGCCTCAAGTATAGCACAAATGTAGCTAATCAGCTGGAATTTTTTGCAGACCTATTGCTGCCACCACCTCAAGGCAGCTTAGGAAAAGAGAAAGTATTGAAGGAAATCACAAAATACCATGACAGGTATATAGAAGTAGAATGACTATGGCAAAAGAAAGCAAAAAAGTTCCAATAGTAATAGGTGCCATAGATGCAATAACAAAACTTCTGAAGCATCACTTGAATATCATCAGCATTGACAAAATCACCATCAGTCAATTGCAAAATGTACCTTTATTTGAAACATCTTGTAAATCTTGTTATTTGAAACATCTTGTAAATCTTGTTAACACCATCAAACAGCATCTGTCTATCCCATGTCTTTGGGAAGGACTTGATAGATGAATAAAAATGCCAATCCAGTTTAAACCTGTCGCTGATTGAGTGACCAACCATAATTATTATATCAAGATACATTAACATATGTATCAGGATAAATTATACTATATATAAAATCTGAAATCTTAGGTGTAGCTTTGCTCTGCGTAGTAAATCCCACTATGTAATAAAAAGGTATTTTTAAAACATGTTCTTATGCATAGGTATTGGTGGAATAAGAATGGGAATCTGGGAAGTAGAAGGCTAGTATGAAAAGCTAGACTGTATCAATCCTAAAAATAATAATCTTATAATCTGCAGATAGTTCTGTTAAAGTCCAATCATGACAACAGATCATCAAATCATTTTTGGTGATACATGTGTCACTTGACTCAAAATATCATACTTAGTTGGAACTTCATATTTTCTTACAGTTCCTATGTCATCAAGTGAAAAACCTTGTCATTTTTTAAGAATCACTGTATTATCAATTACCAATTATTATCTGTAAATATATATGTCACTTAAGTGCAAAGTAACATAACTGAGTCAAAAGCGGCATGATTGTTTGCTTAACATTTATTGTGAAACTGCAGAAGAATGGCAAAGACTGTTTGTATGTTACAACCATAGCTGATTTGAATGTAGTACAACTCAATGTACTATAAACACTTGAGGATTTCTTAGGTTGTACAAAATCAAAAATAATTAGTAGGATGAAATCAGCACTGGTTTTAAATCTAATGGAAACTTTGCAGGACCCACATTGTTCCTCCTCACAAATTATCTCAGTCTTTCAGTGACTTGGTCAGATCCCAGACTGTTCTGTCATCAGTAGCCAAAAAGGAAAAAAGCTGGCTGGGTTGACACTAGACAGATGACTTTATTTAATATAAATATCCAGGAAAAAAGGGGTATTTTTAGCCCTCACATTGTATCCAATGCATTGGATCCAGCAACACCCAGATGTGGCCTAAATTCGTATTGGCATTGTAGGCATAATCCATTTTAGTCTATGTTTGAATATGATATACATTAGCTCCATTCCTTCTCCATTTTTTTTCAAACCTTTCTGAAATATCTTGGCAGATGCTGAATATCAATTGGCAAAAATGCATTCAGACATTCAGGCAAAATGCATTCAGAAGATCAGCTGGCAAAAATACCTTTTGCCTCATTCTAATTATCAACAGCATTGCTGGTTTCTTTTTGGCAGGATTAAATTTTCATTTAGGCATAAATCAGGAATGAGAACAAGATGTTTAATCAACCACATGTCAAAAGTGGGATCTTTGTTTTTAATCTGAAAGTATTGGTAAAGTTATAGAAGAAAGTATAAAACTTTGATGTTGCCCAAAGAAAATGATCCCACTATTTATTTTTGTGAAAGAATAACAAATAAACAAATAACAGATCAATAAATACACCATAAGGATACATTAAATTTATTGTATAAGTTCCATGCTTATGCCCATTTTGCTGAAAAATCACCTTAATGTTTTGATCTAAAAATGATACGATAATATGCCATATTTTTAATCCTTTGGGACTCTTTCTTCATCTTCATTTGCACATTATGCATATTATGAGGATTGAGGTAGACATATTAATAATTATTAATTAAAGAAATAATTAAAATCCTATTAGTATAGTTGGAACAATTTTAAAGACCATTGTTATCATGCAACACTGATCTCTCCATAAAGTTTTAGATTGACATCAACTGCCAAACATTTATTATACAAAATAGTTTAATAAATACGATCTTACCTTATCTAGCCATTGTCTATTCACTGCAGGATGAAAGCCTCTTCCAGATGTTTCCAACCAACATGATCTTGAGGGGTTTTTTGTTTTGTTTTTGGCCATTTGGGCTGCAATACTTGTTAATGTCATCAATCCATTTTGTTTTAGGTCTCTTTTGTGGACACTTTTTATCAAGTGGAATCAATCCATTCTATAATTGCCTTACTCCACCTGCCATCAGTTCTTCTACGTGGCCAGCCCATTTACATTTCAATTTTTTTACTCTCTTGATGATATTGTATAGTTTCATCTTTCTATCTTGTCTTGTGATGCCAAGCATGTATTTTTCCATGGCTCTTTGCACCACTCATCACTCTTGTATTGATTGTCAGATTAGTGTTCATGTTTTACTAGCATATGTTTCTCTTCAGACATGGGGGAGGTAATACCTAATAGTAATTTATCTAAGTTTACCTAAAAATGAATGATGAATAATAACAGTAACGTCAACCCCTTGTACGGTCTCACCCACTCTTGGGAGTTGATATTGAACACTTTGGGAATCCCTGTCCTAAACTTCGTATGACATGTTGTATGAATTATGCTGGCTGGCTCATCTAATTTTTCACAAAATGGCTCCACTATTTTATGAATAAAGTTATGAGTTCAGACTATTTCTATCCTCTTACTCGCTGCTATGTCCACTTCAGTTTACTAGGGGAATCATGATTTGTTTTTATATATATATATAATCTTTTACTTCTGAACAACTTTCCTAAATTTATCTGCTTAAAATTTGACATGGATTTTAATAATCATCACTGAAAATTTCATCACATGATTTCCACACATAAGCAACATAGCTGGTAATTAGCTCAAGAATCCTTTCACAGGTTTATTTAAATTTATTAAAAGCTATTAAAATAGTTTTTTGTAGATTTCATCTGACCTTACTGAAGAACAAAAAGAAGCTTCTTCATTTCGATTTAGTTTTTTTAACCTATTTTCAAAAAGCTTGAATTCCATTGGTCTTTATTTCCATGACCAGAATAAAACAGTAACAGTCAATCAAACAAAGAGATACAAAACAGAAATCATTTCAAGTGATTTCCTATTAGTATAAAATATTGGAGCAAGACATTATTAATAAATAAACTATAAGTCTAAAACTATGTATATTGTATTATTTAAAACTAAAATAAAACTAGAGAATAATTTAAAGAACATAATATTAGTAACATTAAAATTCTAAAACTGAAACTGTATAGCATAAATTTCTTTGGCAGGATGTATGTAACAACAGAATCTTTTGCTTCCATCAGTCAGTGATTATGTTTCAGCCTGTGAGCAAATAACAAACAACAAATATCAACTTTTTTTTCTAATTTTGGAAGCAGTGTATACCTGAGCTCAGTAATGTCCAAAAATGAACACAAATGGAAGGAAAGCTGAACAGTAAAAAACACAAAATATACAAATATACCCACAAATAATATAATATTAAATAAAGAAATAATGAAATTAAGAACAACATTTAAAAACTAGTTTAATTAATGAAATGTAAGGAGTTAGTGTTAGAAGCAATGTGAGTCTCAGCATAAGTCGCTGTGTGAAACAACAAGGCAAATACATTGTTTCTGTGTTCTGGGAATAAGCTTGCCATAAGTATCTAATTAGCCACCATACGAAATTGACCTATATTTTCTTCAGGGTTGGCGTACTACACGTTCATTCAATTAAACAAGGTTATCTATTGGGACCCCAGAAATGCACCTTCTCAACAGTAGTGCCTGCCCTCCAGAATAAGGTTCCCCTGGGATCTGGATGGCCCCACTCTACTATTATCTAAAAGAGCCATCAAAATCTGGCTTCTACTTAGGTCTTTGGCAAGAGAGAATGAAAGCTCTTGTTTCATTCCATCTGGTCTGTCATGCTTGCCTTTATCTTTTATTTGAGTTGATTATAATTTATCTGTTTGATGAATTGTTGTGAGTCATTGAATCATTGAACTTCTGGCAGCATACACATTTAAGATGATGATGGTGATGATGATGATGATGATGATGATGATATCCAGCAGGGTTCATCTTTTGTGTGCAAAGATTCTGATTCTTATTTTGACAATAATCTTGAGGAACTTGTGCAAAACTTCTTGAAATGATTCTTGTTGGAGCTCTAGGGAATCACTGTAATTTTCTTTTATTCATTAGAATAAATAAACATACATAATATTCTTTCCTCATCTTCTTCCTCACAACAACAACCTTGTTAGGTGGGTTGGGTTAAGAGAGAATAATTGATCCAAAGTCACCCAGCCGACTTACATGCCTAAGGCAGGACTAGAATTCACAGTCTGCTATGTTGCTAGTCCAACTCTTTAACCAAATGGACTCTTCGTTAATCTGCCATTAACACAGAAGCAGTAATGGACCATATTATCTAACACAACAAAATCAGCTTCAAACCCACCTGCATCTGAATGTATCTTGGCATGTTTGCTCTTAAAGACAAAATCAAGTTCATTAATTTGATATGATTATTTTGTTTTGTTTTGTTTTTTAAAAAAAAAATTAGTGTAATTATGAAACCAAGTAGCATATCTGTGCTGTATAATTCTAAAACAATTGAAGCTAAGTATTTAGAAGAATTCTTTTAACTATGTCCTGGAGGTGAATTTGGAAATAATTGGTAAGAAGGCAGCTTAATGCAAAACATTGAACAGTGTGGTTTGACCTCCTGTATTCGGTAGTTCATAGCTAATAACGTAAGGAACACTGGGGTCCAGAAATCAATATAAATTATGCAAACTGGATAAAAATCTAGTGAAATAAACCAAGAATAAAAAAAATATTCTTCATATAATCCCAATACTATTGTGTTATCGTTATGCTTCTAAGTAACAATTCCTGGATAGAAATCTGGAGATCTTTACTGCTAATTTGCTTGCAAAAAAGACAACTCACAATCTGGTATTCTCTCTGCCCAAAATCCTGTCATACTCCATTATCTCACTTTCTCAGATGTACAGAAATGATGGAAAAAAGAGAGGCATGATGCCAAACAAGACATTATGAAATGTTATCATTGAGGAACCAAACCTTCTCCTCTCTGACATTAGTTAAAAAAAACAACCTCTATTGATTATTGGCAATGACCTTTATACCAATACAGTTCCTTTCTTTCTGATATAAAGAAGTTCTCTACAGATCTTCTACTAGGGACTCTACTAATGATATATCTTGGCAATTTTTAAAAATGGATTGGTCTTTGCTAGATGGAATATATATTAGAATTTGAGAACAGTTGATCCACTTAAAGAACCCAACTGGAGCTTCAGAAGCAATCCAATCATTTCTGAAACAGTGAAGCGGATCATAAGAGATTGTAGGTATTGTATAAAGAAACTTAAAATTCTTTTCTTTTAGATAAATACATTGTTGATAAGTGTGAGAAACTGGAAAATGAGATGTTATTTAAGTGAATGATACAACTAAGGATTTATCGGTCCTTCATTTATATAGTTTGGACTTGTCAAACTTTAAAAATGCTGTGATTTCTCATGACTGATGATGACTTGAACATGATTCAGTTGCATGAGCCACTGTTTCTGAAGGCATATTGATTCCAATATTGTTCTTTCCTTCATTTTGACCATAGGATTTTACATAACAGTGGACTTATAACTGTCATGCCACAACTGACCCCACCAATATAATCCCAGAGGAACAGATCAAAACTGAAGCTTGATCCAGATTTTGAATGCATTCCTCTCTGTTCCAGAAAGCAATAATCTGTTCCAAATTATCCCACTCCAGTTGGCAGAGCAACTTGAGAAATACATCAGTTGAGACGTTGTCTACCAATTGAGTTATCTCAGCAGCAAAAATATTGCAAAGCAATATTCTGTATTGAGAAGTAAAAAAAAGGAATAAAAGAAGAAACATAATGGAACATAACAGCAGTAAATATTAATTCAATAAAAGGAAAAAGTTAACTATATTAATAATAATAATAATTTATTCGACTTGTATACTGCCCTTCTCCCTAAGGACTCAGGGCAGCTAACAATAAAACAACAGATATTTACATATAATTTACTTAAAAACAAATTAAACCTACAAGTCGAAATAAACACTAAAACATTAAAACCTTAAAAGCTAAAACAGTTAAAAAACCCCACCCGGGTCATTCCAGGCCAGCCTGTTGAAACAACCAGGTCTTCAGGTCCCAGCAGAAGGAGCGGAGATCAGGGGCCAAACGGAGATCCACAGAGAGCTGGTTCCAAAGGGTGGGTGCTCCCATGAGAAGGCCCTAGCCCTGGGAACTGCCAGCTGACAATGCCTAACCGACGGTATCCCAAGGAGGCCCCTTCTGTGGGGGGGAACAGGACGATCAGAATGTGATGCTGGCAGGAGGCGTTCCCGCAAGTACCCTGGACCCAAGCCATTTAGGGCTTTATAAGTTATTACTAGCACCTTAAAACTAACCTGGGAGGCAACCGGCAACCAATGCAGGTCATGCAGGAGGGGTGTAACATGGGAGTATCGGGATACTCCTATCACAGCCCACGCGGTCGCATTCTGCACCAGTTGTAACCTCCGAGTTGTTCGCAAGGGCAGCCGCATGTAGAGAGCATTACAGTAGCCGATTCTGGAAGTGACGAGTGACCGTTCGAAGGGCATCTTGGCTCAGGTAAGGGCGGAGCTGGCGAACCAGCCAAACCTGGGCGAAATCCCCCCTGGCCACAGCCCCCACCTGCTCCTCCAAACTGAGCTGTGGGTCCAGGAGGACGCCCAGATTCCTCACCCTATCCACGGGGGGGCAACACCTCTCCCCCCATGACCAAAGATGGAACATTGCCTGAAAACCGAGATGCCGGTAAGAACAGCCACTCTGTCTTGGTCGGGTTGAGCCGGAGCCTATTCCTCCCCATCCAGACCCATCCTCCAGGCACCGGGACATCACAGAGAGAGCATCACTGATCTGGTCTGGGGTGGAGATATAAAGCTGGGTATCATCAGCATATTGATGATACCTCACCCCAAAACCTCAGATGATCTCGCCCACCGGTTTCATGTAGATATTAAACAGGAGAGGTGAGAGAACAGACCCCTGTGGCACCCCACAAGTGAGGGGCCTTGGGGCTGAACTCTGCTCTCCTGCCAACACCGACTGCGAGCAGAGGTAGGAGGAGAACCACCGCAGCCCCCAGAGCCGCCACAGAAGGATACCATGGTCGATGGTATCAAAAGCTGCTGAGAGATCTAATAGGACCAGGACAGAGGAAAAACCCCTGTCCTGAGCCCTCCAGAGATCATCCATCAGCGCGACCAATGCTGTCTCTATGCTATGTCCCGACCTGAAGCCCGATTGATACGGGTCTAGATAATCAGTTTCCTCCAGGAATAAGGGAAGTTGCTGCACCACCATGCTCTCAACAACCTTCGCTAAAAGCGGTTGGAGACTGGACGGTAGTTGTCCAAAACGGCTGGGTCCAGGGCAGGCTTCTTGAGGAGGGCCCTCACCACCGCCTCTTTCAAGGCAGCAGGAAAGGATCCCTCACTCAAGGAGGCGTTGACAACTGCCTGGAGCCAGTCAAGGTAACCTTCCTGGAGGCATAAACCAACCAGGAAGGACACGGGTCCAATAAACACGTGGTGGAGAACAACCTCTGCATGATCCTGTCCACCTCATCAAGGGAGAACGGATCAAACTCAACCCAGGTAGAATCAACCAGATCTGCCGCCACCTCATCGTCTGACCACTGCCAGTCCGAATCCAAGCCGGCCCGAATCCGAGCGACCTTACCACCAGATGTCAACTAAATTCCTCTGCTCTGCCCTGCAAAGGGTCCGCCCCCTCCCCCACTTGAAGGAGGGAGCGGGTGACCCTGATGGCGATCATCTGCAATCAGAGCAGAGAAGTAAACCCGCCTTGCCGCACTGATCGCTTCCAGGTAGGTCCTAATATAGGCTCTTAACTGGCACTGGTCAAATTAGGAATGGCTAGTCCTCCACCTGCTCTCTAGGCTTCTTCTCTGCCGCTTCATCCCCCAGAGCTCCTCCGAAAACCAGGGAGCTAACCGGGATCTATGGCGGGGAAGAGGCCGCAAGGGGACAACCCAGTCGAGTGCCTCCGAGGCCACCTGTTGCCAGGCAGCGGCCAGCGCCTCAGCCAGGCTGTGGTCGAGGGAGGTGGCAAGAGCCCCAGAGCCATCTGAAACCTATTAGGGTCATCAGGCATCTGGGGCAGAACCATCGAATTGGCTCCTCATCCCAGCAGCGAGGGATAGCCCTTTGAAAGACTAGCTGCAGGAGATAGTGATCCGTCCATGACAAGGGTAGGGTAAACAAAGAGCCCCGCCCCAGGTCACTACACCACTGTCCCGAGACAAAAACAAGGTTGAGCGTGTTCCCCCCCTCGTGGGTAGGCCCTTGAATTACCTGAGTCAGGTCCATGGCTGCCATGGATGCCACAAACTCCTGGGCCAAACCCCACGCCCCCAGAGAGGGCAGGTTAAAGTCCCTCAGAACTATAAGCCTGGGGAGCTCCACCGCCACCCCCGAGAGGACGTCAAGCAGACCAGGAAGGACCATTGCCATGCAGCTGGGGCACAGGTACATCAGCAACAGACCCAACCGACCTCCTGAGCCCAATCTCATGAGGAGAGTCTCACACTCGCCTATCTCAGGGACAGTGGCCTCCCTTGGAAACAGAGTCTCTCTAACAACTATGGCTACCCCTCTGCCCCTTCCCTGGGCTCGAGACTGGTACAGCACATGGAAACCTGGGGGGCATAGATCACACAGAGGGACACCTCCCTCCGCCCCAACCAGGTTTCCGTAATGCATGCCAGATCCGCGACTCCTCCTCAATAAGCTCACGGAGGAGGGATGACTTATTAGTGATGGACCTGGTGTTCACGTACACCAGTTTGAGCCCAGGGACCACACCTCCCAAGAACCCAGGGGAGCGGGCAGAGACCTGGGGGTCGGAGCATGCCACTACTCGTAAACAGCGGGGGGGGCGCTCCCATAACATGATTTGGCCCCCTGTCTCATCCCTCCCTGCCAAAGCCGATCACCCTAGGGATTGCCAACCCCACCCTGAGCCCCATGGACCCCAAGGCCCCAGCCCCCAGCCCCCCCATACTGGGACCTGTTGCCAGCCTGGAAGAACAGTTTTGACCCGAACCTTGATTTCCCTCCTCCCTCCCTAACCCATTAAGACAACGAATTAGAAAATTTAAAAGTTTCCCCTTCGAACCCGATCTAAAATTTAACCCCTTGGTTGCGCCATGCCATATTCCGCCCTCCCAGTCATCTAATATTAAAACAAAAAAGTATAATTCCATTTGTTCTAAGGATATCCTATATCATCAAGACATTCCATTTGGAAACTAAAATTCTTTTGGAAAAAGCAGGGGTTAAGGAAGAAAATTGCTGATTTCTTTTTTAAAAAGATGAGCTTTAATTGATATCTTTATTCTCTGGGCTCCATGTGGATACTGCAGGCATTCCAACAGAGATTAAAATTTTGACTGTAATATAGTCTAGCAAGAAAAACACAACACCAAAGTTTAACTAGGGTAGTCCAGGTGTATTCTGGGGAGCTAAAGATGGAAATGATTCTCATTAATGTGCATTTTTTTGTGACCAGCTGTCTTCTGAAGGTCATGTTTTGACCATGCATGACAAGTGTGTACTTTAATGCAAAAAGTACAAGAAGTCATAATTAGAGTGTAATAATGCCAAAGTACATAGAGATGGCAAAGGGAATGGCTTGAAGGGTGAAAGAACAACTGCTACAATAAAATAAAACAGACTTGCACTCAGAGCAAGAAGATAAATGAGTAAATGTCTTAGAGAAGCCTTTTTTTAATTCTCAATTAAATGGAAAGAAGGGAAAGAACATTCAGATTTACAGACTTAGACAACTTATAGAGCAGTGATGGTACAGTGGTTAGAGTGCAGTATTGCAGACTAATTCAGCTGACTGCCAAGACTTCAATCCTCACTGGCTCAAGGTTGACTCAGCTTTTCATCCTTCTAAGGTTGGTAAAATGAGGACCCAGATTGTTGGGAGCAATATGCTGATTGACTTTGTAAATCATTTAGAAAGGGCTGTAAAGCACTGTGAAGTGGTATATATCTAAGTTATTGCTATTGCTACAAAATTCAGCTATGATAGCTTTAAATAAACTAGCACTGTCCTACATGATAGTAGATTCCTTATCTGATCTACAGTAAAGAGTATCAATACATAACCGCCAGTATATAAAATAGGAATGGTGTGTAATGTAATGCACAATTAATTTAAATGGAGGGTGATGCCTGGTTTTTGAGGGTTATGCTAATTTTAATGGAGATTGCCAGAACAAAGAACTACACAGGTCCCTGACAAAACCCCATGATTAGTGTAATTTTACATATATATATATATATATGTATATATAGATAGATTTTCACGGGTAAAGGTATGTAGGTCTTGGTGTATTCGGTCTTGTCCCGTAAGATTGAGAATACCTTGGCAACGTTTCGATGAAATCTCATCCATCATCTTCAGGCTGTTATTTTCTTCCCAGAAGAATGAAGTGAAGACACCAGCCTGATGATGAGATTTCGAATGTTGTTAAGGTATTTGGACGATAAGACTAATACACCAAGACCTATATATATATATATATATATATATATATATATATATATATATATGTAGGTCTTGGTGTATTCGGTCTTGTCCCGTGTAAGGTTGAGAATACCTTGGCAACGCTTCGACGAAATCTCATCCGTCATCTTCAAGCTGGTGTCTTCAGCTTCATTCTCCTGGGAGAAGTGTGTGATTGTGGCTGTTTTCCCTTTTAAACTCTAGAGTTGGATGTGTTGTTACTTCTTGATTGGTTTGTGGAGTTGATGTATGCAGATTGGATGGCTTTTTCCTGAGACCCTGTGTGGCTGAGGTGCTGGCTGTGTGTCTCTCAGCCTTTTGTGTTGTAACGACCTGGGTAATGGGCTGTGTGATGACCTTCTGAGTTCTATTGTTGTGATGTCCTGGGTGTGGTGCACCCAGATGACGGATGAGATTTCGTCGAAATGTTGCCAAGGTATTCTCAACCTTACACGGGACAAGACCCGAATACACCAAGACCTACATACCTTTACCCGTGAAAATCTACGAAAATATATATATATATATATATATATATATATATATATATATATATATATTACATTTATATGCCGCCCTTCTCCAAAGACTCAGGGTGGCTTACAATTTTTGGGATACAGTCCAGTGTGCTCAGCAATAGCCTTCATTCCATTGTATATGCCTGCTTATTACTAGGCGGCATTTTTACAAAGTCAGCTTATTGCCCCCAACAATCTTGGGTCCTCAATTTACCTACCCCGAGAGGATGGAAGGCTGAGTCAACCTTGAGCCTGGTGGGATTCGAGCCTACAGTAATTGTAGGCAGCTGGAACTTAAATGCAGGCATTTAACAGCCATAGCCACCAATATTAGATATTCACATGTAATGAATCAAATGTAGCCTCCATTTACAGCATCATAGGAGAGAAGAATCAAACAGTTATGTGTCTGTGTGGATATGCAGAAACACCCACACAGACTCCCTTTTTCCCCTTCTTTAGATTATCAGTTCTAGTTCTGTCAATGCAGAAAAGTAAAAAAAACCCAGTATGATCTATAGTATGATATATGCCAGTGACTACAACCTGCTTTAATAAAAACAGAGAAGAGGTAATATCTTACAAATAAACTGTGGGAAAGTTTTCTCTAATTGCCCTGGAAATTGATAGAGATTAGATTTTGTGTATATTAATAATAAAAGTGGAACTGGGTTAATGTATGAAAATAAATGTCTGTTTTTTTAAGCATCACAGTTTTGAAAATTCAGAAATTGCAAATGTTTTCCTCTCATGAAAGTTAGATGTTCATTATCTAGAGCTGATAATAAAATGCATCTTGCTAAGGCCAAATACCCTTACTGATGAAAAATGTTGGCTTAAGCTTATCTCCATAAAGAGTAGCAACTATTTACTACCTACTATAAGATTTTCAGAGCTAAAATGATTACACCCATGTTGTGTAGTTCATAGATTTATATTTGTGAGAATACAAAAAAAAACCTGAAAATGATCACCAAAATTCCTTAGAACAGCTAAATTCTCAGTTCTTAGTTACTCATCAATAATGAGTATAGATAAAACAAAAGCTGAAAGCATTGGATGTTAATGATTAAAAGGACATAGGTTTCCCCAACTGTCCATGTATATGAGAGATTAGTATTTTTACAAATTATCTCTGCAGACTGACAAACACTGCTTACTATAAGCTTTGGGCATCTTTCTCTTATCTAGCAATAGCAATAGCACTTAACCTTATATGCTGCTTCATAGTGTTTCACAGCCCTTTCTAAGTAGTTTACAAAGTCAGCATATTGCCCACAGCAATCAGGATCCTGATTTTACTGACCTCAGAAGCATGGACAGCTAAGTCAATCTTGAGCCAGTTAATACTGAACCACTGGCAGTCGGCAGAATTAGCCTGAAATACTGCACTCTAACTACTGTGGTACCGAGGCTCTAGCCAGATCTCATGTTATGATAGAAATGGTATCATTAAACTCTGAGAGCAGAGTAAATATGCCCATGTAGATTAAAGGAAATGGAAACAATAAGCTACATTCAATTTAGTTATCTATTTTATATAGGGATTTGAAATGATTTAATACAACTGTTGATTGCTACAAATCTAGTGTGATGACCCGAGGTGTGGCATAAAGGCAACAGAGTCACATAAGTAAGAAAAGTCCCTTTAATACCTCCAACTTTGCCCCCAATGTCCAGTTACCTTCGGCTGGAGAAAAAACTCTCCAAAGAACAGTCTTTTAAGTGGAGGAAATTCAGTCCAAAAACAAAGTACATATAAACTGTAAATAAAAATCCACACAAGCCATGCTGCGGCAATTAACTGGACAGGACAGGATAAGGAATTGCAGACTTCAAAGGCCAACAAAACATACAGTTGGGAAGATGCCAAGAACCCAGATAAGCCTCGACAAAACATTTGCTTCTAACAAGTTGTTGTGCGCAAACTCCCTTTTTAAACACTGTGTTCCCAGCTGCAGCTAATGAAGGGAATCAGGGCCCTTTTGCCCCCCATAAACCATGCAACTCACATTGCTCCCTTCTCCATTCCTCCCTCTGTGCCCTAGGATGAAGAGGGGGTGGGCCTGGATCTTCCTCTGAATTCCCTCTGCCTTGCTCTACCTCTCCCCTGTTCTGCCCAGTCGGACTGTGCCCTTCCCCAGTTTCTTCCACAACCAATGGAGCCATACTCCCACTCCCTGTCAGCTGCCTGGCCTCACCCTCAGAATCAAATTCTTTTTTTAATATAAATTTTTATTGAATAATCACACACAAACAAACATAGACATAAATGGTTTAATGGTTTTTTAAATATTTATTGTTCTGTGTTTTTAGTTGTGAGCCGCCCCGAGTCTTCGGAGATGGGGCGGCATACAAGTTCAAATAAATAAATAAATAAATAAACAACACATAACCAAACAAGAACATACATTAAATTTGAACCGGGTATTGCTGAGCTCATATCACTCATTGTCCATCGTTTGTTAAGTCCAATTCAGAAAAACTATTGGATCGTTCTCCTATCCAGCCATCCATAGAAATTGTTCCATATTTTATAATAGTCCGTTTCTTCCTTATTTTTGATTTCCATTGTCAATTTGTCCATCTCCATGCACACAATGATTTTCCTTATTAATTCTGCTTCCGTTGGAGTTTTGATGTTTTTCCAGCTTTGTGCAAAAGCCATCCTCGCTGCTGTAATAATGTGGATCATTAAGTAGAAAGTTTCTTTCGGGTATATCTTGTTAGTGATTCCAAGTAAAAAAAATTCTGGTTTGAAATATATTTCCTCGTCACAGATTTCTCATAGCCATTTATATATTTGATTCCAAAATTCCTGGGCCATTCTGCAACTCCACCATATATGATAATAAGTACCTTTTTCCTTGTTGCACTTCCAAGAAATAGGAGAAAATTTGTTATTTATTTTGGCTAGTCTTGTTGGTGTTATGTGCCATCTGTAAAATAGTTTCTATAAATTTTCCTTATATGGAATTGCTAAAGTTATTTTTTAATTTCTAGTCCAGATGCTTCTAATCGTCCAAATTTATATTATAACCAAAATTTCTCATCCATAGTATCATTGTTTCTTTTACAATTTCTTCTTCCAATTTGGTTTCTAATAATACCTGATAATTTTTTTTAATCATCTTTTCATCTGGTCCTAACAAAATTTCATCAAATTCAGTCCTAGTTTTGCTAATGCCCAATTCCTTTTTGTCTTTTGCATATTTAGATTGGAGTTGCAGATAGGCCCACCATTCCAATTCTATTCCTTGTTCAATCAGCTGCTGCCTAGTTTGTAAATCTCCTTTTTCATCTAATAATTCTTCATAAGTAATAATTTTATCGTATGGTAATAGATGTGGATGCATCAAGGCTTCTAGTGTCGATAGCCAAATTGGAATTTGGGTGTACATTTGTTTCTTAATTTTAAACCAAGTATGTAAAAGTGTCTGTCTGACTTTATGTTTTTGCATGTAGATATGTCCCTTTATGTTATCTTGTTCGAGAAAAGCGTGCCATCCTGACTGGAGGTTGTATCCCTCTAGTGTTAATATTCTTGTATTTGTATGGTTGATCCAATCTTTTAACCAGGTCATTATTGCAGCGCTGTGGTACAGCTCCCAGTCTGGTAGGCCAAACCCCCCTCTCTCCGTGGCATCCTGTAATAATTTTAATTTTATCCTCGGCCTTTTCTTTTGCCAAATGAAATTTGATATTATTCTGTTCAATCCATCAAAAAAGGTTTTTTTTTATTTTATAGGGGCATTTTGGAAGAGAAATAAAATTTTAGGTAAAATATTCATTTTTATCGTGGCTATCCTGCCCATTAAAGATAAATTTAAATTATTCCATCTTCTTAAATCTTCCGTTATTTGTTTAATAAGAGGGTCATAATTATCCTTCTTAAGTGTGCTATGCCTGGTTGATATAATGATTTCTAGATATTTTATTTTTTCAACAATCTCAATGCCCATTATTGCTGCCAGTAATTCTTTCTGTTTGTTTGTCATATTCTTAGTAATCATTTTTGTTTTATTTTTATTGATTTTTAGACCTGCTACAAGACCAAATTCATCCAATTTTTCTAATAATTTAGGCCCAGAAGTTTGTGGTTCTTCTAAAATGAAAAGTAAGTCATCAGCAAATGCTTGTAATTTGAACTCTTCCTTTTTTATTTTTAATCCTTTTATGTCACTCTCTTTTTTAATTGTCCTAATTAAAGCCTCTAAGGTCATAATAAACAAGAATGGTGACAATGGGCATCCTTGTCTAGTTCCCTTCTGTATTTGAAATTTTTCCGTAAGTCCCCCATTAATTAAGATTGTAGCTTCTTGTTTTTGGTAAATAGCCGTTATTGCATTTATAAATTTGGGTCCTTGATTCAAATGTTTGCTTTGTTGTAAAATAAGAATCAAATTCTAACAGGGGCATGGCATCTAGCTACTTTTAGGAATCAGAGTATATGAATTTATTACTGTTTTATTAGTGTCCATGTGTATCAAAGGAGATTCTGAATTTTCGCTTAAACGCTATTTGTATGTGAAAAGAATTCTAAATCCATCTGGCACTTTTTTTAAAAAACTGTATATTTTCTATTACTATTTTAAATTATCATCCTTTTCATCTTCTTGGTACTAATATAATAGTTTAAATTTGATCTTTGAATGTAAATAAAATTTAAACTTGAATTCATAACCCCCATTTTTCCGTGCTGGATTGAATTTCCTAATGAATCTGTTTTTCCAAAACCTGTTTCCAAAGCCTTTTTAATCACACATACAGAATATGTTGCTTGTTGTACATATTTAGTTTTTGAAATGAATATGAATAAGCAGAAGGTAAAATTTGGTGAGACAATTTGCTTTCTTTTTTGTATTTAAATACACTTGGAAAATTTCATCTTTCCAGAAATGAAAAATGCTTAATACAAAAACAGTAACAACTGCAGGATTATGCTACACACATTGTATACTTGTTTATAAGACTATACTAATATATATGTATACAAGCTTCGCATTTTTAAACACAACTGAGCAAGAATGTTTAAATGCATTAAGAAAGAAAATTACAGTATAGAATCTCTACCATATCTGCAGACAGGTTTATAAACAAACAGTATCATTATTTTATTGATGAAACTGGACATTTGTAACCAACTACTTCTTCCCCAAACTCCTTCTGAATCCTATATAAAGAAGGATTGTGGAAAATGCCTTCACTTTGTTCATTCAATTATCTGCTGTGGAGTCTGAAAAAAAGGAAGAAAGAAAATAATTAGGAAGAGAAAATTCATAGGAAACAATACTCTGAGAAACCCAAACTTTTACTTGTGCCCTATACTTAAGCCCTCTGTATAACATACACAGACACATATGCCACAGTTTCAGCAACTGACAGATTGATGAGTACAAAAATGCTTTTTAAAAAACCCTCCTTGGAATAAATAGTCCACAGGGGAGCCAACTGCTTTGTCATCCATTTTGGGTCTCTCATTTCTCAGCCTACCCAATAGCCTCCCAAGAGGTTTCTTGATCAGACAACAATCCTCCCTTCTCTGTTTCTCCCAACCTTTCCTTCCAATTTCCCCCATCATTTTTCTTTCCCTCCCAGGAAAATGCTGTTTTTACTAGTGCTGTGCCTGAGGCTCTGTAAAAGATGGGAGGGAATGTATGACAAAAGCTGTAAGGTGCTCCAATTGAGAATAAGGGGGCTGATTCTCACAGACTGCCTCAGGCAGTGACTTTCTGCCTCCTGAACTAGTCATAAACTCTCTTTGAACAGCAGGATATGTGGAAGGAAGAAAAGAGCTCTGACAAAAAAAGAGTCTGATTTCACAGTAGAAATAGATTTGGAATTATATGTTCACAATACTGAAGAAGAATTGGCAACATTTGAGGGCAGCAGCATGGTGAGCTGGTGACATGGGATTTGTTTTTGGCTTTGTCTAGTGGTTCCTTGTTTCCATGCAGTATCCATCTCCATCAAAAGTTTAGACAAAGGCCATTTAGCCATATATACCTGTGCTCCCTGCCAATCTCAAGGTTGGGCTAAAAAGTAAATTGGGGTAGAAAAAGAATAATAATGGATAAGGGTACACAGAATCCAGAATACTTTTCTAACAGTCACCAACCAGATTCATGCTGGAAATACATAAGAAACACATAAATGCAAGATATTCACACATTACAATTGAGCCCCGTAATTAGGTCTGGTCTTTCCATAGAGAATATATATTCTTTTCCCTTCAGTAACAACTCTATAAGGCAGTTTTCTGAGACAGTGAGTAATTGGCCCGTCACTCAATGAGTTTCTATAGTTGAAATGAAAAAAAGAAACTTGATTCTGGATCTCTCCAGTCCTTGTCTAACATAGCAGTGTTAGATTTGCATGAAGAGTCAGACGCGGAGTGCTCCAGTGAAGAGTTTATTAGTGACTACAGCTCATAACAGACCCGATTTGGCTGGGCTGCGGCTGCTACTTATAGCCAGCAGCCGCAGTTGCCAGCCAATCAGAGTGCAGGATTTTCCCACACTTTTTAAACCAATCATTTCTGACATTTTACAAGAACAGTTCAAACTTAACCAATGACATTCAAACCTGCATACATAACAAGCAGCTTAAGCAATACTGAACTCTGGCTTTCTATGAGCTAGTACCAACAAGTTTACATTATCAATATTGAAGCCATCATGACCAGTAGTCAGTGATAGCCACTCTCCTGGGTACCTTAATATTCACAACTCTGCAGTTTAGTACTTGAGATATAAAGAAGAAACTTCTCCATATCCAGATTTCTGCACTCATGTTTCAACTAAGGTATAAGTATTATCTATAACCTTTTAATTATTGCTGGATAGAAATGGGAAGATATTTTCCAGGAACCCCATTTTTAGGCTGAAAAATGACTGGGGGAAAAAACACAGTGGAATTTTGTTTGAGATGCATATGTAGGAGAGTAGAATAGGCTTCATTTCCAGGAAGGTATAAAATCTCCCATTGAAACAGCAAAAGGGGGTAGGGAGAAATGCTCTAAACCACTTCTCTGAGGGAGTTGTTGAGGAGTTTTCTCCTCTTCTAGGAGGTATATGATTAAATGGTTTCATCACACACAAAATTTAAATAGATAATGCACACTCTTCTTTATGTGTACTTGCCATATCAAAGAGACCATGGAAGGATGCACAGATTGTCTTGTTTTATTTTTACCTGCTTTAAGCAAAGTTAATACTCCTTTTCTTCTACATATTTATTCATTAGTTTCCCCAAAACATTCACACAATTAAGTTGCTTAGATATAAAAGTTTATGGAAAGCATATTTTTGAATGGCTCAGGGGAAAGATAGTATTTTATCAATGCACACTTATTAATATATACACATTCCAAAGCAACTATCACATAGATAGATGTATGTGTGTTAACTAGATAGATCAATCATGTACCAATAAGGTGGAAAGAAAATTGGGAGCCCCTGAAGAGTTCAATTCTATATAAATCCATAGGAAAACTTGGCTGGTATCCCAAATAGTTTAAACACCTCAGGAAGCCATTTGGGATTCAGCTAACCATGGACTGAATCTATAATGCAATCCCTATAGCACAGAAGAGGAGGAGAGACTTTAATTTTGAACAGGCATATACAGCAAATCATTTGGTGGAAAGCTGCCTCTTGAACTCATTTACATAAATAAGCCTTAACTGTAAGACTTCAGCTTTAGCCAAATCACAGTGGTTTTATCCTCTGCCTAAACTTAATTGCAAGAAATCTTTGGAACCCCAAGAATGGCACCATGGGTTTTTATTAAAAGACAGGTACAATTTGCAGGTGGCAGAATAACTCTAGGACCCAAGTGTTTATGGAGATCCTCAGTCATCCAGGTCATGGTTGTCCCAAAGGTGCTTTTTTTTCAAGAGGCAACTGGACTTTCTGGTTTTTCTTTGAAGATGTTTCACTTCTCATCCAAGAAGCTTTTTCAACTCTGACTGGATGGTGGGAAATGGAAGGATTTATACTCCTTGCAGACAGCTGTTCATTTGCATTCTTCTAGTGGATTGTTAAGGTCACCTGGAGGATTATCTATGTCATAGGGTCACCTGAGTGGTGCAAATTGGTGTGGAGCCTTCTTGTTACTGTTGAAAGAACTGTGTTGTAGATTGGAGATAGATCTTCAACTTTGGGCCCAGTACTCTTCAACATCCTCATAAATAATCTAGATGAAGTGTTAGAAGGGGAACTCAAATTTGCAGACAACACTCAAGATTCATAAGGATGTTAATAGACCTGAGCATTGGGCAATATTTTACAAAATGCAATTCAGTAGTAAGAAAAGTAAGATCCTATATGTAGGCAAGAAAAATGAAATGCACAAATATAGAATAGTACCTGTGAGAGGGATCTAGGAGTCTTAGAGGACAACCACTTAAGTATAAGCCAGTGGTGTGCTGCAGCTGCCAAAAAAGCCAACAACAGAAGGATAGTTTTAAGATCATGAGAAGTGGTAGTACTTGTTAAGTTTGCATGAAGAGTCAGACGCGAAGAGCTTCAGTGAAGAGTTTATTAAGTGACTACAGCTCGAATGGACCCAACTTGGCTGGGCTACGGCTGCTTCTTATAGCCAGCAGCCATAGTTGCCAGCCAATCAGAGTGCAGGGTTTTCCCACACTATTTAAACCAATCCTATTTGACATTTTACAAGAACAATTCAAACTAAACAAATGACATTCAAACCTACATACATAACACCCCTCCCCACTAGGTTCAATCCATTCCAAACCCCAACCTATCTAATGTATTCTTTTAAATAGGTGGGGCTCTTGCGTGTACGTTGAGACCTTCGTGGTTCAGAAGTTTTAACATTCTCACCCAGTGAGAGAGGAAATGTGTCTGTTGACATTTCCCCACTGGGACTTCCTGTGAAAGAAGACCCTGTTTGATTGTTAGAATCTGGTTTCTCCTCCCAACCCATCTCCAGCCCAATGTCAGCACCCAAGTCAGGTAGTGATGTACAATCTTCCACTTCTAAGGATGGATTTTGGCATTGTGACAGGTTTTGGAATGGTTCCTGTCATAATGGCTCGTTACACATGGGGGTGATTCTTGTTTGCTGATTTTCCTCCTGTTCCTCCCCTTCCCCCCTAGAATTGATATCAGGTGAGGGAACTAGAGAGGAACAAGTGCGATGTTCCTGAGAGAACCTGGATCTAAGTTGATCAATGTGCCTGCTCCAGAGGAGTCCATCCTCTGTTTGCACCCTGTAAGAACGAGGGCCTGTGATCTGAGTTATCTCAGCAGGAATCCACAAAGGTTCACCTATAAGGTTCTTAGCATAAACAGAATCACCCACACTGAATGTGCGAACTTTGGAAGTGGAATCTAGTGGAGCTTGGGTGTAAGTGGGATGAAGGCGGTCAAGAGAAGACCTAAGTTTCCTACCCATCAACAACTCTGCTGGGGATAAGTTATTAGATGGGTTAGGAGTGATGTGCTGAACACTAAGAAGCTTTTCAACTTTCTCAGTGATGTCCCCAGGACCCAGTTGCTGAAGCTTCTCCTTGGTAAAACGTACCATGCGTTCAGCCCGGCCGTTAGCCGAAGGGTGGCCAGGGGCAGTAAGGGCATGTCTGATATCCTGTTGTGCTAAATAGGATTCAAAAAGGTTGGATGTAAATTGAGGGCCATTGTCAGAGACAAGAACATCAGGTAACCCGTGGGTTACAAAAAGTTTTTTGAGCTGTTTGATGACAGCATCAGTTGTGGTGGATGCCATGGGGATTACCTCTAGCCATTTGGAATATGCATCTACTATAATAAGAAAGGTGTGCCCTCTGGTAGGGCCAGCAAAATCAATGTGAATCCTGGACCACAGGCCCCTAGGACATTCCCATTCCTGTGGGGGGGCGAGAGGTGGGCAGGCCTGACTACCTGACAGTTGGGACAAGATGCAACCCAGTTTTCAACCATTTTGTCAATACCTGGCCACCATACATAACTCCTGGCCAATCCCTTCATCCTTACAATACCAGGATGACCCTCATGTAACATTTCCAAAACCTCTCTTTGCAGTTTTGCAGGAATAACCACCCTGTTACCCCACAAAATACATCCTCTTAATACAGATAATTCAGTTTGCCTGGACTTAAAAGGTTGGGTAAGGTGAGGTAGATCTTGAAGAGGCCAACCTTTCTTAATCCAGCCTATAACAGGAGCCAATGAAGTGTCTTTGGCAGTCTCTCTGGCAATTTCAGCAGCGTGTACTGGAAGCTTGGCAACAGTTTCTAGGAAAAAGGTGTGTGTTTCAGGTTCAAAGTCCTCCTTGTGGCAAGGAAGTGGGCAACGGCTCAGTGCATCAACATGTCCAATGTCCTTGCCAGGCTTGTGGATAAGTTTGTATGAATAAGCAGCAAGAAATTCAGTCCACCTCAGCATTCTTGGTGACAGGATAGTAGGTGTAGTCTTGACTCCTGCCACAATGCCTAACAAAGGTTTGTGATCTGTAACAATGGTAAATGTTCTCCCATACAGATATTCATGAAATTTCTTAACAGCTGCAACAATTGCCAATGCCTCCTTGTCCAACTGGCTGTAATTCCTCTCTGCTTTGGTCAAAGTGCGAGAGTAAAATGCAATAGGGCTTCTCTCCCTGGGAAGCCTGTGGCTCAAACCCCCCCCCCTCCAAAAGGGATGCATCACAAGTCAGTACAACAGGCAAATTCTCAGAGAACTGTATGAGTACAGCATCAGACGTGATTAGTCTTTTAATACTGTTAAATGCTGATTGTTCCTTCCTGCCCCAGACCCAAACAGACTTTTTATCAAGTAATCTGTGCAATGGTTCAGCAATGGTTGCCTTTTGAGGTAGGAACATGTGATAAAAGTTAATGAGTCCAAGGAAAGCTTGCAAATCTGTTTTGCATTTTGGTCTAGGGGCTTCTTTGATTGCTTTAACTTTGGGATCTGTAGGGTGGATGCCATGCTTGTCAATCATGTAGCCCAGGAACTCAACCTTGTCAGTTTTAAGAGTGCATTTTTCTTCCTTGACTCTTAACCCCGCTTTCCTGAATCTGGTAAGGACTTCTCTGAGTCTTTCTTGTAATTGAGTGTCATTTTCAGCAGAGATTAACAGATCATCAAAGTAAGGCACTACCCCTGGCAGTCCTTGGAGCATTCTTTCCATAAGGCTTTGAAAGATGCCTGGTGCCACGCTTACTCCAAATTGTAACCTTTTACATTTGAAAGCACCTCTATGAGTCACAATGGTTTGGGCCTCTGCAGTGGCATCATCAACTGTTAGTTGTTGATATGCCTGGGCCAGATCCAATTTGGCAAAGACTGTACCCCTGCCAAGTGAATGTAACAGATGATGCACCACTGGAACTGGATATGTGCTCTGCTGCAGCGCATGGTTCAGTGTCCCCTTATAGTCTCCACAGATTCTTACTGACCCATCAGTCTTGACTGGTGTGACTATGGGTGTCTCCCATCTGGAGTGGTCAGTGGGCTCTAAAACCTCTTGAGCTATTAATTTGTCTAATTGTGCATCAATTTTTTTCCTTTAAGACAAATGGGACCCTTCTGGGCTTTAAACGAATTGGGAGCACCTTGGGGTCTAGGTTGAAAGTGATAGGGGTCCCCATATACTTGCCCAATCCTTCGCTGAAGACCTCTGGAAACTCAGACTTCAAGGTCTCCTCCCATTCAGAGTTGCTCACGTGATTGATGCCAGTCACCTCGATGCCTAGTGGATTGAACCACTCAAGTCCCAGCAAGCTTGGGAGATCCTTGTCCACGATGGTCAGGGACAAATGTTTGGTGTAGCCTTTGAACTTCACGTTGAATTCTCTTGTTCCAACTACTGGAATCTTGTTCCCTTGGTAGTCTTTAAGAGTCAGTGCTTGCTTCTGGAAATGTTTCTTCTGAATGTTGGGAAGTAGCCTGTGAATAGTGTCCCATGACACCATAGATAAATAGGAGCCTGAGTCCACTTCCATTTGGCAAGGCCTTCCTTCAATGAATACCTTCACATGTACTTTTCTGCTTCTCAAGGGTGAAGAATGACCAATGGTGACTGTTTGATGAGTTTCATTCTTCCCATTTGCTTCTGAGTTGCGCCCCATTTTCTCACTGAAGTTGTTGGGCTTGAATTCTTTCTCAGGAAATTTCTTCCTACTAGGTGGAGTTCTGGATGATTTGCAGACCCTTGCTAGGTGACCTCTTTTCTCACAACGTAGGCAGATGGTGTCTAAAAACTTGCATTCAGTGCGGGGTGGGCCCCCACAGCCTCTGCAATAAAATTCTTGCCTCTTTTTCCAAGGTCTTTCCTTTTCTTCTCCATTCTGAGTCTATAAATTCCTTCCTCCACCTCACTACAGTCTGAATCAGAATCTATTTGCTCGCAATGGGTTGTTGTGGACTTTTCCACATCAGAATGGCTTGAGGCCTTGTTAATTTTCTTGATGGCTGCTGCTGAGGACTTGGTTGCTTCCACTGAAACAGCTTCCTCTATGGCCTCCTTAAACATGATCTTAGGTTTCATTAGTAATTTGCTCTGTAAGACCTTATCTTTAAGGCCTAGAACAAACCGATCACGCATGGCCTCTTCTAAGTTGGTAAACTCACAAGCACCCCCAATGTCCCTTAAACTTGCCAAGAAGTCGTTAACATTTTCGCTTTCCCCTTGATCCCGATGATAAAATTCGTGTCTCTTAATGAGGCACGATACTTGTGGGGCGTAATGGGCTCTTAAAAGCTTTTCTAAATCAGGCCATTCCATTACCTTCACGTCTGCAGCTCCCGCCAATGCCTTCGGCATCTTGAAGACTGCCGGACCGCAGTGCATGAGAAATACCGCCCTCTTCCGCTTCTCGGGGATGTCGGCGAGGTCGTTTCCTTCCAAATACATTTGGAAGCGATCCACATACGATTCTCAATCTTCTGCCACTGGATCGAACGGGGCTGGGGGGGGTGTTCAGTGCCGCCATCTCGCTCTTCTGCTTGTCTTCCGCATCGTCTCTTCTTCAGGGGAATCCCACCTTCGTCGCCAGTGTTAAGTTTGCATGAAGAGTCAGACGCGAAGAGCTTCAGTGAAGAGTTTATTAAGTGACTACAGCTCGAATGGACCTGACTTGGCTGGGCTACGGCTGCTTCTTATAGCCAGCAGCCGTAGTTGCCAGCCAATCAGAGTGCAGGGTTTTCCCGCACTATTTAAACCAATCCTATTTGACATTTTACAAGAACAATTCAAACTAAACCAATGACATTCAAACCTACATACATAACAGTACTGTTTTATACTGCCCTAGTAAGACCACATTTGGAATACTGCATCTAGTTCTGGTCATCACAATACAAAAACAATGTTGAGATCCTAGAAAGAGTGCAGAGAAGAGCAACAACTATATGATTGATGGAACTACATATGTGTAGTCTAACCAAGAGAAGGACAAAGGGAGATATAGAAGCAATCTTCCAGTATTTAAGGGGCTGATACAGAAAAGAGGAGGTCAACCTATTCTCAAAAACATTTGAGGACAGGGCAAGAAGTAACAGGTGGAAGGTGATTAAAGAGAGATAAAGCCTAGAACTAAGGAGAAATTTCTTGAACAGTGAGAACAATTAGTGGAACAGCTAATGTCCAGAAGTTGTGGACCCTCCATCACTAGAGATTTTCAAGAAGAGACTGGACAACTATGGTCCAAAATGGTATAGGGTTTCTGCTTGAGCAAGAGTTTGGACTAGAAGATCTCCAAAGTCTCTTTCAACCCTATTATTTTATGTTCTCTATTCTATGTGTTGTTCTCATACTCACTTACCTGCATTGTCTTTAATTTATAAACTCTTAGTGAAATAAAACTTAGAATCAGTTCAAAGATTGCTTAATTAAATGGCTGCAGAATTTGAATAAAGTAATAGAGATGGAACAATGAGAATTTCAATGAAAGAAGTAGATTAAATACTATTTGCATATTATACTTAGATAAAATCAGTGCAAGATATTCTATTGTTGGTATATTATTCCAGCTTTGATCACAAAAAGGAATAAGTTATTCTCTAAAAGTGTTGGAAATTCAATCAGAATCATTTGGTGGAAATGCTGTAAATTTTCAAAAATAGTTCATATGAGAATGAAGCAAATTTTGAAAGTTGAATTCCCTATGTGATATGTAATATTTTTATAAATTTTAGTAAATTGTATTCTTCATCATATAATGAACTAGCTTTCTATATCCTAAAGGCATCAAAGGTATTTTACACTTCTTATGTTAAAGGATGTTTGATTTCTTCTTTGGAATAATGCTGTAGATAAACAAGCAATAGTAGCATACTTATACAATATGTATACAATATACGCATTGAAGATCTTCATTTTTTACAGACCATTTGGAAACTTAATATAGCAGTATTGCCTGAGTAAAGTGTTTTCTTTTGTTTGCTTGTTTTTAATGTTTGGTTTTGTTAGTTTACATGTAAATCCCCTTAAAAGAAATAGTACATAAGAATATGTATAAATAAATAAGTACAGAAATAATATTCTGTGAAGAATAATCCTTGACTTTTGAAATAATCTCTTATACTGTATATGTGTGAAGTATAATTGCATGTAACTTAAGGGTTCAGGTGGGGTTAGCTTAAGGGTTCAGCTCACAACCTTTCAGAGCAATGCTTTTGTGATATTTTCATAAATGGATACATTATATTTAATAGTACTGACTTGCCATTACATAACTCTCATCTATATTTCTTTGATGAGATCCTTGGTGCTCTGAGCATGATTGTTACCAAGCTTTGAAAGGTCCAAGGACTCCACAGTTCAATCCTGAACTTCCTGTTTGAGGCAAAACTAATTTAAATAGCTGTTATTTTCTTTTATTAGCAAAATATTATAAGGCACATGTTTTCATTGCAAAGTATCCTAGCTAATTCTAATAACTTCTTTTTTAAAAAGATTATGTAGCAGACGATGTGAAAAGTATTTAAAAACAAGTCAATGTCAATGTCAGACAGTGACTCAAACTATTGTAAGACAGAAAGACAAGGTGTCTTGAACCACTTTGAGAAGTTTTGAGAAGTTTCACAGAGAACAAAAAATCATATTCCACTTTTGATAAATACATCCATTGGACAACTTGCAACTCTAAGTACATTTAGGCTATGGATATGTTTACTGCAAACCAATGAAATTACAAAGTAACAACGACTGTTTTAATGTGCCCTAGAGAAAAAAATGGGGTTTTTTGTATTATGAACAATACATTTTCACTCAGAAGTATGTCAAAATCATTATTTGCTTTGTTGTTTTCTGTCCACTGAAATCAATGACACAGAAAATAGTGGGTGAGAATATCCAGGTATGGAAACTGTGTTACTGCTTTGAATAACAATATTGGATCTCACTGTTTTAAACTTAAAATATATTTTGGACAGGGTCTTTCCAAAACATGGAATCTATAATGATTCCCATGAATATCTAAATAAATAACTTCCTAAATAAAAAGATCATATATTATTTCCAGAAAGGATGGAAGCACAGAAGGAGAAATATATAGCAAATGTGGTAGGTATGGGGATTTTCCAGAATTTATCACTAATCCCAGTGCAAAATTCAGAACAGTCTATTCTAGTCAGTTGACCTGATTTGAACAGAATGAATTCCAGCCAAGTTTTAAAATGTTGGGAGGAGAGAAGAATATAGGATTGTGTAAGGTGATGATAGATAAATGATAGATAGATAGATAGATTGATAGATAGATAATTGATAGATTTTATTTATTTAGCAAATGGCATGTTTACCCAGGGATCACTGAGGTGGCTAGCTGCCTCTGTGAAAGGAATTTTTTTGGGCTGTGTTATCTTTACCTGTGGACACATGAATGCCAGTAGGAATTTTTTTCCTTTCTTGTTTCTACATGGTTTATTCACTCACAGAAATCAAGCCTCAGCTACCTGAGCGGTGCACAGACCCAGCATCTTACCATGTGAGCCACCGTGGCCCCGACTGATAGATGATAGATAGATAGATAGATAGATAGATAGATAGATAGATAGATGATAGATAGATGATAGATAGATAGATGATAGATAGATAGATAGATATAGATAGATAGATAGATAGATAGATAGATATAGATAGATAGATATAGATAGATATAGATAGATATAGATAGATGACAGGCAGGCAGGCAGGCAGGCAGGTAGGTAGGTAGGTAGGTAGATGACAGAGATTTAAGGAGAGAAAACTGGTAACAAGGGAATATGGAGATAAGAACATTTATAAGAACCTTACTTAAGCAAGATTTCTAATCAAACAAGATTATGGCAACTATTTTTTTTCTTTTTTATCCCCAGCTATATCTCTCTTTTCTTATTTGGGTGCATATGAGACAAGAGAAACCAATTTACCTATTTTCTATGAAGAAAGCACCAGAGTGTACAGGTAGAAAATCAAAGCTAGAAATAGATTATTTTTCCCCAAGTAACAAACTTAAAACATTGTGAAAGGTTAAAATGATTTAGAACACCCAACTCAGAGTGGCTATGCTTGGCTGTTCCTGAAATATGTGTGAGGTGACTGCGCATATGGAGCTACTGCAATGATCAGGAAAATTGTGCTGTAACAGCTTTTTTTCATTGTTATTTTCATTTCAGTGTATGGATGGGCTTGTTCTATCCTGTACTGTCACCATCTCTTTTCTTTCTGCAGGGAAGGGAGCATGTATTTACCATACCTTACTATGACTTGTGTTGTAGAAGGAATGTGATTTCTACTCTATTTAATTTCTCTTATTTTACTTATTTTTTTTTCTTAGTTGAATCATCATCTTCAGGCCATTTCACAGTCTTAGAATTATGTTGGGCATATTGCATTCAATGAAGACCAGAGAAATTCTTAATTTCAACATTGAGAATATGTTTTTATATATTAAATATGTATAATATTTAAGTAGCATTTGCTGTTACACAGAAATTGATTGCGAATTCAAGACTTGATGCATCCTATCCCACTCCAATATTTCCTGAAATATTTTCTTTCATGGATTTTCCTGAAAAGATCCCTCCAATATTTCCTGAAAAAATCTTTATCCTTTTTCTAGTTGTTTGTTGCACAAACCAGAAAACTCAAGAGGGTATATTTTTCTCTTTCCTGGGTCATCCAGTAAGAAACAGGTTTTTTTAAATAGTTGCATTCAGTTTTTGTGTTTTGTCATTTTATCTATACACCACCCAGAGTCCCTCTGTGAGATGGTGGCTTTCTAAATATGATGATTGATAAACAGATAGATAGATAGATGATAGATAGATGATAGATGATAGATGATAGATAGATAGATAGATAGATAGATAGATAGATAGATAGATAGATAGATAAACACTAGTCTATTTAATTCAATAGAGATTCATGCCCAATGTCCTACCAGGTATCATTCTCAGAGCTACCAGTTGACTTCTCATATAATAGATTGAAATATTGCCTTCAATTTACATTAAATATCTTAAATACATATTGCATAATGTTATATTTAACAATCCAACTTTATCTACTCACTTCATTGGACAACTATTTAATTCAAGTTTATGCTTCAACTACTAATGTAGAAGAGCTTGATAAGTTTTACGATCAAGTTCAATCTGTTATTAACATAATATCCAAGCAATAATATGAATTACCAGTTAGGTTCAAAATGTAAATCACCTTACAGTCTTTGTACAAAAACTTGGTAACTTCTACACCAAATCAACCAACAACCACCCATCTTGTCTTCCTTATTTTCAAGGTAGCCTGCAATACATAATTCCTAATTGCTCTTTAAAGCAAGGTTTTACACCTGGGCAGGAAAAACCAAAGGTACAAGTACAGATCAAGTGAAACCTGGTTCTAAAATAGTAAGTGAGAGGAACCTTCGAGTCCTAGTGAACATGAGTCAGCAGTGTGCTGCAGCCACCAAAAAAAGCTAATGCAATCCTTTGTTGTATAAACAGAATGATAGAATCTAAATCTAGTTAAGTATAAATGTCACTTTATAAAGCCTTAGTATGGCCACACCTGGAATACTGTGTCCAGTTTTGGTCACCACATTAAAAAAAAGGTATTGAGATTTTGGGAAAAGTGCAAAGAAGATCAACTAAGATGATTAAAAACCTAGAGACTAAAACATATGAAGAATGGTTGCAGGATTTGGGTCTGGCTAGTCTAGAGGAAAGAAGGAAGAAGCATGATAGCAGTATTTCAGTATTTGAGAGCCTGAAAAAAGAGGAGGGTGTCAATTTATTTTTCAAACTAATCAAGGAGTGAAGTAACTTGGAATTAAGGAGAGATTTCCTAACAGTGAGGACAATTAACCTGTGAAACAACTTGCCTTCAGAAAGTGTGGGTGCTTCATCACTGGAGGTTTTTAAGAGGAGACTGGATAGTTACTTTTCTGAAATAATATAGGATTGAGCATGGGGCTGGACTTGAAGACCTCCAAGGTCCCTTCCAGTTTTATTCAGATTAACTGAATTATTGACATCTTCACTACCTATGTCTGATCCAACCACAGAACCTCTAGACTGGATTTATTTGCTAATAAATGTTGTCATTTCTTGTCTTCATAAGAAAGCTCAGTAGCATTATGGAGGACTATAAGGAAATATCATTTCTATGACTGATCAAGAAAATAAAGGGGAAAAAATAAAGACAGCCAGTGGCAATGTTAGCCATACTTTAACAAAACCGTCATGATATATGTGTATGTCTACATCTTTCTGTGTGTGTCTTTGTATGTATGTGTGTGTGTGTGTGTGTGTGTTGCGTATGTGTTCATAAAAATGTGAAACCCAAAGGGTTGCTTATGATATTTTTCTTATATTAGCTAGGAGATTAGATCATTTCCTTCAAATATATTATCTCTACTAGAATTAAACTTCCCTTAAAATATCACAAATTTTGGTGAGATTTTGGTGAATTTACAAGTTGTAGGTATCATTGGAAGGTTATATTGGGTTGAACGTTTTCTTTTGTATCACTTAGAATAATATCTAAGCCTGTTTAGTTAAGGTCAAATCTCCTTTCAGTCAAACTGATCTTCATGACTACATATTCATATGTGTATATGTACAGAGAGAGAGAGAAAGAATAATTCTCTATCATTTTTCACAGATTCTAAAATGCATATAAGAATGTGTACATAAGAACAAATTCAGAGACAAAGTTTAAACATTAATATTTTCAAAAAGGTGTTTGGGAATGCAAACTTTTTGCCTCCCTTAAAATTTAGTTTAATATAGTAGTAATATAGCATGGTTCAGCTTTGTTAATGTCTAGGATTTCAATTCTGAAAGCTCTGTTGGGAGAATATATGAGTTGACATTCTATATATGTCAACTGACACTAGGTCAGGAAGGTTGGAACATTAATACATGAATACATGAAAAACTGATACAGAATGAAAATCAACATTCTCCACTAATGTTCCAATTTTATCTCAATATCCATTTGTTCCTTTTGGATTTCAAAATTCTGTCATTAAATAATGCATAGTATAAGATTAGTGAATGTCTCCTGGAAATGCAACAATCCATTCTTTCAGATTTTCATTAACATGACTTTCACATTTTTTTCAGTAGGAATACCAACACTGGGGCCTTTGCCAAATCAGACTCAAGTCATATGCTTTCCTCTGCACAATACATTTGTGCATAGTATACCTAGAAAAAGAATAATTATGGTTTTCTTCTGAGAAATAAGAATTTAATTGTGCTAATATGCTCACTATTGTTAATCACTTGAAATGATCATTGTTCTTCCATTATTGTTGAATTTCTTGTATCATCTATCTATTTTGAAATGCACATAGTAGTATCATAATGGCTATAAATGAATGTCTACACTGCAGTTAGTATATATCACTGATCATATTGCCCTTCTTTTAAGTAAGCCCTCGTTGTACCAGTCTGGACTAGGTAAACACCAGAATTTTATTTCCTCCCTCCCTGGAAATATTATTTCTACGCATCAAACTTTTAACAGTGGAGTACACCAAAAACAAGATTTTCATAAGAGGATTGTCTAACCAGATTTATTAAGAGAGAAAAGATATTAAGTTACAGTAGCTGAATACTTTGATCTTTTTGAATCTGATATATTTCAGAATTAACTGGGGGTAGGGATAAAGCTTTCTTCATTCTGTAGTAGCCACAGGGATGAACAAGAGGTATCCGTTTTCCTGATAATGAAACATCAGCAGATGTTTTTGGTCTTGCAATATTTTTGGCAATATAATCCAGCAATCCTCTTCCTTCCCAGGCACTGAGAAGACTATAATATGGAATCTGCTAAGATAACCTCAACATTATATTATGTGGCTTAAATAAAAGAGACAATCTATTTTAACCACACAAAACAATTTGGGAATTAAATATATGGGAGAGAAAATTTAAGTATTCTTAGTTTCTGTGCAAGCTTCTCAACTTTAGATTTTTTTAAAACAAAAGATACTACTATATGGATATTTCTGGAACTAAATATGAAGTCTATGTTATTGTATTTTACTAGCTGTTTTATTAACTTTATTTTTTACTGTAATTGTTTGTTTAATAGTTTTATGTGTTTTTAATTATTGTAAATCACCCTGAGTCATATGATATAGTGGCATAGAAATTTGAAAATAAATTTTAAGTATTAAACATAAGATAAGTTAACCGTTATTGACATTTTTTTCTGTGGGTACTCTGACACACATTAAAAATGAAGTTCTGTTGCCTGCTCTCAAAAGTGTACACATATATAACACACACACAGGTATGCTATATACATACATATGTATATACCTATACCCTAACATATAAACACATATAAATATTAATCACTGTCCATCTTGAATACATAGTGGCAAGAGAAAGCTTGAGAGTTCAAAGAGGAAAGAACAAAAAGAAATATACACCAGAATAGATTCTCCCACAAGAGAGAAGTCAGTACTGAATGGAAAATGCTAGCAAGATGTTTTCTCCATTCAAAAAAACCACCAGCCTGTATAACAGATCATTGGATGCTAAAAGAACCATCTGGAAATGAGGGTGTGCATATAAGTATGTGTGTGTGTGTTTAGTCCTTTTTGCCCTCTGAGCTTGGTGTTTTGCATGCAGACATTTCATTTCCCAAGTCAGTAACATTATCAGTGCTCATGAGTGTGGGATTAGCTTTGCCACTCTTCTGCTTCATTGATGTTGGTGGGGATATAGTTTTCTTTTTGATAGTTCCTTGATAAGCATATTATTTTTCTGCTTCATTGTTTGCCTGGTGTTAATCCCATTTTATCTGGATGTTGGTTGCTGGACAGAATGTGTTCTGGTCTTTTTGTTTCCTTCTAAGTTTTTTATTCTCTCTTGATGGCTGATTTATTTAAGCACCAAGCCTCCAGAAATTCCCTAGCATTTTTGCATTTAGCTTGGTCTACAATGGTCATAGTTTTCCAGTTAAAACTATGGTTGAGTTTCTCCATGTGTTATTTATTTATTTATTTATTTATTTATTTATTTATTTATTTATTTATTCGACTTGTATGCCGCCCCATCTCTAAAAGGACTCGGGGCGGCTCACAGCTAAAAATACAACAATAAATAAATTACCTAAAAACATATTAAACAATTACAAGCCGAATTAAAGTTAAGAACCCCACAATTAAAACAATCAAACCCCCAGAGGGTCAGCACAGCCCAGACTGTACAAAGAGCCAGGTCTTCAAATCGTGGCAGAAGGTGCGAAGATCGGGGGCCAGACAGAGCTCCAGTGGAAGAAGATTCCACAAAGTGGGAGCCCCCACAGAGTAGGCCCTCCCCAGGTCATCGCCAAGCGACATTGAGTCACGGACAGCACCCAGAGGAGGCCCCGTCTGTGGGCCCATACAGGGCGGTTGGTATTTGATGCTGGGAGGAGTCATTCTCATAAATATCCTGGACCCATGCCATGTAGGACTTTGAATGTTAACACCAAAACCTTGAATCTCACCCGGAGGGCAACCGGAAGCCAATGCAGGTCGTGCAGGAGGGGTGTAATATGGGTGTATTAGGAAGCTCCCATCACTACCCGCGCAGCCGCATTCTGCACCAGTTGAAGCCTCTGAGTGGTATGCAAGGGCAGTCCTAGGTAGAGAGTGTTACAGTAGTCGAGTTGGGAAATGACGAGCGCCTGAGTGATCGTGCGCAGGGCATCTCAGTCCAGGTATGGGCGCAACTGGTGAACCAGCCGGATCTGGGCAAAGGCCCCCCTGGCCACGGCCCCACCTGCTACTCCAATTTGAGCCGTGGGTCCAGGAGGCCCCCCAGATTCTGTGCCCTGTCCATGGGGACAACACCTCCTCCCCCATGACCAAAGATGGAATATCCAAACTGGACCGAGATGTTGGTATGCACAACCACTCTGTCTTGGCTGGATTGAGTCAAAGCATGTTCCTGTCCATCCAGATCTGCACCGCTTCCAGGCAACGGGACATCACAGAGAGAGCATCACTGATGTGGCCTGGGGTGGAGATGTATAACTGTGTATCATCAGCATACTGATGATAGCTCACCCCAAAGCCACGGATGATCTCACCCAGTGGCTTCATATAAATGCTGAACAAGATGGGCAAGAGGACCAACCCCTGGGGCACCCCACAAGTGAGATACCTTGGAGTCGACCTCTGCCCCCCTGCCAACACTGATTGTGAACATCCCGAGAGGTAGGAGGAGAACCACTGTAAAACAGTGCCTCCCATTCCCAACCCCCCGAGACGTTGCAACAGGATACCATGGTCGATGGTATCAAAAGCCGCTGAGAGATCTAACAGGACCAGGACAGAGGAAAAAACCCCGTCCCGAGCCCTAGAGAGATCATCATTCAGCACGACCAATGCTGTCTCCGTGCTGTACCCAGGCCGGAAGCCCGATTGGTATGGATCCAGGTAGTCCGCTTCCTCCAGAAAAAGTGGCAATTGCTATGCCACCACACTCTCGACAACCTTTGCTAAAAAGCGAAGGTTGGAGACCGGATGAAAGTTGTTCAACACGGCTGGGTACACGGCAGGCTTCTTCAGGAGGGGCCTCACCACCACTTCTTTCAAAGCAGCAGGGAACAGCCCCTCCCTTAATGAAGCATTGACCACTGCCTGGAGCCAGCCACACGTGACCTCCCTGGAGGCGTAAACCAACCAGGAAGGGCACGGGTCCAATAAACATGTGGTGGAGCTCAGCTGCCACATAATCCTGTCCACTTCATCCTCAGAAACAGGATCAAACTCAGTCCAGATCACACTAGCCAGACCACTCGTTATGAGATTAAGAAGATTTAATTGTAGCTTCTGACTGCTAATTGGTTCATGGATGTGCTCTGCTAGGTTTTTGCCTGTTTGTTCTACATACTGACTGTTACAATCCTTATACTGTATGCTCAGATGACTCCCATTTTTTCTTCTTCTACAATTGGATCCTTTGATTTACTTAAAATGTTTTGGAGGACTTTAGTTGGCATTTATACTACATGATGCTGTGTGTGTAATGGTGTAGCTTGTATTATATATATATATATATATATATATATATATATATATATATATATATATATATTCGTAGATTTTCACGGGTAAAGGTATGTAGGTCTTGGTGTATTCAGGTCTTGTCCCGTGTAAGATTGAGAATACCTTGGCGACGTTTTGACGAGATCCCACTCGCCATCTTCAGGCTGGTGTCTTCAGCTTTGTGCTTGTGCCAGCAAAGCGTGATCTGAACTGCCTTCTCTCTATAAATACTGGAGAGGAGGTGTGGTGTGCTGGCTCTGTTGTAAGCGGGTTGGTTGGCTGTGTTGTTGGCTGTGTTGTCGCTTCTTGATTGGTTGATGGAATTGATGTTTGCTGATTGGCTCCGTTCCTGGATGTCCTAATTTACAAAAAACCCAATGGCTCCCTAGGACACACCATCTACCAGAAGAAGACACACACCAACTGCTACTTAAATGCACAATCCCATCACCACCCTGCACATATCAACTCAGTAGCCAAGACCCTCATCTCTAGAACCAAATGCCTAGCCGACAAAGACCACTTGAGAACAGAATTACACACCCTCAATAATGTATTAATGTCCAATGGATGCCAAAGAAGCACAATCACCAACCTAATCCTAAGGGAGACCCCCCTAAAAAACCAAGACACAGAACAGGACAATGGCATCGCCCTCCTCCCTTACATCAAAGGCACCACAGATAACATCAGCAAAATTCTCCACAAATACAATATCAGGACAGCCTTTGGCACTGACCAAAAAATAGCCAACATCTTAAGAAACCCCAAAGACAAGATCCAGCTAGAAAACCAAGGAGTTTATGAAATACCATGCAAAATTTGCCCAGCCACATACATTGGACAAACTAGCAGGAGAATAAATGCACGCATCACAGAACACAAGAACGCAGTCAGATAAGAAGAAAAAACTTCCTCCCTTTTCCAGCACCTTAAAGCCACAGGACATGAAATTGATTTTGAGGGATCCAAACTTATCTCCAACACTGAACACTTCAACAAGAGAATAATTAGGGAAGCCATCGAAATAGAGAAACACCCCCATAACATAAATAAACGGGATGATACTTCCTGCCTACCAGACATCTGGAAACTAGCCCTAATCAACAAACGAGTCCCAGCCATGAAAACCAACACCAGACCCAAAATAACACATGATGCCACCACCAATCTCCCTCACCAGACTCAAACCCAAGCCCACCCCACAGACAAAAGGCAACCACCATCCAGAAAACAGACCATGGCTGCAACACCAGCTGCTACACCCCCCTCCGACCCTCAAACTAAGCAAACTGACACACGCTATAAACACATAGCCAGACCTCAAACTCAGAGCCAAACCAAGGCCCGGAATGCCACGTCACAGCCTTCCACCCAGGATACTACATCATAGAACTCAGGAGATTACAACACAAAACCTCAGGAGGTTGCAACACAGACAACGACCCAGGAGATTACAGCACAAGACCCAGGATATCACAACAATAAAACTCAGAAGGTCATCACACAGCCCACTACCCAAGTAGCTACAACACAAAAGGCTGAAGGACACACAGCCACTACCTCAGCCACACAGGCTCTTATGAAAAAGCCAACCAATCAGCAAACATCAACTCCATCAACCAATCAAGAAGCGACAACACAGCCAACAACACAGCCAACCAATCAGCAAACACCAACTCCATCAACCAATCAAGAAGCGACAACACAGCCAACAACACCGCTTACAACAGAGCCAGCACACCACACCTCCCCTCCAGTATTTATAGAGAGAAGGCAGCTCAGATAACGCTTTGCTGGCACAAGCACAAAGCCGAAGACACCAGCCTGAAGATGGCGAGTGGGATCTCGTCGAAATGTCACCAAGATACTCTCAATCTTACACGGGACAAGACCAGAATACACCAAGACCTACATATATATATATATATACATATATACATATACATATATATATATATTTATGAAAGAGTTATCCTTTTTTATAGCTTATATTACTTATGCTATAGTGGGTTAAGTGGTCACACTCTTTTTTTTAGTAAAGTTGCTTGAATATCCATTTTATTGGAAGATGTTGTATAGGGAGTTGGTTTTCTTTTCTGGTGCTATGGTTGTTGCAGTGCATTTGTTACTTGTCTAAATAATGTTCTTACACAGTAATTCTTGTGAAGATTGGGTTGTTAAGAGAAAATTAAAAAACAACATTATTTAAAAATTCCAGTCTGGCTATCAACTTTTGAAGCTTTTTTATACCCAGTAATATATAAAATGGAACAAACAGTTAGATATGGTGAAATATTGAATGGAAAGGGTGAACTTAAATCTATGCAAGAACTAGAAGAACAAGATATAAGGACGAATTGGTTTTCATATGTGCAAATACATTCTAGATATGATAAAGACTTTGAAACAGAAGGTTTTTATGATAAATTGACTGGATTAGATAAAATTTTGACAGGTACTGATGAAAAGGTGATTAAAAATTATTATTAGAGGTTAAATTAGAAGAAGAACAAGTTAAAGAAACAATAATTGCTTGGGGGAAGAATTTTGGATATGGGATTGATTTAGAGAAAGGGCAAAAATTGTGGTCTCAAAATTATAAAATGACAATGTCAACAGCATACAAAGAAAATTTGTATAAGATGTTTTACAGGTGGCACTTACCCCCGACACGAATAGCAAGAATGTTCAAGAATAAATCAGAGAAGTGTTGGAAATTTCATCAGATACTGTGATCATACTACCATATGTGGTGGACGTGTGCAGAGGCTAAAAGATACTGGACTAAAGTCCACACATGATTGGAAAAAATGACAAAAAAACATATAGCCTTTAAACCAGTGATATTTTTATTGGGCATTTTACCGGAAATATATAGTGGAGAATTGAAATATTTGATTGTAAATGCAGCTAGAATTGTATTTGCTAAAAATTGTAAAAATGAGAAAATTCCAATACAGGAGGAAGTTATTAAGAAAATAATGGAATGTGCTGAAATGAGTAAATTGACATTTGAAATTAGAGAACAAGAAGACAAACAATATTACAAGATATGGGACCTATTTTATCAATGGTTAGAAAAAAATATGGAAATGAAATATCTTAGAGGATTTTACAATATAAGGATAATAGAACTGTAGAGAATATAACATAAAGATATATTATTATTGAATGGATTTATGATGAAGCAATGAATGTTACAATATAAATTAACTTAAAATGTTGAATATCTCGCATTGAATGACGGAAAAATAATAATAGTCAAATAAATGATTAACAATGAATATATATATATATGTGTGTGTGTGTGTGTGTGTGTGTGTTAGATGGATAATATGAGAATTTATACAAATTATAAGTGAGGACTATGGAGATGAAGCACAAAAGACTTGTAACCAATCGACATGCTGTATGTAACTGGAAGATGGTTTTATGTTTTATGTTTTGTTTGTTTAAAAAATAAAAAATCTTTTATTAAAAAAAATGGGTTGTTACTTTGGTAATGGAGCACTGGATTAGTGTGGGTTGTTTTGTTTTTTTCAATAGACTTGTGTTTCTAATTTGCTATATTTCCCTCTGCTGATGAGGATATCCAGGAATGGTAGTGGTTTTTTCCTTCCCTTCTAAATGTTATTCCTCTGAAAATGTTATTGATTGTTTCATGTGTCTTTTGTAGTTGTTTTTTTTATTATGAGGAATGTGTCATCTACCTACCAGATCCATACCTTTGGTTGTATTTGTGAGAGTGCTATAGTTTGTAGATGCTATATTACAGTCTCTGTTATGAGTCCTGAAAATGGTGATCTCATGGATATTCCTCCGATTTGTTGGTATGTTGGTAGTGAGGCAGAGATTGATGCGGTCCATGATTCAGGTATTTTGATCTTGTGTATTTAGTTAGGTTGGATGTGTTGTGTTGTGTAGTACTGCTGATATTGATTCTTTTGCTAGTTCTGGATCAATGAGATAAAGGGTGTGTGATGACCTGGGGCATGGCACAAAGGGAACACAGTCAGATAATCAGTAGGGGTCCCTTTATTAGCTCCAACTTTGCCCTCAATGTCCTGGTTACCTTCTGGCTGGAGAAAAACTCTCACAGGAACAACCTTTGGCTGCAGAGAGTCAAGTTCAAAATGTGGTCAACAAAAACTGTAACTATAAGTCCAATTAAGGCAAGATGAGATAATTAGTCCAGCAGGGCAGGAGAAGGAATTCCAGATGTGAAGGAACAGCCGTAATTCAACACAGTTGGAGGATGCCAGGAACACAGATAACCAAAGTCAACACAAGATAAACTCATGTTTGTTCCCAGCAGATCGCACTCAGAATTCATCTCTTTTAAACTCTCTTCCCAGGTATGGTTAATGAATGGAATCAGGGCCCCGTAAGCCACACAACCCACATTGTTCTTCCCTGCGTACCCTAGGATGAAGAGGGAGTGGGCCTGGGTCCTCCTCTGAACTCCCTCTCCTTTGTTCTACCCCTCCCCTGCTCTGCCCAGCCAGACTTTGCCCTTCCTCAGTTCCTCCAAAGCCAACAGAGCCACACTGCCACTCCCTGTCAGCTGTTCATCTTCCTCCTTGGATTCAGACTCCGACAGGGGCATGACAGGGTACTGTGACATTGAATAAAACTATAATTTCATTTTCTATTTTTAGGTCTTATTTTCTAGAGGCACTGTGATGGCATGTACATACAACAATTTGTTAGCAGCTCCAATTTATCTTCTTTTTTTAATGTATTATTGTTTAACTTTCGTTTGGTTAAATCTTTTTATTTTCCATTTGTGATTCATTAATGGTAAAAACTGGAGCTGGAAATAGTTGGTTGTTTCAACAATACAAAGATCTAAAGCAAACCTATAAATCAGCTATACAATATTTAGAGGCAAAAAAGATAAAGATTGTGAAATGTCTTCATAGTTCTCATATTTGAATCTTGCTGAAAATCAATGGAAAGTGGAAAGATTTTATTTATTTATTTATTTAAAACATTTATATAGCCATCCTAAATTCATCATATTCAACTCAGAGGGCCTGCCAATTAACACTTAAAACAATGTCAATCAATAATTGAACTAACATAATGCCATACTGAATTTATTAAAACCATAAACATTAGAAGTCAGCAGATTATGATTTCTAGTCTTACCTAGCCAGTTTTCATGTCTAAGGTAAATTTGGGCCAGTCACTTTTTCTCTCAATCCAACCCACCACTCAGGGTTGTTCTGGGAAAAATAGGAAGAGTTATGTCAAGTGCAAAGGATCAGGACCATTAAGTTGCAATTCAGAAGGATTTATTACTCAAGCCTATGAACAAGAATCTAGTCAACTAAAGTTGAAATCTGAATCGGCACCAGATAAGGGTCAAAGGAATTCAAGGGGCTAGACTTAGATCATTTGTTGCAACATAAGGACTCTGAGCTGATAACATGTTTAACTCCCTGCTCCAACTGTACCTGCTGTTCTCTGACAAGTAAGGTGTATTAGGTATTGCCATCTTTATAAAATACAAAGGCATGATATAAATAAAGTAAAAATAAAATAAAATAAAATAGGACATTTCTGATCTGGAAGAGTTCTTATGCATTTTGTTGGAACAAGAAACAAAATAGGTGGAAGAACAGAGGAAGTTTAGAGCTTGAAGAGTTTTGGAAGGAAGACTGGGAGGGTATTCAAAAGCATGAAGAGAAAGACATTTGGAAGCTATTTCTTTGGGCAAAGCAAGTGTTACAAAGTGCTGATTTAAAGGTTGTCCAAATTTATGCTCCTGCCATATTCACTGTTGTCTTATTTTGAAACTGTAAACAATATAAGTATTGATTTTGCATTCAATTTACAGAAATGTGTCATGTTTAACTTTGTACCATGCAGCAGTTGTGTCAGCACCTGTTCACTCAAGGATTCAGTGAAAGATAAAATTTGACCAAGGTTGCCTAAACCTTTGCATGCCACTCTGTATTAAGATTATTTAAATAAAATTAATATAATGAAATCTAATATGTTTAATAACATTTTATTTGTCACATTGGAATTACAATACAGCTCACTTACAACTTTTTCAGGGTTTTGGGTTGTATGCCATGAGCATTCGAATTAGACTGTTTAAAGAAATAAATCAATGGGATTGTTTCATAGGGCATTGTGGAAAAATTGGAATATTTGCCACTTCCAACAAATGCATTTGTGGTTTATGGGAAAGCAACTTCAGTAAATAAGATTTTCCTTTCTTGACCCAATTTTTCAAAAAAATGCCTTTTTAAAGGATTTTTTTTTTAGCAAAATGCTGCATATTGTAATTCTATTATGAGCATTAATGAATGTATTGAACACTTCTGCTTATTGCAATGATCTCCAAAGCACCCTACTATTAACTTCTTTTCGTATGGAAAATTAGCCATTTATTCCAATTCTATGTTTTGTCTTATCTATTTTTAAATCCATATTTGGACTTAGCTTCCACCTCTTGGGTAACACATACCCTTAATAGGGTTTAGTAAAGTATTATATTAAAAAGCCTTTGTAAAGTCTCAATAAATTATATTATACTTCCTTCCAAATCTGCATGCATTTTTTCTCTTTAACATATTTCTACTGGGTTCCTCCAAGACAAGGTTAAAGAAATTAAAGAAGCCTTTCTTTATCCTTACTTTATTACACTAATCAAGGAGCTTTTTTAGCTATTTCTTCTTAATTATTTTCCCACTCCCCAATTATTTTTTTCTTATTGATTTAACTCTGCTTCCTTTATAACTTCCTGGTTCACTTTTTAGAGAGAAAGAGACAGACAGAGATAGTATTCACTATCCTTTAATTCTCAGGATACAAGGTTTGAATGATACATTGCATAGCTCCGTTGGTTGCTCAGCTACTTTATTCAGTATCCTCTATAAATTACCATCTGGTTATCGTTTAATTTGTTATTAAATTCTATTACAAGTCTTTCATATTTACAACTTTCATGTATTCTCCATTTTCATAGTATATTACAGTTGATATATAGCAGCTTGTCCTAACAACTTTATATAAGTGAGCATGATGTCCCTATGTCAGAATACTGATTATCTAATCTGGCTAATGAAATGTCTGCAAGAAGAAAACCAAAATCACACAACACCAAAACTAATAACTCAACCTTGAACTTCATATATTTTCTGCTGTTACAAAAAGAACTTCCTAAATTAAACTTACCTGTTCAAATGGAACTCAGCTTGATCTTTTCACAAGAAAATGACAATAAAGTTATTATTCTGTTACATTATATTATATTCTGTTCTGTTCTATTCTAATCTTTTAAGAGCAATATGAGAAATGAGCATCTTAGCATGTGGACCAGATATTTCACCAGGGAACAAGATAGCAGTTATAGGAACCAGAAACTAAATGGCAAACCACAAAATATTGTCAAGAAAATTGCAAAACCCTGTCCAGGTAGTTGCTGGACTCAAAACTGACTCCACTAATCCACTCATCCATTCTTCCATCACTACCTCTTTTATTACTATCTCCTGCGACTGGTCTTCCAACAAGCAGCCCCACACAGTTGGGATGAGGAACCACTGCGATGGTTCTGCCCCAGACGTCTGATGGACCCTGAAAGGTTCCAGACGGAACTGGGGTTTTTGCCTGCCTCCCTTATCCATAGCTCAGCCGAGGTACTGGCGGCTACCTGGCAACAGGCTGCTGCTGAGGCCCTCAACAGAGTTGTCCCCTTGTGTCCCCTCACTCGTCGCACATCCCAGACGGCTCCTTGGTTCACGGAGGAGCTTAGGGAGATGAAGCGGCGTAGGAGGGGGTTAGAGAGCAGGTGGAGGTTGACCCACTCCGAATCTGACCGAGCCCAGCCTATATTAGGACTTATCTGGTAGCTGTGAGGGCAGCGAAGAGATCATATGTCTCCGCTCTCAAAGCATCCGCAGATGACCGCCCAGCTGCCCCACTCCCTCTTACATCGGGGGGTGGGGTTGGACCCTATGCAGGGTACGGCTGAGGAATTTGGTCAGTATCTGTTGGATAAGATCGCTCGGATTCGGGAAGGGTTGGACTCTAATTTGCAGTGGTCTGAGGAGGGAGGTGCAAGAAGTCCAGCCAATATCATCTGGGCTGACTTTGATCCTGTTTCTGAGGATGAAGTGGACAGGATTATGTGATGTTTGAGTTCCACCACATGTTTGTTGGACCCGTGCCCTTCCTGGATTGTGTATGCCGCCAGGGAGGTCACGTGTGGTTGGCTCTGGGCAGTAGTCAATGCTTCACTAAGGGAGGGCTCTTTTCCCACTGCCTTGAAAGAGGCGGTGGTGAAACCCCTCCTGAAGAAGCCTACCCTGGACCCTGCCATGTTGAACAACTTTCGTCCAGTCTCCAACCTTTGTTTTTTAGTGAAGGTTGTTGAGAGCATGGTGGCTCAACAGTTTCCACTTCTCCTGGAAGAAGCGGACTATCTAGATCCCTATCAATCGGGCTTCCGGCCCAGGTTCAGTACAGAGACGGCATTGGTCTCACTGGTGGATGATCTCTGGAGGATGCGGGACAGAGGATTTTCCTCTGTCCTGGTCCTATTAGATCTCTCAGCAGCTTTTGATACCATCGACCATGGTATCCTATTGTGGCGCCTTGAGGGGTTGGGAGTGGGAGGCACAGTTTTGCAGTGGTTCTCCTCCTACCTCTCAGGGCATTCGCAATCGGTGTTGGCAGGGGGGCAGAGGTTGGTCCCAAGGTCTCTCACATGTGGGGTCCCTCAGGGGTCGGTCCTCTCACCCCTCCTGTTCAACATCTATATGAAGCTGCTGGGTGAGATCATCTGGGGTTTTGGGGTGAGGTATCATCAGTATGCTGATGACACTCAGCTATATATCTCCACCCCAAACCAAATCAGTGATGCCCTCTCTGTAATGTCCCGTTGTCTGGATGCGGTACTGATCTGGATGGGCAGGAACAAACTACAGCTCAATCCGGCCAAGACTGAGTGGCTGTGCGTATGGGCATCTCGCTCCAGTGAACAGATTCCATCTTTGGCCATGGGGGGGAGGTGTTGCCCCCTGTGGATAGGGCATGAAACCTGGGGGTTCTCCTGGATTCACGGCTCAGTTTGGAGGAGCAGGTGGGAGCCGTGACCAGGGGGGCCTTTGCCCAGGTTTGGCTGGTTCACCAGCTGCGCCCTTACCTGGATCAAGATGCCCTTCGCATGGTCACTCATGCACTTGTTACATCCCAATTCTACTACTGCAATGCTTCTATTAGGACTGCCCTTGCATACCATCTGGAGGCTCCAGCTGGTGCAGAATGCGGCCGCGCAGGTTGTGATGGGAGTTTCCTGATACTCCCATGTTATGCCCCTCCTGCGCGAGCTACATTGGTTGCCGGTTGCCCTCTGGGTGCGATTCAAGGTCCTGATGTTAACATTCAAAGTCCTTCATGGCATGGGTCTGGGGTACTTGTGGGAGTGTCTCCTGCCGATATCAAATACCGATCACCCTGTGCGAGCACACAGGCTGGGACTCCTTGGGGTGCCGTCCACACGACAATGTTGGCTGGCGGTGCCCTGGGGAAGGGCCTATTCTGTATTGGCTCCTGCCTTATGGAACCAACTACCCGTTGAGCTCCGGCTGGCTCCCGATCTCTCCTCTTTCCGACGCGATCTAAAAACCTGGATGTTTTTACAGGCTGGGCTGGACTGACCTCATGGGGGGAGGGGGGATTTTAATTTGATTTTAATTCGGTTTTTATAGTTGTATTTGGCTTGTCAGGTTTAATGTCTTTTTAAATTATTTATTGTTCTATGTTTTTATCTGTGAGCCGCCCCGAGTCCTTTTGGAGAGTAGTGGCATACAAGTCAAATAAAAATAAATAAAATCATTCTATGGAGGCTCCTTCAGCCATTTTTAGAGCTTGAGAGGATATGAATAAAATGCTGAACTACTTGAGCATAGAAGTGAATATGGTTGTGGAAATGAAAAAGTGTGGAATGAATATTGTTAAGTTTAAATCTTCATGCTTTTTCTTACCTTCCTTTGTTAAACTCTCTTTAAAAAAAGAAAAGAAATCTGCTTGCAATTTCAGCCCCAATATTATTTTAAAAGATTGTTAGATTTAATGAAAATTTTTCTTTCATTAATAATGAGCACACCACTCATCTCTTTCAATCAAGGAAGAGTATTTGAATATCTGACATAATGTCATAATTGCATTAATATTTTGTCTTATTTTTCCTTTTAATTCACATATGAATTGTGAAAGTCCTTACATATAGCACACAACAGCATTTTGCAGAATTATCACACTTTTTTTCCCTTCCATAAGGATCATCTGTTAAGAAATTATTGACAAAACCAAAGCTGCTCAGAGTGCAACCAAAATTATCAGGAAGTTGAAGGGATTGATTTATAAGGGAAGATTAAAAAGGATGAATCTGTAAAGCTCATTAAAGAAAGCAGAAGAAATTCCTACAAACAACATTTTGAGGAAGGGTGAAAAATGGCATAGGGACCTAAAAGGAAAAGAAGGGAGAATGACTAAAGACTTGAAGATACATAATGAAGCTCTATGTCACAAAAGTGTCAGATGACTCCATCTATTTAGAAAATAAAAATTATAATTTGAAAAGGAAAGGAGTACAGCTTATGATATATTTAGCCATAACCGTGGTTGAATAGTCTGTCCTGCTTGCAGTTATCTCTGAAATGTGGTAATGTTAGTTCTGAGAACTGTTTTCTCTGTACATTTTTTGTACTTTTGTGTCTTATCCATTTAAAAACAATACCACTTTCATGTTTCCTACAGAATTGTCTCCTTCTCTGATAACATCATTTCTAACTCCAATACACAAATTTATCAAAAGTATTGCAGAGATCCAAATGTTGATCAACTTTCTAACAAAGTTGCAGCAGTTATTTCTAAAAACAAAAGAGTTTCACTTAAAAAAGAAGAAAGAAACGGGAATAACCAACAAATAGTGCTCTTGCTACAAATAAAAGTATACACATGGAAACCCTATCTTTGGTGTGGATATATATTCACTGATTCTCCAACCCTATGCCCAAATTTGGGCAGAAAATACTGAGAATCCTCACATAGCACTATTCATTCTCTGTGCATGTTTTTGGAGTAATCATTTTGATTTACACCTTCACTGTTGAAGAGGGTTTTCTTTAAAAATGTTTAAAAATTTTATAATACATTTTTTCTTATTTCTATGGAATGTTTTTCTGAAAAAAATATTAAGTAGTTTTTAGGTTGCATTAGTTTGAAGCATCATTATTTTGCTTCATTTTTAGTTCTAGGGTGCCTACCTATAGCTTTCATAGTCTGTCTTTAAGAAATCATATCTGTCCTGGACTATTTCTTTTTTCTAATTTTGACTGTTCTTGCTTTATTTTCATTATGACTGCTTCATAAATGTCATCTCTTTTCTTCTCATGTAGAGTTCCTCCAAAAATATATGATCTTAATAGGTAGCTAGAAAAAAATTGCCTTGTATTAGGAGAATCTGGCATTAGTAACTACCATGATGCCAAAAAAGGTGAAATCCATGTGGAACATCATCTTTTCTGCACAGTAATGCCTTTCCTACTGGCTTCCCAGGTGTACCACTTCTGCAGTGGTGGGATTCAAAAAAAATTACTACCGGTTCTGTGGGCATGGCTAAGTGGGTGTGGCTAGATGGGCATGGCCATGTAATTGGGTGAGTGTGCCATTTTTTTGCAGCACCAACCCCACCCCCAGCCTATTTTTTGGGCCTTCCAGACCTCAAGGGGGGCATTTTTGCACCTAGAAGGCTCCCCTGGGGCTCAGGAAGGAAAAAAAAACAGAGCATAGGAGGGGCCTGCAGCACCCCTCCATGCTCTGTTTTGGGGCCTTCCTGGCCTTAGAGGAGTCTCTGGGGGGGCATTTTTTGCTCCCAGGAAGCTTTCCTGGGATCCAGGAAGGTGAAAAATGGAGGGGGCTCTGCCCCCCTCCCTCCATTTTTTTCCTTCCTGGGCCTCAGGGAAGCCTCCTGGATGAAGCAGTAAGAAGTGAAGGGAATCCTGGCATAGCTATTCGTAGGAACAGCTGATTGTCAGGAGGTAAAAACAAAAGAAATACCTTAAAGAGTGACTGGGCAGGTGAGCATCGGGAGGATGGACTGAGTGAGCATCGGGCATCGGGCGGGTGGGGCAAGTGAGTGGCGACTGGGCAACCAGGTTGGGGGCATGGCCAGCCAGAAGTTACTACCGATTTGGCAACCCATGACAAATCCTTGCTACCAGTTTGCCCAAACTGGTGAGAACTGGGTGAATACTACCACTGCACTTCTGTCTCCACTAAGAGATAGAATATAGTTTATTCAGAACAAATTCACAAATGTTCTGACAGAAATTGGGAGAAATAAGAATTAAGAACTAAGAAGAAATTTCCTAACCATTAGAACAATTAATCAGTGGAACAACTTGCCTCCAGAAGTTGTGGGTGCTTCATCACTTTAAGAAGTTTTTAAGAAGAGATTGGACAACCATTTGTCTGAAATTGGTATTGGGTCTCCTACTTGAGCAGGGAGGGTTGGATTAGAAGACCTCCAAAGTCAATCCCAACTCTGTTATTCTGTTAAATAAACAATCACAGGTAAGAAGAACAAACAAGGTCAAGTTTCACAAGCTGCACTTGCAGCTATAACATTACAAAGTATAGGTTTAAAGGCAAAAACAAATAACACAACTCTGAAAGCCTTGAGATAAGACATAACCCAATACAGGTAGAAGGTTTTAAAAACAAATGACAAGAGACTTCCAGAGTCTGTAGAATACTGATCTTTCCAACAAATTAGGGAAGATGCCATGAAATTTAGAATTTGATGAAGGAATTTTTTTTTAAATGATTATTGTAGATAGTGTTTTTTTAATTATTAAATGCATAAGCATTCAATGTGTATTAAAACCATAAATCTAAAAGATTAAACATGAAAGCAAGTTCAGTACAATCAATATTAATATTTAAAATATTATAAAAACATGCATTTGTAACATGCATACTGAGGGGAAAAAGGGACCAAACACATTTTTGAGGGAAGTGTATTGTCAGATTGGAAATCTTGCAGGACTTCTCCCGCATACCACATAGCTGATTTCTGGCATGGGGAGATAATCATAAAATAACATCACTTAAAATAACTGAGCAGATTCAAGCAAAAGAAGCTGTTGATTATTTTAAAGATAAATACAAACCACAAAGGAAACCAAATATACCATACACGTCCCAGGATAATGTTGCAGGATCCAATCTGGGTTGGTAACTGGGATCAGAGGTTTACTCTCTAAGCTTTCAGACATGTGTTGGAGCACAAGCTGGAGAGAGAGACCCCTCCTTTCCCTGAGGATAGGCTCCAGCATGAAAGCTCAAAAGACTAAACCTCTGGTTCTGGTGACTGACCCAGACTGGATCCACAAATACAAACCCTTTACATTGTATGTAAAAAGTAAATACAACCAGTTAAAATCTTTTAATACAAGAATCATGAAATTCCTCTACACTGCACTGTTTAGTTAGTAGCTTGACAACCAAAATTTGAGTCAATTTGCAACACTTTTCAAGAGTAGGTCCTGTAGAACTAATTGCAATTGATAAGAGAATTATAATCAAGATATGAATAGCCATTGTCCAATCTGATTTATCTGGCACACCAGCTGTAATTGTACAAATGCCACATCCATCAGAGCAACTCTTGAAACAGGTGAGAGATCAATGAGCACTTTTAAACTGCAAGCTTGCTCTTTTTGTAAAATACAATCATATCCCAGAAAGACTTTACCTAAATCCTTACTCAGTTTTCTTCTTAATAGAAGCACTTCAGTTCTGTGAAGATTTATTTTCAATGTGTTTTCCCTCATCCAGGCTATTATAAAGTTTAAACAGCATTCAAAGGTATTTATGCTTTGCTACTTTGAAGTCAGATGATACACAACATTACAACTTGATATCATCAGCATACTAATGGTAGCTTACTCCAAAGTGATGAATGTTTTTCTCTGTTTCAATAGAAGTGAAACAGCATAGAATCAAGATAGGACCCTATGGGACACTGTTAGTTATCTAAACGCCAATCAGTTGTCCTTCAAGACCATATTCTGGCCATGCCCTGAAAGCAATGACTTGAACCACTGTAAAACAGTATAATCAAAACTCAGTACTTCCAGAAGGCCCATAGGCATACCATGCTTTATGGTACTGAGAGGATCAAAAGAATTAAGAGCAATGCTCCCCATCTAGTTACTGGCTATCTATGAGGATGGATACTCATCAAGGCAATCAAATCAATCTCAGTACCATATTTCAAATAAAATTATAATTGTAATGGATCCAGATAAGCAGTTTCAACCAAATGTAGAGTACTTGGATCTGTGATTCTGCTATTTCTCTACCATAGAATTTCTAAGACAGTCCTATAATTACAAATATCTTCCAGATTAAGGAAATTTTTTTCAATAAGGATCTTATAACTATCATTTTTAAACAGAGGGAGGCAGGGCTGGAAATATTTACCACATTGAAGGAAATAGTGATTGTTTCCCTTAAACATGGGGTCAGTTCCAACCTGATTGATTCATGTGAGGAAGGCAAAGGTTGGCCTTCATCTCTTTAGATATCATGACGTATCCTTGAGACCTACAAATTATAACAAATCCAGGAATTCAGAACTATTTTCCTGGAATATACTGGAGTCCAAATTAAAGTGAATTTAATTGGCTTTGCAAAGAAAGTGAATTGTTCATGGAAAGCTTCTCTTCCATATACCATTTTCCAATATTTTGTAAAAAGATGCCTTATAAAATAGAAAAGCATAGACAATCCATTATGTGCAGAAAGTGTCAGATCACTTCCATTATATTGCTTGCTACTTTGTTTACAGCATTTGGGATTAAACATCGTTTTTCTGACATTAAATGGCATAAAGATTGATTTGCATCAATTATTAGAATTAATGAGTTAACAAAGGTCCTCCACTTTCTGATTCCCCAATCTAGCTGAACAGAATACTAAATCCAACAATGTGTCGCTCCTGTTGGGACAGATCCAGATGGAATCAACTACCCCTGGGGCTCCGCCTGGCCCCTGACCTTCACACCTTCCACCACGACCTGAAAACCTGGCTATTCGAACAGGCTGGGCTGGGCTGATCTCCTGGGGGGTGTTAAATTTTAAATGGTATACTGGGGTTTTAACTTAAATTAGACTTGTGACTATTTAATATTGTTTTAAATTAATTTATTGTTGTGTTTTGGTTTTAATTGTGAGCCGCCCCGAGTCCTTGGGGATGGGGCAGCATACAAGTCTAAATAATAAATAATAAATAAATAAATAAATAAGATCCATAGTGATTATTATGAACATAAAATCCTGAGTTATTCTCTAGGCATCAAGGACAAGGATTCTAGGTATTCTATTGCCACACTAGAGAGCACTCTGGCTAGCCCTAAGACCAGAGGTGGTATTCAGCAGGTTCTGACCAGTTCTGGAAAACCAGTAGTGGAAATTTTGAGTAGTTCAGAGAACCGGCAAATACCACCTCTGACTGGAGATTTTACAGTATCCTTCTCCTGCCACGCCCACCAAGCCATGCCCACAGAACTAGTAGTAAACAAATTTGAATCCCACCACTGCTCAAGATGATTGTGCCAGCCACCCAATTACAGTAGGGAAGTGTTAAGGAGTCTTCATTTTCAAAATCTGAATAACTTCACCAGACTGAGTATCAGCTGGCACCACAGGAATTCACTGGAAAGAACACACCTGAGGAGACACAGTTGTAGGTTGATCTACAATCTGGCTAGACAAAGCTTCAAGCCAAGGAAACAAAGATCAAACAAACTTAAGGCATCAATTTGAAAGAAAAAAGTGTGACTCAGGAAACTAGTCAAGGGGCTTCAGAAAGGAAATTGTAGCTTAATAGACTGTTTGTAGTGATTAATGTTCTACCCCTACTGCATATACTGTATATATTCAATTCTATCTGTATGCTTCTTTGGAATATTCAGTTAAAACTTGAACTGGGCTCTGACCACTCTGGGAATCATAGCTAGTGTGTGGGTGTTTGTTTTTTGGACTCTCAACTCTAAAAAAATAGGCTTTCATATTTTCATTCACTTAGTCAAAGCTTGCATTTTGCAAAATGTTTATGTTACTACAGTTAAGGATTAACAACTGCAATAAATACCTTGTGTTTGTACCAGAAACTGGCTCTGCGTAAGTGTGATTGGCAACACGGAACACAAACACTCAAAATTGGCAGACTAAGATGGAGCTTTTGGTCAGTGAAATGGAATTCCTACAGACTACATTCAAGATTTTAAAGTAAAGGAAAAGAGAATTGATATATAAGCAATTTCATGAAAGGAGGAAAATGCTAAGAGGCATCAAAGAAAGACAGAATTGCTTAACTGTTTGGTTCAGTCATTTTCAACAAGTGCTTCACCAGAATATATGGGGAAATGAATAAAAGGGGCATATGGAACAGGAAAGACTGAAATCCAATATTGAAAAGAGAATATACATTTACTTTGAAAAAGGGTAAATTTCCAGGGATAGATAAATTGCATCTCAAGCATTGCTGATAATATGCATATAACTGTTTTTATGTATTTTTTTAGAATTCATAGACAAAGGCTGAAGTGTCCGAAAAGTGGAACATGATAAATATCATCCCTGTTTTCAAAAAGAAGAAAACAAGGATCCAGGATCAGATCAAGTGGTATAACATCAAATTTGTGTGTGGGGAATTCTAGAGTTGATCATAAAGCAATTAAACTGCAAACACTTTGACAACAGTGTTGTAATTATAAACCAGAAGGATTTGTCAAGTCTTGCCAGGCTAATCTTATATCATTTTTAATTGAGGATTTTATTAAAAAGGTATATTCCTTAATTGGTTGTGAGAGTATTAAATGTCATTTATTCTGATTTTAATGAAGCATTTTATACCCAGAAACCCACATTGTGATTAGTGGCTGGTTAAATTTGGGCTAGATAGCATGACAATTAAGCAGATAACTAGTTAGCTTAAAAAAATACTAAAAAAATAGTTATCAACAAAGAACAAAATGAAGACATCAGCTGGAGTATTAAATGGTTCAAATGCCAGTCTTTTACTTTTCAAGATCTTTATTGATTACTTGAATGACAAGAAGGAGGAAACTCTTATCAAAGTTACAGAAGGCGTAAAATGAGGAAGTATTAATATTTTGAAGAAAAAAATTAAATTCAGTCATAACAGGCTGGAGGTATAAACTGAAAATTATACACCAATATTTAACAAAGGCAAGAGAGCTTCTTGGAAATTAAAAGAAAAATCCAATGTATAAATGTAACTCCATCCATTTTGTTCAGCTATGCTCAGACCCCACATCAAGTATTATCTTATGGTCACTATACTTTAAAACAACTCAGTCCAATTGAAACAGAGATAGCCACAAAGTTGATCAGGGACTAGAAATGAATCCTATAAAGTGAATTTGAAAGAAATGGCAAGTTTAGTTTTGAAAAGAGAAGACTAAAAGTTCCCTTTTTTTGAAATCAGGCTTCATGTTTTGCATCTACATTGCTATTTTTCTCAGTCACTACTCTTACCTAGCAAGGATAGGTGGGTACTGTTGTGGTTCGCCAGCAGCCTGTGCAGACGGCAGCGAATCGGATAGTGGGGAAGAATGGGAATCTGGGAGCCTGAGGAGGACTCAGATGAGGGTCCTGTGTCTGATGCAGAGATGGGGCCAGGACCATCTGGGAGTTGTGTGCTGACTCCAGAGCCTCTGGAGTCTGGCAGCAGTGAGGGAGAGGAACAAAGGGAGCCTGTTCCCAGTGCGCATGTGTGCAGAGCTGTTAGAAGGCAAAAGCAGCTGAGACAAAAGGGGTGACTCAGGAGTAAGGCTTGGAGGTGATTGCCCCTTCCCTAAGGTATAAAGGAGGTGCAAAGGTAGAGAAACCTTTGCAGGAAGTAAAGTCATTTGCTCTGTTCGAATTAAACCTCGAAGCTCTGTGTGGACTTTGTACTTCGGTTGGTTTTTTTTCAGTTAATTAGGCATTTTAGTTGTTGGCAGCAATTCAAAGGAGATAAAGGTGGGTGCTTATCTCGAGGGACTGTTTGGAACTCATTATGGGCTGGGAATGAACATAATTCCCAGCATTGAAATAAAACAAGAGTTATTTTGACTAAGCGTGTGCTTAATTACAGTCTCAGGAAGCCTTGGTCAGAACAGGTACAATGTAGAGTGCTGTTATTTTCACCATTACTAAATGAATGACAATAGTTTATGGTGTAACAAGATATATTTAGAAAAACTAAATTACTGACATGAAAGTTCTGCAAAATTGACTATAAATAACATGTTGGATTCCAAGGTAGGACCCATTATCTGCTTTCCTTTCTGAGTCAGATATAGGAATAACCCGAATTCACATATCCACATCAATTGATGAATATAGATGTGAAAGTCTAATGCTTAACTTATGTGAAGAAGGTATTGTTCCTTAAACAGTTCAGAATCAGAAGCTTTGCCAATTTACTACAATATTCCAGGAGTGGTTTATAGACTGTGGGACAGAAAAATGTACACAACAGCAACTTATTCTTTCATAAGAAGAATTAATATGTTTGATAGATTTTTATGCCAAATATTTATCTTATAAGAAATTGCTTGGCTGGCAAGTGTCCTAAAGGGCGTATAATACTCTGGTGCAGAGATAAGCAATTCATAGTCTCACAACAACATAAGGATCCTGCACATGTGTATGTGAGTGTGAGATTTCATGTCAGCCCTGAAATGGACAGCCAGCCAGCCACGAGAAAACTGTCCTGGGGCTTCCACATGCATGCATGCTTCTTTGGAGCCTGCAGTAATAAACTTAGCATCTTTCCAACTATTACATCATGTGATGCCGCCATGTCATCATGGCAGCATCACATGACATATTGGGACTTTTTCCCCCTTTGCTAAACCAGGTGTAGGTGTGGACATTGCCAGCACGTGTTGCCTCTGGCCCATGAGCCCAGAGTTTACAGCCCTTTTCTAATCTAATAAAAAATCTCCCAAAACCTAAAACGTAAGAAAAGAACAAAACAAATGCAAACCTATTTTTCTTATTACTAAAACTGAAACCAGGAAAGGTAAGATATTAGGTAAAATAGTAACAAAAAATTACTGTTCATCTCATCTCCTCCTCTTCCTCCTCCTCCTCCTCCTTCTTCTTCTCCCTTTCCCTCTCCAACTCCTCCCCCCTCACACACACACTAATAATCAGACCCTAAATTCAGATTACTTGGACCCCACAATCTTGTATCAAAATATCTCTTAAGAAGAGAATTGGCCATTGATTCATATTTAAGAACTGTCACAGCAAGGCCCTATGACTAGGCAAAGGTACTTATTTTAAATGGATGTGAGTATAAGTTTCACAAAATCAATATAAATCATAAATAAAATTAGCAAGCTGAACCAAGTTTTATCTGCTCTTTTGAAATGACTTATGACTTTGAACTTTAAATGGACCAGAAAGTGCTATTTTCATATAATGAATTTTGTAACATAATTTCAAATTGGTTCATGCACACTGAAAAAAATTATTTATTTATTTTATTTTATTTGTCAATCACTTACAAGGTAATAGGTATAAGTATAAACATGAGTAAGAATACAGGAAATAGGTATGAATAAATGGGGACAATAGGACAGGGATGGGAGGCATGATGGTGTACTTATGCATGCCCCTTACAGACTTCTTAGGAATGGGGTGAGATCAATAGTGGATAGTTTGAAGTTAAAGGAATGTGGGTTTGAGGATGTAACAACAGAGTCAGGTAGTGCATTCCAGGCATTGACCACTCTGTTGCTGAAGTCGTACGTTCTGCAATCAAGTTTGGAGGAGTTAACATTGAGTTTGTATCTGTTGTGTGCTCTTGTATTGTTGTGGTTGAAGCTGAAGTAGTCATTGACTGGTAGGATATTGTAGCAGATAATTTTGTGTACTACGCTTAAATCCAACCATAGGTGGCTTAGTTCAAAATTGTCCAAGTCCAAAATTTCAAGCCTGGTGATATAGGGTATTCTGTTGCAAGCAGAGGAGTGTAGTACTCTTCTCGTGAAATACTTCTGGACTTGTTCAATTGTATTAATGCCCGATATACAGTGCAGATTCCAGACAGATGAACTGTATTCGAGTATTGGTCTAGTAAAGGTTTTGAATTCCCTAGTTAGCAATTCAATATTTCCAGAGGAGAAGCTTTGTAAGATTAGATTTACAACTCTTAATGCCTTTTTGGCTATGCTGTTACAGTGAGCTCTAGTGCTTAGATTATTAGATATGAGTACTCCGAGGTCCTTGACAGAGTGAGGATCATCAATGAGGTCATATCTGCCTAGCTTGTATTTGGTGAACTGATTTTTTTACCAATGTGTAGGACAGAGCATTTGTTGGAGATTTGGAGTTGTCAAATGTTTGACCATTCAGACACATAATCAAGGTCACTTTGAAGAACAGTAGCATTGTCGGTGGTGTTGAATAGTTTTACATCATCCGCGAAGAGGATGCAGTTGCTAATAAGGTGATCGCAAAAGTCATTTATATAGAGTATAAAGAGTGTGGGTCCTAAAACGCTGCCTTGGGGGACACCACTGTTGACTGGAGCAGGGTTTGATATAGCGCTCCCTATTTTACTATTTGTTGCCTGTTTGACAGGAATGCAGTAATTCACTTATGAAGGGATCTGGAAATGCCGTAAGAGTTTAGTTTTAACAGTAGTTTGTCATGTACCACTGAATCAAAGGCTTTGCAGAAGTCTATGTAAATTGCGTCTATTGCTTTACTTTGGTTGAGTAGAGTAGTCCATATGTTTTTGCACTGTATGAGTTGTAGGTTGCAGGACAATTTTTTCCTGAAACCAAATTGTTTTTTGGGAGAGTATTTTGTGTATATTATTAATATACACAAAATCTAATCTCTATCAATTTCCAGGGCAATTAGAGAAAACTTTCCCACAGTTTATTTGTAAGATATTACCTCTTCTCTGTTTTTATTAAAGCAGGTTGTAGTCACTGGCATATATCATACTATAGATCATACTGGTTTTTTTTTTTACTTTTCTGCATTGACAGAACTAGAACTGATAATCTAAAGAAGGGGAAAAAGGGAGTCTGTGTGGGTGTTTCTGCATATCCACACAGACACATAACTGTTTGATTCTTCTCTCCTATGATGTTGTAAATGGAGGCTACATTTGATTCATTACATGTGAATATCTAATATTGGTGGCTATGGCTGTTAAATGCCTGCATTTAAGTTCCAGCTGCCTACAATTACTGTAGGCTCGAATCCCACCAGGCTCAAGGTTGACTCAGCCTTCCATCCTCTCGGGGTAGGTAAATTGAGGACCCAAGATTGTTGGGGGCAATTAGCTGACCTTGTAAAAATGCTGCCTAGTAATAAGCAGGCATATACAATGGAATGAAGGCTATTGCTGAGCACACTGGGTTGTATCCCAAAAATTGTAAGCTGCCCTGAGTCTCCGGAGAAGGGCGGCATATAAATGTAATTAAAAAAAAAAAAGCTTCAGCTAATAGCTGAAGTCCACACATAGGCTTCCAGACTTTACCACAAAATACACCAAGGTAATAATAATAATAATAATAATAATAATAATAATAATAATAATAAATTAATATTAATTATTATTATTATTATTTATTCGACTTGTATGCTGCCCTTCTCCCTAAGGACTCTGGGCAGCGAACATTAAAACAGCACAAAATTTACATTAAAAACAGATTAAACATAACAAGTCAGAATAAACATTAAAACAATTAAGAACCCCCCAGCCGGGTCATTCCAGGCCAGCCTGTTGAAACAACTGGGTCTTCAGGTCCTGGCGGAAGGAGCAGAGATCAGGGGCCAGATGGAGATCCACAGGGAGGTAGTGCTAAGGAATGTGCAGATCAATTTGAATCTGTTCTGGGTCAGTTTTACATTTTCTCTTATTTTATTCTGTCAAGAACAGAGCATTAATCTACATATCATAATTTACAACTACCATTAATGAAATATATATTACATAACTTCCACTAACTTCAGAAGTTTTGTATTAAACTTTTAATAATAAACATGTCTAAAATTCAACATTTTTTCCTGGGCCAGGAATCTTAGGAGGCTCTGGGAACTAACTAATCTTTGGGATGGAAGACCTTCAGACAATGTAGGGCTAGAGATTAGAAGGGGATAAAATTAAAAAGAATGGATGAAGGCAATGACAACCAATTTCATTTTATGAAAATAGATTAGATTAGATTAGATGATTAGATTAGATAGATAGATAGATAGATAGATAGATAGATATAGACAGATGATAGAGATAGATAGACAGACAGACAGACAGACAGACATATTTTAACACACACACCCATGTATGAGTGTTTTGCCTGAATTTTTGACAGAGAATGACATATTAATGAAATCCATTTATTACTGCTAATGTGAGTGCAGTGAACTCTAATTTGAAGTTTGCTTCATTTCCCATTCAAATCTGTTGCAGATTCTTAAAAATCTTCTAAGAGATATAAATTATACTGTTTTTTTCTTCCATGAATTCATATGAAATCTGAAGTTAAATATAGAGAAAATCAATATGTGTTCAAGGCAAGATGTTCTCCTGACTCTAATTCTGACCTTTATTCATTGATTAGTTCTTCTGTCAGGACCCTATGTGTATACAACTCATACAGACTTTTGTAGAAATGCCAAAGAAATATACCAGAATATCTGCAGGATCCTTCCCTAGTTCTTAATCATAACAAGTTTATTTTATTATATTTATTAATAATATTTTTATTATTTGCTTGACACTCTTATAAATGCATATTAGTTACATTGCTTTTGTTTGTCTTTTATTTGCCTTCATTTGTAGAGTTCTTTTTAATTTGGGGGTTATAGGGGCTTGTTTTGAAAGGAGGAGAGAAGTAATGAAATTTAAGAAAAAAATTGTTATAATGAAGATTACAAATATAATGAATAAAATATTTTTAGAAGTTTCTCACAAATACTCCTGAAAAAATACTTTAAATATGAAAGGTTTGTTCTCTCACTATTCTATATGCACTTATTTAATTAATTTTTAGAAAACATTTAAGAAGTATTATTGAAGTCCAATGTAGCTTCATTTCATTTATGAGAGTAGGAGGCATTGCATAATTGGGTTGGATGGATCTACCTGAAATGCTTTTATACAGTATACTCTTGATAAAAGTTTTGCACTGATTAAAAAGAAAATCAACAACAACCTCAAAAACATGAGTTAGTTCTAATTTGTGTATAAATTAAGATATTTTGGAACAGAATTTTACAAAAATCCAGTTTTTGGAGCCAAATTGCATATAATAGATACATATCTATCTCTATACTGTATGTCTTGAATGGTTTTGTGTATTCCAGTTTTGTTGTGTACTTATTCTGCAAGACAAGAATTTGTAAGTGCAGAGAGGCAATCAGATGTAAATACCCCTCTGGAAGATATTGTTTTGGCTGTTGAAAGTCAGAGCCCATTGGAATGTAGTCTACCATCAAAATGATATCTATAGGTTGCTATAGGTGTTTAATGGATTGGCAAGGAAGTATACTTATAGTTATTTTCATAAATGCAAGCTGTACTGGAGCTGGGACTCAAAGCTTCTCTTTGGCTATGATTTATCACTTCGGTTCAATTTATGGCCATTTACAAATATGCTAAACTGGCTGTAAATCAGCAAGAGACCATAAAATACTGGGTAAGTTTGTTTCACCCGCAACATCTACCAGATGAGTGCAAGACATTGTAGCCCCTGCCTTGGATAAAAGAAGCTGGGAAGAAGGAGACAGATCATCTCTTTCTTTCTCTCATCCAACTTGACAGACCTGGGCCTGCCATCTGCAGGGATGTTTACATCTCTGCTGTGATGGGAAGATTCCAAAAGGATATTTATCTTACCTGACAGCTGACCTCTTATACAACCTGTGGCTGGAAAGAAAGATTGAGAAGGATAAATGAGTAATGCTCTGTCTTGCCTCCAACTATGCTTATATCCTCTGCAGTGGGGAAAATTGGATTTTATGATTCAACCTAATTTGTTTCCCCCCCTTCATTGTTTTTATTTTATTTTGTGGGTGTGGGTGTTTATTTTTATAGCACACTCTGAATAAATTATATTCATGGGTTGAACTCCAATTCCCAATGGATACATTGAATATTTCTCCTAAAAGGATAATAAATAGTGGCCCCTATATTTTAAAGGATTTCAATCCATAAAATCATGCATACGGATATCTTGGGTACACCTACATAGGCATTATATTACATCAGTATGTTAACTTCACATTTTTTCCATCTCTTTATCCTAATAACTCCCCCACCACCACAAAAGTCCATTTTTAATCCTGATTGGTCAGCTCACATTGCTCTGCTCAAATAAACCATTTTTGAACTTATACCCTATCTTCATTCCAGGAGTTTAAGTACTGTACATAGTAGTCTTTCCTCCGATTCTGTGTGGTACATTGCAGCTGGGGGTGGATTTGAATACAGGGCATTCCTGTCTTAATCCTGCATTGCAGCTGCAATACTCTCAACTTTACCTGTGGAATACAAGTAGGGGAAAATGTTCCTACCTATTTGAACAGGGGAGTTTTCTATTGACATTGTTAATCGTGGAAGCTATGAACAGCCTAGGGAACAATGAAAGAGAAGGGCATCTGTACTTTCCCAAGAGTTTGGTAGGAGGAGAATGAAAAAAAAACTATTTCAAATGCTAATGAAGGAACAATGCTTTAAACCTGGACCAACCTGCAGATACTTATTGACTTTAATAAAAATAAATAAAAACAAATAAAGTACATACTGCATACAACTAAAGCTGTGAGATATGTGCCTAATGACAATGCTCCAAGCACAACAGTTATTACCTTATTGTGTTCAGAATATGCTTTCTGAGCAGCAATTGTGTTTTTGAAAGCCAGTGTCTCATAGAAAAGTACTAAGTATAAATTTTGATACCAAATAACTAGAAATATAGTGACACAGTGTTGAAAATCACATGTCAGTAATATAACAGAGCTGCATATTATCAACTATTCGGCAGCTATACACATATATAGCATAAACGTTACTTATTAGTCATAGATTATTAGATCTCTGTTAATACTAATTCATTTCAACAAAGCACTTCAGGCCACAAGTCATCCACAGTGCTAAGCTTAAGGCCTAAGCTTTGAATGATACACTGCTAATCCTCTTCCAGAATGTTAAACTAAGCTCTTGGCCAGTGGCATGGAGAAGCTTCAGTCTGGGTGACTTCAATACAGAATGTCTGAAGCATGCACCAGTGTTGGGTGGCCAGAGCTGAGGAAGAACTGAACCTTCTTCAAATACTCTTAATAAGCAAGTATTCCCTGAGCTTTCTCTCATTATGAAAACTATAGAAGAGAATGCTGAAGAGGCATCTGAAATGGAGTAAGGAGAGGTAATGTGGTTTCTTTACTTTGCGGATTGAGGGGATCACAAACATGAAATAGCTTTGAAGGGGTGCTTTGTTCAAAACTTTACCATTCTAAAGTGTCCCCTCAAAACTTTGAGGACTTTTGTATGTTATACCTTACAAGATATCTCCTAGCTATGATACAGAAAACAAAGGAAAATATATTTATGCATGTATTTCAACATGCTTTGTGCTGTTCCTTCTTTAAATTATCCACAATCAATTTATACAACCATTCTTTGAGCTTTCTCTATGTTTAACATAAATCATTTGTACCCTTTAATCTGTTTTGGTGCTTTATTAACAGGCAGTAATTGCAGGCTTTCCAAGTAAACCCATTGCTAATGCATTGCTAAGCAGGATGCTATACTTTGCCTTTTGTATTTCATAAAATGGATCTTCTCTGTTATGGAATGAAATAATATAAATCAAGAGACTTAATAATTTGCTGGACTTGTTTAACTTACGTATTACATATTTCTCTACCAGTATTTTCTATCTCGATGGTTAAAAAAATCCCCTTAAGTGCTAACAAGAGTATTCCTTTAATGCATTAACACATGTTACTGGAGTTATGAATCCTGTGTGCTGAAAGGTTAGTCTCTGTTCTCCTTATTAGTGTAGTTTGAAGTAACTGAGCTCATGATCCATGCAAGAACATACAAGAATTAGAAGTCTGAGCATGCAAGAATTAGAAATCTGAGAATTAAATTCACATTTAATTCACAGAGCCAGTTTTGGTCTAATGGTTAAGTCATCAGCCTAGAAAATGGAAGACCATGAGTTCTAGTTCCACTTAGCCATGAAAGCCAACTGGGTGACCTTGTGCCAATCCATCTCTCTCTCTCTCTCTCTCTCTCTCTCTGTCTCTCTCTCTCTCTCTCTCTGGATCATAGGATTGTTATATGTTTACAGCCTTGAATTATTTGTAAAAATAATAAAGGCAGGATACAAAAAAATAAAATTTAAATGTTTTTACTTTAAAAATTAGAACAGCAACTTTCTTTGGTACTTTGGTCTCAAAGTCAGTGTCAATGATTAAGCATTATCAGAACTGTGGAATAAACAAGGTCATAATTAATTTATACGTTTGCTTAGAAGGACCAAATCAGAACACTAAAATACCAAAACTTTGGATGAATCAGCCTTTTAAATAGATAGTGCTCTATTGGGTTATTATTTCAGATATATTTCATTATCTAAACAGAGAAAAAGAATGACCACCAATCAGCAAAAAATCAAAGAGACCTTCCTTCCTTCCTTCCTTCCTTCCTTCCTTCCTTCCTTCCTTCCTTCCTTCCTTCCTTCCTTCCTTCCTTCCTTCCTTTCTTCTTTTCCAATAATTCAATAATACCATATTGAATTCTATCACTGAGGGGTGCATTCATTCTCAATTCTATCTTGTACTGAGAATTCATGAAGTAAATTTAAATTTTGCTTGCTGTTTTGGTTCTAGCATTAAATGTGCAGTGTAATATGGACTTACTCTGCAGTAATCACAGAATTATATCCATTTCTCATTAGAATAACTTCTTTGGCATCAAAGGATATCGTTTAAGAGACAGTTGTATTATTTGATGTTCTTCTTGAACTTGTTTCCAATCATTCAACATTGCTATATAAATTAAAGAGTTCATTAAGTAGAAGTACAGCACGGAGACAGCCTTGATCGCACTTGTGGATGATCTCTGGTGGGCCCGGGATGGGGGGTCTTCCTCCATTCTGGTGCTTCTTGACCTCTCAGCGGCTTTCAATACCATCGATCATGGTATCCTTCTGAGCCGGCTCAGGGGGTTGGGAGTGGGGGGCATTGTTTTACAGTGGTTCTCCTCCTACCTGTCTGACCGGACTCAGTCAGTGTTGGTGGGGGGGCAGAGATCAAGGCCTAGGGCCCTGCCATGCGGGGTTCCTCAGGGCTCCATCCTCTCCCCCCTCCTCTTTAATATCTACATGAAACTGCTGGGTGAGATCATCTGTCGACATGGGGTTGGGTATCACCAGTACTCTGATATACCCAGTTGTACATCTTTGCCCCCGGTCAATCAAGTGAGGCCGTTGAGGTGATGTCCCGGTGCCTGGAGGATGTGAGGATCTGGATGGGGACTAATCGGCTCAGACTCAACCCTGACAAAACTGAGTGGCTATGGGTTTTGTCCCCTCGGGGTTCAGTTGATTATCCAACTTTAGTACTGGGGGGAGAGAAATTGCTCCCCTCAGAATGAGTTCGCAACTTGGGAGTCCTTCTGGATCCACAGCTACAATTTGACCACCATCTTATGGCTGTGACCAGAGGGACCTTTGCACAGGTTCGCCTGTTACGCCAGTTGCGACCCTTCCTGGACCGTGGGGCTCTTCACATGGTTGCTCATGCCCTTATCACCTCTCAATTGTACTACTGCAATGTGCTCTACATGGGGCTGCCCTTGAAGAGCACTCGGAGACTCCAGCTGGTGCAAAATGTGGCCATGTGAGTGATTATGGGTGCACCTAGATGTGCCCATATAACATCTACCCTCCGTGAGCTGCATTGGTTACCAGTGGTCTTCCGGGTGCAATTCAAGGTGCTAGTGACAACTTTTAAGGCCCTTCATGGCTTAGGAGCGGGATACCTGCAAGACCGCCTCCTGCGACCTTATGCCTCCCAGCGCCCAGTTAGATCTCACAGGGAGGGCTTGCTCCAGATACTGTCAGCCAGGCAATGTTGGCTGACGGGTCCACGGGCTAGGGCCTTCTCTGTAGTGGTGCCGTCCCTCTGGAATATGCTCCCCACGGAGATTAGAACCATCCCAAATCTACTTGCCTTCCACAAAGCCGTTAAGACCTGGCTTTGTCGGAGGGCATGGTATTGAGATCTTGAGATTTTGCTTTTCCCCCGTGTATGTTTTGGACTGGTATGAATGAGCTTCTTGTTTTTATATTGTACAGAAATTGTTTTTATCCTTTTGTACGTCGCCTCGAGTTCCCCTTTGGGGGAAGTGAGGCGGGATATAAATTTATTAAATAATAATAATTTAAAAAGTTGCAAATTTCCTACCCTGAACTCTTCATATAGCAGAAACTTCTCCAAAGAATATAAACACAGAACTATGAGAGCAAATTCTGACCATGGCAACAACAATAGCAGAAATATAACATCATGCAAGTCAGGCATTTTGCCTTGCTCTTTCTCTGTTGAGGTCTTGTTGAGTATTGTTGAGATGAGTATTGTCGTGAGGAACTCTTGCAGTAATTAGTGTTTGCCACATCTTCTTGAGTTGATCTTCCCTTTCCTCCTGCATGAAAAGATGCTTTGTTCATGTTTTGTGCATTGTACAATTGTAGAATATATGTTCTTCAGCAAAAACAATGAATCATGTTTATATGAAGAAATAAATAGAAAATGAGGTAGGAGTGTGATGATAGCAAAGAGTCTGTCCAGCAATATGAATAATAGAAATATATTTCAAACCAATCACTTTAGTACTAGTGGTAATAAATAAAGTGATAGCAGGACTGGAAATTTCTGGAAACAATTGATACTTTTGAAACTTAAAATAGTTTTAAAGCAAGTACTCACCAAATGCAAATGGCACATAGGGGACATTTTTTTTACTCTGTACTCTAGAAATGTTAAGGATCTTTTCCATGCAATTGGTCACCAAATAGCATGGCTGATGATGACATAAATGGTTACTGGGGTGGCAGCTCACACATTCTAGAACTAAACTGAAGTTTATGATGATCTTTTTTTTAGCCAGAATAATAGAGAAACATAAAAGAATAAGGTCTGATCTGGAACCAGTTCTCAGACAGCTTGCCACCTTGTGCTACTGAGCACAGACTAGGGTTTATGTGGGACTCTGAAGTAGAACTGGGTGAAAAGATCATAATTTGAGGATCTCTGTCTTGAAGTGATCTTAGTAAGATTCACCCAATGTTCATACTGACATTTTGATTGCTTATCAGATTTGCTAGAATTCTACCTGATGATCAAGGAGGAAGGAATGATACATTGAGTGCATTGTCTTATTGTAGATGCAGGCATGAAGGCCTGCCTGGAAACTGCATCTTCTTTTTCACTTTTTATTTGCTTCTTTTTCTTGCTCCCTTTCACAATTTATTTCTGTTCTTACCACATTCTGAAGTACTCATGCCTGACCATTTTTCTATATCACTCCAAGTAGAGAAGGGGAGAGATTATTAATATGCAGGAATCCAGGGGTACGTTAAGGGTATTTTCATTTGTAGTTAATTTTCCACTTCTTTTCTTCCCTTTGAGACTCAATACATCTTGTTCATGCTTGCATGATTCAGTATATGGTTGAGATGGAGAAGGGAATACAAAATAAATTTCTGCATCATTTTTTGATCCTTTTTATTTGCTTCACTCACCCAGCATTGCTTTCTTCCTTCACGGCAACTTGTTTTATTTTTTTAAACACACAGTAAAAATGGCTTGGTGCTAATTCTATATGGGGAGATTATATCAGAAGCTCAGGCAAACCTGAGAATGGCAAAACTACTTTAAACCGTACTTATCTAAAAAACCTCCTAGACTGCCCTGCATACTTAAAAGAACCCATTGGCTGGGTATGCATGGGGGGGACACATGTTAAAAATAGTTATGACCATACAATGGAAGCCCCACCACTTTTCACATGCATGTAAAATTGCATGTAGCTTCCATTGCATCATCACAGAAACCAACTTGAGTTTTTGCCTCCCTTCTTCATCCACCCCAGTGGGCTTCTTGGGAATGCACAGCTAGTCACATTTTTTTAAAAAAAAGTCTCTGCAACTCTATTTTGCAAAAGAGAAAATCCACAATTAGTCTTTCTACTTATTATCCAGTTATGTATAAACTGAACAAGAATTCACCTGAACTGAGTTGTGGTAACTAGTGTTATGTATGTAGGTTTGAAGTCATTGGTTTAGTTTGAACTGTTCTTGTAAAATGTTGGAAATGATTGGTTTAAAAGTGGGAAAACCCTGCACTCTGATTGGCTGGCAACTGTGGCTGCTGGCTATAAGTAGCAGCCACAGCCCAGCCAAATTGGGTCCGTTCTGAGCTGTAGTCACTAATAAACTAAGAGCTTGAAGCACTCCACGTCTGACTCTTCATGCAAACTTAACAACTAGCAATTATTGTGTGCTCTAGAATTGTAGAGTTAAGGAACAATGATGTTAAGAAGAACAACCCTTTTAAGATGAGGACATCCTTTAATAAAAGTGACAACTGATGCCCAGAAATAGTAATCTGGCTCCTGTATGTCAAGTTTAGTTAGACTCCACGCAATTTATTCTTCTGGATGAATACATATGACCACTGCAGAAATAACAGTATTGAGTCTGTTCTCTCACCACATATAATCATTATATGACTTTATGCTACATTTGCTGCTTTTATTACAGGTCTTCTGATTTGCATCTTATATATATGATGTTCTCTATTTTTCTCTCAAAAAACATCTTTATATTGTTTTATATACAATTTTTTTTCAGACTGCTCAAAAACTGTTATGCAGTATAAAATAAAATAATTTATTAAAGTTGATATCAAACTTATTATGCAATGTACTTCAGTAGGTTCATTAAATTTATTGCATGTCACACCAAGACTGACCTTCAAGAGCTTCATTTTACCTGTGGCCCCAGTTATAATAACTTCAAAAGCTGTTTTCCCACTGAGATTTCTTATGCAAACCTCCTGCAGCACCTTTGGCATTGATTTCTATGATTCTTGATTGCAAACATTCTACCATTTGGGAAGGGGGGGCAACTCTAAAGGATTACTTCCTTTCCTTCTAGAATATTCAATAATAAAAAAGAAACATCTAACTCCTTATTATATCTACAAAAGTGGATAACCCCTGCAGAATGATAAAGGAATAAAAGTCGACACCAGTAAATCATCAATTCAGTAAATCACCAGTAAATCACCAATTAATTACAGTCCAAGCTGCCAAGCTGAGATAATATTGCTTTAAAAAGAGATCTGGAGAAAGAGAAATGTGAAGTCCTATTTCCAATTCCATTGGAGACTGTCATAGAGGGCTCACCTAGCTAATGAGGAATGTCTCTTGGTATGTATAGTTTGTATGATTAAGAGCATGAATGTGATATGTTAGATTGCTCTAATGAAGCTTTTCAAATCTAGTAATAGTTTCCAGGTATTGTTAATGGAATTTATTGACTTTGCTCTAGTGCTGCATGAAAAGATCCTCATTATATGGAAACTTCTTGTAACATAAATTTGTAATATTAATAGTAGCCAGCCTGTCCAGAATTACAGTTTCATTAGCAGAGACTGCTGGAAAAGAATAACTAAACCACTGTTCCTAGCTTTATCTACATGAAGATTCTATGACAGGAGTCTTATAATGCTATTTAATGCCCTATCTGAAGCCATTCAGAAAGTCAGTCTATTTTGGCATGTTTTATGTGCACATTTTTACCTTTACCAGAGTTATGATACATGTACTCATCATATCTTATGAGCAAAACTAGAAGAGTATTATTACTTGCTGCTTATATGTTTAAATATTCAAGTTTTTAAAATTATTACATAAATTGACATTTTTCCTTAAAATCAATTTGATTAAGACTCAAATTACTAGGAAACATTGCTAAGACATTTTAAATCTAAAGCCAAATATTTTTTTAAAAAATAAGACAATATGAGAACATGAAAGATGTATAGACTCAAGGTTTTTTTAAAGAAGATATAAAATGTGAGCCATTAAAATCTTATCTAAAGCTATACAATCAACTTGTCATCTTGCTTAGCTATGATCTTTCTTAGGAAAATGATATCACTGTATAAGTCTCTTGACAAGCCTGGTATGTATACTTTGAACCTACCCTAGTGGTGGGTTTCAAAAATTTTTACTACCGGTTCTGCGGGCATGGCTTAGTGAGCATGGTGTGGCTTGGTGGACATGGCTTTGTGGGCATGGCAGGGGAAGGATACTGTAAAATCTCCATTCCCAGGTTACTGTAAAATCTCCATTCCCACCCGACTCCAGGGAAAGGATACTGCAAAATCCCATTACCTCCCCAACCCACTAACCTGCTTTCCAATTCTGTTCTCCTGTGCAGGGCAACAAAAGAAGACCAGCTGATCAGCTGGGACTCAGGAGGCAGACAATAGATGGGGCGGAGCCAGTCAGAGGTGGTATTTGCTGGTTCTCTGAACTACTCAAAATTTCTGCTACCAGTTCTCCAGAACTGGTCAGAACCTGCTGAATACCACCTCTGACCTACCCTGATTCTGATAAATGAACACTATATGATATGTGCATAGCTATTTTGATGATGAAATCCATTTGATCCCTGATGAGGTCAAAGTGTTAACCTAATCCTGCATAGATTTTTATCCGGTAAAATCACACTACTAACTAGAGCATACAAAACATTTGCTAGACCAATACTTGAATACAGCTCATCAGTCTGGAACCCATATTACATATCTGATATTAATACAGTTGAGAAACTCCAGAAATATTTCACAAGAAGAATTCTCCACTCCTCTACTCATTGCAGACTACCTTATGACACCTAGACAACCTAGAATTATGCCACCTCCAGTCCGATCTAAGTATAATACATAAAATTATATATTGCAATGTTCTACCTATCAATGAATACTTCAGCTTCAACCACATCAATACAAGAGCACACAATAGATACAAACTCAAGGTAAACTGCACCAAACTTGATTGCAGGAAATACGACTTCAGCAACAGAGTGGTCAATGTCTGGAATACTCTACCTGACTCTGTGGTTTCTTCCCCAAACCCCAAAAACTTTAACCTTAAACTGTCTACTTTTGACCTCACCCCTTTCCTAAGAGGTCTGTAGGGGGCGTGCATAAGCGCACCAACGTGCCTACCATCCCTGTCCTATTGTTTCTTTTTTTCTTATATGTATCCATTTCATGTATTCATAACCATGTTTATACTTGTACCTGTTATCTAATAATCTCTTGACAAAATAAAATAAATAAATAAATAAATAAAATTAATATTGTCTTCTATTCTCCTCAACGTGGATCAAGGCTGTTGAGTCCAGCCTTGCCAAACTAGGCTTCTCCCAGCTTCAGTACTCAAGATGGACTACGAGCTAGTAAGACAAACCTTGTGACAAAGAGTAGAGGACATCGAGAGCAGGCAGACTTAGGGGAAGCTCTGCTGTTTCTGGCTCCAGATGCCATTAGATGTGTTGTTGCTCCTGCCAGCTATCTTAATCAGTTGGAGTCAGCAAACCACCAGAAAGCTTACATGGTGCCATGCGCTTCCATCAGCCCATCCTGTATGGCAAGTATAAAAGGATACCATTGATGGAAAGACTCTGTTCCTGCAACTCAGGAGAGGTGGAGAGTGTGGATCACATGATCCTTAGATGTTCCTTTTACACAGAGATTAGGGGAAAAAAATTCTGCCAACAACTGCTAGGTATCCTGGCTGCTCCGATACTACCTACCTTCAGTGGCTGCTACAGGATGAACAGTCCATAACTACACCGCAGGTGGCTAGATGCTGCACAGCAGCACTGGGGATTTGTCACAAACATGTGTCTTCTCCACCATAGTTATGTTATATAACAAACACAACAAACCCTTTGCACTGCTTAGTTTTAGCGTTGAACCTACAATGGGCCACACAGTTTATGGATTATAATTTTAGTATAGTTAGTCCATGTATAATTGACAAACTGAATTTTATTATAGATTTTAGTTGTTATTTATTATTTTATACTAGAATTTTTAATTGTACATTTACTGAGCTTTTTTATTCGTTCTGGATCTCTAGTATAAGACTGTAATAAACTAACTGATTGATATTGTCTTCTAAATTTTATCCATAGTGCATTTCATCTGACTTATGTCTTCCTTTCATTATGTTTGCAAATGATCTAAGGAACTAATTAGCTCTTCTCTGCATCCCAGGAGTTTCATATATGTGGACTAGGGAAGTGGCACTCAACATACTTTCATAGAGTTGTTATGCCTTCAGCATCCCAAGAACGATTACAATATAAATTATATACACACCCATGCATATATGTGTGTGCATCTTCACAGCAAATGGTATCAGTGATTATGGTAGCTACAATCATAAAACATATTACATGGAAAGACTATACTTTAAAACCATCATTTAACATAAAATAATGTATAACAAGTCTGCCCAAAGGTTATGATTATGATGGCATTTTTGTTCTAATAAATCCAAAATAGAGAAGTTTGAGAAAAGTAGAAATGTTTCCATGCTGATAGAAGCTATACAACTATGCCAGAAGAAGTATTGTCTTCATAGAGTACTTGGCTGCGAAAATTAGTTAAAAATGGAAAAGAACTTAAAGAAAAAAGCATTTGGTTATTGGCCAATGATATGAAAAAAAAATAAATATTTTATCTTTTTTTAATCTTGTCTATCAGACATTGTAAGTAGTAACAATGTTACCATCTAAGTAATACTCATCTAAAAATGACCGTAAAATGGGAATTACAGTGATGAAATCCTTGTCTGATCCTTGGAGAAAAAGATCTTTGGAAATTGGCAATAAAAATTGTTAAGGAAGACACTGCAATATATTTCAAATATGTCAGATATTTTGTGAATATTATTGCACCTGTGTAAACCCATCAAGTATCATTGATAAAAGAATATTTAATGTTTTGGGACAAAAGTTGCCAATATCTCAAGTTAGCTGGGTGTGTTGAAAATATGATAAGAAAAATTAAGTAAATATTACATTAGGAAATGTACTAAAGAAAAATTCATGTTGAAGCTACTTCATCTATTTCATTAGCTTCAAAGAATGGGACAATGTTTTTATTCTATATAGCTCAGATTGACCTATTAAGCAAATACTTTAAAAGTCCTGGTACAGAAATCTGTTAATAATTTCACTCTATAAATCCTGCATACTAAATTATTTTTATACTTACTTTGCACATAGCCTTTTAAAAAATGGTGATAGAATTATGTTTCAGTAAAAAAAAAAGAGAAGTAAACTTTTGCCTCATAATTTAAAGATACATATTCGGTGTATAAGAGACTGTTATCAAGGAAATTTTGATGATATATTTCAAGAACTCTTAATTGTGTTGGATAAAATGTCAAACTAATAACTTAATGAAGATATATAAGGAGAATTTTCAATATTTAAAGCCTTGAGTAACCTGTTTCCTTTTAAGACTAAAACAATGTAGATTCAGCCTTGAACTGAATCACTTGGTGGCTTTTGGTTTCACCAAGGCTAATCAAATGTCCATGTAAATGCATCATGAGTGCAACTGTACTTTCCAACAGCTGCTATTGAAAGACATCCTGTCTTCTCTGTTACCAGAGGTAAATATACTGTAACATTCTCAGATCAAGGAGCCACTGATAATTTAAGAAAAAACTCTGAAAAAATTGACAAAGAATTCCATTCAAATCTGATCACCATTATTAACTACACAAATAGAGTTTTTCTAATCAATTAGCTCTTAATAAATTAAGCTTTTGTATATTCAAAAGTTAATTTGGAATAGAAAAGTTGTATGTTTAAAATATCTGCATGTGTCTTTATAATGTAGGTACAAGTATGTATATTTGTTTTCATAGATTTTCACGGGTAAAGGTATGTAGGTCTTGGTGTATTCGGGTCTTGTCCCGTGTAAGATTGAGAATACCTTGGCAACGTTTCGACGAAATCTCATCCATCATCTTCAGGCTGGTGTCTTCAGCTTCGTTCTTCTGGGAGAAGTGCGTGATCGTGGCTGTTTTTCCCTTTTAAACTTCAGAGTTGGCTGTGTTGTTATTTCTTGATTGGTTGATGGAGTTGATGTACGCAGATTGGATGGCTTTTTCCTGAGACCCTGTGTGGCTGAGGTGCTGGCTGTGTGTCTCTCAGCCTTTTGTGTTGTAACGACCTGGGTAATGGGCTGTGTGATGACCTTCTGAGTTCTATTGTTGTGACGTCCTGGGTGTGGTGCTGTAATCTCCTGGGTCGTTGTCTGTGTTGCAACCTCCTGATGTTTTATGTTGTAATCTCCTGAGTTCTGTGATGTAGTATCCAGAACTCAGGAGATTACAACATAAAACCAATAGAATTAATTAATATTACTCTTGATAACTCCATGGGATGTTATAATATCCAAAAATAATTTCAATTTTCCTCTCCAAGCTCCCAATCCTACAAGGGGCACTTACTTCCAAACAAAGAAAATTTTCATTTTTTAGGAAGATCGATGGGGGTCTACACAAGATCAAAATGCAATCCTATCAACAAAGATGTTAAAGACTGTCAAAAAACAGTTTGGTGGTATGCTACTTTACTACTACTTCTTAATTTTTAAAAGCTACCACCATCTTTTAAATAACATAGGGCAGAGAATCTTACAGGCACCAAAGTATAAATGGAAATATTGAAGGAATAGACAAATGTTTTAAAGATTGATTCACTTCATTTTCAGGATGAAATCCTCCATATTTTAGAATCCTAAAACCTCATTTTTTATAATAGAGAGATGTTTAATAAAGAAATTGGTAGATATACTAGTATTGACTTCTGCAGAAGAGTTTCACTTATATCTCTGATATAATCTTGCAGTCATATATCTAAACTGATTTATAAAATAGACTTTTTTTCACCCAAGAACACTTCTTTCCAGAGTTCTCAAAAATCCAAAACTTTAAGAATCATTGTAAAGAGTTTCCTGCAGTAGAAAAAAATATTTTGGTGTTTATCTGAGCACCTGAAAAATTGCAGTAGTCTTTCTTGCTAAATTTGAAAGCAAAACATCTCTGCACTATGAAAATATGCCTTGGACTCAAGGGAAGGGCAAACATTATAAATCTTTTCTTTAAAATCAATTACATAAAATAAGCTCTTTCATTGCCAAGCAAGAGAAAATTGTGTTTCTTAATAGATGGTGACAGGTGAATCAGTTTGATCTGAATAGTATTCAGTATAATTTTACACAGAGGTTTGACCATCTCAGGTCATGGCAATATCTAGATTAAGGAACTGAAGAATCTAACAGAAATTTCGTACAAAATGTCATGCTTTTCATGCATCAGCCTCTGTCGTCTTGTTCAGAAATAGACATGTATGCCTCATTAAACCAATTCTGTAATAACTTAAAACTGAAATAGCACTTCTATGATAAAGATGATTACCAATTTCTCTAATACTCTTAGAACTTACAATTTTGGGAGGTTAAAACCATACAAGACCATTGGCAGTATTTTGTATGTGTTTGTGTATATGCATGCTTTCAAATAAGACTCCTGAGAACTTCATAGTTATAGTTTTCTTGACAATATTTTTCAGATGCAGTTCTCCATTGCCTTCTTATGGCTGATAGAGAATGGCTGGGCCAAAGTCACCCAGCTGGTTTTTATGCCTAAGGAGGGTTAAAACTCATGGCATCCCATTTTCTAGCCTAGTATTTTTAACCACTATACCAAACTGCCTCTCAATGGAAAAAATTACAAACACAAAATCCAACCATATTGTCATCAGAATCAATACTTGCAAGGTAATACCATTCTTCAGAATATCTGAGCTTGCTTAAGCAACATAGAATAACTTGCAAGACATACACAATGCTGTTCCTAAACATTTCTGCTACTCATTCACTGAATGCTACCCACCCCAGAAGGGGGAGGAAATCAATATCTATTATATAACACATACATTCAGTAGTGTCTTTCTGAATGCTTTATTTAAAGTGGTTTAGAATACAGGTTATCTGAATGGTAGTACTCATGCAGAACTGGGACCTAATACTCAGATAAGACAAAGTATCCAGATCAGAAACAAGAATGTGCCAGCTGTAGAAAATAGTCCAACTTGGAGAAGTGAGGAGATAAGAAGGATTGAATATACAAATGGTGTATTAATTGCCAAAACCAACAACAGGGAAGTCAGCCACATTGTTCGTAGCCAGGGGTATCAAACTCAAGGCCCACAGACTGGATCCAGCCTGCGGGGTGCTTAAATCTGGCCTGTGGGGCCAGCCTGGAAATAGCAAAAGACTGGCCTGCAGTGCCTCTGCTGGCCAAAATGGGGCACGCACATGCCCCCTGCACTCCATTTTTGACCTGGATGGCCTCCTGCATCACTCTGCTAACCAAAATGGAGTGTGGACCCCTCTGGACAGCACCCCATATCCCACTTTGGCCAGCAGAATGCTGCAGGAGGTTGTCCATTCAGTCTCATTCCCCCCCGCCCGGCTCTCGAAGAAGTCTGATGCAGACCTTGAAGAAATCCAGTTTGACACCCTTGTTCTTAGCAGTAGAACTTGACATGTAAAACTACATCATTTGAAGTGCAGTAGAATTTATTATTATTATTATTTATTTAGACTTGTATGCCGCCCTTCTCCCTAAGGACTCAGGGCGGCAAACATATAAAAAGAGAAATATTTACAATAAAACAATATTAAACAGAACAAGTCTAAAATTGCTAAAAATATTAAAAACAATTAGAATTACGATAAAAAACAATACAATTAAAACAACCCACCCCCGGGTCAATCCAGGCCGGCCTGCTGAAACAGCCAAGTCTTCAGGTCTCGACGAAAGGAGCAGAGATCAGGGGCCAAACGAAGATCCACAGGAGGCTGATTCCATAGGGTGGGCACCCCCACAGAAAAAGCCCTAGCCCTGGGAACCGCCAGCCGACAATGCCTAACTGACGGTATTCCCAGGAGGCCCCTCCTGTGGAAGCTCACGGGACGATCGGAGTGTGATGCTGGCAGGAGGCGTTCCCGCAAGTACACTGGACCCAAGCCATTTAGGGCTTTATAAATTGTTACTAACAACTTGAAGGAGACCCAGAAGGCAACCGGCAACCAATGCAAGTCGCGCAGGAGGGATGTAACATAGGAGTATTGGGATACCCCATCACTGCCCGCGCGGCCGCATTCTGCACCAGCTGCAACCTCTGAGTAATCCGCAAGGGTAGCCCCATGTAGAGAGCGTTGCAGTAGTCGATTCTGGAAGTGACGAGTGCATGAGTGACCGTTCGAAGGGCATCTCGGTTCAGATAAGGGCGAAGCTGGCGAACCAGCCGAACCTGGGCAAAAGCCCCCCTGGCCACAGCCCCCACTTGCTCCTCCAGATTGAGCTGTGCATCCAGGAGGACACCCAGATTCCTTGCCCTATCCACAGGGGGTAACAACCCCCCCATGACCAAAGATGGCACCTCCACTGAACACCGAGATGCCGGTAAGAACAGCCACTCGGTCTTGGCCGGATTGAGCTGAAGCCTGTTACTCCCCATCCAGGCCTGCACAGCCTCCAGGAACCGGGACATCACCGAGAGAGCATCACTGATCCGGTCTGGGGTGGAGATATAAAGCTGGGTATCATCTGCATATTGATGATACCTCACCCCAAAACCACGGATGATCTCGCCCAGCGGTTTCATGTAGATATTAAACAGGAGAGGTGAGAGAACTGACCCCTGGGGCACCCCACAATTGAGGGGCCTCGGGGACAATCTCTGGTCTCCTGCCAACACCGACTGTGAGTGGTCCGAAAGGTAAGAGGAGAACCACCATAAAATGGTGCCCCCCACTCCCAACCCCTGGAGCCACCGCAGCAGGATACCATGGTCGACGGTATTGAAAGCCACTGAGAGATCTAAATGGACCAGGACAGAGGAAAAACCCCTGTCCCAAGCCCTCCAGAGATCATCCATCAGTGCGACCAATGCTGTCTCAGTGCTGTGCCCGGGCCTGAAACCCGATTGGTACAGGTCGAGATAATCAGTTTCCTCCAGGAACAGCGGAAACTGCTGAACCACCATACTCTCAACAACCTTCGCTAAAAAGCGAAGGTTAGAGACAGGATGATAGTTATTCAAAACGGTTGGGTCCAGAGCAGGCTTCTTGAGGAGGGGTCTCACCACCGTCTCTTTCAAGGCGGCAGGAAAAACCCTCTTACTCAGAGAAGCGTTGACAACTGCCTGGAGCCAACTGCGTGTAACCTCCCTGGAGGCATAAACCAACCAGGAAGGACATGGGTCCAATAAACACGTGGTGGAAGACAGCCTCCGCATGATCCTGTCCACTTCATCCAGGGACACAGGGTCAAACTCAACCCAGATAGGATCCACAAGACTCATCGCCACTCCATCATCTAAACCCTGCTAGTCAGAGTCCAAGCCGGCCCGAATCTGAGTGAACTTATCTGCCAGATGTAAACTAAATTCCTCTGCTCTACCCTGCAAAGGGTCCCCCCTCTCCTCTAAATGCAAGAGGGAGCGAGTGACCCTGAACAGGGCTGCAGGGCGATCATCTGCGGATGCGATTAGAGCAGAGAAATAAACACATCTTGCCGCTCTAATCGCTTCCAGATAAGTCCTAATATAGGCTCTTAGCTGGACACGGTCAGACTCGGAACGACTAGTCCTCCACCTGCTCTCCAGGCATCTTCTCCTATTTAAACTTGTGGTTTAATTATTTGTGTATTTGTTTGTTAGCCACCTATGGTTGTTTTATATAATAAAAACAGCCATATAATTTTCTTCATATAAAAAAACGTATATACCACCAAAGACTTGGCTTTTGCAACAGTCTGACCTGGACTGAGGGGGTGGGGTTTATTGTTTTATTGGCGGTATTGGCTGTTGCCGCTTTTAATTAGAATTATTGGGATTTCGATTTAATAATTTTTTAATTTTAAATTTTGTACTTCCCTTTTATTATTGTAAGCCACCCTGAGTCCTTCGGGAGATAGGGCGGCATATAAATCCCATGAAATAAATAATAAATAAATTTTCTGGGAAATTCCACTGTGTACATATAGCCAGTATAGGTTTGAATAGCTGAACAATGACTTTTGTTTAGTTAGTTAGTTGGTGAACTTAAATGACCACCTATTACATGGTTTAAATGACTGAGGGTCTATCTTATACAGTGACTCTAGGTAGCTCACAACAATCCATAAAACACAGTTTAAAAACAAAGGTTCTTTTCCTGAAGGCACCAGACCAAATATTCTCCTACCTCAATCCCCATCCTAGCCCAGTGTTTGAGAGGAGACCCTGGTCTTCACAAGATTTTGGAAAGCTAAAGTGTAGGAATCCCAGGTTGATCTCAGGTTGATTACTGCTTCAAAGGTCTAAGGCAACCACCAAGGAAGTGTGCCTCCAAGGTCGCATCAGATGGCAACATTTAATGTAGGGGATCTATTTATCTGTCTCAATAGGATGGGCAGATACCTTCAAGGAGAAGAGGTTCCACATGTAAGAGTTCCCCAAAATAACTTTTAAAATATTGATTATTAATATATTATGGTTCTTATGGTGGGAAATTATGTTTTGATGCCCAAATGTGTTTTTAAAAAATCCAAAATCTTTCAACATATTTTTTTTTCTTTCAAAGACAATTTTTAAAGGAGATGTCTCTTTTATTTAAGTGAAGCTTGACTCCTATGACATCATGGACCCATCCATGTAGTTTTAAAGAGGTAGTATTCCATTAAATTCTAGGATTTTTTTTATTTCTCAATTTAGTCTAGAGTCCTGAAATTCCCTGATTATCCCCCTTCAAGATAAAAACCATACATAACTGTACCGTGAATTTTCAAGCAGTTACCAAGAATATCTGTTTACACCACTATCATCATCACCAAAGAACTTCTAATTAAATACCTTGGTGGAAGTTGAACAGCCTTTCCCTGGAAATTATACCCATTTGCAGGCATTTTGCCTCTAGCTAGAAAGATGGCACAATTGGAACAAGGGCACATTTATACTTTAGATCTCACCAAACCTCCCCTCCGCCCCTTTGTATGCGGGCCTTGCCCTATTCATTATTGAACCAAATAGATCTTTCCATAGAATTCATAGTGACTGTACTGTGCTCACATTTAAATGTTTGGAAAAATACCCCCCATCTAGAATTTGCTGCTCATTATGGTATAACGAATGAGAAGGATAGGGAGGTAGCTAATGGGTCAGGGATTGCATGTACACTATTGCCCCCTAGTAGCTATCACATCTGCAGTCTAAATGCCTGCACAGGACTTATTATTTCAAGCCACTTAAGCCAAAGGCATAATTTCTCATGCTGCCTCCCTGAGAGCGTCTTTGTTTCAATGATTCTAATAGTTTAATGTGCATATATGCCAGTCAGCATCTTCTCCTCCCAGAAGCCATCCAGGTTAATTAGCATATTCAGAGAGCCACCTCTAAACTTCCTCTTGCTAACCGTATCTTCTCCTTTCTAACTTCCTTGCTAGTTCAGCAATTAACATAGGGTTGCTTCCCACATCCAATCATTCTTTTCAGCTGGGTAATTATCTTCATTCCCTAGTCTGATCAGCTGGTCTGTTTCCATAAAGGGATAGATCCCACCTTGAGGAATCCAACAGCTTCTCAAACAGCATCTGGCCCCAAGTGCACTTTATATATCTTCTTAAACAAGGGGGGGGGGAGATGAGACTTTTAATAACCAGCAAAGCGTGGAGAGTTCCTATTCCTTTCTAACTGCTGGGAGGAAGTCCTGATAAGATAAGGCACCCAGAATATACTGTATATGTGACACATACTGAAATACTGTTACACTCTTAGCCTAGGTGCAGGAAATTTTATTCCAATAGTAACCTGAAACTCTTTGGCAATTAAAAAATTGGCAAGATTAGAAAGATACTGTTTCAATGCCAGCTGTTAGAAGGCTCAGTTGTTTTCCTTTTTCCACCCTTGGCAAAACTACCTTTGTGTCTTTCTTCATAATATCAGTGCATTGCTGCGCAGATGTACCAGAAAATCTAGTTAGGGCAGCTTTGGCTCAAAGAATAGATAGGACCATTTGCTATATATAGAGGCATTAGCTATATCCCTAAGATATGCAGTAACTCTGAATATGTCCAAAGTTTTGGCATGGTTCAGAAACATGGCTGGAATCCCATATACAAGACCAGATGGAGCAATATGTTATGTGGGTCTCTTGATGCAGTGTTTCTAAAAGTGCAGATGGGTGTCTCAGACTTATTAATAAAGCTTCAGAAGATTTTGCCTTATTAAATAGTTTCAGTTCATTATCAAAAAAAAAGAAAAGACTAAGCAATTCTGTCTTTTTTGCCTTTCATGCAATGTGACTGTCTATTTAAAGCCTGCTGGTTCTGATTGCTGTGCTCTGTCACTCTAAGGAGGAATTTGTCCTTGGAATGGATTCCACTTAGTGATTCTACAATTGAAGCAACAAGTTAATTTGTATAATTTGAATTGTCAAATTACATGTGTTGCGATAGTAGAAGTCTCAGTTCAGAAGCCTGTGATCTGGCCTTCAGATGTCAACCTCACATTTTATAAAAGTTTGTCAAGACATAAAATGTATTGAACATGGGCTATGCTTTTCCTGTACTAAATAAAACCTGCAAATACTTGAATAATAATTCTGGGAATGTTGAATGACTGGATGTAGCGTTTGAATATAATTTAATGGTGAGTAAGTGGCCCTAAATAGAGGTAGTCTACCATCGGACTCTTGGCAGACAAATAGGGCTCTTTTATACTGAGCCTTCTTTTTAGCCAAATAAGAAAGAATCTTAATCAACTGAGATTTCATAATAATTCTGGCTTCAGCCAAAATATAAGAATGTTCTGAATATCATAGGATAAAAGACCAGAGCACAGTCAGAGAACAAACTGGATTTGGGTCCATGTAGTTAATTCAAGGTACCAGCCAGATCATGGCTTACAAAATGAAGATATTATTTCCAATGTGGGTCACTTCCAAACCGTAAGCTAAATGTACCAGGTTTTTAAACCTTCATTATAACCTAGCTGGGTTGCATTTGTTCAAAATGCAGGACTATTCAGGAAGAACAGAAATTTCCTAATAGACTGTTATTCCCATATTTTGCCATTTCAAACTTCAATACTCTCAGATTTCTGAGTCTTAATATGTTGTTGTCATTGTTCTTAGGGATCTGAAGGAAGCTCATAGGAGTTTCACTTACAATCTAGAGCTTCAAGTTTCAGGTTTCCCAGTAACAAGGACCAATTATTTCTTACTTGAGCTTCTGTCAATCTTCTAGCCTTCCCTAGGTCATCTGTGGGAGCATTTATTTATTTATTTATAATTGGACTTATATGCCGCCCCCTCTCTGTGAGGACTCGGGACGGCTCACAATTAAAAACACAATACTTCAAACAATAAATATTTAAAACAGAATTAAATCAGCAAGCCCAATCATTAAAAACCCGTTAAAATACTTTAAAAAACCCCAGGAGGTCAGTCCAGCCCAGCCTGTTCAAACAGCCAGGTCTTCAGATCGCAGCAGAAGGAGCGAAGATCAGGAGCCAACTGGAGCTCCAAAGGGAGTTGGTTCCACAGGGCAGGGGCTGCAACAGAATAGGCCCTTCCCCGGGGCATCGCCAGCCAACATTGTCTAGCTGATGGTACCCTGATGAGTCCCCGACTGTGCACACGCACAGGGCAATTGATGTTTGATATTGGCAGGAGACGCTCCTGCAAGTACCCCGGACCCATATCGTAAAAGACTTTGAATGTTAACACCAACACCTTGAATCTCACTCGGAGGGTAACTGGTAACCAATGCAGCTCGCGCAGGAGGGGTGTAACATGGGACTATTGGGAAACTCCTATCACAACCCGCACAGCCGCATTCTGCACCAGCTGAAGCCTCTGGATGGTATGCAAGGGCAGTCCTAAATAGAGAGCATTGCAGTAGTCGAGTCGGGATGTCACAAATGCATGAGTGATCATGCGAAGGGCATCTCGGTCCAGATATGGGCGCAACTGGCGAACCAGTCAGACCTGGGCAAAAAAACCCCTGGTCATGGCCCCCACCTGCTCCTCCAAACTAAGCCGTGAGTCCAGGAGGACTCCCAGGTTCCGAGCCCTATCCACAGGGGGCAACACCTCTCCCCCTATGATCAAAGATGGAATCAGCTGACTGGGCCGAGATGCCTGTACGCACAACCACTCAGTCTTAGCCGGGTTGAGCTGTAGTCCGTTCCTGCCCATCCAGGTCCATACCGCATCCAGACAACGGGTCATCACGGAGAGGGCATCACTGATTTGGCTTGGGCTGGAGATATTCAACTGAGTATCATCAGCATACTGATGATACCTCACCCCAAAACCGCGGATGATCTCACCTAGTGGCTTCATATAGATGTTGAACAGGAGGGGAGAGAGGACCAACCCCGGAGGAACCCCACATGTGAGTGCCGTCGGGGCCGACCTCTGCCTCCTGCCAACACCAATTGCGAATGCCCCGAGAGGTAGGAGGAGAACCACTGCAAAACAGTGCCCCCCACTCCCAACCCCCCAAGGTGCCACAATAAGATACCATGGTCGATGGTATCAAAAGCCGCTGAGAGATCTAATAGGACTAGGACAGAGGAGAATCGCCTCTCCCGAGCCCTCCAGAGATCATCCATCAGCGCGACCAATGCCATCTCCGTGCTGTACCCAGGTCGGAAGCCTGACTGATATGGAACTAGATAGTCTGCTTCCTCCAGGAAAAGTGGAAACTGCTGAGCCACCACACTCTCAACAACCTTCGCCAAAAAGCGAAGGTTGGAGACTGGACAGAAGTTGTTTAAAACGGCTGGGTCCAGAACAGGCTTCTTCAGGAGGGGTCTCACCACTGCCTCTTTCAAGGCGGCAGGAAAGGACCTCTCCCTCAGTGAGGCGTTAACAACTGCCTGGAGCCGGCCGTACATGGTCTCCCTGGAGGCATATACTATCCAGGAAGGACACGGGTCCAATTAGCAGGTGGTGGAACTCAGTTGTCGCATAATCCTGTCCACTTCATCCTCAGAAACAGGATCAAACTCAGCCCAGGTGACATCAGCCAGACTCTCTGTAACTCCCTCCTCAGACCACTGCAAATTAGAGTTCAGCCCCTCCCAGATCCGAGCGATCTTATCCGACAGATATTGTCCAAATTCCTCAGTTCTACCCTGCAGAGGGTCCACCTCCGGCTCCCGATGTAAGAGGGAGCGCGTGGCCCTGAACAGGGTGGCCGGGCGATTATCTGCGGACGCTACGAGGGCGGAGAGGTAAGCCCTCCTCGCCGCCCTCAAAGCTCCCAGGTAAGTCCTAATATGGGCTCTCAACTGGGTTCGGTCAGATTCGGAACAGGTCGATCTCCACCTGCTGTCTAAACCCCTCCTACATCGCTTCATTTCCCGGAGCTCCTCTGTAAACCACCCGGGATCTGCGGTGAGGGGACGTAAGGGGACAACCCGATCGAGGGCCTCCGAGGCAGCTTGTTGCCATCCAGCTGACAGCACCTCAGCCAAGCTGTGGATAACGGAGATGGGCAGAGACCCCAGCTCTGCCTGGAACCTCTCAGGGTCCATCAGGCATCTGGGGTGGAACCATCTCAGCGGTTCCTCATCCCAGCAGCATGGGGTGGCCTGTTGGAAGACCAGCCATAGGAGATAGTGATCTGACCATGCCACAGGTTGGGCATTAACACTGCCCACCCCAGATCACTGCGCCACTGCTCTGAGACAAAAACAAGGTCGAGCATGTTGCCCCCCTCATGCGTGGGGCCCTGTATTAGCTGGGCCAGGCCCATAGCCGCCATGGAAGCCATGAACTCCTGGGTCAAACCCGACACCCCCCCCAGGGAGGGCAAGTTAAAGTCACCCAAGACCAGAAGGCCTGGGAGCTCCACCGCCACTCCTGAGAGTACATTGAGAAACTCAGGCAGGGCCACTGCTACACAGATGGGGGAGAGGTATGCAAGCAGCAGGCCCAACCGGCCACCGGGCCCCAACCTCAGGAGGAGGGTCTCACACCCGCCAGTCTGTGGAACAGAGACCTCCCTTGGAATCAAGGTCTTCCGAATAACAACAGCCACCCCACCACCCCTTCCCTGGGCTCTAGGCTGGTGCAAAACCCAAAAACCTGGGGGCAAAGATCGACCAGAGGAACTCCACCCTCCAGTCCCAACCAGGTTTCGGTGATGCAAGCCAGGTCTGCGGCCTCCTCCTCAATCACTTCCCGGAGGAGGGACGCCTTATTAGCCATGGACCTGGCATTAAAGTACACCAGCTGCAGCCCAGGGGCTCCATATCCCATATCCCCTGGGCAGCAGGCAGAGGCATGGGGGTCAGAGTACACCACAGCTCACAAACAGTGGCAGCGTGCTCCCAGATTACGATACGGCCCCCTGCCTCTTTGTTCATCGCCAAATCCGATCACCCTGGGGATTGATATTCCTGCCCTGCTTCCCAGGGCCCCGAGAGTCCCCCCCTCCTCCCCGTCGTGATCCTTAACCGGGCTGGGCTGAGTTCCAACTCAGCTAGGCAGGCAGTTCCCAAATGCCCGCTGAGAAGACCCATCCACGCCCCCTCCCTACCCCATTAAAACATCGAATTAAAAAATTTAAAAGATGTCTCTTAAAACCACATTTAAAATTTGGCCCTTTGGTCGCGCCATGCCACCTCTCGGGATCCCAGGATATGTCCTTAAGGTAGGCTCTTGGTAACCCATTGGGCCACCCCAGAGACAAGGGAGCAGTCTGGAGGGCCCGTAATTCCGACAATGAGTATGTGTACATAAGACAGTATGGCCCATTTCAAGGGGTGGAAAAAAGATGGAAAGAAAGAGGTCATGCGGCTTGATGGTAAATTACACAGATGTAGAGTGTATATAAGGAAAGGTCCAGATAACAATGTCCACACAGTCCTGCACTCACCCAGCTCTCTCACAGCTGATTGGAGGGGCCAGAGTCAAAATGGCCAACCCACTGTTCTCACACTGCAGTGGATCAAGGCTTTAAAACAACAGTCACAATCAACCCCTCTGCCCCCTCACAAAAGAGGAGTTGAGTCCATCTATCATCATTCAATAATGGGGGCCGGAACCAAGCCCTGCAAGAGAGGAGAGGTCCAGGCATAGTTGCAGGGGCCCAGCAAGCCATCGTTCACTGACCCCACACCCCCCAGAGTGCAATGGAACAGTCGGGGCTAATGAAACAAACAGCAGTCACCGAGAGAGGCCGGGCGGCAGAGAGTCCGAGGATGGAATGAGGAAAACGGGGGTCAAAGAAGGAGAGTCCAGGGACAGCATGGTTGTTAGTTAGTGCCCCAGTCCCAAGTCCAGAGTCCCAAGCACCAGCCATCCGTGGGTGTCTCTCCTCCGATCTCAACCAACTTCCAGCCCCCTGCCAGGCCAGCACCGGCTTGTTCGACCCGAGCAACGTCCACCAGCACCAACAGTGTCTCCAATCACCACTGTTGCCTTCGTGGAGCCCTCTTCCCCCCGGAACTCTCACCTCCAGGAGGGGGGGCAGCCACATCCAAAGCACGCCCCACCGTTGGAATCCAGGCTCCTGTACAAAGACCGCTGAGGCCTCCTAGGCCGACAAACCCATCACGATGTCAGGCCGCCAAGAAAAGAGCCACCACGACTGCCAGGGATGTCGGTAGGGCACCCAGCCAGGAACAGCGAAGCCCCCGCAGCTCACACGGATCATCGCTGCCGCCACAGCCATCTCTCATCACAGGCTGCCACCACTGCAGATGCATCGCCACCGAACCTCCATCACTACAGCCACCATCTCGCTGCCACCAACGGGCCGCCAGGACAAAGCTCCCGAAGCTCCCGGCCGTGCCCGGCCGCTGGCCTCCGTCGTGGCAGCCGCCGCCTCCCTGCCACCACCTCCCTGCCACCACCTCCCTGCCACTAGCAGGCCGCCAGGATGAAAACCTCTGGCCGCGCCTCACCGATGGCCAAATCAGGCCGAAAATGACACCATGCCGCTACAGCCCTCCGGAGGAAAGCCACGGGGGTCTAGCAGCAGCAGGGGCTCTTCTCTGATGCCTAACACTGACGACCAACGATCCAACCCCCCGGAGCCTGATCATAGAGATCTAGAAGAGCATGAAATTAAATGGGAACATATCTGAAAGATTCAAAATATTTAATCTGATGTTTAAAGTTTGGGGGAAATTACACAAGGGAAAAACATTAGGGATAGTTATGTCTCACAGGTTTGAGAAAGTAAACATGGAACAAGATTTTAAAAAGTTTTTGTTTTGTTTTTATGAAACTTTGTTAGACAAAATCCCCTTCAGAATTGTGGCAGAATTGTGGCAGGAACTGTTCCTGGAAGAATAAGTGAGGAACATCAGTAGTTAATGCCAAAAATATGTACATTCAGCAGTGTCATCTAACGTCTTGATATCCCAATACGTATCAGGTGGCAGCAATATAGAAAAATGCTGAAGATCACTTTAGTTACAATAGCAAAGGTGTTCATTAAGTCTGTGCAAGAGAAGGCAGTGGTAAGCCAGTGCTATATTTTACCAAGAAAACCACATGAACAGACAATATAAAGAGATTGACAACAGATATGGATCTTTCACATTGGGTGACATTCAATCTACAGAGGAAAAGCTAAGGTACTTTTGGAGTAGTATCATGTGTATAATATAGCCAGACTAAAGCCTGGCTTTAATCTGGCTATATAAACTAGATTAAAGATATTTAGTTACTTTATGCCGCTATGCAGGAAAAGAAAGTCCAAAGCTGCAAAGACAGAATTACAGAGGGAACCTGGAATCTAAGAAACATAAGCAACACATGAAAGATGAAGTTAAACTATTATAAACAAGCATTTTGGGCATGAGAGAATTGAAATGGACTGGAATTAGACACTTTTAATCAGAAGTATTTACTACTCAGAACATGAAAAACACAGAAGGAATGCTGTTACTTTCATAGTCAAGCAAGATATAAAGAATACAGAATATAATGCAGCCAATAATCCAACCAATATCAACTAGACTTTGTTGAAAACATTTTAATTTGATGAATATCCAAGTTTATGTTGCAACTACTGATGCAGAAGAAAAGGAATTGGTGTGTTTTGTCATCATGCTCAATCTAAAATTTATAGAACATGCAAAGAAGATGTGTTTGTTTGTAGCTGACACTGAATTTATCAGGGGACTAACATAAATTTCTGTCAATCCAGTGTTTTCTCCATTGTTAACAAGCTATTCAGACAATCAAAATGTGCACACACATACACACATACACATCACTACACTGATACTCAGAATCAAATGAACAGCATGATTAGACATAAAAGATCGCAGTTACAACATCAAAGATATGTCAAGGACTGACAGTGGACCAGATCCAGTTCAAGCTAAAGAAGAAGTTCAATTTACATGATATGATCAGTATTATGAAAAAAAATATTCGGAATTGCTTTGAAGTTTTAAACTATATTGATAAGTAATCCAAGAAATTGTGGAATGAAATCAAATAATTTTTTAAGAATGAATGTAAAAAAAGACTACCAGAAATAGAAGAAAACTAGATGTCAGAATAAATATGGAACTTGCCAATAAAAGAAAGATGATTAATGGACTATACAAGATATTCTAAAATAGTTAATTTTCATATACAAAAAAATAGTGCTTAGGACCATTGAACATGGGATTAGAGCCTTACATGGGTAGGTTGATGCTAGATTATATCATTATTGATATAATTTTAAAAATCAATGAACAAAAATAAGTCAATATGTGGTTTATAGAAAGGCCTTAGATTGGTTGACTATGCCAACCTTCTACATATGATAGGAATCCATATCCTGGCCAGAACATGGGTATATGAGTGAGACCAGGCTGCTTAACCTCATTTATTAAAACTATATGCTGAATACATATTAGGTAAAACTGGATTGGAACAAGATGATTACAGTTTCAAAATTGGAGTATGGATAACCTATAATATGGTGATGACACTACTGTTGCCTGAAAATGATCTGCAAGCTTCAAATAGCCAGTCACATTGCATGAAAGGCAAAGAAGATAGAATTGCTTAGTCTTTTTTATAATGAAATAAAACTATTTTATAAGGCAAAATTAATTATCAACAATAAAAAAAATCAGCAAAGACATCAGCAAAGACATCGAAGACTAGCTATTAGTAGGACAGCACTGGAGATCTTGAAAAAGATTTAGATATTTAGATAAAATCTGTCTAGAAAAAAAGATCAGACAGAAGATTTTTCCTGTGATACTGTATGGAAGAAAAATTTGAAGAACCAGGATAAAATATTTATGCTTTTGAACTTTGTTGTTGGAGAAAGCTCCTGAGAATACAGTAGATAGCCAGAATGCAAATAAATAAATCTAGAATTTTGATTGAAGGCACATATGAGCAGTCTCATATTATCATATTTTGAACACATTACACCAAAGACCATGTTCTCTTGAGAAATTTATAATGCTGAAAAAGATGAGATTAAAAAGAAAAAAACACAGGCAACCAGCCAAAAGATGGGTAAACTTGATTATAACGTATCAATTGGAAAACATATCAATGTTGTCACTAACAATTAACACCAACTAGATGGCATATAATTAGTTAATTGAATAAAATGGATTCTAATATTTTCCTTTAAACATGGACAGTAAAAAAGAATTTATATGGATACTTATATCTCTCTTCCCATCCAGATGTAGAATTTGTATTTACTTGCCTATGGTCAATAATAGCTTAGAATGCTTTAACAATGTTGAGAATTTTGCAATGAAAGCTACTGTAGGTCTTCCCCCCCCCTGCATTGTTTTCCTGCTGTGTCAGTTTGATTAAAAATAATTTGTTGGATGGCAATCACAGGGAACCAAGTAATTGTAGTTATGTGAGACCAAACAATGACAAAACACCTCTGTTCTATTGAGACTATTGCTAAGATAAAGTAATCTAAAATTTCCCAGTATAAAAACTTTTTTTTAATATTTCCACCATTTTGAACTAAATTAGGTATTAGGTCTGGATTCAAAATTAGATTGTCTAATGGTATACCTTAAAGATATATATTTTCCACACTAGGATGATTAATTACATTATACTTACAACCTGGTGTCCAAGACAGCAGCATACTGGAAAAAAGACCATCCTGTCCTTCATACCACCCACCATGCTACTGCCAGCACAACTAGGTCCGAGGAAAGGGCATTCAGAGAGTCAATTATTGAGGGACAAAAACACCATGCAGAAAAATTCTGCTATATTTTTTCTTTAATAATTCTTATTGATTTTGCTGAAAATGATTGTTACATCATTTTTAAAGCAGAAGAAAATATTGAAAAAATATCAGAGGTGCATTGAGGTATTCATGCACATTAAAAGAGGAGCAAGATATATGTGTAATTTCCTGTCTTTGTTGTCCATTACTTATCTAAGCCTCCTACATTGCAATTAAATCAAAATTATCATGAGTTCTCCCATTGGGCTTTTTCAATTGTCCATTCCCTGATGCTAATAAAGTGAGTCCTGCCCTTGAGAAACTTTACAATATTTCTCAAAATGTAGAGATTCAGAAAAAAAAATCTACAAACAATCTGCAAACTTTGGTGGAAATTTTCAGAAGGTCATTGGTGTCCACTACTATTTTTTTAGTGATAATTACAAAATGAATTAAACAATCCCAACAGAACTTGAAGAATATCTAAAGAAATTCTTAATTTCTCACAGATTTTTACACCACAGTAGAAGTGTACAGCACTGTCACTCACTCCAAGCTGCTGACCTCAAACCATATTATTCTGATTATTTTGTTGTTGTTTTAATTAAGTAACACATGAAAAATATTTGTTCTTTGCCACTAATGAGCAAAAATAATAAGTAATACATGATAAAGAATTCAATTACATCCAGTTTTCTTCATTTTAACCTGGGTGTTAAATTGTTTTAAGTTTGTTCTAGAAGCTCTAATTACTCAAATGACTAGATAGGACATAAATTGAAAAAAAATGAATATCTATTTCTGCATTCTGTAGTAGTTTTTAAAAAATATCTCAGACTTTTACATTAGGTTAGCTTTTCTGCACTGGGACTTCTATTTTTAGAATCTTGATAAATATTATTAAGTGTGATGGAGATAATGTAATCTAAGAAATAATGTTATTCATTGTCAGTATATTCACTGCACACCGAGCTGATTTTAAAAAAGAAATTGCCTCCTATAGATTTTCCTTCTTGCTCTAACTCTATAATTAATCACAAAGATATACATTCCATGTTAAGGTAACATATGCAATTAAAAACAAAAAATGGTGATATCATTTACATTTAGGGAAGTGATAAACAGGAGATTGTAAATAAAGTCCTAGAATGATAGAAGGCAAAGTAGAGCGTGAAAAATTAATCACTGGTAATCCAAATTCTTGTCTGATTCATCTAAAAGTTTTGGTTTAGTTTAAGTCTACATGTTTCAAGTGTATACTGAAATACCTTAATCAATGTGAGTTGATGATGGCAATGAAACCCAGAGGTTTATACCTATGTACTTTGCTGTCACATTATGTCCTGCTGCCATCTTTTCTTCTCCCCAAATTCAATGTCTATGTCAGGGGTGTCAAACTGGCAGCCCACCTGCTGGATGTGTTATGTGCAGGCCATGCCTACCCCAGCTCCACAAAGGGAAAAAACATTGCAAAACATCACATGACGGCAATGTGACTCCATGAGTTTGACACCCATGGTTTTTGGCCTTTCCAATTACTGAGTTGAACTGTTCTCAACTCATTCTTCAGTAAACAGAAAACAATGTCAGCATGAAGGTTGCTGTCCCATTGTGTTACCTTTCTAGCCTCCTTGTCTATGTTCCAAATCCCGGAAAAACCTAAGATATGTGATTCACTCCACAGTTGCTTTTTAGTATCAACAGATTAAGAGGGGAAATAGCCTAACACTGTGACAATTAAGGACAGCAACTAAGAACTGTCTGACCAATTAGCAGGGGACAAAAGTAAAGCAATAACATGTGACAAGGCAGAAAAAAACCATTTGCCAGGATCATCTTGTTTTATGGTTAGGTGCAAGGGAAATATCTGTGACTGTAGCAGGAGTTTAAGGGAATCTCTGTGAGGCATCTGTTCTCTCTGCTACCTTCAAGGTTGAAACAGATGACTTTGGATATTAGGTGTCTTGGGAAATGTGTATTTAGACATCATTTCCAATGGAAAGTACACAGCCCAGGACTCCTTTTCCCTGAGATGCTGTCATGAGTTTGACTAATTATCACAATCACAATAACAAGAACAGGATTGATTTACACTGGAGTATTAATATTATTGGCTTATGTTGCACCTTCACAAACCATTTAAGCTTAGATACCACTTTGTCAAGAATTAAAATGAAGCACAGAACATGATTTGAATAAGTTTTCTCAAATAAGAATATTTTTCCAGTTATATGGATTTCAACTTCCAGAATTTGTAAACTACCGTGGCTATTGTTAGAATTGCTACACACTGGAAAGGCTTAAGTCACAAAGCAAAATTCTACCTTTGGATTTGAGTGGTACAAGGTTGCCTATAGATCTACTACTACAGATGGAAACTGATTATAGCATTGAAATGTATCAGTTGCAACTGTCACTCTCAGCTGTGGGACCACAGAGAAAAAGAGAAGGAAAATTAAGTGTTGGTTTAAAACTGCCAGAAAATCTATAGTAATTACTTAGGTGAGAAGTGTGACATCATAAATTTTCTCAACAAGACCTTTGGAATTACATTACATCTTGATATACAGCAAGTCAAACAATGCCAGCCAAAAAAGAAAAAAAAAGGGGGGGGAATAGCAAGTGCTATAATGAAATCTAAATGAAAATTAATTGCTGCCACAATCCATTTCAGTATGGTTCTCCTTTATTTTTATTACTACTTTTATTCATCTGAAATGTTTTGGCAGTAAAAAGAGGTAAGCAGAAAAAAACGTGGTTAGTCTGTTCTATGATGGTCCTGATCTTTGACTTCATTTAATGGCTGGTGATCTGTGTCTGCCAATAATCCCTGCCTAGGGCTGAACATTGGAAAGTGTCATCTCTCACACATTTTTAATTCCTACCATATTCTACTGTCTTTATCTACTTGCAAGATTACTTCGATCGGATTGTATACATACCTGCAAATTGTGTATTGAGTTTCCATGAAACATCAGCTGGATGTCCAACCTGCTGTTCTCCAAATATATGATTTTGTTTTTAATTCTAAGGAATGGCCATGTTGATTGGAGGATACCAGAAGAGAAAGTCTATCTTTCTGGGGATGTCCTGGTTGAAGGCTGATCTGGAGGTCTAATCAGGGGTGGGATTTGACCGGTTTGGACTGGTTCAGGTGAACCCCTTGCTCCAAAGATCAGCTTCCAGTGAACCAGTTTGCTGTGATGAGCATGTGGGCCCACCCACCCGCTCCTGCTATTTTATTCACAGGGACTGCAGTAAAAGATAAGTATTAGAGCTTTTTAAAACATGGAGCGCATGCGCAGAGCTTGTGTTTGGCATGCGTGTTTGGTGTGCACGAAGCGTGCGATCACCGAACTGGTTGTTATATGGGTGGAATGCCACCCCTGAGTTTAATACTGATTCCAGTAAGATAGTTCTACAGTCTAATTAGGAACTGAATATAATATTTAGGTTAAAAACAAGTCTCACCAGAATGTCTTTCATTCTAGGTGAGAAAAAGCAGTCAGCATCTGTCAGCCCAGGCAACTGGGAAACCTCAGTAAAAAAACTGTGTTGCACATTATTCTGATTTATTGCAATCCACAACAGCCCAATTCTTAAGCTCTCTTCATATTATTCTTATTTATATTTAATATCTAATACTTTGGCTGTCATTTATTCAAGATTTCTTTAAACATGTCTAAAACTATTTTGAAAACCATGGGCAAATATTGTCATTAGTTAAGTAATAAGGCACCACAGGGTATAAAATATTAGCCTATAACTCATGCCCAATTTGTAGGCTGGAGGCCAATAAATGGCTTTACACAATTTTTGAATTAAATCAAATTAAAGAAACAACAGTAAACTATCTGTACCTGTTGAAACATAGGTCGCTAGGTTGTGAGGGACAAAGTCACTTAATAAAAGATGTTGTGTACTCTATATGCTTCAGTTCAATTGTTTTTAAACTTAAAATAGGATTGGATTGTTTTGTTTTTTCTGGAGGGGAATATGCCCCATGCATAAAATCATGCTTTACTGTTATTAACTGATGTTTATCACTTGTGGCTCTTCTTAAAAATTCTGTTTACAGTATACACATTGGTAGAATTATAGGAGCATAGTCACATTTTCATATATGTATAGTTTCACATAAACACATATATGAGAGCTATGAAAAGAAGAAGGCAAGTTCTGTATTCTCTTATCCACATGATCCAGTACCAATTACTGCATTGGCTTCTGTTCTCTGAACTTTACCAAAAATAAGCTCCCTTACTTTTTTTGACATAAAATTGAGAGGTTATTTTTCTTAGCCCATACTAGTGATCATACATTGGGAGACTGGAGAAATGTACCTCTGAATTGCAATATCCCACTCTGTGTGTGTGTGTGTGTGTGTGTGTGTGTGTGTGTGTATGTATGTATGTATGTATGTATGTATGTATGTATGTATATTACAGGGATATTACAATTCAGAGGTACATTTCTCCTAAGGTACATTTACACACACACACACACACACACACACACACACGTGTGTGTAATATATATTATCTCTATAATATCTCTACCTAATCTATCTATCATCTATCTATCTCTCTCTCTCTCTCTATCTATCTATCTATCTATCTATCTATCTATCTATCTATTATTTATAATGATTACATCCTTTACCTTCCAAGTGATAGTAGTAACACTAATCAGTAAAAATATAACCCTAGGTCCCAGAGTAATTTCAGTACTTTTCATTAGCTCTATACTCTATTTATTGGACCATTGATTTTGGTGGAATAGCCTACTTTTATTATCTTATTGTTTGACCTAAAAATTTAATCAACATATAACTGTTAGCTCCTTGCTTTTCCTCCTTCTTCCTCCACTTCCCAAACCTTCAGGCAAACTAATATCTTGCATAATAGCTCAGTTAGAGGCCATGATAATGGAGAATTTCAATAGCTGGCTCAGCTAGTATTTTATATTCATATTAATTGACAAAAAATGAAAACGGGAGCTATTGTATACTTTTTGAAAAGCTCCTTTTCAAGCAATAAAATATTTACCTACCTAGAAACTTTTTTAAAAAGTAAAAATAATGTTATTGTGATAGAATGTATATTGAAGGGAGACAAGAATCTCAGAAACATTAGTTTTGAAGCCTTATTTTCTTTTTTTTTCCTAAAAAACCCTGCCCATATTAGTAATTGTTGACCATTATATTGATAGTACTGATTATATGTATATATCTGTGCACAAAGAGTATTTGACACACATACGGTGTGTGTGTGTGTCTGTGTGTCTGTGTGAGGAGGGTCTTTAAACCATCATAGCAATCAGGTAGAGCATAATTGTTTAAAAACAATAATCTCTATCTAAGGACTATGAAGGCCTTAACAGCACTGCTAATAATTTCAGCTGCTGAAATGTGGTGCCTTCTCTGTCATATTATCTGCAAAACCCTGTCATTGATGGTAACAGACATCACTCTTTAATTATTCTGTTTTGTCAGTATGTTTAGGGGAGGAGGAAGATTCATGAAAATTTGTTGCTGATCAAGATTGTCTTCATCAGTGGGAGGGAAATGACAGTTGTTCACCTCATTAAGGCTTATTAGGCCTAAGTTGAAACTTGGAGAATTATCATGGTTTGAGCTTGTATTGGTTATAGCTTACCACTTAGACATATCGATATTTTTGATGACAATAAATGCAGCTATTAGGAGAAATTCAGTGCTTATCTTAATTGGCTAACAGATGAGCAAGCGTGTAGTGCTGCTGAATCTATCAACATTAATTGTGCAGAGGTAAGTTTGATCAATACTGACATTTGAGTACATGGGTAGCCACTGGAAAATATTAATTTACAATCATGGCCATCACCTTCTCACTATACAGAATTACATTAATCCTAATTGCTTCAATAGAAAATGCTGCACTTCATTTGGCCATTCAGAAACTTGACTTCAGATTAGTCTTGTTAGTCAACCACCTTCATGCTTCATATAATGAATAGTTCTTAAGTCTTTGTTTTATCCCAAGAAGTGTTTCGTATTGATCTTAAAACTTCATTATTCTCTACACATGACTCCATGTTTATACATATATTGTGCATCTATTTAACAGTATATAATCAAGATAGACTGTGTCAAATTCATGATTCCACATTCTACTTAACCATTTAAATAATGGAAGAAAATCCTTTCATGTGCATAAAGCAAGATGTAGCAAAAATATACTGAAAACCATAAAATATTGTAAATTTCATCACCTTGATTTTATTGATTTAGTATACTTTAGAAACAGAACTTGCTATGTAACTTTATTTTCAACAGTTGGCATGTTTGTATTAGCCAATACCTAAGAAAAGAGTTCCTTAACAACTGCTATTGAAACATTTCTGCTTGGAATGTCTACTTATGACCTCCAATGATCATCACCCAATATAGGAAAGTGAATAAAGACCACAAATTCATGTAGAAAGAAAAAAATATGATTGTGTTTTGTAGGGTTTGTGTTTGTGGGGGTCCTTTATGTCAGTCTTGACTGCTGATAACTGCGTGGACAAGACTTTGCAGTTTTCTTAGAAATATTTCAGTAGTTTGTTGCTACCCATTTCCTAGGGCTGATAAAGAATGACTGTTCCCAAGTCATTAATCTGGCTTTATAAGAAAGGACTAGAACTCATGATCCCCCAACTTCTAATGTCTTAACTATTTTACCAAGCTGACTTTTTAAAAAAATAGAAACATTAAAGTATTATTAAAGTCCCTAGAATAAAATGCTAGTCCTTTAAAAAAAACAAAACCAGAAGTCATACTTTTGGGTAATAGGCTTTCTTAAAAGATAGACCACTACAGCCATTTCAGGATTAATTAAGGATATGTGCCACTATTATTAGTCAATGTTGGACCAAAAGCTAAGAATCTGACCTTCAGTACTGTCCAGATTACCTTGTTATGCTCCATGCTATGATGACAGGCTCACCATAATTAGGATATATTGCTTTTTATTTACCCTGTGATTTGTTGGTTGCAAATAGAACATCTATAATTGTTATAGCCCATGTAGAAATTATTTCATGTATTCATTATAAATTGAAATATATTGTATATTCTGTTAGATTAAATGTTCAGAGGCATGTAGCATAATCCTGTGACTGTAGAGTGGGCAGATAAAAGAAACAAGACAACTGTCTTTTCTTTAGTATGAATAGAATGACATGAAAGCATGTAGATAAAATAAAAAATGTTGTTCATTGTACATGCTGATATTACTTGGAATATCAACATGGAATCCTACTAATATAACAAGTAAGAGAGAAGATATTAAATAGTTTATCATAGTTTAGTTTAATCCTGGTGCAAACCAAAGTGATTGCATTGATAATTGAGAGGTGTCTCAGTACAGCAAACAGCAAGCCTCAGGGGGGTTACAAGGCAGCCACAGGTATCTTCCCTTAGTTTGTGAGCAGCTACACTGCAGCACAATTTCATTCTGTTGCCACTCTGCTACAGACATCTTCAGATATTTGCTAAAATGTTTGTTTATTTATTTATTTATTATTTAAACTAGTATGCCGCCCCATCTCCGAGGACTCGGGGCGGCTCACAATTAAAACCAGAACACAACAATAAATTAATTTAAAACAATATTAAACAATAACAAGTCTAATTTAAGTTAAAACCCCAGTATACCATTTAAAATTTAAACCCCCCAGGAGATCAGCACAGCACAGCCTGTTCGAATAACCAGGTTTTCAGGTCGTGGCGGAAGGTGCGAAGGTCAGGGGCCAGGCAGAGCCCCAGGGGTAGTTGATTCCATAGGGCGGGAACCGCCACAGAGTAGGCCCATCCCTGGGGCGCCGCCAGCCAGCATTGACTGGCCGACGGCACCCCGAGAAGCCCCTGTCTGTGTGCTCGAAGGTGTTGCCAGAGAAGGTGACTATACTAGTCACCTAGTATAGATTCCTACTGACTATAATTCTTTCTGTGTATTATCAATCTGGATCCCCTGCATTTTATAAGCCCTTCTGAAGAGGGAAAATTGTTGACAATTATCCCACAATCTAGTTGAAACAGGCAAATATATACAAGTACTTCTGAGAAAGTGAGAAATAGACAATAAAGTGGAAATGTGATGTCCTTTCTTGGAAAAATAAACAATAGGTCAAATCCAGGAATCAGTGTTGGCTTACTAACACAAATGGAAGCAAGGGGGATGTCAAACTTTTACAATAACAAAGTATGCTCTTTATTATTTTTTCAAGAGATAAATGTGACAATAAGGAAGAATTAATAGGAATGTTGAGATAACCTTCTTGTAGCATGAAGAAAAGGAACAGTACCTGGGGACTATTTTCCGAATCAGCAAGCAAAAGAAACTATTGTGGCACTCTTTTACCTCAGTTGTTAAAGAAATTATGTTTCTCAACTGGGAGAAGACTGTGAATAGTGCTAAGGGATGACAAAGCTGATCAGATAGATCTTATCCTTCTGGATGCTGATTTTTGTGGTACAGCTCTATATGATTGGCTTTGTCTCATTACAAAAAAATCAAACTTGAATGCATACTTCTGTTGGACTTTCTTATCAACCAACAAGGTTTTAAATTATTTGGCTTCCAAGAGTGCATGGTAAAGTATTTTTTAATCAGCTAATTATCTTTGTTTAGTTGTAGTGTTCTTAAGTCCAAGTGGGTTCTTGCTTTCCTAGCCTTCTTAGATGTGGCCTGATAGGGGCAAGAATCATTTTTATTATCATTATTATTTTAGTTTTAAATCATATTTTTAATTAATTTTATATCAGCAGGACTTTTTAACAAAAGGGATTCCTTAGAGCCAAAAGATGTTCAAATTAAGAAATATTATCAACATTAAACAAAGAAGACACCAACTTAAAAGAATAAATAATTGAAGATCTGATATGAAAAATTAGTGCAATTTGTTTGATTTTTAAATTAATATTATTGCAGTGAATAATTTCATTTTCTATGAATTTATATTTCATTTGCTGTGCTATACTCGCTCCATCTTTCTGTCTCACTTTCTCCCCACACAGAGATACAAACAAACAGACACAGACATTGAACAATATTCCAGAACTTTATATTCTAATTATTAACTAAGTGAATGCTAAACATGTTTATTATGTTCACTCTGATATTAAGACTCAGTGATTCTAAATTAATAATGTTCAGATATGCATGCATATGTGAGTATATTACTGTGTATATGTCTGTATAAACATGTGTGTATATGTATTTGTTTAAAGCATACACATACATGCACACACACTATTTTTCCAGTAAATATCATTTGGTGTAAAAATTACTGCAGTAATATTAACAAATATTTTAATGGTCTGCTTTCATAAACTCTAAAATTGTGTGTATCTCTAATAGTGATACTCTCCATAACAATAGCTTCTTAACTTTGACTTGTGAAATATATTATACTTTCTGAAGCAGAAGAAAAGTAAGCACAACAACAGCCCATGTGTCATCATATTTAGAGCTGAACTTGGCAGAGGTTCATGTCTTGCTCATTCACTGAGCTCACTTGGTGACTCAGCTAATCCTTCTTTTTTCTTATTGGTTCTTTGATATCAAAGTTAATATTTTGTTTGAAGCAACATATGAGACCATTTGGAGTGGTTTTAAAACAAGCCTCTGAGTTTTAGTTCTTTATTTATTCCTCCCACCCCAATTGTTTATGCCTGTTGTTCATTAACTGTTGCAACAGGATTGTATTTGATGGCAGCAACTTTAAGGCTTTAAGTGTCTTGTGAAATTAAACTGCCTGGAATATTTGGGAAGGGACAATTAGCACTAAAATCAGTCAGTCAGTTTGTCTTACTGCCACCCAACCATCTCTAAATTTTTCCTACTTTTAACATCAGCCAATGGTGAAATACCAGTTTAATTTTCATCCATGTAAACTAAATGAAATGTAAGAAAATATAAATACCTGTTAATAGCTTAACCTACATAACTTATGATGTTGGGGGGTGGGGTTTTTTTGAAAGGAAGATTACCTGCAGGGTGCATGTAAGGAATAGGGAATTAGTCACCCTTCAGATGTTACTAAAACATAGATTGCAGCTGCCCCATCGTTGTCTTTCATTTCATGGCTGTTGAAATGTTTTTATTTATTTATTTATATTAATTCTAAACTACCCAATGATATTGACACAATTAGTGTTAATAAGATTGTCCTTATAGGAAAACATCTACAATGCAAACATTAAATCAGCATTTATCAACTTCTGGAGAAATTCAGATCTAAGGAACTAACAATGCATAGCTCATTGTCTTTTTTTGGAAGTGCTATTGTTCCTCTTTATTCACTAAAATAAAGCACAAATCCTTCTCTCCGAAAGGCTAAAAATATCAGCCCCATCCAGTCAAATCACATTCTTACATTTCTAACCATACTTGGCTCATCCCCAGATCCCCGATTCATCCTATAGGAGTTGTCTCCATCTTCCGCCCTAGCCCTATTGTCTCCATCTTCCAATCATGAGAATGGATCTAAATTTATTTCTTGAATTGCTTGTTATTTCTACCTTGCATTTTCTAAAGCTTTCACCCCATTTCTTCCTCTCCTCTCTTTTTCATTTTATCTCCTGACTACTCAAATCATAACCATCCATTTCCAGAGGAGGGCGGAGCTGACATCACGGCAGTACAACATGCGATCTTGATGTTCCAAGATCACCATCGATATCTCTGCTGTTGGTCAGGTCCCACTGCACCTAAACCATCCCATAGAGATGGTGATTGATAAAGGCACGTCCTGCTGATCTCAGGGACACCGCAAAGTCCCTGGTAGATCCAGGAGAAGCCCTTTTTGCCGGTGGCGGAGAGGCAGCCATTTAAGGTGCTGAAGCTGGGACAGCTCCGGAATGGAAGAGATCGGAAGAAAGTATGTCAGTTTGGTGATATGAATTTTTACTTATTATTTTTTGGAGAGAACACCCTAAAAGACTGAAAGTGAACTTAAAAATGAGGATAAAAGTGGCTAAGTGGTGAGATTAAGCTAGTTTTAAACTGAAGGGCTTTTTTTCCTTTTTATTGGAACTTGGAATTTGGCAAAGCTTCTCAACCTTTAACTGGACTGGGCTTTTTTAACTTTTTATTTTCTTTAATAACTTTTTTGAAAATTGGTTTTGATTAAGACTCTTCTATTTTATTTGAGATTTATTTTTTTTTTCTTTTTTTTAAATCTATTCCTGGCTTTGGATTTATAAGAGGAAGTGAAAGTGATGGAAAATAAGTAGCACTGACATCTAGAGGCTTGGATATTTTGTTTTCTTTTCTTTCTTACTTGTTTGTGTATTGGAGCTACATTCAAGGACTCTGTGCTTTTCACTGAAAAGACAGTGGGATGAGCATGGCAGATTGTTTATACAGGTGCTCTTATGTCCAAAGTTCATTTTATTAATTTGCTGTTTCATGAAATCCCAATTCAGGTTGTCGAATGCTTTTTGTGCGTCTAGAAAAATCAAAGCCATTTGATTACTCGGATGACTTTCATAGTATTCTAATATGTTTATTATTGTTCTTATATTATGTCTAATTTGTCTTCTCGGCAAGAATCCATTTTGATCTGTATTAATTTTTCCACTAATGATTCCTTTTAATCTTTGTGCCATAATTGTCATAAAAAATTTATAGTCTGTATTTAAAAGCGATATTGGTCTATAATTTTTAATTTGATTGATATTTGTCTCTTCTTTAGGTATAAGCGTTATGTATGCCTCTTTCCACGTGTTGGGAATTTTGGCTTTAGCCAATACTTCGTTACAAGCTTCTAAGAGTGTGTTATTTAATATGTCCCCTATCTTTTTATAAAATTCACTTGGATATCCATCTGGACCTGGTGTTTTATTATTTTTTTGCTTCTGAATTGCTTTTCTTAATTCATCTATCGTTATTTCTTTATTTAGCATCTCTCTTTCTTCATCAGTAAGTTTCTGTATATTTCCTTCTCCTAAATATTGTTTTATTTTGGACACTTCTACTTTTTCTTGTTTATATAATTCCTCAAAATAATTTCTTGCAATTTCTTTCTTTTTTTTCCAGGTCAGCCTCAAGATTCCCATTTTCATTCTCTAAGCATTGTATCGTTCTTTTCTGTTCCTCTTTTCTCAATTTATATGCTAACCACCTCCCCAGTTTATTTGCATGTTCAAAATAGTTTTGTTTTGTATATTGTAGCTTTCTAAGGAGTTCCTCTTGTTCAAGTATATTAAGTTCATGTTTTTTTTGTGTTAATCCATCTCTAATTTGCTCATTGTCTAGATATTTAATAGCTAATATTTAACATATTTATTATCTAATACTTAAGATATGCAATTGATGTAAAACTTTTAGTAAGATATTATTGAAGGAAAATAGTTAAAAAATAGTTAAAAATAGATTATTGTCTGATATATAAGCTGTGATTTACAATAAGTAACTAACCTATATAGACCAATAAGACTTGATAGTTTCTTCTATCTTTCTTTTTCTTTACATATATATACGTATATTTCCTTGTTCCATTTGATCTTTTTCTATACCCTGTTTTTCTTCTATATTTCTTTTTCTTTATACTCCCTTTCTTAGATTAATATAAATTATATGCAAGGAATGTAATGTGATATTAACCTCTGTCCCTCCCCCCAAGATTATTAAGAAGGACATTAGACTTTAATGTTAACGTAAAAAAAAAGAGAAAAAAGATAGATACTATCCCCCTTCCTCCCTCTGGCTAGACTTAACCGAGTGGAATTATTGGAATAGAGGGGCCCCTGGTAAATGAAAATTGGAAACAAGACGTGGGGAAATATAAATAGAATTCTTAAGGAACAGCAAAAGATAATAAAGGAAATGTCAACAGCAACCACCACCATTACCAAAACAGGAAAAAAGGGAGTGACAATTGCAACCCCATCTACCCCCACTGTGACCTCCTCCCAAAAAACAATAGAAGGGATGCTGGCCCCCGAGAAGCCCAATGCACAAACCTCCTCCCAAACGATACAAAACACACTACAGACAATACAAAATATGATGCTATCAATGCAAGAAACAATGATAAATAACCATGTAGAAAGCAAGAAAGAAAGAGAAGAGATGAGATCAGAATTAAAAAGTGAATTGGGAGAGATGAAGAACGAACTTAAAACCTTAGAGGGGAAAATAGGACAGTTACAGGAGACGACAAGGACAAATGAGGAGAAGATCATAACAATCACTAAACAAACAGACCAAACAGGGAAAAAGGTAGAAGCCATGGAACAAAAAATCAAAGACCAATACAAGGAAACAAACGAGGCCCTGACCTATCTAGAAATGGATAGAGCCTCATATTATCTAAGATTTCAGAATATACAGGAGGAAAGGGGGGAAAACCTGACTCTTATAGTGGCAGAAATGCTGGCAACTATATTGCGAAAAGAGAGAGACCAGATGATACTAGAAATTGATGAGGCATATAGAGTCTTCACAAGTTATGCAAGAAGACATGGACTCCCACAGGAGGTTCATGTCCGATTTGCGAGAAAAAGAGTCAGAGAAATAATTTATAGATTGACAAGGGAAGAGATAATAAATCATAATGGTAGGCAAATTATTGTACTGAAACAAATTCCAAGAAGAGTGAGAGAACAAAGAAAGGAATACAGATTCCTCACAAACCACTTAAACAAAAAAAACATACTATTTAGGTGGAACGATCCAGAAGGAATCCTGGTAACATGGGAAGGCAAAAGAACCAAAATTGACAACTTAGCTAAGGCCCAAAGATTCTATGAGCAAACAGGAGGATCAGAGGAGGAATTGAGTAGTAGAGAAGAGTCGTGAAACGCAAGCCGTGAAGATCTATGAGTTCATATGAGAGGAGAAGAGAGAAAAGAGGGAGGGAGGGGACAGAGAACTAACGGTTTGTGAAGAAGGGAAGAGGGAAGAGATAGGGGTGAAGACCAGGAGTCAAACAACAGGCAAAATGTAATAAAGCTAGAAAAGAAACGACCAAATGGGAAGGGGAATAAAATTAATATCAATGAATATCAATGGACTAAATAGTCCAAACAAAAGGAAAAAAATATTTGATAGATTGGAAAGACAAAAGTGGGATATAATATGTCTTCAAGAAGTCCACATAAAAGAGCAGGATAAAAGATATTTAGAGAATAGAAAACTGGGAAAAACATTCACGGCTTTAGTGGTGGAAAAAAAAAGAGGAGTGGTACTATATATAAAAGAGGATATCAACGCAAAACTGATATATAATGATACAGACGGAAGAATATTAATGGTGGAAATAGAGATACATAACAGGAAGACTTTAGCCGTAGGAATTTATGCGCCAAATAAAAACCAAAAAGAATTTTACAAAAATTTATATGAAAAACTGATAGAGAATGGCAATCCGAGGATTTGTCTGATGGGGGACTATAATGCAATAACTGATAATAGGCTAGATTACAAATCTGAATACAAACAATACCAAAAATGAAATACTTTACCAAAAATATTTTTTGAAATGTCAGAGGAATTAGGATTGGGAGATGTATGGAGGAAAAGAAACCCAGAAATTACACAGTATACTTTCCACTCCAGCCCACACAAATCTTGGTCCAGAATAGATATGATTTGGATAAATAGCGAATTAAACAAAGAAATTTCGGACACAAAAATCTTAACAAATATCTGGGCTGACCACAACCCAATGTCTTTAATTTGGAAAGAAGGGGGAAGGAAAGGGCGAAGATGGTCATTAAATACTCAGATTTTGAAAGAAGAAAAATACTTGCAAAAAATTAGAGAGGAATTAATAAATTTTTGTAATTTTAATAAAAAAGAGGATACATCACTACAGAACATGTGGGATACGATAAAAGCCTATATTAGGGGAATATCAATTGCATATTTATCAAATAGAAATAAGGAAAGATGGAAGAAACAAGATAAACTAATAAAAGAAATTGGAAAACTAGAGAACAAACAAAAAAGAAATCTGGTAAAATTTTTATTCAAGCCATTGAAACGATATATCATAAACAAACTGCAAAGGTTATGATAAATGGAGAATTGACAGAGTCTATAGATATAAGAAAAGGGACTAGACAAGGTTGTCCACTGTCGCCTCTGCTGTTTGTGTTAACATTGGAAGTGTTGAATAGGAATATTAGAGAAGAAAAAGAAATAAAAGGAATGAAAATTAAAAAGGAAGAGTATAAATTACAAGCCTTTGCAGATGACCTGGTATTTATATTAGAGAATCCATTGGAAACAGCACCCAAATTAACAGAAAAGATAGAAGACTATGGAGAAGTAGCAGGTTTGAAAGTAAATAAGGATAAAACAAAGATATTAACAAAGAATATGTTAGCAGGACAAAAGAAAGAGCTGGAGGAAGTTTTAGAAATCCAGGTCACAAATAAGGTTAAGTATTTAGGGATATATGTTACACCAAGATGTAGTACACTAAAGGAGGATAACTATCTTAAACTCAAACAACAGATTGTGACAGACTTGGCAAAATGGAAAAATTTACAATTATCATTGATTGGGAGAATATCAACAATTACGATGAATGTATTGCTTAGAATTTTATACTTATTCCAAACAATTCCAATTAGATTAGGGAAAGAGTTTTTTGAAGACTTAAATAAAATTGTGTTGAAATTGGCAAGGTAAGAAAGCAAGAGTAAGAGTAAAACTTCAACTGTTACAAGATGCAAAAAAAGAGGAGGGTTCGCTTTGCCCAACTGGGAACTATATTACCAGGTGACAAATTTGATGTGGGTAAAGGAATGGATAACATTAAGGAACAGTAGATTATTGACTTTAGAAGAACATGACCTGCTGTTGGGATGGCATGCTTTTCTCTGGTATAAGGAAACTAAAACACAAGGATACTTCAGAAGACATTATATTCGAGTGGCTTTGTTTTTAAATTGGGAGAAGATAAAAAAGCAATATTACTTAAAAATTCCATTATGGATATCTACTATTGAAGCTTTTTCTTATCCAATAATATATAAAAGGAACAAACAGTTAGATATGGTGAGATATTGAATGAAAAGGGTGAATTTAAATCTATGCAAGTGTTGGAAGAACAAGGTATAAAAATGAATTGGTTCTCATATTTGCAAATACAATCTAGATTTGATAAAGATATAAAATTAGAAGGTATTTATGATAAGCTGACTGACTTAGATAAAATCTTGATAAGTACTGATGAAAATGTGATTAAAAAACTATATGGACATTTATTAGAATTTAAATTGGAGGAGAAACAAGTTGAGGAAATGATGATTGCTTGGGGAAATTTTGGATATGGGATTGATTTAGAGAAATGGCAAAAATTATGGTCTCAAAATTATAAAATGACAATGTCAACTGCTTATAAAGAAAATTTGTATAAGATGTTTTACAGGTGGCATTTACCCCCGATGAGAATTGCGAGAATGTTCAAGAATAAATCGGATAAATGTTGGAAATGTCATCAGATACCTGGCTTGTATTACCATATGTGGTGGACATGGGTGGATGCAAAAAGATATTGGACTAAAATCCACACGTGGTTGGAAAAAATGATAAAACAACATATAGACTTTAAGACAGAGATATTTTTATTGGGAATTATACCGAAAATGTACAATAAAGAATTGAAATATTTGATTGTAAATGTTTTGACAGCGGCTAGGATTGTATTTGCTAAGAATTGGAAAAATGAAAAAATACCTATGCAGGAGGAAGTTATTAAGAAAATTATGGATTGTGCTGAAATGAGTAAATTGACATTTGAAATCAGAACAAGAAGATAAACAATGTTATATGATATGGGATTTGTTTTATCAATGGTTGGATAAAAAGACATGGTAATGTAATAGATTAGGAAATCTTGTAATAGAAGCTCAATAGATCGATATAAAATGTAATTCAAATATATATAACGATTGGATGGAAGTGTAATATAATTTTTTAAATAAAATCTAGAATATCTCATATAAATGATGGAGTAAATAGTTTAGTCATGAATGATTAATAATTGATAAATATATAAGCATATGCTGGATTGATAATGTGAGAACTTTTATAAACTGTGAGTGATGACCATGAAAGGATAGCCAAAATATTTGTAACCAACTGACACACTCTATGTATATAAAATGGAAGATGGCTTTTATGTTTTTTTATGTTTTGTTTGTATATGTTTGTCTTAAAAAATAAAATTCTTAAAAAAAATCATAACCATCCATTTCCTATTTAACAGAGGAACTGATACCATTTGGAGATCTGGAGCTGGCTTGCATAATTAACTAATACTGAAGCCTGTTATGATGCTTCATTCTGTCTCTGGAATTAATCTTGTGACAAAATAAACACAATTGTTGGGGAATAATATCCCAGACAAGACTTGTGTGTATGCAGAAATAAAAACAAAATAAATCTATCAGAGAGTTAAATTAAAGAATTGGAAAATATATCTGGAGGTACATCTTTTGATCCACCGACATTATTGTGTTCTGATTAAATTTGATATTTGAAGGGGAAAATATTTCAAGATGTCTTAGCTGACAATCGCATTTTTACTCAAAATGTGAATATAAAAACATGTTTGGGTTTTTTTTAAACTGTTTGCACAATAAAGAGCAAAAAGTTATTGTACTAGTTAAATCCTAGAAGAATAAAAAGAATGTCAAGGTGGAGAAAAAGTCTGCTTTACATCTCCAGTTCAAACAAAACATGGGTAAGAATACTATTGAGCTTGTAATTAAACTGTTGATACTACTTATCATGAGATCAGAACACATTCACATTCAAATATTTGTTAAACAAATATTGTCACTGGCACATCTGGTGTGTGCTGTTCATTTTCTTTCCTTTTGTAATGGTTGTTTCATTACTTTCATTTCAGCTCTCCTGTGGATTATATATCTGTATTTCTGTCTCTCTCAGTGTGTGTGTGATTTTGGATTGCTTCAGAGCCCATGGAGACTGTTTTGGCTGGCAGTTTCACAGAAGAACTGTATACGGATGACAGTTATCTAGACAAGACGAAAGGTATTCCTAGTGGAGTTAAGATTCAATATTCTTTATTTTAATAATTGCTTTGTGACTAATGACATGAACAGAAATAATAAGACAATGGCTCCACTATTCTTGTTTACAAATCCTTACATGTTTAAGTGTGTGTGTGTATGTACTACTAGTACACAAATTGTTGGAGGCAATATGCTGATTCTGTAAACCACTTTGAGAGGGCTGTAAAGCACTATAAAGCAGTATATAAGTCTAAGTGCTATTGCTATTTTCCAAAATTAACATAATATCTTCCACAAATGTCCTTAATTTACATACTTCTCATTCAACCTTCATCCCTGAAGGTCCATCTTGTCTTGTGCCTCTATTCAAAACTCCAGGATCCAAAATGAACAGTAGTAGCAAAAAAAGGGACATCCTTGACATTTTATTTATTTATTTATTTATTTTATTTGTCAAACATGTACAAGATAACAAGTATAGGTATGAACATAAACATGAACAAAGGGAATAAATACAGATAAATGGGGACAGTAAGACAAAGGTAAGCATGCTGGTGTGCTTATGCATGCCCCCTTTAAGGACCTCTTAAGAATGGGGTGAAGCCCATGGTAGACAGTTTGAGGTTGAAGCTGTGAGGGGTTGAGGCTGTAAGTAGGGAGTCGGGTAGGGTGTTCCAGGCATTGACCACTCTTGACATGTCCCTTTTTGTATTCTATGGGATTTTATCAGTTTTCTGTTAGCTATTATTTAGGCTGTTTGTAATGTATATATCAATTTTAATATTTTAATGAAGTTTTCTCCCAGTTCCATATTCCATATCCATAGTCCTTTGGGAGAGGGGGTGGCATATAAGTCAAATAAATAAATAAATAAATATTTTCCAAAGTTTAAATTGGAAAGTCCAATTCAAATTGTCAAAAGCTTTCTCTTCATCCATAAAAATTAACCCAGCTTGTTTTTATTATGATGTTCTAAATGTTTTAAGATATTATTTCTTACCTGTATTTTGTGCAAAAAAAGCCATATTATTTTTTGTGTATAAAGTTTTGGAGGATACTTTTCACTTTTTCAGCTAAAATCATAAGTAAAAATTTTATAATCAATATTTGAAAAGACATGTTTTTGCTAAAGTTTGGTCCTGATTTTCTTTGTGTGAAAATGATATATATTTGTACCTGTACAGCTTACAGGTATCCTTCCTCTTTCTAAAATGGAATACATCACTTTCTGAAGAGTGTTCATCTTCAAAAGTCTTTAGTACTTACTGTAAGAGTGTCTCCCATTACATTAGAGCCAGTTTTGATAGTAAGGCATTCATATTTTTTTATTTAGACCTAACAATGTTGACTGTTTGATCCAATTAATGGAGTAGATTACCTAAATATGGACTTTAATCAGACACTTGGCTTTACACTTGACTTTATGTGGATTTGTACATTTGAAAAAGAAAAAAATCCCTTAGGAGCACAATTCCACATTTACTTGCCTGATGCATATATCAAATTCTTATCGGTATAAGATATTTTGTTTTTATTCGAATTAGTTCACTGTTGACTTTAGAAGAGAGAGCTATAGGTAGTTTTCACAAACATATGCAAGCAATACTACAATAATAATGGTGTGAAAAAAAATCTGAGATAAATTAGAAACACTTGTTCTTTCCTAATACAATGATTTTTAATGAATCTGCTATCCTGCTTCATTGTACCCTGACAATATTTAAATCTGCCTTGGAGGAAAGGGAGAGTAGTACCAACAATAAAATAAATTTACCTAACAATTCAACCATACAATTAATAATAATATTTTTAATCCAATTTCCCTTTGTTTTGAACTCACTCATCTACACATATGTGGTACAATATGTAAATTAAAATGCCTTGCCCTTTTAAATATCCTGATTTTCTGGGTATAAATCTGAAGTTTCTCATGAGAGTTTTTCAAATCAAAGTATGGAAAAAGTGAAGAGGCAAGCTTTCATCATTTCAATTTGCCACCTGTTTTTTAGAGCACAGCCTGCATCTCTTTAAGGTTGAATATCAATTTATTATCCAAAAGTTACCACTTCCAACTCTTAAAATCATGATTTAGAGAAGGAATTTGCCTATTCATCCAATTGAAAAGATGTGTTGTAAGAAGATACAGTAGGGACAAAATAAAAGACAAGGAAAGTATATTTCCTTCAATTGCAGTAGCAGACAAACTAAATTAGTAGAAACTGAAGAGATAAATGCGTTCATTTGCACATTATTTCATTCACAATGTTTCTTCCTTTGAATTAACCAGTTTTCATTTATTCAGTTGTTTCATTTTGTTTGTTTCTTCCTGTGATCAATATTTGACATCTAGAGCTGAACCAAATGTAAATATTTAAATTTTGGTGGAAAAAATGAATGTACAATTTCAACAAAACACAATATTACTGATTGTGACTGAAAATTATACTTTTAAAATAAAGATTTATTAGTTTGATTTTAGCAGATTTAAATGTACAGAAAATTTAATACTGCTGTTTTAATTATCTATAAACTATTCATAAATTCCAAACATCAAATCTGATCTTCAATTTTAAAAAATTAATTAAGAATCTGTAAAACTAAGATATTTGTTTTTCCAGACAAAAAGCTGTATTGTTCCTTAAAGTGTAATTACTACTATGTTAATAGTGTTAAATGGCAATTACTTAGGGTTTTGATGCACTTGTCATACTTATCAGCTACAAGGGACAGGTATAACCTAAACATTAGTACTGTGGCCATATGCAATATATCTAGTAGATTAAGAATTCTGATTTGTTCATTTTATAGATGAGTGAAACATACAATTTTACAAATTTCTATCTATTTTTAAACATAAATGTGGCTTTTACTTTTACATTCAAATGCAAATGTGTGAACTTTTTGTCCAATTTATACATTGCTGACAAATTTTATTTATTTTATTTATTTGTTGATAAAAATTAATAGAACATGAAGAATTTGAAGAGTTGAAATCCACACACCTTCAAGCTGCCAAAAGAAACCTTCCTCTAGCACACAATGCAAGAGAAATGAAAGTGACAAACTACTAAAAAGAATTTCTCAAGCATTCAAAATATTAAATTTAAATCATCACCACCACCACCACTATCAATCAGCCTTTAAATAAAAGCAAAGCAAAAGCAAAAACAAAATAAAGTTCTATAACTCGCTCAATTTTCAGAAATATCTATTTTTAAAATGTTCAGAAAAAAAGATGTCCAATTCACAATTAATGGCCAATAGTAATTAAAAAAATAAATTATTTTCCACCAATTGGAAACAATTCTTTCTTGACTATCTCATAATATATTTTCTGAATTGTAAACTTGCCAGAGTCATTGATTTAGATAGAAGGGAAGGGAAGGGAGATGGAGGAAGGAAAAGAAAAGCAAACTCTTAATACAAATTAACACTCTTGATGGAATCCTAGAAAGCCATCTATTATGGCAAGGGAAGGGAACTGTGAAGAAATCACAGAAATCTTTTTGCCATTCTACAATATGAGCTGCAACAAGAGGACCAAGTAACAGGCAGAACAATTTATATCATCTACCTTTCTATCATGTACCTCTTTTTCTGTACATATTCTGGTGATAAAAGGGGACATTAGATAATTAGATCTGTCACATTTGATCTTTACTTCACATCTAAGAGGTATAATCATATCTTGCTCTTGTCACTATCCAGTTGCCCCTCCAACTTAAATTATGTTCCATTAAACACCAAAAGGCTTTACTCTTGAAGTTGCATATCTCAAGAAGGCAAAAGAGAGAGACTGGAAGATTTTCTATGCACTCAGTGTTATATTTTCAAATAATGGAGACACATCTTTTGAGAGTTGAGAGATTATTTTAAATATCTTTTCATTTATGAAAGATTTTCTAGAAAGCTCATTCATTTCAACTGAATTAATGTTAAGAAATCCCTCATTCTATAACTGTACCCATCTCATTTTATCCTCCATCATTTATGTCTATGACTAAATTGATACATTACAACACTGAGTTGCACAATGTTGACTTGGAAACCACCATTCTGCCAATTTAATTGTTGTGCTTCAAAATCTATACACAACAGCATGGAAGAAGTCTGATCACAGTCAATGATATATTGCTGCCTGTGTTTATCCATCAGATAGATCTAAAAGTGACTTTACCATGAGGTCAATAAAGTTTTCCAATTTCTAATCAAGAAGAAATCAAGAAACTGCCTCAATGAGAACAGTTGGATTTGCTTTCTTATCTCAAAGGCACTCTCACACAGTGTTATATATTTTGTCCGCATAATACATTCATACAAAGTGCTAACCTCTGCTAGTTTGAACCTTTACTTTTAATATGTTTAACATGTTTTCTAAACCCATCTTTCTGATTAATTTATACTTCAGTGTCTTATGCCAATACAAAGAATGGATTAATTCAGTATCAAAATTAAACATGTCCTATGAACCTACTATTTTCAAAATGCACTTTACATTGGTTTATTTTTATTTTTATTTTATTTATTTTATTATTATTTTATTTTATATATTTTTCTGCCTAATAACTAGAGTAACTCTGGGTGGCTTATTCTCACAACATTCTGTAAATATTGCAATGTCAGCTTTGAACTCAGCTGAGTGAGAGGATAAACAGTATATTTTTTAATGTAGATAAAATGAAATCACTCTAAAAAGACAACCAAGATAATGCAAGCAAATACTAATTTTCTTGGTTTCAACAACACTGTGTGACAAGCAAATAATAATAATAATAGGATTGCAATAAGCATGAAAATAAATGCAATATATAAATAAAGTTGAACTGCAATTTGAAACCTAAAACTTTATTACTGAGTTTAATGATTGCACTGAACACAAATAAAATTGCAATTGCAAGTAGAAAACCTATTGTTCTGCCTCTTATATTTGTCTGTTATCACTCTTTTTCTCCTGACCTCATCAAAGGAAGAGCCATACAGAATATAATGAGTTATGTCTTCATATTGAATGGCATGCAGGGCAGAGACATTGTTTTCTGGGTTCTTCTCTCAAAGATGCTGATAAGCTATGATAACACATAGCTGATAAGAAGAGCTGTGTATAGGTCTTCCTCAATAGATCATTGGCAATGTTAATGAGATATTAAGATAATGTAACCTTATGCTAAAGTAACCTGCTTAACTAATTACACTATGAATTTCAAGACGTTTAAATAAGACTTGACTAGACTTTGGAAGCATGACTCAGTGGACCTTATCATTATTTTTTCAGATATAAGGTATCCATTCTAAGTTCCATTTTTTCCACTACATATTTTTATGATTTTTATCAAGTTAGCTGGTCAACCATCAAAGCTAGTCTCACTTACATAGTCTTTGCTCCATCCATTTTAATTTAATATGAAATATGCATAGATATTTTTCCAGAAATTTTCCTTTCTATTGTAAAAGAGGTTACTTTTTTAAACCTCATATCAAAGTAGACAGAGCTTTTATTTTGAATTTTCATATATATACTTCACCTTCTATTAAGCCTTCCTGATTGCCCCTCCTTCATAGTCTTAAAAATGCAAAAGGGAATAATTTCCTCATGATGTCTTCCCTTTGCATTTAATGAAATGTGGGTATTTTTTATGTGTTAGAAGAGACTGTGTTAGAATGTATTAGAAGAGGCAACAGCTATGATTGCTTTTGTAAAGGCATTGAAGATAGAAAGACACACAGAAAAAAAGGGAAGCCCCAGGATGGGGAGAAATCAACTATACCTCAACTCTATCAAGAAGGAATAGTTGTTGGATTTTGGCTCCAGGAGTCAGGAGGAATAACAGCTTTGACTCTGATGGAGTAGTACATCCCCAGAGCTGGTCACAATACTGGGGTCTTCCTGGACTCACATCTCCTGTTGTAAAAGCAAGTGGTAACCCATAGCCAATGTGTGGGTGGGATTTGCCAATTTGTAGGCAGTCATCCATATCTTAATCATTGTATTACTGCCAATAATGTATAGAAGGCCTTGGAAAACCATATGGAAGCTGCAACTGCTCCAGAATGCAGTAGCACATGTAATCGTGGGCACTCTGCAGTTCAATCTATGTTGTAGTGATGTTACATGAGCTATACTGGCTTCCAGTTGTTATTCAGGTGCAATTAAAGGTATCTTTAAAGCCCTTCAGGCCACAGGGCCAAGTTATATGCTATACTGCTCATGCCATAGAACGGGTGTGCTTCAGGCCTCCTCCCTAAAATGTTATTACCAAATGGGACCTCAAAGGTATGCATTCTCTGTAGCTGGCCCAATCTTCGATATTCAAGAGGTCTCTACCCTTTTAGCTTTCTAGAAGGCCATGAAGACCTGTCTATTTCCTGAAGCATTGGACTAGAGTGCTAACTAGAATTAGAATTAAACTCAAGACCGTTTAAGGAAGCCCAGGATGAAACCTACACATTTATAACAAATATCCCCTGGGTTAAAAGTAATCATGTTTACAAAGATATCCAAATATAATTCATAGAACAATGCACTACAAACAGAAAGCAGATGTTTATATGATACAATATATCAAAATAATTTATAAGTGGAAAAATATAGATATTGTAGAAAAGTAAAAGTCCTGAGTCAGGTCAAAAGCTTCAGACAAAATCTATACAGCTCCAAAAGAAAACACCCATCTCAATGGGATAATTCCATTGCTCAGTCTGATATAACTGAAAATGAAGTAAGCATTGTTTTGCAAGGCTATCTTTCCTACCTGGCATGACATTAGATATGTGTGTAATTTATGGCAATTCTTCTAATAATAAAAATCTGTCTTCCAAAGAGATGCACAAAATTGATACATACCCAACATGGGAATATCAGAGCTAAGGAGTAAATGGTATTGCTGCAAATTGAGAAGATCGATACAGCAATAAGTATGGAAGAAATTGCCTATGTTTTATAAAGCTATTATTCATGAAAACTTATTTCTATTATGTAGCGTATTCTTAGACTGATGTATTATTTTGTGCACTACAAGTTTCTGAAATACCTTATTTCTTTACCACAGAATGTAGCCTACTGAACAGTTCTGGATTTATCCCATTCATCAGAAAACTAACTTCTGCTCCCTAACCCCACCTCCTAATTCATTCCTGACCTGCAGAAATAGTTTTTAGAAACATGTGTCACCTGCAGTCTCCAATCCTTAGTTGATCTATCCAGCAGATGGCATATGCCCGTGAGCACATTTATCTAGCTGTCAAAAAGCAAATTAATTTTTAAAGTTTTTTTAAAGGCTTAGCCTCAATGCTGACCAGGTTATGAACATCTTGGATTTCCCTCAATATGTCCTGGGAATCTTGCAGTGTTTCTATCAACTCTTTGATATGTATATGTGTATGTATATGTATATGTATATATTTGATATGTATATGTAATATGCAGTTACAAAGCATGCAAATGTGAGTAGATAAATAGGTACCATTTCATTGGGAAGATAACAGTGTCCCACATTCCTTGGCATATTGTCATGCTGGCCATATGGCCATGGAAATGTCTTGAACAATGCTAACTGCCATAGTTAAGAAATGGAGATGAGCACTACCTCCTAGAGCCATGATGGCAAACCTATGCCACACGTCTGGAAGTGGCATGCAGAGCCATTTCTCCATCGGCTGTTGCTCTTCTGGGTTATGGCATGCACATATGCACCATCCGTAAACTGGAAGAGCAGCTCCCCTGGTGGGCATATGTGCACTGGCCAGCTGGTCTTTGCACAAGTGGGAGCCCCAGAAACCAAAAAAGCAGCTCCACAGAATGCATGCGTGCATCAGCCAGTTGGTCTTCACATGCACGGGAGTGCCAGAAACCAAAAGACAGCTCCCTGGAGTGCATGTCACACACCCCAGCTGTTCTTCGCACATGCATGCACTTTGGAAACCGGAAGACCAGGTGGCCAGCATGCATGCCTGCTCCAGGAAGCTAAGCTTCTGGTTTCCAGTGCTCCCACATGCACGTGTCAGGGAGCTGTTCTCCAGTTTCCAGCGTGCATTCTGAAAAGGTGCCAAAAAGGTTAGCCACTACTGTCCTAGAGTCACACGACTGGATGGGAGAAATCTTTACCTTTTATATTCATATTGTGATATTAATCACTTTTGTAGGCATGACAATGACAGGAGACACATGAACAATACAAAAAGCTGTTTATTATAAGCGTTTGCAAAAGCTTGGACTCCTTCTCCTTTTGGGGAGCAGATAGGAAACATCTTCCATAGAAATACATGATAGTTATATACGATTTCATAAGCCGTGCCTTCTTACTGCCTCCTGATCCTATTGGCTAATATCTGGGTGGGTACGGGTCTTCTTCCTGTAACTTCCATCCCATCTGTTTAACATATTTCCAGTAATCTCTATCCTTTTTTGACATAATCTCCATCCTGTTTGGCAGCTGCTATTATTGTCAGTATTATTAATTTTAGCATGACAACTGCACAGCTTGACCTGCCAGCTATCTTCAATGACCTGCAAAGTATCTGTCTAACTAGAATGTGCATCTTGTTACTGTAAATATAGAGAATATTCTTACACAATGTCTTACTTTATTCCAGTAAAGTGTCTTAAGTTATTTGGAGGCTAAATATGGAGTTACCTTAGCTCTATCTTTTACAGGAATAATTCTTACTTATCACACATATAAAGACAGAAAAAAGGGAAAGGCTGCTTGTCCCCGGCCTACTTATCTTGCTGAATTCACTGCATCTTATTTCCAAATGTATGAATTTTTCACAGTATGTTTCTAACATATTTTATCATTGCAAACTTGAGGGGGAGTGAGGAAAATGGTCAAAATATTTTCTTCATCAAAGACTGCTAGTCTAAAATACGTAAACTCTTGAGGAAGTCCCAGGTTTAAAGTATTGTTGGAGAACTTCTTTCCCAATCTCCATAAAACATTCCCCCCTCAATGGATAGTTGGATCAATTCTCATACATCATAGGAAAGTGTCTGACTGTCAGATTAGGTGAGTATTCTACAAAACATTTTTTCTGAATTGTCTTAGCACTTTTTCCTCCATACAAAAAGGAAAATCTACTTGTAGAGGTAATAGTTATTACACATATGGTATTTCTGGTTTGTATTCCATATCATCCTTTCCCAAGAATATTCTAGCTCTGTTCTAATGTGTTTCTCACTCACTCACCCTCAGTCATCATTTTCAAAATCATTAAACAAAAAACAAACAAAAACCCTTTGAATTATCTCATTAATGTAAGTTTTCTAGTCTCTACTAAAATTTAGTAATTATTACTTCCAGGCTAATTAAAGGTCAGGGTATAAATATTTCTAAGTACATTTTTCTCATATTTGCTATCTCAGAATCAATAATCCCTCCCTGCAAAGGAAAAAGGAGAATAAAAAATGAAGAGATATGCCTGGTCTCTTTGGGATGACAGCTTCCAAAACCCTGCAGTTAGGAGAAATATCTTATCTTGTCATCCTTAGCAGGTGGATCAGACAGGAAACATGACCACAGGAGCTACAGTAAATTTACTTTATTGTAAGGCTACATTAAGCGAAGTTTGCAAATCTGAAAGTATATGTCTCCTGTCTACTTTACACCCAAATAAATTAGGGAGGGTCTTTTCTGAGCTTCTTGCCCCACCCACTATCCAATTACACACTGTGCTGTCTTTTATCGGACCATTCACTAGGCAGAGTCCATGGGCCTAGCCTCCCAAGATCATTTTTACATATCATTACCCACAGTGGTGGGATGTTGCCGGTTCAGACCAGTTCAGGCAAACCAGTAGTTCCAACGATAAGTTGGCCCCGCCTGCCTACTCCTGCCCTGTCTTGTCCTTTATGTCCTGCTTTGTAGCTCATATCAATCGCACGGCACAGCTGATTTCCCCTCCCCACTGTTCTACTTACCGTTGCTGAGTTGGAAGGTAGCTGAGCTTCTAAATGCTTCATTTTCAGTGCTGTGCACAAGTGCATGCTCACCGAACCTGTTGGTAAACCAGCAGCTTCCCACACTGATTACACATCTTCTTCTAACTGCTTAAGAATAGTCAACTATGTAATCACATCTCTACTGAGTCTTTATCACTTTACAACTAAGGCTACTTTGGCTGTCGTCTGTAGCTGTAGCTTTCTGTACGGATTTCATTGCTCATTCATCCTGTTCCACTCCCATGTTTGGCCTGGACTTTAAATGGCTTTGTTTTCTCTATGTATCCCCCTTAAAGCAATATACATTAGAAAGCACGGCTGAGCCCTTGCCTTGAACAGCAGTCTGTAATTTACAGTGAGTTATGTTTCAATTATCTTGGTGTTATAGTGTCTTAGTGAGGGCAGGTATTATGTCATGTCATGAATTTGGGCAAAAGAAAACAGATGTTCCCATTACAACCAGTTGATGGAGCAGTTTTAATAATATTGCAGAAAAAAATAGAAAGCAAGGAAAAGGAAGGGGAAGAACAGATGTGTTTCCAAGTATACCATTGCCGTATATTAGTAACACAACCTGGCCAGGGGCGGCAAGAGTTAGAAGAGTAAGAAAGAAACCAAAAACAATATGCAAAAACAATATGCAAAAACAATATGTCAGCAGCAAGTGAAAAGGGGGAAGTGTAGAAAAGAAAATGAAAGAGGAGATGGGAAAACATAAAAGCACATATTATGAAGTATTTGTTAAATAGATACCTGAAAAATGAAAAAGTAAGAAATGGGAAAAATAGAAAAATGTTGACTAGCAAATGTTTATCATTATTACAATAATATGCAAGGAATTTAATTATAATTATAATATGCAAATAAAATAATTGTCAAATGAAGTCAGACAAAGGTTAGCAGAAAAGAAGGTGAAGTGCATATAAGAGATGTGTTAAGGCACCAAATCCACCCCTTACCTAAAAATATAGTCCACCCATGCTGAATTTCTAAAGAAAGGTATTGAATAAGTTGAATTTAAAATACTATCTTCATGGAAAATAACTGTACTGAATAATCTATACTGAGGATATCCTCCACCTATTTATTCCAAAATGAAAATAACCAAACTAAGACAATATATAATTTACATACAACAATCTGACCTGGACAGAGTTTCAAACTGTCCTATTAGCAAGGGTTTGAAACTTAGGATGGTGTCGATTTTCCATCTAGCATGGTTAGAAATGGCCAAGTATGGAAGATATCTTGGCACGTTTCAATGCCTTCCCCTCAGGTGTACTAGAAGGAAAATATAAAGGATCCTTATAAATGTATAAATGTATAAATGCTTGTATCTGCATGTCAATAGCCCAGTAGTCATTATAGAATAAGTTCTCCATTATATATTGACTAATTATATGCTGATTAATGTTAATTAATTATATGCTAACAAGTCCATGTCAACAATGAGCAAACACAAAGACCCTTCAAATCTTCCTATTCCATTATACATACATGCAGAGATATTCAATACTTTCATTCATCCACTACTTGTAAGGGTACTAGGCTGTACAAATCAGTGTTATATAGTTTTAGTGTTTTTTGATAATGACTTTTCTATTACTTATAATGTAGCCAATTTCTATGCAGGACTGTATAAACTACTATGGGAATTGATATTTAATAAGAATTGGGTTACATGCTCCATTTGTTATTTTAATCTTAGTATCTAATTTTATTGTTCTAAACTATTTGGAGAAAAAACCTTAGTGATTCATGGTTTTGACAATGAGACAGGATAGGTTATAGAAATAAGAGAGTGAAGGTTGTTGTTGTTGTTGTTGTTGTTATTATTATTATTATTATTATTACCTTTAAATTGTCAGAGTACAACATGTGTACAATGAGATTAGCTGAACCTCCCTTCATGCACCACCACCACCCAACACAATTCACAGTGAGGACAGAAGTCCCTAACCCAGTCCCAATCTCATTAACTATGTGACCTTGTTGCACAACATGTTAATGGTTAATGGTCTAACTTTAGAGAGAGAGGTTGAAATACAATTGTGCTTTTTTGGAATATTGGAAGCCATTTCTTTATGTCTTTATATTTTGTTCTTTTGTTCTTATTTTCTTTTCTCATTCCACTTTTGGCTTTTTCTGTTCCTTCTTTCTTTTCACTTTTTCTGTTCTATTTAATTTGTTATAGCTTTTATTATTGTTCTTAAATGAAATAAACAATTTCCAGGGCTCTACCTTTTACTTCATTTGAATTAGAAATGTCCGCAACTCACAATTCCTTCTCAGTTGCTTTTTCACAATCACTTTTGTTCAGTCCCTTGATTTTTCTTACCACCCCATTTTTATTTTCTTGACACAAATAACAGTCATTGCTCAGAGAATGTGCTGGGTTAGCCTGCTTTGTAATTCAAACCTTTTATTCAGGCTACCATTATGCACTATAGAGGGAAATATGTATTGGTAAATGGCCTTATTATAGATGTTCCCATTGTAAAAGGGAAGGTTGGGGAAATGCACGGACTCATACAAACCTTTCCAAATCATTGCTCCATTTATTACAAACAATGGCATTTCATAAATACTCAGTTCCACCTCTTTCTTTCATTTGTACTTTTTATACCTACTAGGGAAAAATCCCTCTCTACAGAAATGTTACTTATTTTGTGGAATTTTGTCTGTGCAATGTAAGAGGTAACATCCAAAGCCAACACAATAAAATTACAACCCATCTATAGTGATAGAGCTTTAAAGACACTGCTGTGATATAGACACGTCCAGCTACAGGTTAAACTACATCTGACAAAATGATTTGTGCTGCTCCCATTCCTAAAATCTTTCTGATTTGCTTATTGTTCACCTGTTTTTCCCCTCAGTCTTCAGATTACTTAGGACAGTGGCAGAATCTGGAAAGTCATTTCCTATGTGCATTTTTGCAGTTTTTTAGATAAAGCACATGTCATAGTTTTTTCTCTGGTAATATCACACTACTAACTAGAGCATACAAAACATTTGCTAGACCAATACTCGAATACAGCTCATCAGTCTGGAACCCACATCACATATTTGATATTAACACAGTTGAGAAAGTCCATAAATATTTCACAAGAAGAGTTCTACACTCCTCTACTTGTTGCAGAATACCTTATGCCACCAGACTTGAAATTCTAGACCTAGAAAACCTAGAACTACACCGCCTTTGGTCCGATCTAAATATAGTATATAAAATCATACATTGCAATGTCCTACCTGTAAATGAGCACTTCAGCTTCAACCATAACAACACAAGAGCACACAATAGATACAAACTCAAGGTTAACCGCACCAAACTTGATTGCAGAAAATACGACTGAGACAGAGTGATCAATGTTTGGAATACTCTACCTGACTCTGTGGATTCTTCCCCAAACCCCCAAAACTTTAACCTTAGACTGTCTACTATTGACCTCACCCCTTTCCTAAGAGGCCTGTAGGGGGAGTGCATAAGCGCACCAATCGTGCCTACCGTCCCTGTCCTATTGTTTCTTTTTATTTTTCTTATACATATCCATCTCATTTATTCAAAACTATGTTTATAGTTATACCCGTTATCTTGTAAGCGATTGACAAATCAAATAAATAAATAAATAAATAAAATAGTTCTCTGGCATTGCAAGAAAATAAAATAAGCAATTTCCAAGCCTCTGCTGTGATTTATCACAGCAGGGTTCAGGGTAAATGGGCAAAAGGCAGAGGGAAAAATACAAATGGGATTACTAGAGGAAGTCATCTGACTCTAGAACCTCAGCAGATTCAGCCTGAATTGTTCAGGTGAGTAAAAGCTGATTTTTAAGAACACTAAAAGTGTTTGAGAATTGATAATGTTATGGTATCTGCTGAGTATAGACATCTTGCGAAGCAATTTTGCTATTATTTCAATCAAGCAATCCTGTTTCAGTTTCACATTTATTTTTTGTAGTTAATAAAAGTTTTTACTGACCTTCCAATACCAGTTTAACAGAAGATTTATAACAATAGATGGCATGTGAACATTCAGTTATCACCTGTGGACTGGCATTTTACAATATCTGGAAGGGCCTGGAGAACTGGTGCTCAGCAACACAACAAAATATCAACCCAATTCTGGGAGATGGGGAAAATAGGATTTGGATATTTGTGAAAGGACATAATATCTGGAATGTCTCATTCCCTGATTAAATTTTGCTCATGTTAATTCTATTGACTTTCAATCTATTTTAAAGTTTGACTCTTCCTGTTGACTGTCACCAATTATCTTGCAAAATATTTGTATTATGCCTATATTACCAGAAACTGCAGTTCCAGCAAGATGCATTGTCTTGTTACAAAAAGAATCTGTCATGGCCAAGCTACGTTCTGCACTATGAGATGGAAGCATCTCTGCATGAATGATTACTTGTTCCTGTCATTGCTACAATGTAAGCATCAGAAAACACATACTATCTCTGTGTCTTATTGTCCAAACTGTTCAACAGATTCTTCTAAAATGAAGAAGGGGAATGTCATTGTCTTGCTTGACATGCTATGATTGCATTGTCTTTGGTTCCTGAGCAGATCACACTAAGAGAATCCAAATGTACTGTAAATGTTCGTGCCACAGCATAATTCTCTCATTTTTAACTCATTATTATTCAATTGAATGAAAAAAAGTTCCTTGAAATTCGCCTAAAAACAATTGTACCCAGATAACACACTGTTTGATTGAAATTGAATTTTTATATTTTATATTAATAAAACAAATAAAACTTGGGAAAAAAGGAAATTATTTCAAAGAAGAAATGTGGGAAAGTATAAGGAGTGAGAGAAGTGTTCCAATTCTTATTTAAATAGCCAAGAATCTAAATGAGCATCCTATGCTTCTTTATATAGTCTGCCATTGTTTTGTTTTTGAACCATCATGAAATGGATTAATTCAGACTCAATAGAGATACAAATGCACTGGACCCTGGATGGATGATTTCTTCATATTTCCCTATATGTATCGGGGAACCAAACATATATTTTGTAAAAGCAAATGTATAAAAGTGATATGTGAATGCTTTCTACTGTCTGGTCTATTACTGTGACAATTACTATACTCTAAACCAGGGGTGTCAAACTTGCGGCCCACGGGTCAGATACGTTACATGCTGGCCCCACCCCCACCTGGTTTAGCGAAGGGGGAAAAGTCCCGATACATCATGTGCTGTGATGACGCAAGTTTGACACCCCTGCTCTAAACTATTACTATTCAATTGCTATGACAACACTTATACTATATACTATTATTCAATATGCTACATTACTATTACCTATATGCTTATATTATTACTAATATGCATTAATGGTCTTAAGCCTGTTCTGTCCCCTCTCTTTGAAGTTTCTTCTTTTTCTGTTACTGGCCAGTATGTAAACTTTTTGTGCCTTATTTTGTGCATGTTTTGTCTTCTTGGACTTCTATATCTCTTTTTGTCTCTTTTGGACCAACTATTTCTGAACGAAAAGTGCCTTCTTTTATTTGCCTACTATTCTCTATTTTCTGGTGGCTGCAGAGGTCCAAAATATGCAATCCCACACCCTTTGTGGCTTTATGGGAGATTCCTTTGTGCCACCGTGAGTAACCATCACAAGGGAGGAAAGAAAGGTAGCACAGGTGCCTGCAATTTTGTTCAAGCAGCCTGCTCTTTCCACGTAGTCATCTGTCCTAAAATCTGTTCTTCTCTAGCTTTCTATATTTCACTTAGAATCCATGAAAAAAAAATCCATTTTTTGTATTGTTATATGATGTTTTTGAGACATGAGTGGATAATTTATCTACTCCCTGGAAAAGCTTGTAAGAATTGTTTAACCCTATAAATTTAGTGAAGAATATTAAAAGACTATCTGTGCCCATATCTACTCTTTGACAATAGATAACCAAAAATTTCTTTTAGAAATGAAAATATTTTTCAATAAGCCCTTTTGATGAGCAATGCTTCTAAAGTGAGAGACACATAAAAATTTAGGTTTACTTTCAGGTTTCACATCACATATTCAGAATACTTAAAGTTTTAGAACAGATTCTTCTAAAAGTGTTTCTCTATATTTTGGAGGGGGGGGGTTGGATAGTGCTTATCATTACTGATAATTGGCTTTATTAAGGCTGATGGGAATTGGAAATCCAGCCGTAGGCCTTAAAATGGAGAAAACTGCATTTCCTGTGAGGGCTTCTGTTTTCTCCTTCTTATATAAGCTGAGAAGGTTACAGAACTCCCGATTTTCCATTCTTGATCATACTAGCAAATGAGCTCCTGGTAACTATTTATAAACAAGGGAGCCATTTATTTTATGAAATCCCTTGCTAAAACAAGCTAATTAAGAATTATTCTGAAATTGCATTGGAATAAGTTGGTATGCATTAGTATATAATGTGATGTTTATTTTTTTAATAAATGGCTCAGAGTAACTACAGGCACTATTAGCATTGACTAATAAATAACATGGGTATTTCTAAACTTCAAGACATTGCAGATTAATATTTCAATTTATAATGACACCATATTAAAAACAACTAATTCACTGAGAGGCAGAGCAGACAATGCTATTAGTATGACAATGCATAGATACTTTTGGGAAAGGAGTGTATAAGATAGTGAACATGAAGCCAGCAGATATATTGGGAAGCCTAAATTTGCTTCTAATGAATCTGCTTCTATTATAGAATCAGGAAGCGCCTTTAATGGCACAGTAGACACATGTGTATAAACATTTATTATTAGAAACATGGAGGTTAAGAGAAAAGAATTAAAAAGGCTTTGAAGTTTAGATATAAATGAGAAACACTTGCGGTGTCATACCTGCATAATTTGAATTGAAAATAGATAAGGAAGCTGAAATAGGCAATTCAGCACAACATATGGCTCACAGATCACATGTGGCCCATTAACATCTTTAAAAAGTCAATAAATTTACCAAATTGTCACCCAAATGATAGCAATAGCACTTAGACTTATATACCACTTCACAGTACTTTACAGCTCCCTCTAAGCGGTTTACAGAGTCAGCATATCACCCCCAACAATCTGGGTCCTCATTTCACCCATCTTGGAAGGATGGAAGGCTGAGTCAACCTTGAGCAGGTGAGAACTGAACTGCCAGATGGCAGGCGGCCAGCAGTCAGTAGAAGTAGCCTGCAGTACTGCATTCTAACCATTGTGCTACCATGGCTCTTCACAACAATGATGCATTGTTGAGGGTGTGCAACATCTCCAGGCATCTCCTTGATCATCAGCATTGATGCTAGTCTGCTAGCTGCCAGACAGCTGATTGGTTTGCCAGATATTCCTTTGTAGCCCACAATTATTTTTAATTTATTGATGTGGCCTTTTTATTTCTAAAAATTGGGAGCTGGTCACTCCAATGAACTATGTTAAATTAGTTACCCGCTTTGAAGATGTTATTTATTTATTTATTATTTATTTATTAATTTGACTTGTATGCCGCCCCCTCTCCAAAAGGACTCGGGGCGGCTCACAACTAAAAACACAACAATAAATAATTACCTAAAACCATATTAAACAAAACTAGCCAAATGTACAAGTTTAAAACCCCAAAAACTAAAACACCCATCAGCCCCCTCCAGGAGGTCAGCACAGCCCGGACTGCGCAAATAACCAGGTCTTTTGATCGTGGCGGAAGGAGCGAAGATCGGGGACCAGCCGGAGCTCCGGAGGAAGCTGATTCCACAAAGTGGGAGCCACCACAGAATAGGCCCTCCCCCGGGTCACCGCCAAATGACATTGAGTCACCGACGGCACCCCAAGAAGCCCCTGTCTGTGCGCTCACACAGGGCGGTTGGTATTTGATGCTGGTAGGAGTCGTTCTCGTAAATATCCTGGACCCATGCCTTGTAGGACTTTGAATGTTATTACAAGGACCTTGAATCTCACCCGGAAAACAACCGGCAACCAATGCAGGTCGTGCAGGAGGGGTGTGATATGGGAGTAGCGGGAAGCTCCCATCACTGCCTGCGCGGCCGCATTCTGCACCAGCTGAAGTTTCTGGGTGGTATGCAAGGGCAGTCCTAAGTAGAGAGCGTTACAGTAGTCGAGTCGAGAGATAATGAGTGCCTGAGTGATCGTGCGCAGGGCATCTCGGTCCAAATATGGGTGTAACTGGCAAACCAGCCGGATCTGGGCAAATGCCCCCCTGGCCATGGCCCCCACCTGCTCCTCCAACTTGAGCTGTGGATCCAGGAGGACCCCCAGATTCCGTGCCCTGTCCACGGGGGGCAACACCTCCTCCCCCATGACCAAAAATGGAACCTCAACATTGGTCCGAGATGCCGGTATGCAAAACCACTCCATCTTGGCCAGATTGAGTTGGAGCATGTTCCTGTCCATCCAGATCCGCACCGCATCCAGGCAATGGGACATCACGGAGAGAGCATCACTGATGTGGCCTGGGGTGGAGATGTATAACTGGGTAAAGCCATGGATGATCTCACCCAGTGGCTTCATATATATGTTGAACAAGAGGGGCGAGAGGACCGACCCTTGAGGCACCCCACAAGTGAGAGACCTCGGAGTCAACCTCTGCCCCCCTGCCAACACTGATTGTGAACATCCCGAGAGGTAGGAGGAGAACCACCGCAAAACAGTGCCTCCCACTCCCAACCCCCCGAGACGCTGCAATAGGATACCATGGTTGATGGTATCGAAAGCTGCTGAGAGATCTAACAGGACCAGGACAGAGGAAAAACCCATGTCCCGCGCCCTAGAGAGATCATCAATCAGCACGACCAATGCTGTCTCCGTGCTGTACCCAGGCCGGAAGCCCGATTGGTACGGATCCAGGTAGTCCGCTTCCTCCAGGAAAAGTGGCAATTGCTGTGCCACCACACTCTCAACAACCTTCGCTAGGAAGTGAAGGTTGGAGACCGGATGAAAGTTGTTCAACATGGCTGGGTCCAAGGCAGGCTTCTTCAGGAGGGACCTCACCACCGCCTCTTTCAAGACAGCAGGGAACAGCCCCTCCCTTAACAAAGCATTGACCACTGCCTGGAGCCAGCCGCATGTGACCTCCCTGGAGGCATAAACTATCCAGGAAGGGCATGGGTCCAACTAACATGTGGTGGAACACAGCCACCGCATAATCCTGTCCACTTCATCCTCAGAAACAGGATCGAACTCAGTCCAGATCACATTAGCCAGACCACTCACATCCTCATCTTCAAACCACTGCAAGTCTGAGTGCAACCCTTCGTAACCCTTATGCTTTCTTTTCAAAATCAACACCAATGTGCCACTAGACTATTTTATAGAAGGGGTGGGATGATAAAAAAAAATGAAAAAAATCACAAAGGCAGAGATAATAAATTGGAAATTTAAAAAAAGCTCAGAGAAGTACATGAATTAGTAGCAGTTCTGATTTGGAGAAATATGGGTTCAGTGCATGAAAAAAATTATAAGAAGTACAAGGGAATCAGAATAAGGGAATAGGACAGGGATGTCAAACTTGATTTCATTGAGGGCCTCATCAGGGTTGTGTTTGACCTTGGGGGGCTGGGGTGGGCATGGCCAGATTGATGTCACTCATGTCAGGGGCACCTGTGGTGGCCCAAGCACTCTGCCAGTGAAAATGGAGCTTGGATAGGCAACATGTGTGTCTCAGGGCCCTGTTTTTGGACACAATGGCCACCTTCAGCCCTCTGCCAGTGAAAATGGAGCTCTGTTTTCTTTGGCAGAGGCACCATGGGCCAGTCCTTCGCTGTTTCCAGGGTGGTCCTGTGGGCCAGATCTAAGCACACCACAGGCCTGATCTGATCCCTGGGCCTTGAGTTTGAGAACCCGGGAATAGGAAATTACCTGTTCTCACCAAGGCTTACTGAGACCATAATTAAGCACACGCTTAGTCCAAACAACTCTCTTTTTATTTCAGCACTGGGAATTATGTTCATTCCCAGCCCATAATGAGTCCCAGTCTCTCCAGATAAGCACCCACCTTTATCTCCTTTGAATTGCTGCCAACAACTAAAGTGCCAAATTAACTATAAAAATCCAAATGAAGTATAAAGTTCACACACAGAGCTTCAAGGTTTAATCCAAGCAGAGCAAACAATGTTGCTTCCTGCAAAGATTCCTGTCCCTTTGCACTTCCTTTATATCTTATGGGAGGGGCAATCACCTCCAAGCCTTACTCCTGAGTCGCCTCTTTTGTCTTAACTGCTCTTGCTTTCTGGCAGCTCTGTGCACATGTACACTGGGAACAGGCTCTCCTTGTTCCTCTGCCCCACTGCTGTCAGGTTCTGGAGGTTCCAGAGTCAGCACAGAACTCCCAGATGCCCCTGGCTCAATCTCTGTATTGGATGCAGGACCATCATCTGAGTCCTTCCCAGACTCCTGGACTGGCCCAGGTTCTTCCCCACTGTCCGATTCTACTGCTGTCTCCTCAGGCTGTCGGCGGACCACAACATTACCTAAAATGATAAAGAATACAGAAAAACATCTGCCCCATAGACCAAAAAAGCACCTCCCAAATTTCTATATCTAGTTCATGGAGGCCCTCTAGTCTGTGTTCAATGCTGTACATTGCATGTTTTATCTCTTCATTTAAACTAAACAAAAATCAGAAATTGCATTCTGACGTTTGTGTCAGAAACACCGAGGTGCTTGCAGGTTGAAAGGATTAGACATTACCCAAGACATACCCAGTTGATTCTTTCATGACCCATGCGAGTCTTCAGAGATGGGGCAGCATACAAGTCCAATAAATAAATAAATAATAAATAAATAAATAAATAAAAAAAGCTGGAGTTCACCCCACCCCCTGGCAACTCTCAAGTCTCAAACACAGGCTTGCTATTCATCAAGTCAGTATCTTAACCATGGAAGCCACTGTGCTCCTATAAAACCAGAAATGGATGGTAGAAACATCAGCATCTAAGAATGCTTAAATATGCTGGGATCTTTAGTATCAATATTCCCAGAGGAAAAAGTGATCAAAGTTCTACTTGGAATCTATTAGGCAGCATGAGTATCTTTCCCTCCAATACTGTCTGACCTTTTCTAAATCAAGGGAAACAAACTAGACAGTATTTATTGTTGTTTAAAATGCAAATTTGACTCCAAATCAGTTACACATAGTTTTTCTCAAGCAACTAATTTCACTTAATTTCATTGTTTGTGTCAGGAACTAGGTACTGAAAAGAAATGATACTAAAAACAGAATGGTATACAACTGTTTACTGTTTGGTCTGTTTAAGAACAGCTTTCTTTCTTTCTTTCTTTCTTTCTTTCTTTCTTTCTTTCTTTCTTTCTTTCTTTCTTTCTTTCTTTTAATTCCTGAGTGCTGTGGGGCATGACAAAGTATAATAATATGAATGCATTTTGAGAAAATTTCATTCAACAGGATGTTAATATAAGCAACACAATCAATATAATAATGCTTAACTTAGCCAGTGATTGGAAATCTTCTTCATCTATTTCATGCTGTCATAAACATTTTGATTTATCATAGGATTATTTGCTGAATCTATGCATGCTTCTCAAAGATTGATACTTCGCAAAGAGACCTTTTGCTTTGCAGAGCAGAAGTCATCAAGAGATCAGAAATTCTATCAGTAGACATTTCAGTTAATAAAAAAGGAACGCTGAAAGAAGATCATGGGAAGGGTGTTTTTATAGAGTTTTAATTTTAGTATCTATTATGTTCTATGGGCATCTCATTAAAGTGATCTTCGAAAGTTATTGTATTCAATGAATTCCTGAAGGTTCTGTTTTGTTTTTTGCAGGTAACTAAAGCTACTGATTCTTTCAATTCCTAGTCCAGGGGTTTTCAAACTTGACAGCTTTAAGACTTGTGGACTTCAACTCCCAGAATTCCTTCTCCAGTCATGTTAGCTCAGGAATTCTGGGAGTTGAAGTTCACAAGTCTTAAACTGACCACATTTGAAGACCTTTGTCCTAGTCTTACAGTGGAATAGCAAGTATGCACCTCCCCAACACTGCAGAGTACAGAATATTAAGCAATGAAGAAGATTAGACAACAGCTATGTTACTGATTATAAGGGCCTGATTCCAAAGGGACATGCATTATAATGTAAATATCTATACTACTAGTAGTGAGTCCAGCAAAGATATGCTGTCTTTTTCACTGTTCATCATTCTAATAATCTAAATTATGTCACTTTAAATGAAGTGTCATGTTTTTGTTTGTTGTTTGTTTTTCCAGTTTTGTGGGTTAAGTTTCAACTTTAGACCATCATGGCTAATTCAAACCACTGACTGGCTTAGGATCAGGATGCTCAGGGAGCAATAAGGACAATTGCTCTTATGGAACGAAAAAAGATCTCCTTGGACCTGAAAAATTATAATGTATTAGCCTGTAGTAAGTTTCAAAGGATGAAGTAAATCCTATTACAAATATTCTTGAAGGATACAGATTACATAACTGGACTATAGAATAAATTTGCCTTGGTAGTTGGGGAAACTGCTTATTCTGAAAAAAATAGTTGGTTTCTCTCTTTTTCTGAAGGAGCAAATCATACTCAAGAGATATTTGTGAATCCCACATGGTTATTTGGGGCAGGTGGGCTCCGAGAAAGGAGCATTTACAGGTGAAACTCAAAAAATTAGAATATCGTGCAAAAGTTCATTTATTTCAGTAATGCAGCTTAAAAGGTGAAACTAATATATGAGATAGACTCATTACATGCAAAGCAAGATAGTTCAAGATGTGATTTATCATAATTGTGATGATTATGGCTTACAGCTCATGAAAACCCCAAATCCACAATCTCAGAAAATTAGAATATTGTGAAAAAGTGCAATATTCTAGGCTCAAAGTGTCCCACTCTAATCAGCTAATTAAGCCATAACACCTGCAAAGGGTTCCTGAGCCTTTAAATGGTCTCTCAGTCTGGTTCAGTAGGAATCACAATCATGGGAAAGACTGCTGACCTGATAGTTGTGCAGAAAACCATCATTGACACCCTCCATAAGGAGGGAAAGCCTCAAAAGGTAATTGCAAAAGAAGCTGGATGTTCCCAAAGTGCTGTATCAAAGCACATTAATAGAAAATTATGTGGAAGGTAAAAGTGTGGAAGAAAAAGTTGCACAAGCAGCAGGGATGACCACAGCCTGGAGAGGATTGTCAGGAAAAGGCCATTCAAAAGTGTTGGGGACTTTCACAAGGAATGGACTGAGGCTGGAGTGTGCATCAAGAGCCACCACACACAAACGGATCCTGGACATTGGCTTCAAATGTTATATTCCTCTTGTCAAGCCGCTCCTGAACAACAAACAATGTCAGAAGTGTCTTACGTGGGCTAAAGAAAAACAGACCTGGTCTGTTGCTCAGTGGTCCAAAGTCCTCTTTTCTGATGAGAGCAACTTTTGCATCTCATTTGGAAACCAAGCACCCAGAAAATGGAGGAAGAATGGAGAGGCAAACACTGCAAGATGCTTGAAGTCCAGTGTGAAGTTTCCATAGTCTGTGTTGATTTGGGGAGCCACCTCATCTGCTGGTGTTGGTCCACTGTACTTCATTAAGTCCAGGGTCAACACAGCCATCTACCAGGAGATTTTGGAGCACTTCATGCTTCCTTCCGCAGATGAGCTTTATGGGGATGCTGACTTCATTTTCCAGCAGGACTTGGCACCTGCCCACACTGCCAAAAGCACCAAAACCTGGTTCAATGACCGTGGGATTACTGTGCTTGATTGGCCAGCAAACTCCCCTGATCTGAACCCTATAGAGAATCTATGGGGCATTGCCAAGAGAAAGATGAGGGACATGAGACCAAACAATGCAGAAGAGCTGAAGGCTGCTATTGAAGCATGCTGGTTTTCCATAACACCTTAGCAGTGCCACAGGCTGATAGCTTCCATGCCACGCCGCATTGAGGCAGTAATTGCTGCAAAAGGGGCCCAAACCAGGTACTGAGTACATAAACATGCTTATACTTTTTAGAGGTCCGATATTGTTCTATGTACAATCCTTGTTTTATTGATTGCATGTAATATTCTAATTTTCTGAGATTGTGGATTTGGGGTTTTCATGAGCTGTAAGCCATAATCATCACAATTATGACAAATCATGGCTTGAACTATCTTGCTTTGCATGTAATGAGTCTATCTCATATATTAGTTTCACCTTTTAAGTTGCATTACTGAAATAAATGAACTTTTGCACGATATTCTAATTTTTCGAGTTTCACCTGTATAAGTAGCTGGATTTGATATATCTGTTTTATCTATTTTGGAGTAGGAAAAGATTGGCCACAATGGTCCATGTTTCAGTACACTCAGTATTAGATTACTATCACACATTCTATATGAGTTTGTTCTTGAAAGAGACTAGAGTTATAATAGAATGAAAGGGAAAGGATACTGATTGGCTAGTGGTTGGATTACAATCTTTCCTGAAAAACCTACATTTGCTAATGAACCAGATTCAAGGTTTTAGTATTATTATTCAGACTTGTTCGCAATTCTGGGCCTGGTTTTTTAAAATAATAAGTTTAAATTCAGCAGCTTTCCAGGACCCATGAACCTCAAGAATATTTCAGTTCACTACTCTGGGATTTTCCATCTGTAGCAAAATGAAGAAATTGCCAATATCCTTTGTAGCACTTCTCAGTTTTTAACCACTTCTAAAGTTGATACCTGTTAGTATTTTTTAAAGAAATGTATGTAATCCATTATCTATGCTTTAAAAATTGATTGTTTCATTCTTTATTGCATGCTTTCATACCATTTAAGCCACTTCAGGGCTTAAAATTTTAAAGGTAGTATATAAATGCTATAAACAAATGAATAAATTCCACTTAGTATGCTTTTGTTATGGGCATGTTCAGATTCTGAAATAAGATATTTTGGACAGATCTTTGAGAAACTTTCAGTTTGCACATCTGATATTCCAGAGAACTGCAAATTGTTGCACAATGCAATGATGTAAGAAAGGACCATTGGGTTAAGACAGGAAGAGAAATTGGAGATTATCAACAATTTCAGAAATCAACATTTAACATTAAAGTATTGCTGCGGTATTCTTAATGATCAGGTGAGTAGGATCAATCAACATTATCAGCATTATGGGAATAGAATGTGATTTATTTTATTCTTCTCCAAGCATCAGTTCATTCTTAGAGCTAAAGTACATGCTGTGTGACATGACGTTGCTTCCCTCTGTTTACAAAACAAAAGCAAAGATGGTGGCTTGATCTGGAGTGAGGTCACACCATGTGGAGCTAATCTTTCTTTTTGATTAGTAAAATTTCCTTCAACAACATGGATTTTACATAACATTCATTTTCGACTAGAATCCTTAAGAAATAGATTATATAGTTTGAAGTTTAGAAAAATAGAATAATTATTGGACATTTTAGTATGTAATCTCAAAAGCAGGACAGAGGAATTTCTTAATCTTGTCAGAGATTAGATTGCTACCTTACTGTAGTACCAGAAGGAGTCTGGTAGTACATTTTCAAATAGTACATTTTAGGAAAAGATATATGCTTTTGCAATCTGCAGCTCAGATCAGCCACATAATATATATTCTTAGATGGATGTAAGATTTAAACTAAACGGAGATATAGGGAAAGGGAGGAGAAACAGATTGGTTAGGCAAATGGAGGTCACATGTGAAACATATTACAATATCTTATCAATTAACAATTATAATATATTAAACACATATCCCAGATCATGGCATATATTAAATTAGAGGGAAAACATATGAAAGTCCCTCCAATATCTGTGTTGAGGCATGTGATGGTACTATTGATGTAGGTACACATTTCAATGGTCTGAGCTATAAACTAAAGGTGACAACCAATGGTACTTTGTTGCTTTGTTTCTAGGGTCTGTCTTTTAATAAACCCAACTTGGGAACTGATCTGGATCTTTTAATTTGTGTACTGATCTTGTTAGATCAGTAGTACTGTACACTATTTGAATGCCTGGTTTAACTCCATCAGATGAACTTTTCTGTCAAGTGGGTTAGAGCATGTGGTTAGAGCATAGAGCTTCACTGTAGCTTATAGTTTTGGTAGTTTGTTCTGAGTAGAACAAACCACCAAAACTAAGCCATGCAAATCCTCCCCAATAGAAAGGTAGAGTTTATAGACAAGAGGTTTAAGTAATAATTTTCATAATAAAAATAAATAAGTAGTTCATCTGTAACAATTTGAGTTACAGAAACATAATTATTACTACTCAAATTACTCAAGAAAATGTAATTTTTAAAGTCCTTCATGGGCTGGAATAGGTTTCTTTCATCCACTTGTTCCATTAGATCTGGATGGAGAGATCTATCCATCTTCTACAGATAATCATCTGAAAGGACCTAGGAGAAGCCATTTTTCTTTCATGATGCCTACCCTCTGGGACCTCATTGCCCCAGGCATCTGATTGACCTTGACTTTACTGGCCTTTCATAAGCCTTTGAAATCCTGGTTTTGTCATTGCTCTTGGGGCCCTAGATATATGGCTGAGTCCATATCATAATTTTATTCATTGTCATTGATTGGTTTTTCTTGGTTGCTGTATAGTTTACATTATGTGTTTTTTTAATCTTATTTTAAGATAAAAATAGAGTTATGAATGTGAGATAAGGGGCCATACAAGTTGAAGAAAAGAATGGAATTAATACATTAAGTAAAAGATTGTTGAACTCACATATTAAATCATTTCAGGTAATTTTAGAAGAGTTCATGAAACATTTTTAATGTTTTTTTTAAAGATTACAATTATTAATTGATAAAGTACTTGTAATCTGTCTCACAAAAAAACTGCAGCTGTGTAACCGACCAGTCTTTCCCTCCCTTTCCTCTATCACTCAACCCAATTTAAATCTTCAATGAATCCAACCACTCTGTGCATCTGATGCAGCTGCAGCTCACAAAAATTATGCTTTTTAATAACATTTGTTAATGAGGGAAAAGTGCTATCCAGACCCAATTCTGAGGCTTTGCTACCATAAACTAACACATTTCTCCTACAATGTCTTATTTTGGGTAGCAGATTTCTACAGTACCATCAAATTTGCTACCCATACTTAGAAATTATATTCCAAAGGAGCCTGTTTTGACAGGAAATCAGCCAGAAATATTTCAACCTTTGAACTGGACTGGGTTTTCCCCCTAGAGATTCATTTAAAAAGAGTCTTTTGGATATTGATTTAAAGTTTAGAAGTTTAGAAACAGCCATTCAAGGAAGTTTGAAGTTGGGAATCAGTTCATTCTTGAACTGATTCCATTTCTTTATTCCTTTCTCAAAGTCCTTCTACCATTCAAGTAGTTCCCTTCTATCTTCACCAGATCCCTAATTATTCCTGAAAGTGGTATAAAAGTGTTATAAAAGTGAAGGCTGCTGAAAACTATACCACTCACATCTTCAGATTGCCCACCCCCCCAAAAGGCTAATGAATTACTTATATTTCATGCTCAATTTCAATGTTTTATTTTTCCTTTGCAGGAAAGTCTTAACCACTGTGGTCTATTTTTATAGCCTTGGGTGTAACCTAATTGATCAAAATTCAAACAGGAAAAGTACTTTGGAGAATTTAGTCTTGAGATAATTTTAAAGAACTTTTGCAAGGGGAAAATAGGGCTACCATATCAATTGGCGTGATCTACCCAGAGAGGGAAAAAATCTTTAAGAAAACAGTGGTGCATAGAAATATCTGTAAACAGCTCCCTGCTCTTATGTCTTTATCTGTCCATACAGTCATCAATAGACATCACACTCTCCTGTTCCAGTTTCATTTCTGAGTATAGCTGCTGAATTAATGTTTCATGCATGTTTCAAAGACTTCTGAGTAATGAGATTTTGTTGGCATATATTCAGTGTAAACTTGAAAGAAAGGAAAAGCAAACATGAGCAAACACCCTTCTCTCACTACCAGATTCATAGCAACCGGTGTCTGAGGCTTCTGCACACAAATATAGTTTTCATTTAATTAGCTCAGGCATTCCTCAAACATCTTTCAATCTTTGTCTCCAAGAAAGCATTAGTGATGCATACTAAGAAATGCTTACACAGGTATGGCTATCAACCTTCCTACCTTCATTCACCTGCATACATATTAGGGAGAATGAAATAGATTGTGATACCAGGACTAAACTGCTACTTAATTCTTTTTCTTTCACCTTAGCCACTGGGCAATCTTACAACAATATTTCAGATTGATTCACAATTATTCCTTTTAGGTCTATAGACCAGTTTGACTGAGTATTAGACAATCAAGTCTTCAATTCATTCTTTGTCCGTTTATATTTGGTGGAAAGGAATACCTTGGACAATCTTTGTTAATCTAACTTTCAGTCTTAGAGGCAATTGTTTCAACTGAATACCCATTTAGAGAAAGCAGACACAATTCTAATGAAGCCTGTGTATTTTCTTCTAAGATTATGCAAATATGAGTCATCTTGGAAGGGGCATTTTCCTTTCTCTCTCTCTCTCACACACACACACACATACACACAAGCAGATAATCAATAGGTTATACTGAGTGCTTGCATCAAAAGCAATGACAAATAGAAAACTATCAACAAATTAATCTTTGTTGTCAGGTAAAAGAACTGGGATCAATTAAGCTAAGGAATTTGCATATAGGAATCTAAATAAATAATTGTCCTAGCTCACTGAGGCAAAAGGCTCCTAAAATGGTCATTTGCATAGCTGCATGCAAGAGCCATGCATCAAACCTCAGAAAATAAATGGCTTTCTGTTGCGTTGCCAGACATTGGAGAAAAGCCAGAGATAAGTGAGTTCAGTACATGTCTTCTGATTATGCTGCCCAGAATGTGCAGTGGTGGTGAGAAGTAGGAATAGCCAAAAGTGATGTTTGTTTTCTTCTCCCATCTTCTGCTCTTACATTTTCCACTCTACATACATACAAATTTATACACATCATATTCCAACACACTTATTTAATTTGCTTTTGAACAGGGGCTCTTTATCACTCTGATACTGGGAGAAAAAATCTTGGCCAGCTGAATATAAACAAAAGAAAAGCTTATGCCTATGACAGAGTGTAGATCAGAATTCCCCAACCTTTTCAGCTTTGTGGACTGGTGCAGAGGGGAGAGGGATAGGGTTGAGCTGTAAGCTAAGAACCTTACAAAGGGCAATGATCCATATCAATACTAACATACTACATAATGTATTTTTCAATGGGTGTGGAAATTCATAGAAATGATGGCTTCCTTAATAAAGGGAGTGTCTGCTACCTAAACATCAGTTTAGTGGATAGGGTTCCAGCTAAGCATTTCTATATATTTCATTCTAAATCCAGAGAGGCTGTCAAAGCCCTTGAAATAACATCCTCCATCAAAGATTATTAGCTTTCTTTTATTTGGGCAAATAACAAATATGAGTCATTAAATGAAACAGCAACGTTCTGCCAAATCCATGTGGCTGTTTTGTTTTGTTTGTTAAATTTTGTGCTGCATGAAAATCAATTCCATTTATCATCTCTTGCTGACAATTCTTTTGCATATCTTATGGCAATTATTTCTTTGTCAGTCATATTTTAAAGCTAATCAGTTTGCCTAGGCTACATTCAGTGCAATTAAGTATCTACTTCTGAGACCTTAAAGCCACTTAGTGGAACCTTTAGGGGAATGGCCAAAATTAACATGTGGTAATGATGAGAAGAGAATCGTGATAAATCTGAAAAATGCTGTTCTTTCCTTCCCTATGACACATTCAGTACATAGAAATAATGGAGAATCACTGGATGTCACTTGCATTTTGTTTATGATTACTCTACATCAAGAGAGTATCTCCTTCAAAAATGATTCGGAAAAAGGACTTGGACCTCAGAGGAACCTATCCTTCTGTGTTAAAAGCCCAACTTCTACATAGGCTTGAAAGGATGCCCCTCCTTACCTGTTAAAGCAGAAACATACATTTTTTCAGTCTCAGAAAGAAAGGAAACCAGATATTCTCCACTATTGTAAAGGAAACCAGGTTTCAGAGTAATGGAACAATGTGTAACTTAACCCCATCATCCTCCATCATTTCCAATATTACAATAATGCCTAAAAGAATGAGACAAAATGCAAAAGTTATTCTTTTTTCTTGACCTGTCACTATCTTATCCATGATGAAAAGTTTTGCATATCCCCAAAAGAAAAGTTGCAAAATCAGGTAATTCTCACCCGAATCCCTTCAACCCCAACTCCAGCAGGATCTTTACATAATTTGCTGAGAGTACTCCCTGATCAGGAATAGGATCTCATAGGTTGCTGACAGGTCTGAAGCATGTAGGAGGACTACCTGACTCTGTTGTTACATTCTCAAACCCCCAAAACTTTAACCTTAAACTGTCTACCGTGGACCTTACTCCATTCCTAAGAGGTCTGTAAGGGGGTGTGCATAAGCGCACCAACGTGCCTACCATCCCTATCCTACTGTTCCCATTTATTTGTACTCATTTATTATGTATATACTTATATTTGTTTGTACTTATATGTTATGTTCATACTTATACTTATTTTCTCATACATGCTTGACAAATTAAACTAAATAGATAAATAAAAATAAATAAGTATTATAGATCAGGGGAGATCCATCCCACAACCTGTACTCGATGTCTAGGCTATATTTAAACATAGGTTTAGCACATTTTCAGAAGAGTACTAACTCTATTTTTAGAAAGAGCCCAACATGTCACACTAATAGAGAATTTACATATAGTATGCATAATCTGTTCATAAGACTTCTTGAAAAGTCACTAAACCTAGTATACAAAACATCCACCTACGTGTTACTTTTGTCACCTACATGTTAAGGAGAGTGGCTGTTGATTGTTTGCTTTTCTTCATCAGCAAGTGATGCTTAATGGTAGGAAGCCATGGCAATCTACCTTAACTTGTTCCATACATTACATCAATGTAAATTACATCAAAAAGGAATCCTTTGACATTCAGTGGTAGAATAAGGATCAGAAACAATGCAACCGTTTTTGTGGCAATACTTTTTTGACAGCTAGAGAATAGCACAGTAATGCAACCAATTTTCTATGTCATTCATTCACCCAGAAGGCCTGGGGTCTTTTTATTTATGGTTTTGCACAGCAGGGCAACTGATTCCACAAGGGTTAAATAGCAGGTTGCAATCCACCACCAAAATATTTCATTTTCAGGGTATTCTGCTACTGAAGCTATTGTGCTTCCTCTGTTCTGCTCTAATATTTCAAGCAAACACAGAGAAAATTATGCAATTTTGTCTTTGTTTCTGCTCCAGGGAAAGATAACACATTTACATTACTAAATGTAGCTTCTCAGAGAAAAGTGCCCAAGTGAAGACAACCAGCAGTCTTTGATAGGCAGAAAAAGACTACAGACTACAAAAGAAGAAGAAAAATCCCTTCATATACAAAGAATTGAAATAAAGACAAAAGGAACAAGTGGTTTAAAAAAACAAAACAAAAAACAAAACCAAAGCTTCTGTCACTTTGGTTTCAAGCAGACTTTCATCTCACAATTGGAGGGTTTTATTTTGGATATTCTCTTTTCATAGTTTATCAGATGATTTGTGTGACTTGCCTTTGCACTCTTATGTGCTCAGATCTCTCATTTCACTGAATCTAGATTGGTCCATACATTATTCTGGATTCACTTACATTTCTCTGTCCCAATAAATAATTTCTAGGGTTAAAACCTCAGTAGTCAAGCTGGACCCAGATTCTACACCTTCGAATAGCCCATGGATGATGGTTTCCCCAATACTGTGAACTCAAGATGCCTGAGACAGGAAATATCCTTTTTTGCAAAAGGAAGCCGAAAGCAATATGCTGAAAGCAATATGTAGGAATATGCAACCTGCAAATTAATTTACTTTCTGCTGTTTTATTTTCATATAAATTTCAACATACATTCTCTTGCCGTGTGTTAATTTAATGCATCACGCCTTTTCACACCTTGACATAGATTTGGTTAACAAAGAAGATGGAAACAGAAGGCTTTGCATAATAAACATTTTGCATAATTATTGATTGTACGATCAGCCCAGACATCTCACCACCACCTGGAAACACAGTGCTAGAAATCCTCCAAGATACAAGGTTGTACCCATAAAGACAAAATGATTCAATTTTGCATCAGAATGAAGTCAGATGCAGCTCTTCATCCCTAGTCCACACACTTGCCTACAGTATGCCTTTATCATCAACTTATATTAGTTCCTATGAAATTATCACAGCTCCAAAGTGAAACACTCTTGGTAGAGAAAATGACCAGCGATGATGTGGAGTAAGTGAATATGCACCGCTCTTTTTCTTATTTGGCTTAGTTAAAATCTGGACTGTCTCCTTTTTTTGAATGCACAATAAGTGTATCAGGTGCCCAAGGGTAGGGCCTTCTCTGTGGGAGCACCCACCCTGTGGAATCAGCTCCCCTTGGGTCTTCGTTTGGCCCCTGATCTCCTCTCCTTCCGCCGTGACCTGAAGACCTGGCTGTTTCAGCGGGCCGGCCTGGACTGAACTAAGGGGGGGAGGGGGTTAATGTAATTTTTAACCTATGTTATTAGTTTCATTATTGGGCTTGTACTATTTAATTACTTTTTAATTAATTTATTGTATTGCGTTTTCATACTGTGAGCCACCCTGAGTCCTCAGGGAGAGAGGGTGGCATACAAGTCTAATAAATAATAATAATAATAATAATAATAATAATAATTATTATTATTATTATTATTATATTAGACTTGTATGCCACCCTCTCTCCCTGAGGACTCAGGGTTATTATTATTATTATTATTATTATTATTACTACTACTACTACTACTACTACTACTACTACACATTTTTCAAAGCCAGGAAGGAAAGAGAAAAAATATTATGAAAGTAGAATATTACCTCATCATAGAATACAATATAATTTTGAATAACTTCATCTAATAACCAACCTACCTTCTTTTTTGCCTTTGGAAAAAACCCTTGAAGATTTTAGGATGAATTCTTCAACATTATAATAAGCTTGATACCTGTGCTTCGCTATGAAACTATGTGGTCGGGCTTAGCTTTTGGGGAGAAAAATAAGGGGGGAAATTCTGCCTCTGCCTACCAGTATCCATTGATATTTATCTGGCTAGCATCCTGTCAGTGTGTGAGAGAGTTGAGGGCTGTTTGGAAACTGAAATAGTATTTGCTGTTTGAGCAAGAAGGAGACAGCAAGGAGCCTGTGTGGGGCCTAGCTCAACTGTTCTGTACTAAAGCTGCTTGGTGCTGTGAAACTAAAACTGAAACTCCTCTCTTCTGCTTGTGTTTTGCATTTGGAACAGATTTCTTTCAGGCGGGGAGGGGAGTAGAACTCCTTAGCATCAGAATGTGTTAATCTAATCATACAAAATACTAATACTCTGATTGTCATTTTGAAATACACACACATATGAATTATCTTACCAGATGTTTGAGAGAATTTTTAAAACAAGGCATAAGTCAAACACAAATGTAAATTTATACTATTGTACTATACTAATTTTATTTATATTATACTAATATTCAGTGGGTCAACATTTTCAGGTTTGTCACTCATTTTTAATAATTAATTTAAAAAGAAGTCTCATATATTTATTTTTAATTTAAATTCAGTTAGGAATGTGTCATATGTCTTTTAATTGTTTTATGTTAGAAAGTTTCAAGAATTTTCAACAATTTACCAATAATAGTAATATGCAATTTACGTTTGCATATTATCAAACAAATGTTGTTTTCCATATATAATTATGTATTTTAAGTGTATCCACACCACCAAGATTATATCAAATTGCTATATGTATAATACAAATTCCATTCTTAAGTATTTATAACCCTGAATCTGATGCAATTACATAGGCTATGGGTTTGCATGTTATGATGTATATTTCATAATTTGTCTCCTATCTTCAATGAATCTACAAATTCTATATATTGATAATGCACAAATGGTAATAAGTGCCATGGATGCAATCCCAAATCATCTGGGACACCATTTGAATACCATTGACAAGATTCTGTAGTCAATTGCAAAAGCAGTTTTACTTGGAGCAGCTTGTATCCTGTTACAGTTCCTTTAACACTATCAAAGAAGAACATCTGCCTACCCCAGGTTCTTGGTAAGATCTTGACAGATGGACAAAAATATTACCATTCTTATTTCCAAGAATAACTGATGCAGAGGTTCAGGAAGGCATTATTTTTGGTCCACAGATCATGTAGGTCATCAAGACAAGCAGTTTGAACATCTGTTAGGAGGGGCAGAGAAAATCACCTGAAAACATTTTAAAATGTTGTTGAGAATTTTCTTGGCAACTGCAGAGTACCAAACCACATTCAGTGGCTTGACAAACTTCTTTCGGCATAGACAGCATGGGAAGGACTCAATAGGTGGATAAATCTGCTTGAAATATCTGGCTGACTGTGTGACAACCCATAATAGTTCTAGAGTTTGCTATCCAGCTCCAGTAAGATCTCACAACAATAATATATCCTGAACAATGTAGTTCATAATTAACTAGCAAATATCAGACAAGATTATTGTTTGGTTGTACAATATATGGTTTGTATGTCAGGGGTCCTAAAATACCTACAGTTTTGAGGTGACCAGGGATGTTTGTTTGAATGTTCCTCTCTTATACTGTATATATGTCTTTGCTTTCAACACTTTTAGAAATGGAGGAAAGGCATCCTCATTGCAAACCTCTCTCAATGATCTTTCTCAGAACGTGAAATAGGGCAGCCATGTAGGTTTTTAACTGTTGAAAAAGATTGTAATGGAAAAGAATAACACTGGCAATATCATATTCTACCACTTGCAACAATAAACTAAATTTAAAGAAAAATTGAAAGGAATTATTAAGCACTTTGAAAATGAGGTAGAAAACACCATGTTTCATTCATGAGATAGAATAAAATTGCTGAGATACTTTTAACATAGCATTAACATATGCATACTTAATATGTTCAGGTACAACTTGGAAATATTCCTATTGAAGCATTGAAGAGTTGCAACCAGGTTTGATGGTGATGTTATTAAATTGGATAGTTCATTGATTTGAACCCAGGATATTTCCTACAAATTTAAATTACAATTGACCGCCTCTATTGGGATAAATGCAAATGGTCTCTTCTTAAACACATGCTTATAACTTCATTGGTACTCAATGTACTCAATTACTAGGTTTCCTTTAAAATTAACTTGTGTTTTATTTTTATTTATCTCGCCAGTATTAGTTTAAAGGTAACTTAAGGTGGTGAAAATATCCTCCTCCCATTTTCCCCACAACAACTCTGTGAGGTGAGTTGGGATGAGAGAGAGTGAGTGGTCCAAACTAAAAAAAGAGTCCTCTACATAAATAATTACAATTTTAGAATATGCTGGCAGATAGCAAACACAATTTAAAAATGGTTGCCTTGGTCATTAATAAGAATACTATGAAATAATGATGCCAATATGGGTGATTTGGCCAACCAAACCCTAGTAAAATCATTTATTTTGTTTACAGGGGATATAATAAATATAACAAAAAATCATTTGTCATTTTAGGGGATTGCACAATTGAGAAACTCTGCATTGATGAAGACAAACACAAATCCTGAGAAACTGAATCAATTAAAGAAAAGCAGTGGACTTTTTAGGAACACTAGCTTCCATGTTTTGAATTGTTACAGATTATTGCTTTCAGTTTTCATTTCACCTATGAAACATAATTTCCTATTGTACATTCTGAATAGTTAAAATTTGTAAACCATAGAATAGCATCAAGAAAGCTAACACAACCTCTGCATGATTAGCAAATGAATTGCATTAAACAAAGACCCACTGATATTGCAGCTCTCTTCCAAAAATAGCTGCCAGTTATTGATGGCTGACTTGCAGATACACATGTTTGAGACCAGTAATATGTAATCTGATGTCTACCAAACAGGGTAGGTTGTAACCTCTATCAGCATAAGACTGCAGGAGATATATGCTACATCAGGAACACTCCAGCTTTCCTCATGCTGACTGCCCTTGAGATGTGTGAACATTAACTATCAGAATTATTATGACATATCTGACTGGAAATCCTGGGAATTGAACCCACATCTGGAGGAAGAGCACTCTAGAATATTGAGATTCACCAGCAGATTCCAAACAATAACAACAACAACATTTATGTGGATTACTAAAGATTTTTATATATAGCCTTATATTCTCAGACTCTGTAGACGTTTTGAATGGGTGATTCTCTGTGAAAGATATAGAATTGAATCACTGTTTCAATCAAACCTTCAAATTGATTTGAAGCTTTGAATCAAATCAGGTGCCTTTGAATATTTTAGGAGAGATTCAAAGCAATTCAGTTTTGATGGATTATCTGGCCCGGCAGAATCTCAAACATTATTGAAGCTTCTTTCCATGTAGGGACAAAGTTGAGGATGACTGAGTTCTTTGTGTGATGCATTTTTCTGATATTGACATGAGCAGCCATCCAATGAAGAATTTTAAATTCAGAAACCATGCCTCTTAGTATATTTGGAATATTATTCTTCAGCTCTCCTTCTATTATTTTTAAGCAACTTTTTTCTAATGGAAGGGAGAGCAAAGAAGGACTTATTCAATGTGTGAGTCTGAGAAATTGTGCGTGCTGTTATATTTAAAGTAGGTCCCCACCAACACCTCTTTCTGTGTGTGTATGTGGGTGAAATAATATGAAAAAGTAGTATCACAGTAGTGAGATTTTTTGCACTTTTTAAAATGTTGCACAAGGAGCATAAAATTCATCCTTTCCTTAAGGGGCTAAATTTGCTAATCATCATATCAATAAGTCTGACAAGCCATTACAACATATGGTTGAAGTAAGTGTTTTTTCTAATTTAATATTATATTTTGTAAGTTGATGAGAACCCATTAAATTAATGAATTTAATGAAATGAAATAATAAGTGTCTCTTTCTTAAAGGAAGCAGACATAAGGCTGCAAAATATATTAAGTACTGCAACCCTTGAAAGTATGTGGCTTAAATTTTGAAGGGATAATGACCTCTAAAAGGTCTATTATTCCTGTCATTTGTATTCCAGTTTGCCAAAATACAAACCTGCTGCCAGCATTTTGCAAGCATATAGCTGAATCTTTAATCAATTTATCCAATCTTAAAATAATTTAAAATAAAATCTTACACCTTTGAAGTTCAAATTATAATTGAAATAATGTTGTTTCACCTGTAAATCTCAAATGAATACCAGATTTTGGCTGATACTGCTAGTGTATTCAGTTATATGCGTACCATACAGTATTTCTGACTTAACTTTCTATAACTTGAATACATAAAAGCAAATATTCAGTATTCAAATTAGCTGTCTTTTTCTTGGTTTAAGTTAAGCCATTGGTTTAATTGTATATAGACATACTTGGAATTTTTGGAAATACATTGCCAAACATCCTTTGACATTACTGTTTTAAAATCTTAGATCCATGACATACATTGTTCTCTTTTTTTCTGAATATATACTCTTATCATATTAAAGCATCCTTAAGTAATATTCAAAGATTGCAGTAAATTCGCTACATCATACTATTCACACAATCAAATAATTAACCCATTTACAATGTATAGCAAATTATTAGGAGGCCTATCTTCATCAAATGCAAGACAGAATGACTACATTGCCCATTTCATAGAGTGAAATAAGTCCATTTAAAACTTTTTCTAATATGTAAGTCACTTTATTATTCATACCTTATGTTTAACAGATATTTGTGATCATCAGATAATTTGAAATTCCACCATCTTCTCTCCCAAATTGTTAAATAATCTTGGATGAATTTCTTTCTCAATGTATATCCCTGGGATAGGGTTATATAGATAAAACCATTCTCCTAGTAACTTGAATTATCTGTACAGCAGCTTTTTAAACAACTTTTCTATCACTTTCCAGAGGCTTGCCTTTCTAAAAATTTAACAAGGAATTTATTATTTTAACACTCCAGTGTTATAGTGCTGCTGGTTTGGAGATCCACTAAGACAGTGTCAGTAGATATCAAGGTCAAACTTAGAATAAGGTAGAAACTTTTTATTTTAGCTCACAAGCTTTTTCTTCCCAAGAAACCTTTTGGTTTCCACTGCTTTCTTTAGGCAATTTTCTATATTTGATTAATTATTAATCTTATCCAATAATTAAACTATAGCTAAAATGCTGTCTTCTATGTTTGTGCATATGTTCTGGAAAGTATTTGAAGGAAAATCTCATATACAGTTCTCCTATTTGGATTGTCTTTCATGTTCTTTGATGTTATTGAATATGCCTGTTTTTACACCTGAAAACTTTTAAAAAATGAAGACCCTCCAAAGTCCTGCATGGATGATTCATCCTGCAACTTTGAAAGTCATACTGCATGTTTTTTGTGAATGTTTTATTTTTCCCCTTCTCCCAATGTTTTGATCAATATGGAGAAAAACAAATTTGTTTGACTTATTTTTTCCAAGGATAACATCTCATTGAAATTTTCATAGGGTGGAGAATAGGTTTCTTGCCTTACCTGATTTATGAGATGGCTGAGAGTTTTATATGAATGTCCTAACTTCTACCATGCAAACATTTCTTTGCTAGCCAACACAATTCAAAGTCAAACATAATTACTCTTGACTTCAAAAGAGCAAACTTCCAAAAAATGAGAGGATTGGAAAAAGAAAGTTGAAAGTGGGAGTCAAGAAGGTTAAATCTTTTCAAAAGCTTAGAGATTATTTAAAATTGCTCTGGTAGAATATATACTCCACATTAGAAAAGGTGGTCCAAAGTTGGAGAGGACATCAGAGAGATTAACAAGCAGGATCAGCAAAACTATTGGAGGCAAGCAATCATTTAGAGGCAAGAAATTGGGGAGGCAAGCATAAAAGACTTGGAGAAGCATACGGTAAAAACATTAAAACAGAGAAAAAAGTAGAAATAAAATATGTTTAAATCAGGAAACTAGTTTAGGAAGGCTATTGAGCCTCTGGAAATTACTGGGAAATTACTAAGAAAAAACAATTACTACCAACCTGCCTTCAATTGAGCACCTGTATACTGCACGAGTCAAAAAGAGGGCAGTAAAAATATTTACAGACCCCTCACATCCCAGACATAAACTGTTTCAACTCCTACCCTCAAAACGACGCTATAGAGCACTGCACACCAGAACAATTAGACACAAGGACAGTTTTTTCCCGAAAGCCATCACTGCTAAACAAATAATTTCCTCAACACTGTTCAACTATTACAAAGTCTGCACTACTATTACTGTTAATCTTCTCATCACTCCTTATCACCCATCCCCTCCCACTTGTGACTGTATGACTGTAACTTTGTTGCTTGTATCCTTATAATTTATGTTGGCTGTTTCCTAGTATGATTTGATTGCTTATTCTACCCCATAACTATCATTAAGTATCGTACCTTATGATTCTTGACTCTTGACGAATGTATCTTTTCTTTTATGTATACTGAGAGTATTTACACCAAGACAATTTCCTTGTGTGTCCAATCACACTTGGCCAATAAAGTATTCTATTCTATTCTATTCTATTCTATTCTATTCTATTCTATTCTATTCATTCTATTCTATTCTAAATTTGCAGAGAACTGCAAGTTATTGCTTCTTTCTTCACTGCTGAGTATACAGGATACATGTCTACACTAGCATTGTCTTTTTCAGGAGAGGAATCGGATGAACAAAGAGAATAAAGGTAACAATAGATGAAGTTATAAATCTAATAAAAATTCAAAATAAATAAACTGTCTGGTTGAACAGTGTTCACAGAAGGAGACTTAATGGCCTTAAATATTTTAACAATTTCTAAGTAGTCTATATAGAGTTAATGTTGAGCAATGAGATAGCCAAGTTTACTGATGTTATTAAATTGCTCATGGTAATGCAATCAAAACAGGATTGTGAAGTGTTCCAAAAACATGGGTGGGAGAGCAGACTTTAAAACAGCAACCACAGTTAATTGTAAAGCCAATGCAAAGCAAAACAAAACAGATTATCTCCAAAAACATACCACTGCCACCCCCAAATTTCAAATATATATTAAAAGGTTCTGAACTAACAGTAACTGATTAGGACAGGGATCTTTGAATTGAGGTTCTTCATTCAGAGAAAATATCAACCGTGTAAATGGCCTGTGGTACAAGTGGGAGAGATAATAAAATTCAGGATGGGAGTTGTGGCAGTGAAATCAAAGCCTCAGTCTTTTGTACATGGGTTTGATATTAATTTACAACCACTGTCTTGCCTTTTTTTTAACCTACCCCCTAAGACCCTTGTGCATGCCTTCTGTCAAAAGCAAATAAAATGCCAATATAACAATGCTTTATTACAAAAATGTAAAAAGGAGGAGGAGGAGGAGGAGGAGGAGGAGGAGGAGGAGGAGGAGGAAGAGGAGACAAGATTCATTTCCATATTTCAATGTGATAGACAGTTATGAAAAATAATACAGCAACAGTATTGTCTTTTGCCATCTTGTAAGAAGACGGTAAGAGAAAAGTAATTAAGACAGAATCTTTAAAAAAAATTAAAACACCTTGAGAATGTGTAGATGAACAGAAGCTTGTTTTTGCAAAGGAAATTAGAGGAGCAATTTCAGCATAAGATTAATATTTTATGAAATATCCTGACTTTATGTGATTAGGAATTATGAAATCTGCCATGGCCTGCAACTAAAGTTTAATTGCGGAGAATGGATCTATTTTAAAACTGACAAAATGAGCATCATACTACTGAGACACAAGCTCCACCCCTTAATATCTGTGTGATATCACAGTGCATGAACAACAGTCTGGAGCTTGCATTTATCACCCCACTCATATTTATTTTATTATTTTATTTATTTTATTTGACTTGTATGCCGCCACTCTCTGAAAGGACTTGGGGCGGCTCACAGATAAAAACATAGAACAATAAATAATTTAAAAAGAGATTAAACCTAAACAAGCCAAATCCGATAGTAAAAACCCAATTAAAATCCCACCCTCCCCCACAGGAGGTCAGTCCAGCCCAGCCTGTAAGAACAACCAGGTTTTTAGATCACGCTGGAAAGTGGAGAGATCGGGAGCCAGCCGGAGCTCAATGGCTAGTTGGTTCCATAAGGCAGGAGCCACTACAGAATAGGCCCTTCCCCAGGGCACCACCAGCTGACATTGTCGCTTTTCACGCATTATCAATAACAAACTTTTCCATGACAATATACCTCTAAGATGAATGGAACAAAGCTTTCAGAAAAACTACTGCTTCCAATGTAGACATAAAAACTCCCAAGAACCAAACAAAAAATAAAAATGCTTAATAAGTTTAACTATTATTTATTTATTTATCTATCTAATTTATACAGCCACCTATCTTGCAAGTTAGTGACTCTGGGTAAGGTACAACTATCATTACCAATAATTAAGGGACCATTGAAAGCCTAGAAGTGATGAGGCCATCCTCATCTTGGATTCCACAGCACAAGGGACCACAGCAGAAAAGGCCCATTGCCTAGGTCCTGCTGACTACAATTCACTATATGATGGGAGTTGTCACATGCACATTCTGTTCAATCTAGTAGGCAAGTGGGTGAAGTCAAGAAGAGGTATAATGTATGTTCTGCTATTGTTCTACTTTGCCTGTAACACCTTACACTGACTTGGAACAGCTCTTTAGGGTTACACAGAAGAGTAATTCTTAGCTTTGGAGATTCCTAGGTTTCAATCAGAGTCTTTCTGCATAAGAAATATGCACTCTGTCATTGCATTGGGTACCCGCTTACATAATTGCTATTTATGATGAATAGTGGGATAGCTAACCAATAGAGAAAGGATGTTCCAATATTCCTAATGATTTTTAATTGTCTATCAGGCAGGAAAATCATCTGCTAACACATTTTTAAGAGCCGTTCAAACACAGTCTTTGATTATAGACTTTTCTTTTTAAAAAAAATGAATCTGAAATTGCTTAAAATATTTTGGTGTCAGAAAAACTTCCAAAGGATTTATCTATAACATATTTTTATTCCAAGCTTGCACACTAACCATTATACTGCTCTGAGTTTAATATACTGTTTATATATTATGTTTTCGATTCTTTTCTAATCTTCTCATATTGTATAGCTTGAAAAACAAAAGCAAAAATAAAATAAAATAAAAACCCACCCATTAAAAAAACAACCTATCATCTCTGGTAGGGTTTTTTTTTGTTTCCTTTTTTTAAAGTAAGTTTTCCAATTCTGCCTCAAAAAATATTGGCTTGGAAACTTATTTCACCAAGCAGCAAAGAAAGACAATATGAGAAACATAGTACATAATAGTTGAGACTATTGCATGCTCAAAAGTGGAAAGGTTTGACACTTTCCACAATGGTTGGTAAAGGTGATGGAATGTGTGGAGATGGCTGTGTTCACTTCTTTGAGCAGAGAAAAAAAAACCCAAGATCTATATTTATGGCTGACTGGAAATCCCTTATACTGTAGACTTTTGGCATAAAGCAGGGAAAATACACTTGTGATCTGCAGTTTGATGATTAGGAAAAAAACCTCTGCTCAATAGAGGAAAAATAGCTTTTTTTGTAATCATAGAATAAACAAATTTTGTCATTGTATTTATATTTGCTGCAAAAGAAGCTTTCTCTATTTCTTTCCCCTTTTTATTTTTCTTCTTCTTTCTTTACTGCTTTTACTCTTAAATACAATAGTATTTAAAAATACAGTAACAACTAAGCCCAGGCTGTTACATTAACACATACAATGTTAAATCAGAAGGATGATGCATATACCCTTTTCACATTTCAAAACTAAGCAATGCATTTTATATAACATGCAAATTGATGTGGTGATTATGCAAATTGAAGTGTGTTAATTTAGCATGCCTGATTTATATAATTTCCAACAGGTGTTTTCATCCTTGCTCCTGCCAAGAAGCAAAGATAGCAAACAAGAAGCAAAGGTATTTTTAATTTAATTTATCTTTTTAGTTTAATATGGAAAGATACTTCGTTATATCAGGAATAGATAACTTGTAAGGTATCAAGGTCCACATTTAACATTTTAGTGGGTCAAGGACCATAATGGGCAAGGCATTTTCACAACCTTTGGGCTGTGGTCACATTCACCAATCCCACACTGAATAAAAATAAATGGAAGAGAGTAAGGAAGATGACCTTGACAGAAATACACAGGAACCTAGTCAAAAAAAGGTTGCAACATTTTTAACATTTGAGAAACCAGATAATATTTGGAAGCTAGTTCACACTGGTGTATGCCTGATATGAAGAGGCAAGAGGTTTGGAACACAGATAGAAAACTCTTCCAGAAGCCCTGGACATATCAAGTGAAGTTCAAAGGTTAAAATCACTTGGAGCCAAGCCTGTATTGTCATGTCCTGAAGATATTTTACAGTTAGCTAAGCATGCAGATATAATAGAGAGTACTCATGAAACAGACTTTCTTAAGTACATACATTCCATTACTACATGGAGAGAGATAAAGAGAGAGAGAGATGGAGAAAGACACAGAGAGAGAGAGATGGAGAGAGAAAGAGAGAGAAATGGAGAGGGAGGGAGGGAGGGAGGGAGGGAGGGAGGGAGGGAGGAAGGGAAGGATGTGAATACTAAAATGCAAATTGGAATTTATGGATTAGAATACGGTATCCAAACTGGCTAATTTCTCTATTATGCATTATTTTCTTCTTTTATTTTTGTGGTGTTTTTATGATTGTTTTTGTTAAAGTTCTGACTAAAAATAAGTAAAATTATTTCTGCGCTCTATGGAAATTTGAATTACTTTTTATCTGTATGGGCAGTATCTATTGTATCCCATTGAAAAAAATAGGGGGGGAAAAGTCCATCAGCTTCTACTCTGAATATTTTCCTATAGTGCACCAACCTTTGATTTTAATTTTTGTTTTCCTTGAAGCAAACAATTAGAAGAAAGAGCATAGAATTTCAACCTATATCTGGGCTGCAAAAATCTTCATCAGCACTGGATGGCAATAAGTTAGCATAAGGTTTAACCTTTTTGCTGCAGTCTAGTAATTATCTGGATTAGTGGTTGCCTTAAAGTAGCCACTTTGGTACCATAATTTAAGAAAATTTTAGACACTGATTCCATCTCATTTTCAGTATGCTTTATGTCACCATTCCAGAATTCATTTGCTGATGCTTATGTAATTAGTGGAAATGTTTCATGAATCCATTCAGATAGTTTGATCTGGCAGGATTGACAAATTCCAATCAAATAATACCACCTACTGTAGTGTATCAGGATATCAGAAGTGCCTTCTGTGTAGTAGTGCCTACCTCAGGAATGAAATTTCTCCTGAGTTTTAAATGTTCCCACCCCCAAATGAGTATTTTAAAAAAACTGGGTTTTCAGTGAAGATAAATTATACCCATTTCTTCCTTTTCTTTGTTCCCGAGTGTGTTTGTTTTCTTTGCAAACTTGGTTCTTTTGTCTTTTACTGTCATGATTTGGTATTTTTCTGTTTTTAAATGCATTTAACATTTATAAATTGCCCAGAATTGCTGAGACTAGGGTAGCATATACATTTAAGAAAATACTAAGGTTGGTCGCATGATGAGCCAGATGTTTAGACTGGATTTGGTATTTTTGTTCACCTATTGAGTCCTACCCAAGGACCTGAGACACACAGATAGTGTTTAATAATATTAAAGATATCTTTCCAAGTAAAGCTGCCTTTTACAATTGACTGATGGTGATTTTCTCAATGTTGATGATATTCAAGTAATGCTTGAGATGTTTTAGGATTGCACCCAGGACAGCTATTACTAATAGTGCCATTTTTGTTTTATTTTGCCACAGTTGTTATACGTCTATTTACAGGTCTTTGTGTTTTGTGTTTTATTTTTCCAATTCTTTCTTTTCTGCTTTCTCCGGGTACTAGTCCACTATCCAGTCTTTTTTGTATTTTTTATTGAGAATTGTTAAATATGTGGTATTCTGTGGCAAGCGTTTGTCTCTTTGAGTTCCAAGGTTCCAGACCATTTTAACTTCTTCATTTTCTATTACATTGGCTGTTTTGTGGTCCCATCAGTTCTTACTTGCAGATAAGTGGATTTCTTAGAAATCTTCCAATGCACCATTGGTGCTATTTTGTCATGCTGTTCTTTATGATTTTCCTGCAGTTGCTAACTAGGTGGTCAACTGTTTCTTCAGCTTCTTTGCGGAGATGGTGACTCTTCATATACATTTGTTCTTATGGCTTGGTCTTTTGCAGACAGAATTACTCTGTCTCTTTCTTCAAGTTCCCTGCTCTTAGCCATTGGCAGGCCTTGTTATCTGCTTTGCTTGAAAGTGCAAGTCTGTTTTCTTATGGTGCTGGATTTGTCTTTGGGCACCATTTTATTATTCACTTTTGTTGTAGAAGTAGCTGTTTGAGGTTAGAGTTAGAGTTTAATCCTATGTGTGCTGTACAGAGTTGCAATTGTTAGTTGACCTTCAATAAGTAAATAAAGAAAAAGGCTGTTCTTCCTTCTTCATTGTAGAGTCAGCAGTGCCAGGAACTATGCGTATCAGTTTTTCTACAAGAATAAGTCTTTAATAAAGCTGAAATCAGAAAGAGATTTGGATATTTGTGGATGGGCAAATTACCTCAGATTATATATCTGAAACTGCCAAACTTTTACAGTGTCAACTTTCTCCAATGGGGGGTGGGGGGGGGGGAGAAATTCCTACTTTATCATAGCACTCCAAAATGTTAAAAAAAAGAGAGATGTATCTTGGATTAGGGCAGAAGAGAAAAACAGATGCATTACTAGATGCTCTCAATGTGTACAAGTTAGAGGTGGGACAGACCCTTTCCTCAAATATCCACTCTAATGAAAATTGGCATATTGCTCCCCAGGCATTTCAGAAAGAGAAAATATAGCTGTCTGGATGTGCAGATGGAGTTTCTTATCACTGTGAGTGAAAACAGTTTTTCAGTTTAAAGAATAAAAAGATTTAAATAAAACATTTCAGGATCATTTGAATTTGCCTTCAGTTGTCCAACAAGTGTTCAAAAGAGAAGTATTTAATTTTTTAATATAGCTTAGCAATTATACACTAGCTCTGCAGATTTTCATGATTTTGTTAGCTTTCCAATCTTCATTCTAATTTATGAATCCAGTTTAAAATACAGTATATGCCAGATTAATCCATAATACTTGCTTTTTTTCATATCTGTCTGGACATCAAGACACTATTGATACTAGTGAGTTTACTGTACATGTTTGTGAATTTGTGAGCCATAGATGGTTCATGGCTTGCATGAACTGAGAATATGAGCATTATAATTGCACAGTACTAGTTTGCCATTAGGAACTATAGTTCTCATTCCAGCAATGTAGATCCTTGTCTGAAGACAAACCCCTTCTTCCTGTTTATAAGTTAAGAAGGAGTTAAGAAAAAGGATTAATATATTGTTTTTTTAAAAAAACATTTGTATGGCTATCTATCTTAGAACCACAACTCTGGGCAGCTCATAACAGTTACATAAAATCAAAAATCATTTTTTAAAAATCTAATATTTCTCCATGTTTCAGTATGGTGACCAGTTTCAATTGATTTTCAAACTACTAATGCTGGCACATTGACAAATCTGCATTTGAGCTCTTTACCTCATCATGCCAACATGACAAAATCATAGTTAGGCGAAAATGAGAATTAGAACATCAACTTAAAAGATATAGCTGTAATTGCAGATTCAAAGCTAAGTGAGTGTAAATGCAGAAAATACTGAATGTCACTACTGAAAATTAATAAATCCATTTATTTCAATAACTTTAGTCATGCTTAACAGAAATAATGTTGTATTGTGATTTAGGGCTTGAATCCAGTAGTGCATATCTTTTAATTTAGGAAATGAGGTTTTTTTATAAAGTACTTTTGAATCCTAAGCCTTGGGAAAGATAAAATGGGGTTTCTTCTACTGCACTATACTTTGTACTTATGCTATATTTAAAAAAATTGACAAATAAAAATTAAGAAGTGCTCTACTCAAAAGGATTGCTGTTTTTGTTTTGTTTTGTTTTGTTTTGTTTTGTTTTGGATAAGAGTAGCATGTGCATTAATCCCCAGGCCCAGTGGAGGTTCTGCTTCATGGAATTTCTGGGAATCCATCTCTTTGTTTTGCAGAGCAGGTAAACTGAGTAGTTAACAGATGGCTACAGAGATAAGGAGTGGAGAGTTGAACTGCCTACAGATGGTGGACTAGCTCTCTTTAAAGCTATCTGTGGGTTGCATGACAGCCCAATATGTTGTGGACTTCAAAATGTGTATTCCCACACATCCCTGATGTCAATATGACATTTCTCTTCTCATGGAATAAAGGTTTGGTGTGCGTAGGATTGGAGGAAGGCTGGCCAGATGGAGAAAGATAAATAGGAATAAAACAAAAGAGTGAGAGAAAATAGCTATGATCAGTCATTGGGATCCCAGTGCCAAATAAATTTCCTCAGGACACGGGGAGATTTTGTTTCACTGAGACCAGAAGATCTTCCTAGCAAGAGACAAAGCCCATGGTTCTTTCCTGCTTTACTTTTCCCCCCTTATTCTTTTATTCTTGTGATATTTTCTTGTGTGAATCTTAGATTACTACCTCATTAGAAGAGTAACCAGTCCACCTATAGTTTATGAAATACTGTTGACAGTGAAATTCCAAAAAATTATGTGTGTCAGGTGGTCATTTGAGGGAACAGAATTGGATTTCATTATATGTAAAGACTTAACATCAATCTGTAAATTAAATCTAATAAGGACTCTTATTTGTAATTATGCTGTGATGAAACTTATACCAGTATGGCACCAGTATTGCTACAGTGATTCTAAAACTTCCTTCATTTTGCCTAAACTGTGGAATTACATTAGCACATTTGATGCAAATAAGTCAAATAAGCAAACTTAACATAATTGCATGTTCAGATTATTTTTTTAATCAATGTGCAATAAAACATTGTCTTCTCAGTAAAATATTATATACAGATTAGAAAAAATGTCAAAATTTTAAAATTATAATATTTACTCCAGTAAATATTATGGTACTCATTTAATCATTTATATTACTAGCATTTTTAAAAAAAGTTGAAGAACAACAGCCACAATATATTTGATTGCTCTATTTAAAATAACACTGTGTTACATGTAAATTTTCTCTAAAATATTTTAGATATTGTTATTGTTAGTTGCAAAGTCATGTCCGACCCATCACGACCCCATGGACAATGTTCTCCAGGCCTTCCTGTCCTCTACCATCTTCTGGAGTCCATTTAAGCTCACGCCTAAAAAAAATGAAATCTGCAAAGGAACATTTAAGAGTTATAAAAGCTGAAGAATAATTCAGTTCTGTTCATCAACATTAGCAGGGTGATACAAATTTGTACAGAAACATCTCAGATATCTCTACCTAGAACAGAATGAGCTACGGAAATAATACAGGATAAGGGATAATTTCCTCACTCCTAGGGCAAATCCCATTAATAGATTTTGTGACAGTTTTGTGTGTGATATGACATAAAAATACTTACCTTTCTAAAATGCCTCTTAAGGAAACAAAAGAAAAAAATGGGGGAAATTAGTATAGAAGAAAGAAAGAGGTTTTACATATAAAATCAGATTTATATGTGTTTGAACAATCTTTTGTTGGTTTTTGTTTCTAGGTAACAAGGATAAACAATATCAAAAGAACATTTAAATATATATTTTGTTTTGGTGGAAAAAGCAACAAAAAGAAACACAGATGTAAAGGTTGTCCTGTCTCTCTCTACCCATCTACAATTTCTTTGCTGACATACAATAGCAGCAAAAGGTGAAATTTCAATAGATAAATCCAGAAATAATGTGGAAGGTGTTAAGTTTGCATAGAGAGGCAGGACGCAGAGTGCTTCAACTCAAAGTTTATTGTGACTTCAGCTCAGAACGGACCCGAAAAGGCTCAGCCACGGTAGCTTTTTATAGCTGGCTACCGCGGCTGACAGCCAATCAGAGTACAGGGTTTTCCCGCACTTTTAAACCAACAATTTCAAACACTTTACAAGAACAACCAATCATATTCAAACTCTGCATACATAACAGAAGGAACAATACAAGGATAAAGACGAATCACTGTTTCTAGAACAAGAACAAGATTATCAGACCTTATGTGTATTTTATGCACATTAGTATTCATACCAGTCTATTATCTTCCCTCCCTCTGGCTTTAACTACTACCTAATATATACATTGAGGGTTAATACAGAGATGGATCTTCAGCTCTTTTCACAAACATAAGTAATCTGGCCTACCAGGACATGTTTTTTTCAAAAACATTGCACAAAACCTCTCTGCATATTCCATCAAAGCTGCCACAACAAAACAAAACAAAAATCTGTATCCAAGCATAATCCAAGGTGTTTGTTTTAAAGCTAATAATGGGCTTGTTATTTTGCTTTGAGTGGCACACTCAAATAAAAAAGAGCAGAACCTTTTCACTGGTGATTCCTCTTCTTACATCCCCCTCCCCCTGGGAACATCAATCAAATTATTACAATTAAGTCTCTATTGGCCTAATCCTGCACTTGGTCTGGAAGCTTTAGCTGATGTAGGGTCAGATGACACATTGTTGATTTGGATGCCAGGCCATGCACACACTGCAAATCACAGATTTTAAAATCCCAGGAGACATTACCAAAGCAACTCTTCCCAAATCAGAAGCTGGTTTTGGATAAGTTTCTTGTAGCAGTTTTCTCACTTTCAGATTCTATTCTCCTTGCTCGGTCCTGCATTATGGGATGCACATTCTTCATCTGGGTCCATTAGATCCAGTCTCAGGTTTTTCTAACCATGATCCTCCAGCCAATTCAACAGGCATTTTCCTTACCCATGATTATGTCAGGCTCTCTTTTTCCTTTTTTTGCTGCAAAAAGAAACCCCCTGCTGAGCAAAATCCCCGCAGTGAGAAAAGCTTGTGCTTTCTCCTTTATGCTTTATTCACATTTGCTTCCTTCTTGTTCCACAAATACAAAGGACTTCCCAGTTAGACATGTGAAATGCAGTACAATAATACTCCAACAAAAGGGGAAGAAATGAACCTTAGCATCAAGAAAAGGACTTCAGCAAGGAGCATTCTCCTTTAAGATGAATCCACCCCATCCTGCAGGCTCCAAAGGCTAGTTGAAACAACCAGGACTTGATGGATTTCTAGACCCAAAAACGTAGGTAGACAATCTGATCTCTAAGAGAAACTACTGAAGAAAAAGGAGGGGGAGCAACAACAGAGAAGGTCCACTGATGATATTTCTGAAAATACCTCATGTCTTCTCTCTCCTAACAGCAGCTTACTTTGATCTCTACCTATTTTCTCTCTCTCTCTGAAGGTTCCTATTCTTCCTGTTCTTCCTATTCTTCCTGATCATTTACAGTTACCTTATGACAAGATTTTAACTTCATTAGTTACTCCTGGCAAACTCCTACTGTTCTGCATTCAATTTTAACTCCATTAATTATTCCCTAGTGCTTAAGCCAACTATAAGTGCTTCTGTCTTATAGGGGACTGCCACGGGAAAAGAAAACACACACACACACAAACACTAGATAAATGCACACTACAAGCAGATCTGTGTTTGCCCTATTTGCAAGCCTTAAAATAGAAATGCTATCAGGGGTGTGGGGGAGGGTAGTTTGAACATCATTTTTTGTATGGGAAAATTTGAAATTTCCCAACCATTACAAGTCAGAGTTCGTCTCTTTTTGAATTTTTATCTCAGCTTGCAACAGTCAATATTCTCTCTGCCTTCACCCATCTTTGTACAACAAGCTCACCTTTCCAACTCTTTTCCAATCCTGCCAAAATGTTAGAGGAAATGTGAAAAACAGAAACCAAACCAAAGTCAGAAGCTATTTCTAAGACATGTCTGCATTTAAAAAAAAACCATTACAAAATGTTATTTGGTATGTTTTATAGGGGTGGGGAGAACATTTTCTAAAATATGCTGGGTGAGGAACAAACTAAAATGTTAAATAAGCTACAGTTTTCAGAACCAAAAGATAAAGCTTATCTCTTTAGAGCAGTTTCCCATCCTGCACTGAAGTATATTTTGCATACTCTGCTCTTAGTCTGTTTTGTTAACTTTGAGAATATAAATTCTTTATTCCTTCATTCGTTTTATAGACAGTGAAGAAGATTCTCTAAATTACTTTCTTTCTATGTCTTTTTCTTGTTATAAAGCCGTATGTAGTTGATACAAAAATACAAAAAAAAAATCCCAATCTTTATTCCTCTGCTTTCTTTTTCCTTTCTATATATACTATACATTTTCTATGTACAGTGTATATTATATTTGATGTGTATGGATGAGAAATAGTGGTTGAGGCAGAGTAAATCTTGGGTGGGTATTCTTTTGTATTAATTAACTACAATATAAGACATTTCAGCACAAATATGTGGTAAAGGAATGGAGAGAGAAAAAGAGATTGAAGACAATAAACTCCTTTATTTAAAAGGGGAATGTTAGGAGATTGAAGGTATATTGAGAAGCAAACACTGATTGTTGATGCTGTTTTTCAAATGCTATAAAGAAAACATTGATTTTCCTTAATCGGGTTGGAGAGAAAAAATATGTTCACATGCTTGAAAGAATGATGTTTCCCTCAATAGCCATGTGCCTCTATTGTGAAGACTTGACTGAAATGCATAAAAGTCACCATGTACTCCAAAGAAACTTCATGCCTGAGTTGAAAATCATCATTTTTTCTTAAGATAGCACAAAGAAGAGGAAAACATCACCCTTGCCACAAAAGTTGTAATAAAAATACCCAGAAACTGTTATTTTCACATTCATCTGCAAAGAGGCTTCTTCTGAGAAGGTTTTACAGTTTAAATGTGTGATCAGAAACCCTGAATTATGTCTAGTGAACACACATCAAAGAAACGAATGCTACGTGAAAAGAAAAGGATTTGAATTTCAGTGTCACAATTTACCTCTACCTACATTTCACAATGAATTAAAACTTTTATTCTGCAAACCATTACGAAGACTAAAAACTTTACAACGAAAAAAATGAGTCAAACAATCCCTGAACAACTCCTACAATTCCCATTAACTGTGGCCTCTGGCTTAAACACACTTAACTGACTTAGTAGACCAAGTAAAAGCATTTTGATTTATATAACCAGATAAAACTATTTTGCATGTGTGACGAATGTACAGTGTATGTGTGTGTGTGTGTGTGTGAGTGTGTGTGTGTGTTTATCATGTTATGCAGCTTGAAAAATACTTGTATAGGAAGCTGTTCAACAGTGGGACTCCTTCTGGGGCATGTTTTAATCATATTCAATTACATTCATGAAATACCTAAATTTCAGAAGCTAGTCAGGGATTATGAGAATTGTAGCCCAGTACATCTTGACAGCACTAGGATATGAAGGTTGACACATTCCATAAACAATTCTAGCTGAGGCCTATGTTTAAAACATGCAATTTTCACAGTGTTTTGGTATACACATATCTTTGTATTATTATGACCATAGAATGGCAGTCATCAAAAAATGTGAATGATAGGAATTGTAATTCAGCATCTCCAGAAATGCCAGATTGGAGAAAGCTGATTTATATTTTATTTTGTTTTGTTCTTACAAGAAAACCTTGATCAATCTGCTGTACCTGGTACACTTTCTATGAAATATACAGCAATGATTCATAAAGTTGAATGAATACTAAATTCAGTTATCTACTGAAAAGCTTGGTTTTATTCTTGAAAAGAGAATTCATTATAATAATTACAGTTATTCTTGTCCTGGCATGAACTGGGAATCCACAGTGGAATGGAGTGAGTTGAGATGATCTTATAACTTATAAGTCATAGTAGGCAGAAGCAGAAGCACCTATGCATTTGGGGTATTCAAAAACTAAGCAAAGATTGGATATTTTTGGTAGGAAATGCCAGAGTTGTAGAATCCTAGGAGGTTGGGGAAAATCCTGAAATGAATGGCACAACAGTTCCAGTATTTAATTAAGAAAATAACATGGATATGTCTATAAAAGATAAGGAAATGTGTTTTTATGGTACTTACTTTTACTTACTTACTTTTACTTTGTTAAATTCGTATCGCCATTCAAGAAGCTCAATAGCATATAACATTCTTTTCTACAATTCATTCCTCAAAAAATCCTGTGAGTTTGGTTGGCCTGAAAATACCACTCACAGGGTTAAAGTCACCCAGAACGTTTCTATGGTTAACAGTAAATTTGAACCTGGATTTCTCTTATTTGAATACTTAAGCAATGCATCACGCTGCCTTTCTTTTTAAAAAAAACTTAAAGCAGGTATAATTTGACTAGGGCTACCAGATCTGAGAAGAAAGTACACAGAAGAACATGAAATATTAATAAAGACCTAGGACTGGTCCCTCTAAATCTGACTTGACTCCAACTCACCTTCGTATATGAAGCTCTGCTTCTTTAGATAGTTTGATAACTGAGCACATTACTTTGAATGAGTCAAAGTAGTGACGCATAGTGACCCACAGTGGCATACAAGATGTACAGTGCAATAACAAAACATCCTCAGTAAAAACACCAGAATAACAAGAAAAATAAATAAAAATAATACAATGCTGTAAGTCAAAAATATGCCTGTGAAATAATTTGAATTTCAGTAATTTTTTGAAAGTCAGATGGAAGGTCTGAGACTAAAAATTCATAAGAAATTGTGCTATTATACAGGAGCAACATCTCCTAAATGTAATTTACTCTCCTCCCAGAAATATGAGACTATTAGCAGCAATTGCTATAAAATCTAAAAGGTTGGGAGAATTCTGGTTGGAGCAGGAAGTCCTGCTACATATTCAGCTTTGTAATCAACACCAGCATCTTAAATTGGACTCAGAAGTGTATTGGTAACAAATACAGAGTCCATAAAATCCATATTATATGTTCTTATTACACACATTAAATACATTCAATAATAACACAAGAAAAATTGAGGACAGGAAGAATGGTGAGGAGTCATTAAAATTGTGCAGTGTCATCTCAGAAAAAGAAGTGTTTGGTTTAAGGTACTCTTGACAGCTCTTATATTTGTGGCCACATGCACTCTGAATTACATGCCCCTTAAATCTAGATCATTGTGCTGCCCTACTAAATTTTCTCTTGATACAAACTTATAGCTCTGATAAAGCCAAGGAAGGAAAGCCAGTCAATTTATTCAACATGGGTTTGATCAGTCCCACAGGAACTGAGATCATTATTTCACTACAAGTCTGAATTCTATTAACCTGTAAGCTAAATATACAATCTCAACCAAAATGGCAATATTTTTATAGCTTAAGGATATTCATGTAATAATAGTTATTTCTTTAATCTTATTTTCTAATCATGTGTTATTTTATATATATATAATAAACATGTATTTCAAATTCCATAAACCTCAAATCTTGCAAATGTATCAGTTTCTATGATTTAGACATAAGATGCCTAGCATTTACTTAGGCTACTTAAGAAGAAAAACTATATGAGCATATTTCAAGTAATCTACCCAAGTCAGATAATTTTGGATTACCAGGATATTCTATACCAGAAATAAGAATCTGGCATCATCCAGATATATTGTATTTCTTATGTCAAAATATCAGGAGAACATCACAAATTAGCAGCATCTTTCCCTGGAATTTCTTGAATGTAAAGTTTGAGTTCTATATCTTTTTCCACATCTTTTCCCTGTTTCTCCCATTAAAATTTCCAAAAAAAAGTTTAATATTTGCTATGATAAACAGATAAAAGATAGATATAATGTGTGTGTGTGTGTGTGTGTGTGTGTGTTGATTTACATATGTAGGCATTGTCAATCCATATCACATGGCTTTTTAGGGATTTTATGTAGTAATGAATTAGAACTCACTAACATTTTTGTTAAAACAGACAATGGATGAGATCATTAGCACTAATTGTGAGAGTGGTGCATAAAATTTAGATATCTTCTCCTCTACTGGGAAATTGACTGCAAATCAAAGGCTCCTAGCTAATATATCAGATTTTAGTGCGGACTCAGCACTTCATAAATTCCATTTCTTAATTTTCTGTAACATTCAGTCCAAGGGTTGTAAAACACCATGATGAATGGAATAATACCATTATGAGGAAGGAAAAAATACAAAATTATGTAAAACACAAAGTACAGCAAGCAAAACTAAACTGAAATATAGAGTATCATTATCACTTTCACAATTTCTTCTTACATGGATATAAAATATTCTGGGCAATAAATTGTAATGATCTGAAGTCAAAAGCCAGCTGTGGGATCAAGATTTAGTCAAGACTAAAGTTATAAAGATTGAGACAGGAGGCAGTATAAAAAAACAAGCTAGAAGCCAGGACAAAGAAGGCAGCAAAGTTGATTACCCAAGAATGTGTAAACACATCAGATCACAAAGGTGTTTTTTCAAGAGGCAAGTGGACTTTCTTGATTTTTCCTTGAAGATAATTTGCTTCTTATCCAAGAAGCTTTTTCAGTTCTGACAGAATAGTGGAGAATTCGAAGATTTATATTCCTTGCAGTCTTCTGGTTGTCAGCGCTCTCTCTGAAAGTTGTTGAGGCCACTTGGATGTTTATCTGTGCCCTTAGGGTCACCTGAATAGTGCAAATGGATGTGAAACTTTCTTGGAACTACTGAAAGGACTGTATTGTGACAGCAGTTCCAAGAAGCACTATTCTGAAGTATTCTGAAGTGTTTACAAACTCTTTGATAACAAGCTTTGCTGCCTTTTTTGCCTTGACTTTTGTATTGCTTTAACAGTTTTCTGTCTCAGAAAGGGCCTAGACAAAGGAAGGGCTCTCAGCCCGCGGACCAGATGCATCACGCACTGGCCATGCCCATACCTGGTTTAGTGAAGGGGGAAAAGTCTCAATACGTCACGTGACATCCCCATGACAACATTTGGTTGAAACCCCTGGCCTAGACAAAAGTCATGGTGGCACAGTGGTTAGAATGCAGAACTGCAGGTTAAATCACTGCTCACTCCAGGAGTTTGATTCTTAGCAACTCAGGGTTGACTTAGCCTTCCATCCTACTGAGGTTGGTAAATGAAGACCCAGATTGTTGGGGGCAATATGCTGACTCTGTAAACTGCTTAGAGAGGTCTGTAAAGCACTGGGAAGCAATATACAAGTCTAAGTGCTATTGCTATTGCTAGTATCAAAGAACTTGTGAACTAAACCAGTTTGATGAAGAAAGGAAAAGACAGAAAGCAGCTCACAGAAGAAGAAGCAACGCAAATAGCAAAAGAAAGGAAAATTAAATAGGACTGCCAAATGATCAGGAGAAAACTTTTAGTTCTGCTCCTGTTCCCAAAGTAGTGATATCATTTTCAAAAATCAGTCAAATTACAAGAAATCCTCAATTTATGACCACAATGGAGCCTAGCATCTCAGCTGTTTGTTGTTGCCATTGTAATTTCAGGAATCATATGGCTGGACTCAATTTTGTGGCCATTTTTATGGCAGCTGTAAAGAGAGTCACGTGGTCATTAACAAATTGCATAGTTGTTAAGCTAGCATATCCAGTAGGATTTTTTTTTTTGTTTTCTGACAGAAGATGGCAAAAAAAAAATCACAAATAATGATCACATGATCACAAAATGCTGCAACTGGTTGTAAGTGTTATGTATAACTTTGAGGATAAGCCTTGTGTAGTTTTTTAACATTTGCTGTCACTTTGAATGGTTATTAAACTATAAGTCATAGGTTGAGGACAATCTACTAGGCATGCATAGTTGCATGGGGATGCAAGATTTGGACCCTCTGATTCCCTCAGGTGAAGATGTCTGAGCTGTTTCCCCACAATCTTCACAATGGTAACACTTAAGAGGTGTCAGTCTAGTGACTACCATCATAATACTTTATAGAGAAATTTCAAAATATACCATTATTAGGAGGAGATAAATGTTTGTTTGTTTTGCTGTTTTATATTTTTTATTCTATGATAAAACAATAAATTTATATATAAAACAGGAGATCAATGGGATCTTGTCTGAACTTTTGTTTTTCAGTAATTAACAGAGAAGTTGAGATACATATACATCATACTGAAGTGAATGAATATGCTTCTACTGTGTCTGTTTATATTCAAAAGTGCATGGAGGATGTCAGTGTTCTTAAGACTATTGACGTGCGAGCAAATGAGAAACCTTGGATGTCACTGGAGGTCCATGCAATGTTGAAGATGAGACACGTCGCTTTCAAATCAGGAGATGTGACAGCACATACCATGGAAAGAGCTGATTTGAGATGGGCCATAAAAACAGCAAAGCGGGCTTATAGTTAGAAAGTACAGAATTTCTTTCAAGATCCTATGAACCCGAGACGTATGTGGCAAGGTGTTTGGGTCATTACTGACTATAAGGCAATTTCCCTGACATGTAAGAGTGAAATGGATTCTCTAAACAAGCTAAATATGTTTTTGGACAGTTTGAGGTCATAAACAACATTCCAGCAAGGAAGGCTTTACCATCTCCTGATGAGCAGGTGCTCAAGTTTGATACAACTGTTGTACATATACATATATACATAAACCAGATTCTGTAACAGCTTTGTTCCCTATGCCATCCATCTGGTAAACTCACATGATTCATTTTTCTCACCATGTACATGTATATATCTGAGCTAGACTGTGTTGTTTCTCTGTGTCATGCAATATATGTGGGTATATGCATAATTTTGCATTTAGTTGTTTGTTTGTTTATTTGTTTATTTATTTATTTTCTCATGTTTATGTAGTGTATATTGGAGAGGGCGACCCTTTGAGACTGTATGCAACAAAATTTCATTTTAATATATGCCGACTAGTGTACATTCAAAGTGACAAAGTTATTCTCAGTCTAAGTTTAAGTCATGATAAGCTAAATTTCCTGTCAGAGCAAGATTACAGAGTCCAGAAAAAAGTTGTTTTATTTTGTGGTTAAATGTTATGGAGCTAACTGATAATTGAACACAATGGGAGAAATGAAAGGAAACTCTCTTTTATCCTCTAGGAGGTTTTCACCCAGAATTGTTTGCTAGCATGTATATGCATATAGATGCATACAATATACATAAAGTAAAACAGGATTGAGTTATAAAAAGCAATCAAAGACAAACATCACAGATAAATCATCTACATCAATATATCTACCTACTTACCTACCTATCATTATCTTTCTAGGAAACCAATGATTCATAACTATGTTGATAGACCATAAAGAAGAAAGGCAAAATGAAGGCAGTTTTTGCTTTCTTAAAGCTTCCCAAGAGATGGAAAATGTTTCTGCTGTTGATTGGTTGCTTAAAGTATGGGTCACTCAAGGCATTGCTGGGCTCTGGCCATTATCTTGAAAAAATAACTTGACTGACAGAAAGACTACAATATTTCATAACTTGAACCTTAAGAATTATTTCTCTCCATTCAATACAATATTATTACATTAAACAGAATAAAAATAGAATAAAAATATTGACAAAGAAGCAAGAAATTGAAAAAAAAGTTGACATGTACAGAAACAAGCAGCTCTAAGTGCATGAGTTTATGTATTTTTAAAAAGAAATAAGATATTGTACCTATTGAGATATAAAATCTTCTTTTCTTTTGTAGTCATTAAGATAACATTTTTACTAATTTGGTTATCAATATAGCCATTGCATTTTCATATCAGATGTAAATCTTTCAAGGTTTCATTTTAATCATGAGGCAAAAGAATAGCATGAAACTGAGATATTGGCAGATTCCTTGGCATTATTTTAACACTATCTTTAATTAATGTGAACATTCACCAAGAGATAGAAGATAAAATCCTTGTGCATCTCAGAAGATGCATTATGTGAAATAGGATGTTGTTTCTAAAACAATAAATGTATTCTCCTAAGATAATATGAAATAGGAGTCATAATGCACTTTATAAACTAAGATCTGTGATATCACAATTATTTTGTTTGCAAAGCACTTTGAAAACACATTACACTCAACACATATTTCCCTTACTTTTTCCAGACTTATCTAGAATTCCCAAAATGTACTTGAAAAGAATTTGCATGGAGGACTCTAAACTAGCTTAGCCTTTCTCTGCTTGAGTCAGCCAATCAGTGCTGCCAGGTCTGTTTACCATCTTTTATTTCAAAATGGTGTCATTTTGCCAAACCTTTGAATTGATTTAGGGGACTAGAGGCTAAAGCATAGGATGCTTGGTTGCAGGAATAGGGTATGTCTAGTCTAAGGAAGGAATAGGGGTGACATGATAACAGTCATCCTATATTTAAGAGGCTGCCAAGAGAAGAGGGGGGTCAGCCTATTCTCCAAAACACCTCAGGGCAAGACAAGAAGCAATGAATGGAAACGTATCAAAGAGAGAGCCAACCTAGAATTAAGGAAAATTTTCCTGTTACTGAGAACAATTAATCAGAGAAAGTGGCTTGCATCCATCACTGGAGGTTTTTAAGAAGAGATTAGATGTTGTCTAGAATTGTATAGGCCAGGGCTGTGAAACTCACACCCATGGGCCAGATGCATCACGCGCTGACCATGCCCACACCCTATTTAGCAAAGGTGAAAAAGGTCCCAACACATCACGTGACACCGCTTTGATGTTGCAAGTTTGACACCCCTGGTATAGGGTCTCGTACTCAAATTTAGTGTTGAGATAGAAGACCTCCAAAGCCCCTTACAACTCTATTATTCTGTACTCTGTTTTATTTCAACAGATCCTCCAGGCCAAGAAGTAGAATCTTTATATATTTTTTTTTAAATCTAAGTTCAAACAGCTTTTTCTTGTGCTGGCGAATGTAATCTACTTGGAGATGTGGCAGGCAGATTTATTTTTGTCTGAACCTCAGGAAATGTAAAAGAAAGAGGGGTTCCAGGCTTCACATTTCATCGCTTCATGGTTTCTACCAGCATCATGTCCTAGACAAGGTCACGTGCAATTATAATGATGCATTAAAATGTATGTGTGGTAGAAGTCACTGAAAAGCAATTTCAGATCTCACTTTTCACATAGGTGGTTAGGTAGGTAGGTAGGTTGGTAGGTAGGTAGGTAGGTAGGCAGATTCATTCATTCATTCAAATTTTTCCACCAAGCTTCATTCAATGTCATGAAATAAAGTTTGTTTTATATAGTCCTTCAAATAGAGAGAATACAAATACAAATACAAATACAGAGCCTTGGTGGTGTAGGCTGTTAAATGCCTAGCACTTAAGTTCCAGCTGCCTGCAATTAGTGCAGGCTCGAATCCAACCAGGCTCAAGGTTGACTCAGCCTTTAATCCTCTCGGGGTAGGTAAATTGAGGACCCAAGATTGTTGGGGGCAATAAGCTGACTTTGTAAAAATGCAGCTTGGCGGGGCCAAAAAGCCCTAGTAAAAAGCAGGCATATACAAAGAATGAAGGCTATTGCTGAGCGCACTGGGTTGTACTCCAAAAAATTGTAAGCCGCCCTGAGTCTCTGGAGAAGGGCGGCATATAAATGTAATAAAAAAAATTCTGAGAAATGATCATAAGGTGGAATGTCATTTCTTTGTATTTATCTGGTTATGAGGTTACCAAAATGATATATGTGAAATACTTGTTCTCTGTGAAAATATCTTCCCAGCAATCTGCAGCTTCCTTGGATTCCATTGCTAATATTATAAAGCCTCAAGGAAGATATACTGGAGGAAGTCTCCCAGCGGCCCTTTCAGTAGTGATGCTATTATCAGCACTAATGGAGAACTGTGCCCTTGAGGCATTATTAGAGAATTTGAGGCACTCTCAAGATATTTAGAGTAAACATCCACCATTTTCTCTGCCCATTAGTTGGATAGAGAATTTCAAACAGTCATTAACAGCTCTAAGTATGGCATAAAGTTATGTAGCATTCTGCTTAGAATCTACTCTAGAGGTGTCGAACACTTTTCTTTTCAAAGGCTTCATTCACTGAAGATAGTCTGCCATTGGCCACATGCCAGTGGTATGTGAAGTCAAAGTCAGATATACCGGGCAAAGACAAATATTTTATTTTTATTTTATTTACTAAATTTATATGCCACTGATCTCAAATTTTGAGGCAACTCTTACTTTTTTAAAATTTAATTTTATTTATTTTTTATTTCATAATCTTTTATTATTTATTTATTTATTTATTTTATTTTGTCAAGCAATTATAAGATAACAGGTATAAGTATAAGCAAGGTTATGAATACATGAAATGGATACATATAAGGAAAAAAAAGGAACAATAGGACTGGGATGGTAGGCACGTTGGTGCACTTATGCATGCTCCCTACAGACCTCTTAGGAAAGGGGTGAGTTTAAGGTTAAAGTTTTTGGGATTTGGGGGAAGAAACCACAGAGTCAGGTAGAGTATTCCAGACATTGACTACCCTGTTGCTGAAGTCGTATTTCCTGTAATCAAGTTTGGTGTGGTTTACCTTGAGTTTATATCTATTGTGTACTCTTGTATTGTTATGGTTGAAGCTGAAGTATTCATTGACAGGTAGGATATTGCAATATATAATTTTATGTACTATACTTAGATCGGACCGAAGAAGGCGTAGTTCTAGGTTGTCTAGGTCTAAAATTTCAAGTCTGGTGGCATAAGGTATTCTGCAACAAGTAGAGAAGTAGAGAAATCTTCTTGTGAAATATTTTGGGACTTTCTCAACTGTATTAATATCAGATACGTAATGCGGGTACCAGACTGATGAGCTGTATTCGAGTATTGGTCTAGCAAATGTTTTGTATGCTGTAGTTAGTAGTGTGATATTACCAGAGAAAAAGCTAAGCAGGATTAGGTTAACAACTCTTAATGCCTTTTTGGCTATATATTTACAGTGGGGTCTAGCACTTAGAACATTAGAGATGAGTACTCCAAGGTCCTTGACAGAGTTTGGATCATCAACAAGGTCTTGACTATTCAGCTTGTATTTTATTTTCTGAATTTTTTTGCCAATATGTAAGACAGAGCATTTATTTGTTGAGATTTGAAGTTGCCATTTGTTTGACCATTCTGATACATAGTCGAGGTCTTTTTGAAGGGTAGCAGTATTGTCGGTGGTGTTGAATAGCTTTACATCATCAGTGAAAAGAACACAGTTGCTCTTAATATGATCACAGAGGTCATTTATGTAGAGTATGAAGAGAGTTGGTCCTAGAACACTGCCTTGGGTGACACCACTGTTGACAGGTACAGAATTTGATAGGACGCTCCCAATTTTGACCATTTGTTTTCTGTTTGACAGGAATGCTTCTATCCAGTTACGCAGGTGTCCAGAGATACCATAAGATTTTAGTTTTAGGAGTAGTGTGTCATGTACCACTGAATCAAAGGCTTTACAGAAGTCTATGTAGATTGCGTCTATTGCTTTGCCCTGATCGAGTTATGTAGTCCATATGTTTTTGCAGTGTAAGAGTTGCAGATTACAGGGTAGTTTTTTTTCTGAAACCAAATTGTTTATTAGAGAGTTGTTTGTTTGTCTCTAAGTAGAGGATAATGGATTGGTTAATAATTGATTCCATGACTTTATAGGTGACACACCATAAAGAGATTGGGCTGTAATTTTCAACTAGACTGGGATCTCCCTTTTTGAAGATGGGGATGACCATGGCTAGTGACCATAGGTTTGGCAAGGAGCTGATCCTGAAAGATCTTTCAAAGATTATGCTTAGAGGTTCAGCTATGGCAGAGGATAGCTTTTTAAAGAAGTAGACACATATTCCATCCGGTCCAATAGATAGAGATGGTTTTAGATTGAGTAGTACTTTTTCAACATTGTCTTCTGTAAAATCGATATGTATTAGATCATTGTAGTTGTCTGTGGTTCAACTAGGAAATACTGGGCATAATCCATTGCTGTTTACAAATACTGAGCCAAAGAATGTGTTAAAGAGGTTGGCTTTAATGGTGTCATCGTTGCAGTCTTTACCATTAGGTCCTTTCAGGAGTGGGATGGACCTTGAGTTCTTTTAGTTTGTTCTTGACAAAATTGTAGAAGCGTGGGTGGAATTGGTATGTAGAAGGTTTTCCTCTTGTTTAATGTGATAATTGGTGCATTCAGTCTGTATCTGGTGACATAAATTGTTGTATCGGCTTTTGAAGTTGGCAGCGTGACCAGATTTGTTTTTCCACCAAAGTGGTTTTTTTTTTTGGATTGAAGCTTCCTTATTGTTGACCCAGCTATTTTGAACAACTTTCATCCTGTCTCCAACTTTCGCTTTGTTGCGAAGGTTGTTGAGAGTGTGGTAGCCCGACAGCTCCCGATGTTCCTAGAGGAAACTGATTATCTGGATCCATATCAATCAGGTTTCAGGCCCGGGTACAGCACAGAGACGGCATTGGTCATGCTGGTGAATGATCTTTGGCAGGCTTGGGATAGAGGTTATTCCTCTATCCTGGTCCTATTAGACCTCTCAGCGGGTTTTGATACCATCGACCATGGTATCTTACTGCGATGCCTCGAGCGGTTGGGAGTGGGAGGCACTGTTTTATGGTGGTTCTCCTCCTACCTCTCGGGTCATTCACAGTCGGTATTGGCAAGGGGACTGAGGTCGACCCCGAGGCCCCTCAATTGTGGGGTGCCCCAGGGCTCGGTCCTCTCTCCCCTCCTGTTCAACATCTATATGAAGGCACTGGGTGAGATCATCTGTGGTTTTGGGGTGGGGTATCATCAGTACGCTGATGATACCCAGCTTTTTATCTCCACCCCAAACCTATCCAGTGATGCCCTCGATGTGATGTTCTGATGCCTGGAAGTGGTACGGATCTGGATGGGGAGAAACAGGCTTCGACTCAATCTGGCCAAGACCAAGTGACTGTACGTACCAGCATCTCGGATTGCCCAGGATGTTCCATCTTTGGTCATGGGGGAAGAGTTGTTACCCCCTGTAGAAAGGGGGCACAACTTAGGCATCCTCTTGGATGCATGACTCAGTTTGGAAGATCATGTAGGAGCTGTGGCCAGGGGGGCTTTTGCTCAGGTTTGCCTAGTGTGCCAGTTGCACCCCTAGCTGGACCGAGATGCCTTGTGTATGGTTACCCATGCACTCGTTACCTCCCGTGTAGACTACTGCAATTCTGTCTACATGGGGCTGCCCTTGAGGACCACTCGGAGGCTTCAATTGGTACAGAATGTAGCTACGCGGGTTGTGATGGGAGTATCCCGATACTCCCATATTACACCCCTCCTGCATGAGCTGCATTGTTTGCCAGTTGCCCTCCGAGTGAAATTCTGTAATTGGGATTTATTTATTTAATAGTTTTTACATTTTATATTCTTTGTTTTTTATTGTTGTGAGCTGCCCTGAGTCCTTCGGGAGATAGGGCAGCATAAAAATCCAATAAATAAATAAATAAATAAATAAATAAATAAATAAATAAATAAATAAATAGTTATGGGTAATTTGTTTTTTCTGGTTTTGGGAGTTGTTATTGGTACATATAGTTTGATGACTCTTTTGACTTCAAGTAAAAATATGTTGTAATGGTCTTCAACAGTACTGCATCCAGTGAATAGAAATTGCCAATCAAGGGATGAGAGATCGTTGTCTATAAGATCATAGTTGCCTTTTTTGAAGTTATAATTGGGGATCCCGTCATTATGATGATTTTTATGTGGATGTATGTTGAGACAAAAGTCAGTCATGCTGTGGTCACTGTTGGAAAAGGGTTCTTTAATTTGTATTCCATAAATTGAATTCAAACTATTGCAGAAGATGAGATTGAGGCAGTTGTTAAGTCTAGTATTGTTGGTTACTAGTTGTTCCAGTCCCAGATTTGTTACAGTATTGTAGAAGGTTGCATGTATGGGTTCAGTTTTACATTCATTTAGGGTCCAGTTAATATGAGGTAGATTGAAGTCACCAAGGAAGATAAAACTGTGTGGGCAGGATGCTGCCCATGTTAGTAGTGAATTTAACTTGTTTACATGTTCGATGTCATAATCAGGGGCTCTGTAATATAGTAAGAATCAAAATGTGATATTTAAGGACAGTTCACAGAAGATGATCTCAGGAAGAGTAGGCTCCTGGGTAACTTGGATTTTTATAGAAGATAGCAACACCACCTCCTCTACAGATTTCACGATCTGATCGGTAAACATGACAGTCTCTTACTGTGGTAATGGAGTCAGGGAGAGATGCATTGAGCCATGTTTTACAGACAAATATGATGTTGAATTTATCCATATTTAGTAAGAGGAGAAATTCAGATATTTTATTTACAAGGCTTCTTGCATTGAGTAGCTTGCATTTAAGGCCAGTTGTAGTTGGAATTGAGGTAGTTAGGGGTGTGTGTACCTAGTTTTGAGTGATGGTGGATTGGATGAGGTAGGGTTGGATGCAGAGTTGTAGGTTGTGTGACTTACTTTTGATACAATCAGCACAGTAGTCAACGTACAGCTCTTTCTCTCCATTGTCTAGACATTTTTTGAGTTCTGTGCAGAGTTCACAGGAGCAGATTCTTTGCAGTATGGATAAGTCTGGTCATGAGCAAAGTTTGTTATGGGTGGGATTGGTTTTTGCAATGGCGTTTATTGTATGAATGAATATAGATTTGCTGGACTCATTTTTGCAAACAACTCTACAAAATCTTGGGGCCACCGAGCCATCATTGTATTTGAACTCAGGGCCATCTCTGGTTATTTAAATGAGACCTTCAGGATAGATGTTTGTTATATTGGAGTTGCTTATGATATTGCAAACTTTGGTGATATCGTCTGATTTGTTGATGTCTTCAAGACCAAATAAGATGGCATTTGGATGTTTCTGATCACGTTCCATGATGCCTCTGATGAGTAAGGGGATATCATTTGTGAAATTATTTGATGGAATAGTGATTATTTGTGGCTGTGGTTTGGTGGTTATTTTTGGTTGCAGTTGTGATTGTAGTTGAGGTAGTAGTTGTGGTAGTGGTTGTTGAGTTGGGATTTGATTTTGAGCTGATAGATATTTGCTCATTTGTGCTGTATTTTTTTTCAAGAGAGATTAGGCTTGCTTGTATAGTTGTTTCAAAACATGTTGCTAAGCATTCTTCTATTGAGTGAATGAATGATTCTATGCTTTCAACTCTGTCAGACAAGGTACTTAGTTTGTTTAGCTTAGGTAAACATGATGGACATAGACAAGGGAATGTATCTGATGTTTTTAGGAGATCAGCTAGGTTTTTGTTTAAGTTTAAGGAGGTGAGGTGGGCTTGATTGTCACATAGGTGGCATTTAATGTTATTTTCGCTTTCATTGATGGTTTCAAGACATTTGAAGCATGTGCAGGAGTCTGGGAGGTCATTGGTAGAGATATTATTCTTTTGCTGTTGTTTGGTAGTGGAGGGTTTGGAGTTTTTGGCTGGCATTGTCAATGACAATAGTACACTAAACAATTACAATAGCTAATTAATGTGATAAGTAGACAGTTATGTAATGAATGTTGGTAATTAATAAATGTTAATTTCATAAGTTAGTGAACAAATCAAAAGTAAGATTACTTATTACTAAAAATCAATCAATCAACTATATAATCAATGATACAGTATTAAATCTCTATCAATTCAATAAATCAGTAAATTAGTGGTCATTTAAAAATTAATTATTATACTATTAAATGATAAATCAATTATTTTAGACAAAGCATTATCTATCAATAATTGGTCTTGAGATAATGAAATAATGGAGGTAGTGAAGTATTGGAGGTTGGCCGTGAAATGTTCCTTGGTTTTTTCCTAAAGCCACGTTGTTTGGTTTTTGTTTTGTTTTGTTTTTGTTTTTAAAAAGGAAGCGTTGCTGCTTGATAGATTTGAATGGAGAAGATTTGAATGAACTCTCCAATCATCTAGTTGGGAGTTTGGAATGGATGAGATTTGGGTGAGGATTAAGTGGAGGTTGTCCAATCAGCTGAGTGGAAATTTAAATGCAGGCTGACTAATCAGCTGGGTGATTTAAATGGAGACTGTTTAGGAGATTATTCCTCTCAAATAGGGTCTATCGATTCTCCATGAGTCTCCTCAGTTCTCCGCAATTCACGTCTGTTCAGAATCACACTCTCCTGCTCTTCTCCAGTCCCAGCTCATTTTCAGATGTTTAGGATCACCCTCTGTCAGTTCCGTCTCTTTCACTGCAGTTCAGAATAACACTCTCCACCAGTCACAGCTCATTCCATGCTGTTCATGCTATGCCGCTCAGAATGGCTCACTCTCAGAATCAGTCTCTCTGTAAGTGTCAGAATCACACTCTCATCTAATCACAGATCGTTCCGGCTCTTAGCACTATCCGCTTTCTGCTGTCCGCTCTCTGCACAGAATCGCACTATTTGCTTTCCGCCAGTCCCGGTTCTTTCAAGTCTCACCCGTTCAGAATGGCATCCTATGGAATGGAGTCTTGGGTTCTCTGCTCAGGATGGTGTCCTGGCCTCTCTACTCACTCTCTCCACTCACTCTCAGGATTGCCAGCAAGTTCTCTGTTCTCAGAACCTTCCAAAACCTTCCGACAGTCCCGGTTGAGGTAGATTGCGGCTCTGTTGGCCCCAGGCCCCACTCCCCATCTCCAGCGATGCGGTTAGGCATTCGCCTTGATCTCCATCTTCATTGTCAAAAGTCCATCTTATCAGCTGATACATTCATATGTAGTATAAACCATCTTTACAAACAGGATTAAAACAATGCAAATAAACTATCAACAGTAATAATCAAGAATCCTAATGTGCCAAGAAAACATTCTTCTAGTAGACAAAAATAGTCTACTTCAATCCTCAAAGGCTTCCTGAGCAGCCAAGTCTTGACAGCTTTTCCAAATCCTAAAATTGCTGAAGCTATTCAAATCATAAAGAGTGCTAATGACCAGATGACTGCAAGGAGTAGCAATCCTTCTATTCTCCTCCATTCAGTCAGAACTGAAGAAGCTTCTTAGATAAAAAGTAAAACATCTTCAAGAAAAAACAAAGTCCAGTTTCCTTTTGAAAAACTTTTGGGACAAACATGACCTGGATGATTGAGAACATCCATAGACATCTCATACGAGGGAAGCAGAAATGGTCTAATTCAACCTCACTCATGATAATTTTCTCAAAGTAGGGACCAGAAACATTTCTCAATGTAGGGACCTCTCTCCTTGATCTTACCTGATAAAACACCACTGAGGCCAGGCAATCTCAAAGTTCCTAACCATGTAGGACTTTAAAAGTGATAATCAGCCTCTTCAATTGCACCTGTACATCATCTGGCAACTATTATAAACTAGTGAGCTTTATATCTATTTTAGCTCCTACAGCCTAGACCAGCTGTAGCTTTCTTTTATTTTTTGTAGGTACCCCCATGCAAAGTACTTTGCAGCAATCCAACCATAATGTAAACTAGGCAGGAATGTCAGTGCATGGGACCTTCTAGCCTAGGAAAAGATATAACAGATACCATAAAATACTCTCTTGGCCACAGCTGCTATCTGCTGCTATTTGTTCTTTGCATCAATTCAAAATGAAGGAGTCTGACTTCACCAACTTCTGTACCAATGATGGAATATCCCTGGACTCACATGGTCTCTGAATCCATTTTACATGGATTGAGCTTGTGTTTATACTTCCCCACCCTTTCTAACACCTTTCAGCATTGGGATAACACACTGACCACATGTCCTGAGATTGATATGTGTATGATCAGATATCATTAGCATGCTGATGATATTTGACTCTGTGTTGACAGGTGAATTTCTCAGTGGCTTCATCTTAATGATAGAGGAGACAGTGAGTTGACTCCTGAAGCATCCCATAACAAAGGGCATTAGGACTTCATCCCTTTCCTCCAAATACATGGTTTGAAATCAGCCTTGCTGAAAGGAAAAAAAATAACTACCATGACACTATGCCTCCCATTCCCAAATCAGAGATGGTCCAGAAGAACATAATTATTTCTTTTGGACAACCAATAAGACACTTGCATTGTTGATACCTACAAGGAACTATAAGTCTCATGAATGTCAAACAATTCCTAAAATTTTGATTTTCCTCAACCCAACAGACTGTTGAAACAAATTATGGGGCTCAGGATTCTGTCTAGTCTTTGCCTTTCTGTTTTTGTTGTTGGTTTCTAATAGGATAACTCTCCAAAATCTGGAAGGAACAGAACAAAATTTAGTGTGAAATTGCTTTGCATTCTTTGTTATGGTAACAATGGACAAAAGAACACATAATGACCACTCTGTTTTCAGACACAGTTCAAGATTTGAAAGTGCTTGGAAATTAAATCTGAATAACTGTTTTTATCCTCTGAAAACTGGAAAATGTGAAAACACCCTAAAGGGAATATCTAGACAGTTTGTTTGTCTCCACCCCAACCTGAAAACAATATTATTTTATACATTAAACTGAGTAGAGCATCAGGAAATAATTCTTAACTATTCTCCCTTTTAAAAGTCCCTCTGCTTGTCACCTAAATGGTTACTAAATGTTGGAGTAATTATATTATTCAGTGAACAGACTAGAGTGCTATAACTGCTTAAAAGAGAAGTTGTCTTATATCACATGATCATAATCTCTGTAGAAAAGTTTAGACAATAGAAAAAATGGGTTCAAACCACTTGTCTTTTTGACCAAATGTATGCCTATATTTTTGAAATGATGAAGTAAAAGTAAAATCACTTTTTTTTCTGACACAGGATTTCCTGTGCTGAAGGGCAGTGCACAACTTTGTAAAACTATTTGAGATCAGCATGAGATAATCTAATTAATTTTCATAAAGCTCATTTTCTATTTTTGTCCAACACTACATTTATTCATTCTACATTTAAAAGCCCACATTTCTTCTAAATTATACATACTTGTATCCATGCTTTTTACAAGGGTTTTTGAGTAATACAATGCAACTTTGTGTACATGTTAATGTAAGTACTTCTCTAACATAACTAGTTTACATACATTCAAACTGTTTGGACACAAACTTTTCTTTTCATTGTGAAACAATGAATGCTTTGAATCCTGATGTTCAATATGTCCTCTCACTCAAATTTACATACAATAGCTGCAAAGTGGATACATTTACTTGTCTGTTCTCTGATAATAGGCTGGCCCAATTAAATGTATCTTGTTAATAATTAAATTTGAATGCATAAATGTAATGAAAGCCCTTTGATTTGAACCATATTGTAATTGTAAAAGGATAAGACCATACTAAGTTAGTGTAGCTCTGCTAAGCTTGCATGTCAACATCTACATATAACAATAAATGCACTTTGTCTATTATTAGAAAGGGATAATGGGATATTTATGCTTCCTATTAAAAACACTTCAGAGTAACTCATACAGTTATTTGGGATGCATATATTCATTTATGTTCAATACACAATACTTCCTCAGTGATTTATTCAATATTCAGTTTCACTCAAATTTCTGAAGAAGGAAGAAAGGGAGGGAGAAAGGGAGGAAGGAAGGAAGGATGGATGGATGGATGGATGTAAGGAAGGAGAGAAGAAAGGAAGGAAGAGTGGTGTTCTGAGTAATTAGTAGTTGGTAGTAATTAGTGGAGGGAGACAGACAGGCAGGGAGGGGGAGGGAAGGAGGGACGGAGGGAAGGAAGGAAGGAAGGAATGGTGATGTTCTGAGTAATTAGTAGTTGGGTTATACAGTTTTTCCTAATAAATTCTGTTAATGAAACTGACCCAAGACTTTTTTAAAATTCGTATCCAACTTTTTCAAATATATCCTTTGTATGTATTTCTTACTTTACTGAAATACTTAGGTTCCCATGAATCAGTTTTTGAGAAAATCGTTCTAACATTTTTTGTAATGATACAATTTATATTTCATATGCCATTAAAAAGGAAATGTCATTCATTCTATGTTACCATAGTAGGGTTAAAAGTAGCTTTTAAACTTGCTAGAATGTCCCTTTGTTGGAGAATTATCATCTGGAAAAAGGTGTTTAATGATGTTATTAAGACCTTTTATTTAAATCTATTTCAAGTTAGCTCCAAGAAGGACATATAAGCTTTTTTTTTAAGTTTGGAAAGCATCCACCTCTATGAACAACCATGGGGATCTTTTTGTTTCTTTCCTCCTTCTGCTCTCTGATTCATCCTTCCTGGCCACATACAGCTTTCATCTGTGCTACCCCAATCACATGCTTTGCCGTCTGGGCTTTTTTCCCAGCATGGAAAGGCAATTTTGTAAAAGTCTCATTTTCCTGATTTCTTGGAAAGGAGACTTAACAGGGAAAAGGCTATAGGCAAAAGGGAGGTGGAAATGATTGCCCTTACAGTTATACCATATTGCCCCTGTGGTGAAGCGATTAATGATAACATACAAAGAAAAGTCCTCTGAGTTTTCTCTGTTCCACCTAGAAGAAAAAAGGTACCTCTGATAGAAAGAAATGTATTTTATATCACAGAGCTGGATTTGCTTTGATTAAAAAAAGCAACCTGCCACTTGGGCAAGGAGATTTTCTTCTCTAAACAAAGACAATAAATAAAGTCACACTGACAAAGGAATTCACATTTCCTCAAATTGCTTTGAGTTGGTGCTGTAGGCTCTTTGTTTTTTCCATTCAGTTGGCTGATAATCTTCAGCCAGGTTAGGTACAGTATCTTTGGAATACATTGTGGGATCAACAGAATTCAATCTGAAAGACTCTTGCCAAGAATGCTGCAGCCGAAAGGCACTTCAACTGATACTACAGCTGAAGACTGAGAGGATCTGCAAACCATAGCAATGCAAAGCAACATGGTTTATTATTATTATTATTATTATTATTATTATTATTATTATTATTATTTGAGTGGATCTACCGGTCTCCAAACTTTTCTTTAAAAATGTCATTTCTCAATATGCCAATAACTGAATATTAATCTTGATAAATGTGTTATTTCAAATGTGCATAGTTAATATTTTCATAAACAGACGAGTAAATATATGTTTATGGACTTTCTCTTGAATTATATTTCATGTATCTATATAACTCTGTAATGTCATGTCTATCTAAGAACTTTCCAAAGAAAGGTATCAGGAAGGGGAAAAATTCCAGTCTGATTGAATGATTTGTAACAGAAAATGACATTAGTAAAAGAACGGACATCTCCAGCAATAAAGAATTGCGGGGGACACACTGAGAATAATGAAGAAAATCTGGGACTTCATTTGTGTAGGGAGAATTTTAATTCAGAACTTTGAGTAAGAATTTTAGCATAGTATTAAAAGGGATTTTCTATCCAAGGGATCATTAAGAGTCAACACATTCTCCTCCTTCTCATTAAAATGAATACTGGCAGTTTTCTTGTCCACTGTAAAGCATCCTCTCCCCTCCCCAATATAGAATCTGAGAGATAGTTGTCCAGCTTAAATAAATGCCTCCAATACAAGACAGCTCACTACTTTCCAAGGCATTCGGTTCCACCAATGAACAGCTCTTATCATTAAAAAGTCTTTCTCATTGCTTAGCTGAAGTCTGCTTCTCTTCAATATCTATGGACTTGTACTTGTCTTGCCTTGTGGAACAGCAGAAAACATGTCAACTTCATCTTTTATATGACAGCATTTCTGTCGTTTGGAGACAGCTATCATAGCTCTTCTTAATCTTCTCTTCTCAAAGAGAGTAATAAGTACACCCTGAGTTTTCTTGTTTGTTTGTTTTCCTGAATCAGGCATAATATGTCCAAGAAATCTAGGCAATTGCTGTCAAAGTCATATTTTACAGGAATATCTGCCATAATTGAAACTGTATAAAAGAAAAGAAAACATAGTATAGGAGATCAGGTTTATACATTCCTTTTCAGAAACTAGATGTTGATGAAACAGGAAGATAACTAGCCTAAAACTTTGCATTGTATTATGTTTGAGGCTAAATTTACTGTAAATTTATGTAAAAAATGAAACTAGAGCCATCTACCGGTATGCATTACTTCTGATTAACCCAAGTGAGACTAACATGCTGCAATCCCATTTTATTTGTGAATAAACCCATTGAATTAAATGATACTTCCTAGAAATGCTTTGTAAGATAATCTTAGGTGGTATCCAGTATGAAAGACAGTCTATATTCAAAGTTGAAAAGGAATTTCCTATATTTTGGATCAGCCAGTTTCAAAATAACAAAGGAAGATTTAGTTATATTTAGTTTTGCTGAAGTCTTCATGTACGTCTCCTTTTGGGTGACGGTGGTGAGTATTTCAGTTACTAGTGCTTTGTGTCATTTTGTAATTCTGCCTGACTAAATTGATTCTGCCATCTTATTCAAGGCTGAAAACTAAAATTATCTATAGAGCACAAAGCTTATGTAGCCTTGTAACAAAGGATGGTCTAGGAACAGATTGAATGACTCTGACTTAAATTCTTCTTTTTCATGGCCAAAGTATGGCATAATTTCTTGCCTTACTGTATCATCCATTTCACATTCACAATGTTCAAAAGATGGAAAGAGTTTTTATTTGCCTCTCTAGGGGATATTCAGACACAGCTGGAAGTGCCCAGAAGGGCGAAACAGAAAGACAGCCAATATAGTTATCATGTCCAAAATAGAAAGCAATTTACATGGACAATTAAGATGGAATCACCAGAGATTTGGGAGAAGGAAAAGTTGAATTATAAAGCCAGAACATTCTAAGGTGTGTGTGGGGGGGGAGAGAGAGAGAATGTGTGTGCACACATGCGCATATGTATTTTCATCTGGGGCAAGAGAAAAAAGTTGAAAAGCAAAAAAATGTGAAATTTGACTGATCCCTCATTTCATACATCAATGTATCACCTTGCAATACAATCAAGATAAATCAACCTTATAAATGACTACACAAGAACACTATTTGAGTATTGTCACTGTTGCATTCTTATCCGTGTAATGGTAAAAGTCATGTGAAGGAGAGAAAGAAGCAAATGAGCAGAGGTTAGATAAAACTTAGTTCAATCTGTTGTTCTCCAGATATATTGGTCTACACTTCCCAGAATACCAGAACCCAACCTGACCTTCAGCATTTGACCTGGCTTAGTATTGTATATATGGAATGTATGATCTTTTCCAATGATTGCACTGCAATTATATTTAAAACTTAATATCATTTATGAATTTACAGTGCTAGACACCAAGTACCAGGTATTCAATATCAAATACCTATATTTTAATATAGAAATATTGAAGAAACTAATATTATTCTTCAAATAAAATAATATTTTATGTTATGTTGTTGAAATTTTCCCCTCAAATCTTTATACCTTTACTTATTAGCAATGGTTTTGTTTTCCAATCCTACAGTACTGTCCTAACATTCCTATATCTCTGAAGGTACAACAGTTACAAATCTAGAGTTACTAATCTAGCACTTATAGTAAGTTTAGTTTGAAAATGCTTAATTTACAGCCAATTCATTTTGCCACAGACCTACTCCCTGTTCATTGTGTATCTTTGTTACTTTTGCTCTGCTTCATCTAGAAGCACATCAATAGCATTATTGTATAAATACAATCCACTTGTTTATTGTGCCATTTATTTTCATGAGGCTTGTGCAGGATGTATTTTCAGTGGCACACACTTCACATTAGCCCCTAAATGATGTCACTTTTTCTGGTCTGAAGTCTTAAGTATCATTTTCTCATTGTCTTTCTGGTGATATGGATGCCCAGGAGGGGATGGTTCTCATTTTGTGTAGCTTAGTTGTTCTATTTTATCATTATTTGACACAGCATTTATGTTACGTATTCCCTTGCTGTAATACTGGAACACTGTTTACTCTCCAAACTAATGGAGAAAGTGAATTAAACTGCATTAACCTTTAAAGCTGCTATTATGGGGCTGCTCCTTTAGAGCTGAACAACAACAGTACATTTTTATCCTTACTTATTTTTATCCTGACATCATAACTCCATATGTCAGTGATACTAAAGAGCAAAGGATGGAAGATTAAACCTATTTCTACTTTGTTTTTCCACCCCCATCCTTTGTCCATTCCATCTACCTTTGGATTTCACAACTACTTTTATTTTCTTTAAAAGTTAATAAAGATAGTATTTGAACACATATCTTTTTCCTATGTGGATTTTGTCTTCAACCTTAGCACTCTCCCTCTCCCTATCTATCTATCTATCTATCTATCTATCTATCTATCTATCTATCCATCCATCCATCCACCCACCCACCCATCCACCCATCCACCTACCTACCTACCTATCTACATCTACATCTACATCTAGCTTAGCTTAATTAGGATAGCTACAATATATGTCTTCTAATTATGTCTTGAGATCACATCATGACCAATACACAACATTACTCATGTATACCTGTGTGTGGCCATGGTGGGCGTGGCCTACCAGATCTTCCAGGAGGTCTGTTTTCACCAGGCTCTGGAGGCCCACTGGAAGCTGGATACAGACACATTTCCGGAGTTGCGGTACTTCCGAGAGGACCGTTTTTTGCCTTCCCAAGGGTCCAGTGGCCTCCCCCAGGCCTCTGGGAGGGTGAAAATGGCCTTCCCCAGGCTCTGGAGGCCCTCCAGAAGCTGGAAACAGGCCCATTTCTGGACCTCTGGAAGGCCCATTCCCCCCCTCCCAGAGCCTTCACGCGGACCCTGCACTTACCTGCATCAAAAATGGGCTGCATGGAGACTCCTGGGAGGGCAGAGCAGGGTTGGTGGGGCCAGCCAGTTGGTTGAAATATTGGTTCAGTGAACCAGATAAAAACTTAACATCAAGTTCGCCCGAACCAGTCCAAACCAATAAAACCCTATCCCTGTGTATGCAGCATAACATAGATGTCTCAAATTAAACTATGAGGTAACTGCTACCAAAAGGCTAGCGATCAATTCTTGTGGTAAACTTTTGACCCGTAAAAGTATATGTTTCAGTTATGTTTTCATTAGAGGTACAACAGTTTTTAATAAAGGTATATAGTACAAATCTGGACAAACCAGCTGCAGTGTATTTGAATAAAATCCTTTCTTCTGGAGAAATCATTAGTGAGAGAGAAGTGCTTTTGAATGGAATGCAACTATTTCCTCCATTCACATATTTTGAAATGAAGAGACAGAGATTGAGACCCCACACTGCTATTTCTTTGAAGATATGTTCAAATAATATATATATATATGGTTAAGTTTGAATTTAATACAGGTTTCAAGCTGAACTATATATATGAAAAACTTAAATCACTAGAAATAACTTTATTCACTGCTAACGGAAGAAGAATCAAAAGTCTTAGAAATGAACTCATTTTTCATCACTAACAACCAGTTTTGAACCCAGATGAAACCACATGCCACCATATAGTGTATAGATGTTACTGCCATGGTATGATGATAGAAACCTTTGCTAATGCTTAAGGGCCTGTGTGCTTATCCTTATATCCTAGAGTCCCAATTACATGAAAGCAACTTGAACACATAATCAATTTACTTGTAATCAAGTAAAAACCTGAAAGTTATGAACAGTACCCCCTATCCTATTCTAGTATACAGAGACATGCACCCACCCACCCACACACACACACCAAATGTGGACCATACATTGCAAACCATTTCTCCACAGACAGACAGCTAATATTGCTACTAAATACACATGTGTATTTAGCATGATAATCATAACATATATTGGATCATTCTTTTGTTAGGTATGTAACAACTGCTTGTACTTGATGTATGCTAAGAATTTTTTACTTCAATAGATTACTTACATATATCTATTGCTGGGCTTTATACCACAGCTTGGCAATAAATCTTGGGTCTCCAGATACTTTACTCATTATTCAGGTGAAACCCTGTGAATTCCTGAATAAAAAAACCCTTCCTCTTAGAAACAAAATGATTGTTTCTAGTGATAACTTCCATATTTTACATGTATATTATAGTTATTTGTTTTAAAAATAATTTTATTAAAGTTTTTAATAAAGAAGGTAAACACTATATAAACTAAACTAAAAAAAAATCAGAAAGTGCAGACAAAAGAAAGAAAAAGACAACAAAGAAGAAAAGAAATGGCTTCCAACCTTTATCATGCCAAGCATAAGCTAATATAGTAACTTTTGCCCTTTATTAAAGTTACAAATTAAAAAAAAACACTTCTTCCCACTAGCTAACTGTTATCTAAAAGTAATCAAGAAATAATCATCTTTTCAATCCTAGCTCAGGAAGAGTTATCAGATATATCAAACAAATAGCTTATCTCTGGTCAAATAGTTCAACTTTATATTCTTCTCTGCACAGTCTTAACCTTTTAATCTTTTCTATGGCATCACAGGATTTGATCGTTTATCACTGTTTGATATTTTAAAAAAAGTCTTCAGAGGTTTCACCAGTTTACTTTGAAAATCCTGTAAAGAGACATCACTACCATTTCTTGCCTGAGCTGTTCCAGGTCTGATCTTTTTCTTTCCCTAAAGAGGCACCATCCAAAACTTCTTAGCACAAATGCCCAGAGGTGGGATTCAGCCAGTTCAGACTGGTTCAAGTGAAGATTCAGGTTAAGATTCTGCGCAGTTTGGCAAACTGGCAAATCCCATCACTGGCTGGCCGCGCCCACCCTGCCTGCCCTATCTCACCTCGCCTGCCTTGGTCAGTGGCTAGACTCATGCCCATGCCCAGCTACTCTCTGGCTCCTTTGCTCACTCACCCAGACCACATGGCTCAGATGATCTCCATGCCCCAGCCACTCTGTTCACTGTGGCTGCCCACAAAGTTTAGGTGCTCAGTCAAAGGGCCGCCTCGTGGTGGGCATAGCAAGGCTTGACCACCTTTCAGGCCTGGCTCTTGCCATTCTTCCACCCACTCACCCTTCACCTCAGGTCAGGGGATGTGCCAGTCCCTGTCTCTGACCTTCCTGGGACTTCTGCCCACATGCTGGCCACTTGCCCTTTGCCTTGGGTCATGGAATGCATCAGTCCCTGGCTCTAGCCTTCCCTGGGGCCTACACCTGCATGCCTCCCTCTCTTCCTTCACCTCGGGTCAGGGGATGCACCAGTCCTGGCTCTAGCCTTCCCCAGGACCTCTGCCGGCATGCCACCCTGGAAGCAGCATATCCCTTTGTTGAGGGCTGGATGTAGGACTCAAGGCAGAGTGGAAGTTGAGCATCTGGTAGCCCAGAGCAGTCCCAAAAGGGGGCTGGGCCTTGCTGTTTCCCACCACCACCAAGAAGCCTGCAGCCGCCGCCTCTCTGCTGATATGAGAAGCTTCCAGCCACTGGTCTTTTTCAGTGTAAGAAGCCTCCAACCACTGTTCTTTGCCGGCATGAGAAGCCTCAAGCTGCCGCTGCCGGCTTAGTTCTGGCTGGCAAAGATGCAGCAGCTGGAGGCTTCTTGTGCCAGCAAAGAGGAGGTGGCTTCAGGCCAGTGTCTTGGGGTGGGATTGTGTGCCCAGCTGCACTAACAAAGACCAGAAGTAACCGCCCACTGTTTCCTGCTGCAAAAACCTTTTTAAAAACCCTGACTGTCAGGCAGCAAGACCCAGCAAGAGATGAGGTGTTGGAGAATCACTGTTACTGTTGCTGCACACAGGGAAAATCTAAGGCTCTGGCCATCACTACCACCGCTTCAGCCCACCTGCTCCGCCCCACCTTGCCATGAGTGACATCAAGTTGGCCATGCCCACTCAGTCACATGACATCCCCACCAGCCATACCCATCTGGTCTTTAGGATGAACCTAAATTAGTTATTAAATCAGTTGGATCCCACCACTACAACTGCCCCATGTGCAGATTCTTTTCTTGGTTTGTCTTTTGTATTAGTACTTTGGTAATCTTTATTTTATTGTCCTCCATGCCTTCAGATACTCTATGTTAAATAATTTTAAAAAATCTTCCTCATTGACTTTTAAACATTTATTCCTAAAAAAACTGTATCCTTCCTGAGTTATTCATATTTTAAATTCTTGAAAAGAATTTATTTAATTCTTTTTAAGGTTTTTCACATGGGCTGAACTATTAATAATTAATATCTCAGAAAGGATACAATTTTTAGAGAACCAAAAATCAGGTAGAAAAGAGTTTAAATGGTTTAAAAAGACAGATATATTTTTTATAAAACTTAATATGCTTAATATTAGAAGCGATTCTGGAAAGACGGAGTCAGTGGTTCCCAGATAGAAAAAGTGGATGTGTCTATTAAGCTGTCCAAGAGAGCCATCTCCTTTTCTGAGAAATGTGAACCGCTGACTTAGTCACCAGTCTTTCATTCTACATAGTGGTAATCATCTCCACTCATTCACAGATACATCTTCAGTCAGCCATGACTTACACCAGAAAACCCATTTTATAGATAATTTCAACTGTAATCCTTCCACAGCTATATCTGATGCTAATCTGCTTAATGACATACACAATTTGGAGAAAGTTATTGGCTGTGAATTCTGGCCATGACCTAAACCAGTTAGCCAAAGTAAATCATCCATGGTTAGAATCAATACCACAAAGACAGGACTGTTTCTGTTCAGGTACTGTTTCATGATATGGTAACAGAATATGCTTATATTAAGGCTGCAAAAGATTTGGTGTGTGGTTACCTTGGTGATAAAAGATAAAAGACTAGCATGCTTTAGTTTATTTTTAATGAAGTGCTGTTATAGTAAAGGTGAATGTTAATGCTGCATTTTTGTGCCAAAAGCAATTATAAATTGCATAAATTGACACAGTTATTTGGCATGAAATGTAAAATATTTGTCTAAAAGATCAAGCAGCATTTTCAGTAAGCTCAGTCCTAGGCACATTATGCTTTCCTTGCCTATCATAAGCAATTTTTTGAAAAAAAATACATTGCTATATAAAGATACTAATACCAATAAGCATTTGATATGAGGATCCTTGGTACTCCCTGACCTTGGATGTTTTTATGCAGACATTTCATTACTTAAACTAGTAACATCATCATGCTAGTAAGGATTGGGATTTGTTCTTAGTTTGTATTCTAGTGCAGAGCTGTCAGACTCCCAGCCCATGGGCCAGATGCGGCATGCGCTGGCCACACCTACACTTGATTTAGCAAAGGGGAGAAGTCTTAATAAGTCACGTGATGACACCATGGTGACATGAGTTTGACACCCTGTTCTAGTGGCTTGCCATGTCAGCATTAGTGGGAATAGTCTTGGTAGTTCTTTTCTTGGGCTGTTTATTATTGGAATAACAGAGTTGGAAGGGATCTTGAAGATGATCTAGTCCAACCCACTGCTCAAGGATCAAGATTCTTGCCTAATCAAGGATCTGTTTTTTTGGCAGATTCTTGACTAGGATATTGTTCACTTCTTGGTTGATGGTCTGATCTTAGAGACAAACAACCTACTCTCTAACAAACAATATGGTTTCAGAAAAAAACTATCCTGTAATCTGCAACTCTTACACTGCAAAAACACATAGACTACATAAGTCGATCAGGGCAAAGCAATAGACACAATCTACATAGACTTCTGTAAAGCCTTTGATTCAGTGGTACATGACAAACTACTACTAAAACAAAAATCTTATGGTATCTCTGGACAACTGCACAACTGGATAGAAGCATTCCTGTCAAACAGACAATACTCTACCTGACTCTGTGGTTTCTTCCCCAAACCCCACAAACTTTAACCTTAGACTGTCTACTATTGACCTCACCTCTTTCCTAAGAAGTCTGTAGGCGGCATGCATAAGTGCACCAACGTGCCTACCGTCCCTGTCCTATTGTTTCTTTTATTTTTCTTATATGTATTCATTTCATGTTTATCCTTATACTTATTATCTTGTAAGCGATTGACAAAATAAATAAATAAATCTTAATCTTGGAATTAATCTATGCTCATTTGGGTGTTGATTGTTGGTGGGGAGATGTTTTTAGGTTTTTTTGTTCCTTTTTTTTAGTGCAACCATCCTAGAAGTTCAAAAATACTAGAGAATCTGTAGGTGCCTGGCACTCTGACAAATTAGCCATCAATAGATACATAGGTATAAGCAATAACCACATACTGTGTAAAAGAGACAATAAACAAGCCAAATAATTGTGATAGATCCATATCATTCCATGTTTGGTTAATGGTTGTATCAGGTAATATGAATACATTTGTTACAACTGCAAACATGAATAACTGCTTCTTTAATTCTTTGATAATTAGTCTGAAATTTTAAACATGTGCTGCACAGTGGTTGAAATATTGAATAAGAACTGGGAAAGATGGCAATTCAAATTCCACTCAGTTATGAAGCTTACCATGTGAATTGAGGCCAGTCTCTGTCTCCCTACCCAAAGTATATTACAGGCTTGTATTCAGCATAAGAACAGAGCACACTGTACTCTGCAAGAAAGACAAAAATAATTCCAACAAATAAATGAATCAAATAAATAAATGGAATTCCACACAATTAGGAACTTGATATTGTGCTAAATTCTGAATCCTACTGGGAACCCCTGATAGATTGTTGAAGATTAAAAAAAAGAACACATATGTTACTTATGGGTAGCTACTATTTTGAGGCTTGTATGCAGTTGCTTAAACCTCAACCTTCACAATCAGTAATGTTTGTGTGTGTGTATATACATATATACACATATGCACACACACACATACACACACACACATATATATATATACACTGTGTATACACTCTTAAATATATATATTTAAATATATATTCATATGTGTGTGTGTGTGTGTATGTGGTGTGTTTTCTTAAGTTTTCATGGGTATTTATATGTATGGTATTCAGGTTTGTTCGGGTATTTTCCCACATCATTATACTTGTGCTTTTAAAGTTGTAGCGACGTTTCGGCAGAATCTCATCTGCCATCATCAGGCTTGTGTATTGGGTTCGTCTGTGTGTCAGGCTTTCACAGCCATTTCTGTTTTAAATTTGGTGCTAGCCTCGTGCTGTGTTAGAATGGTTTTTTCTTCATCCTGATTAGTTGGGAGTCTTGGTCTGTGTTTATTGGTCTTGGAGTTTGCTGTGTTCTACTTGATTGGTGTTTCTAATATCTTCTGTCTGTTTTGTAGCATTTTTTTTTGTCTGGCAACATTGTGTTTCGTGTATTGGGGGCTTTTAGTGCGGTTTGCCTTTGGGTGAATGGCCGACTATCGTTTATTAGGAAGCTAGGTTTCATCTGGGTGGCTGTTTGGGGTGTGTTTGGGCTGGAAGTATCAGAGGGGGTCTGTTTGTGCCCAGGTGTTTGCTTGGCTTGTGGTGTGGAAATTTTTTTGTTTGTGAGTGCAGGCTTCCAGATAATTGACAGTCTGGTGGAGTCATCTCTTCTATTCATGCGTTTTTGGATCTTTTTTCAATCTCTATGGCTCTATGACCAATAGAAGAATAAGTACCCACCTTGATGAACACAAAAATGCAGTAAAAAAGCTGGAACACACTTCCTCATTAGTCCAACACATGAAAGCCACAGGTCATAGCATCGACTTCAATGGCACCAAAACCCTAGCCACTACAGAAAACCCCAACTACAGAATTATCAGAGAAGCCAACAACCCAGCCAACGACCAAGGAGATTACAGCCCAAGTCCCAGGATGTCACAACAATAGAACTCACACAGCCATCACACAGCCTATTACCCAGGTTGTTACAACACAGAAGGCTGATATACACACAACCAATCTGCAAACATCAACTTCACCAACCAATCAAGAAGCAACAACACAGCCAACCAGCCTGCTTACAACAGAGCCAGCACACCACACCTCCCCACCAGTATTTATAGAGAGACAGCAGCTCTGATCACACTTTGCTCGAACAAGCATGAAGCCGAAAACACCAGCCTGAACATGGTGAGTGGGACCTCGTCGAAACGTCATCAAGATACTCTCAATCTTACATGGGATAAGACCCGAACACACTAAGACCTGCATACCTGTACCCATAATATATATATATATATATATATATATATATATATATATATATATATATATTATTAAGAATAAATAAATCCTTGTAAAGGATTAAAGAATCAGGTCCAGACATCTAGAATTTTAGCTAGAGGTCCTTTTAGGTTTTTCTGCTAAGTGAGAGAATTTCAGTTCAAGATGCAGAGCCTGAAGTTTCAGTTCATAATTGTTTATATTGAAGTGTTGCAAACTATAATTTAGAGATAATTAGAGATAATTTAAAACTTCAGGGGCATACCCCATTTTTCAAGAGTTCTTTATAAAATATACAGGAGTCCGCCATCAGTCAGGTTGAATTTCCTAGGACCCATAATCTGATGCTAGTTTTACTCTTCCCTTTATTATAAGCCGAAGAAAAATAGAAAAGATGCTTTAGATTTCTTATCCAATAAATTTTGGAGCACATGGGACAAAATTGGTAAAAATGATAATAATGAGAAATTCCCATATTTCCAAATTTCTAGGTAGAAAGTTCTTATTTACAAAAGGAACATATATGGAAAAGAAAAAAGAAAGGCAACTCTGTCTCTGTTTATCTCTCTCTCACATATACACACAAATGCACATAGACAGAGACATACACAGGCACACAAAGACACACACATACAATTTATTCTCACTTTTCACTTTTTGAAGATCTCATCAGTTCTTTATTTTCTGTCTTCCCTTCAACTCAAAGTCTTCCTTTATTCTCTTTACATTTGTTTTGCAATTCGATTGATTTTCATTCATTCTTTGTATATGAACAACTCTCACTGTCCTTATTTTGTATACCAGCCATTCAACTTTGTATTCAATACACATTCCTCTAACACTATTCATCATTGATTCAATGTTTCTTGCTGTACATACATCCTGTATGTACTCTATTATAAGAATTTTTTTCCCATTGAATTCAGCTTACTTTCACGTGTCTCATCATTGACTCGTCATTGATACTCCCCATATCCCTCTATCTCACACTGTCTCCTTCAGATCCTCCATGGTTATTCCAATTTATCCTTTATAGTGTCCAGCCAATGGGTGCGGGGAGAGTCTTCTCCTTTTTTGCTGATCATTCCCAGCAACATTAACTTTTCTTTTCTTTTTTAAGAATTTTTTATTTTTTAAGACAAACATATACAAACAAAACATAAAAAACATAAAAAACCATCTTCCATTTTATATACATACAGTGTGTCAGTTGGTTACAGATCTTTTGTGCTATCCTTTCGTAGTCATCACTCAGAGTTTATATAAGTTCTCACATTATCAATCCAACATATGCTTATATATTTACCAATTATTAATCATTCATGACTAAACTATTTACTTCATCATTTATATGAGATATTCTAGATTTTATTAAAAATTTTATATTACACATTCATCCAATGGTTATATATATTTACATTACATTTTATATTGATCTATTACAAGATTTTCTGATCTATTACATTACCATGTCTTTTTATCCAACCATTGATAAAACAAATCCCACATCATATAAAATTGTTTATCTTCTTGTTCTCTGATTTCAAATGTCAATTTGCTCATTTCAGCACAATCCATAATTTTCTTAATAACTTCCTCCTACATAGGTATTTTTTCATTTTTCCAATTCTTAGCAAATACAATCCTAGCCGCTGTCAAAACATTTACAATCAAATATTTCAATTCTTTATTGTACATTTCTGGTATAATTCCCAATAAAAATATCTCTGGCTTAAAGGCTATATGTTGTTTTATCATTTTTTCCAACCACATGTAGATTTCAGTCCAGTATCTTTTTGCATCTGAGCATGTCCACCACATATGGTAATACGAGCCAGATATCTGATGACATTTCCAACATTTATCCAATTTATTCTTGAACATTCTCGCAATTCTTGTCGGGGATAAATGCCACCTGTAAAACATCTTATACAAATTTTCTTTATAAGCAGTTGACATTGTCATTTTATATTTTTGAGACCATAATTTTTGCCATTTCTCTAAATCAATCCCGTATCCAAAATTTTTCCCCCAAGCAATCATTGTTTCCTTAACTTGTTTCTCCTCCAATTTAAATTCTAATAAATGTCCATAAAGTTTTTTAATCACATTTTCATCAGTACCTAACAAAATTTTATCTAAATCAGTTAGCTTATCATAAATACCTTCTAATTTAATATCTTTATCAAATCTAGATTGTATTTGCAAATATGAAAACCAATTCATTTTTATACTTTGTTCTTCCAATGCTTGCATAGATTTAAGTTCACCCTTTTCATTCAATATCTCACCATATCTAACTGTTTGTTCCTTTTTATATATTATTGGATAAGAAAAAGCTTCAATAGTAGATATCCATAGTGGGATTTTTAAGTAATATTGCTTTTTTATCTTCTCCTAATTTAAAAACAAAGCCACTCGAATATAATGTCTTCTGAAGTATCCTTGTGTTTTAGTTCCCTTATACCAGAGAAAAGCATGCCATCCCAACAGCAGGTCATGTCCTTCTAAAGTCAATAATCTACTGTTCCTTAATGTTATCCATTCCTTTACCCACATCAAATTTGTCACCTGGTAATATAGTTCCCAGTTGGGCAAAGCGAACCCTCCTCTTATTTTTGCATCTTGTAACAGTTGAAGTTTTACTCTTACTCTTGCTTTCTTACCTTGCCAATTTCAACACAATTTTATTTAAGTCTTCAAAAAACTCTTTCCCTAATCTAATTGGAATTGTTTGGAATAAGTATAAAATTCTAAGCAATACATTCATCGTAATTGTTGATATTCTCCCAATCAATGATAATTGTCAATTTTTCCATTTTGCCAAGTCTGTCACAATCTGTTGTTTGAGTTTGAGTACACTAAAGTACACTAAAATACACTACATCTGTAGTGTACATGTAGTACACTACATCTTGATGTAACATATATCCCTAAATACTTAACTTTATTCGTGACCTGGATTTCTAAAACTTCCTCCAGCTCTTTCTTTCATCTTGCTAACATATTCTTTGTTAATATCTTTTATTAATTTGGGCGCTGTTTCCAATGGATCCTCTAATATAAATACCAGGTCATCTGTGAAGGCTTGCAATTTATACTCTTCCTTTATAATTTTCATTCCTTTTATTTCTTTTTCTTCTCTAATATTCCTATTCAACACTTCCAATGTTAACACAAACAGCAGAGGCGACAGTGGACAACCTTGTCTAGTCCCTTTTCTTACATTTATAGACTCTGTCAATTCTCCATTTATCATAACCTTTGCAGTTTGTTTATGATATATCGTTTCAATGGCATGAATAAAGTTTTTACCAAAGCCCATTTGTACCAGTTGCAATAACATAAAATGCCAACTCACATTATCAAAGGCTTTTTGAGCATCTAGAAACATCAAAGCCATTTGCTTTTCAGGATGTACCTCATAATATTCCAAAGTATCCAGGATTATTCTCATATTATCTTTAATTTGTCTCTTCGGCAGAAATCCATTTTGATCAGCATGAATAAAATTATTTAAATATCTTTTCAATCTTTTTGCCAGAATTGAAGCAAAAATTTTATAATCTGAATTTAATAGGGAAATAGGTCTGTAATTTTTAACTTGCTGTGGGTCTGTATCTTCCTTTGGTATAAGTGTAATATGTGCTTCTGACCATGTTTGGGGTATTCTCTTCTTTGACATAAATTCATTCATGACTTCTAATAATTGAAGATTCAACACTTCCTGAAAAGTTTTATAAAATTCCGCTGGCAATCCATCTGGACTTGGTGCTTTCCCAATATTTTGTTTTTTTAAGGCTTCTGTTAATTTCATCATTGTTATGTTCCCTTCTAACATTATTTCAATGTCTTTAGGTATCTGTGGTAATTTTACTTTCTGTAAATATTGCTTAATTTTTTCTTCTTGAATATTCTATTGATAATACAATTTTCCATAATAGTCTTGTATGATTTTTTTCTTTTCTTCACTTCCATAGCAGACATGTCCTTCTTCATCTATTAATTGGCTAATCCTTCTTGATTCTCTTTCCTTTCTCAGTTTATAAGCTAACCATCTGCCTGGTTTGTTTGCATCTTCAAAATAATTCTGTCTAGCATTTTTAATCTTTTGTGCTAATTCCTCTTTTTCCATTAATCCCATTTTCTGTTTAGTTATGTCCATTTTAATTTTAATGTCTTTTTTTGCGGAAATTTCTGTAGTTCTTTTTCCAATCTCTTATAGTCATCTTCCAGTGTTTTAAAAGTCTTTTTCTGTTTTATATTTATTTTCTTTGTATATTCTATTATCAAACCTGTTGTGTAGGCCTTGATCGTGTCCCAGAGATTCTGTAAAGATGTATCCTCTTTTTTGTTTTGTTTGAAAAAGAAAACCAATTCTCTCTCAATTTTCTGTTTAAAGTCTTTTTCCTTTAATATTGTATTCTTTAAAGTCCATTGAGATCTCCTCTTTTGTCCTTTCCAAGTAACTGTCATTGGATTATGGTCTGCCCAAGTACTTGCTTCTATTTCAATTTCTCATTTATTAGAAAGTAATTCTGCTGATATCCATATCATATCTATTCTAGACCATGATGCATGCCTATTTGCATAGAAAGTAGATTGCTTATTTTCCACATTTCTCTCTCTCCATGCATCTTTTAAATTTATTTCCTCTATCTTCGAAAAAAGGATTTTGGTAGTGTCTTCTAATTTTCTTTGTTGATTTCTGTATTTTATAATCCAATTGCTCATTAATTATTCCATTGAAATCTCCCATCATACAAATCTTAACATAGTCCAGTTCAATTATTTTCATATGTAATTTCCTGTAAAATTCTTCTTGATTATCATTTGGAGCATAGATTGCTATTAAAAGTGTTTTTACATTATTGTCCATTATTTCCATCATCAAAATCCTTCCATCATCATCGGTATAGATTGGTTCTGCCAGAATTGTATCTCTAATATATAAGACCATACCTCTTTTTTTACATTGTGTCAATGACATAAATAATTTCCCTATTTTTTTTGTTTCAGTATGTATTCATGTTGTTTTTTAATATGTACTTCTTGTAGGCAGATTCTATCAAACTTTAGTTTCTCTAATTTATGAAATACTTTACTTCTTTTAGTAGCTAAATTAAGCCCATTTATGTTAATCATAATCAATTTTCTCTCATCCATTTTAGACTTTATAAGAAGGTTTTGTTGCTCTATTACATCTTGGTTCTCATTGCTCTCTGGGTACACCGCCTACTGCACCTTCTTCTTTTTCTTTTTCAATTACCGCTATGCACTCCTCTTGGAATTCGATTAATGACTCTTCTTTTCTTGTATCTTCCTCCTTTCCTCTCAAATATTCTAGATAGAATAGCTCCGCTTTTTCAACTGTGTCAATACTATGTCTTTGTTCCTGCCAAGTGAACAAGAGACCTTCTGGTATCAACCATCTGTAATTTACTCCTCTTTTAAGTAACTCTTTGGTCAAAAAAGGTATTCTCTTCTCATCCCTCTTACTCTTCTTGGTACTTGTTTCAGCACCGCAATTTCTTTATCTTTATACTTTAACGTCTTCTCTCTTGCCACCTGCAGTATCTGTGTTTGAATAATTTTCTTAGTAAATCTAATATGAACTTCTCTTGGTAATTTGTTTCTCATTGCATATCTTGTATAGACACGGAACACTTCATCCATTCCATCCATCATCTTCTCTTCAGTTATCTCTAATGCTTCTGCCAATATTTCTGTCATCATTTCAGCAAGGTTTTCACCCTTTTTTTTCTATGTTTTGGAATCTCAGATGGAATTCTGACCTGTCAACTTCCCATACCAATGGTCAACTGCTGCCCTTTTCGACTTCGCTCAATATAGTATTAATATCTCCAATTTTCTTATCTTTGTTCATCTTGTTCTTCAATTTTCTTAAGTCTGTCCTCATATTTCATCATCATCTGTTGAATATTCTCAGCTTTCTCATCTGTCTTTTCAGTTCTTTTCTCAATATTCTCCATTCTCTTTTCAATATTATCTGTTTTTGCTTTTATTTTTTGAATTCCTTGCATAATCATCTGCAGTGTCACTTCCTTCTCCTTCTCCTGTTGAAATATCATCTGTATTGATCATTGTCCTCCAGATGGTGAGGAGGAAGCAGTTGGTATTTGAGAAACTGGAGCTGTTGTCTTTCTACTCATTTTGTAATTATTAACAATTACAAAAGAAATAGAAGAAAAAAAGAAGAGGAAAAAAAAACAGGAGTAGACAACTGCTACCCCAATAAGAATATGGAGAAAAAAAATATTAAAAAGGAGGGAAAAAAATCTTCAGGCGCTTGTATACCTTAATCCAATTGGTTCCAGTTATGTGCAAAAAAAGAAGGGAAAAAAATAAAAAGAAGAGAGGGTGAAAAAATATGAAAATTTTTTAAGAGGAAGTAAAGAGAGAGAAAAAAATTAAAAAAACAAGTAACAGTCTATGTAATTCCCTTAATATATAAAAAAACCAAAACAAAAAAACAAAAAGAAAGAAGTAGATAAAAATATAATCTAGTTCCTGGGTTAAAAGGCTAAAATCCAAACATAAAAATCCAGCTAGTGGGGAAGTAAAAAAAAAAAAGCAAATAATTCTTCTGACAAAAAGCAAGTCACTGCCACTAAATGTCCAAGGCTCTTTAGTAAATCAAATCACACTTTCCAGTTCCAGTCTTTTCAAGGTCCCTTCAATCTTCTTTCTTTCAACTTCAACTCCAGACTCTGGCTATCAATAGTTTCACAGAAGAGAACCTGTATAAACAATCTGCCATGCTCATCCCACTATCTTTTCAGTGAAAAACTCAGAGTCCTTGAATGTAGCTCCAATACACAAACAAGTAAAAAAGAAAAGAAAACAAAATATCCAAGCCTCTAGATGTCAGTGCTACTTATTTTCCATCACTTTCACTTCCTCTTATAAATCCAAAGCCAGGAATAGATTAAAAAGAGAGAAAAAGAAAAATAATCTCAAATAAAATAGAAGAGTCTTAATCAAAACCAATTTTCTGAAAAGTTATTAAGGGAGATAAAAAATTTAAAAAAAGCCCAGTCCAGTTAAAGATTGAAAAGCTTTGCCAACAAAAAGGAAAAAACCCTTCAGTTTAAAACTAGCTCAATCTTGCCACTTAGCCACTTTTTTCTTCACTTTTAAATTCACTTTCAGTCCTTTAGGGTGTTCTCTCCAAAAAATAATAAGTAAAAATACATCTCACCAAACTGACACACTTTCTTCCGATTTCTTCCATTCCGGGGCTGTCCCAGCTTCAGCAGCTTAAATGGCTGCCTGTCCACTGCCAGCAGAAAGGGCTTCTCCTGGATCTACCAGGGACTTTGCGGTGTCCCTGGGATCAGCAAGATGTGCCCTTACCAATCACCGTCTCTATGGGAAGGTTTAGGTCCAGTGGGACTGACCAACAGCGGAGATATCGATGGCGATCTTGGAGCATTAAGATCGCACATCGTACCGCCTCAATGCCAGCTCCGGCCTCCCCGTGATTGACTTTTCAAGTGAGTCAGCTTGCATGATATGACCAACAGCCTCTGTTTGGCATTGTTGGCTTCAAGTAATATTTTTGGTAAGGTTCAGTCAAAGACTTGTTTGTTTGATGATTGTTTTTTGCACATAAAGAAATATAAAAATTGGGCAAAAGTATATTTTGATAATCATTCCATTTTTGCAACACACTGCATACTACCAACAACATATCTAACATTTGCCCATATTAAAATTTCTCTATCCTTTTTTCTCATCTTTGATATACATTCTACCAATGAATAAAAATTCTTCTACTCTTCTTTTATTTCTTTTTTTAGTACAACTTGTCACTGTAAATATTTGGGGGGGGGGTGATGCTAGTTTGCCTCCTCATGGTGAACCTAGGATAGCATGGTAGCGTGAACCAAATGATTAGCAACAATTGGCAGCCAGACTACATTGAAGAATTGTCAGTTAATGACAGTTGGCAGTCCATCATCTTTGTAGAACTCCTGGCTCTCTAAATATATGGCAATGGATCAACAGCTTCTGAACACCCATTTTATCTCTGCCCTTTGTGGTGCTCCTCAACAAGATATCCATCATATTGTGTCCGGTTGTCCATCAAGAGCTTGCCCCTGCCCAATGTCTGATTTTTTCAACATGGATTACCCTGTCCTTGGATGGCTGAGTGGACTGGACATTGACATTTGAATCATTATAAGTCCATGTATTTGCCATACACTAAATAAATAAATAATTATTTTTGGTTAAACACAGTTACTTAGTTTTTGATAAATTAATTTTCAGGCCCATACTCTATTTTTGTGAAAAACATTCCCTAATTCAAGCCTATTAACTTTGGCATATGTTCCATTTAAATCAACAAATATATAATAAATGTTTTTGATATACTGCACCTGTATTTCTCAACAGCCTATTGAAGAACAAAATCTGGTAAACATATCCTCTGCCATAAAGCTGTATCTCATCTGCCAAATTTTGCTTATTACTGTTATATTCACTCTTTCAATCAAAATTCTAATAAATACCTTCTCAGATACACTCAATATCTGTAGTATGTGCATTAATCTAATCACCTTTAAATGGGATAATGACTAGCATTTTTTCAATGATCAGGCTGAGATGCATTTTCGTTACTGGACATTAAGATTTATAGCATTTGTCAATTCCTTCTTTGACACATCACTGTTATTCCCACACAAATCTCTAAAAAAAAACCTTCACATTCCTTCACTTCAGATTTGTTCCAAATAATTTCATCACTTTTTATTGTTAATAATATTCACTCTGCTGGGAGTTCCCTGTTTAGCTCTCTTTACACAATACCCACAAAGTTTGTTATTTCTATCAAAATCAATGCATTTTCTTTGTCTTCTTTCTTTTGATCTAAATTATTCCATTCTTTCCTGGACTAAATGTATTTACTTTAATCACATTTTTCTATATTGTTGTTTTGATTGTTTCTAATATTCCCATATATTATACTGCTTTCATTTTAGGATAAAATGTTTTAATAACATGTTCAATTGTTTTAGATATAAGTTATTCTTCAGACTACTGAAACACTTTTCAAGTGTTGGAACCTAATGTGAATCTTAACAAGAAACAGTCTAATTTATACATTCATAGAACCCACAATAATCTAGATGACACAACTTTAGGCTTTCTGATAAACAGTTTAGTCCCTTCATAATTAAATCTACACCCCACTTTCCTGTATGAACTCATTAATTTCACTCCACATGATTAGACCACTATTCAGATCTAAAATAATGCATCATTTCCCCTTCTCTTAGTTTTACATATATACATAAATATATCTATTTTTTCTTTCTTTCACTTCATTCAGTAATTCATAGCCTTTACCATTTGCTCTTTAAATTCTAAGTCACCATCTTCTATACATCAGAGTTCTCACCAAATGGTCCCATTAAAGATTAACTGCCACTACCCATCATGGCTTTGGTCAATCAAAGCTTTTGTATAATGCTTTTTATTAAGTTAGAGACAGAGTAAATTATGTTATCAGGTTTAATCATATCCATGCACCACAATACTATATGCAATATGTTAATAAGAACAGTATCTATCACTTTTGGCACATTTTAGGCAATAAGTCATAAGTTTAGCCAAAGTGCATTTTTACCCCAACAATGCCCTTTATGTTTTATGTTCCAATGGCATGACTATTTCACAAGCCAGTTGCTTACTATTTCACAAGCCACTGTCGCTTACATTTCACTAATTAGTAGCTACACACAAGGTACCAAGATGTTAGTTATACCCCAATCTAACAATAGTTTAATGAAAAAAACTTTAAACATATGCTGATATTTTTAAATCTTGAACATCTTAATCAGGGAGTGGCATAATCCAAACTAGTTAGTTCTAGGATTTTATTACGTACCCAAAGAGTACAGTCCTTATTCATTCTATTTTTATGTCTCATGTAGACAACACTTTGGTTTTGACTCTGGCTTAATAAAGCACTTATTTTCCCATCTCCTTTTCTCAGTGTTCCCCAATAGCTCCCTTTTCAACTCCTCCCTTCCTTCCCACCATCCATCCATCCATCCATCCATCCAATAAACTCTTTTTTAAAAACGTTTCAGTATAGATAGGTTGGACTAAAACTACGAAGTTTCAGAGTCTGCTATTTTGCTACTGTGAAGTGAATTTATGCCACAAAGTTTCTTTTGACCCATACAGGATTAGACAAATAAAGGATGAAAAAAAGTTAATTGCCTTACTTTTTTTCTTTTTCTTTTTAACAAAAGTAAGTTTATTGTAGGGAGAAGAAGGTGGTGGTGGAGAAAGAGAAGGAGAAGAAAAAGGTGAAAGAGCAGAAGGAAGAAGGATTTTCTAAAGTAGAAGGCAGGAACTAGTAGAACTGCCCACATATGTTAGGCCCATGATGGAAAACCTATGGCATACGTGCCACAGGTGGCACGCAGAGCCATTTGTGCCGGCACGCGAGCCACAGGCAAACTTACCTCACTGCACATGCGTGTGCCTCCAGCTGATTTTCAGCTGGTTTGAGGCCTTTTTCGGCCTCCCAGGCTTGAGAAAAGCCTCTGAGGCCTGAAAAATAGGCCAGTTTCATCACTTCCTATATTTCCAGAAATACTGGAAATGGTGAAATGGATCTATTTTTTCAGGCTGCAAAGGCTTTCCTCAAGCCCGGGAGACCGAAAAAAAGCTTCAAACCAGCTGAAAATCAGCTGGGAGGTGCAGTGCAGGTAAGGGGGTGGGGGACTGTGTGCGCATGCGCAGGGGGTGTTATGTATGTAGGTTTAAATGTTATTGGTTTATTTGAATTGGTCTTGTAAAATGTCAAATGGTATTGGTTTAAATAGTGCGGGAAGAAACCCTGCACTCCCATTGGCTAGCAGCTACGGCTGCCGGCTATAAGAAGCAGCCGTAGCCTTACCCGGACGGGTCCGTTCGAGCTGTTGTCATTAATAAAGTCTTTTGCTGGAATTCCTCGCGTCTGACTCTTCATGCAAACTTAACACTGGCGACGAGGATGGGATTTCCTGAAGAGAAGACGCGACGAACAAGCAACTGAGCGAGATGGCTGCGCTGAACACCCCCAGCACCGCTCGATCCGGCGACGGAAGACTGGGAATCGTGATGCAGACCGGTTCCACATGTTCCTGGAAGGGAACGATCTCGCCGGCATCCCCGAGAGACGGAAGAGGGCGGTCTTTCTCACACACTGCGGTCCGGCAGTCTTCAAAATGGCGAAGGCGTTGGCGGGAGCAGCAGAATTGAAGGTAATAGAATGGCCCGAATTAGAAAGACTTTAAGAGCCCATTACGCCCCACAAGTATCGTGCCTCATTAAGAGACACGAATTTTACCGTCGGGATCAAGGGGATAGCGAGTGTTAATGACTTCGTGGCAAGCTTAAGGGACATTGGGGTGCTTGTGACTTTACCAACGTAGAAGAGGCCATGCGTGATCGGTTTGTTTTGGGCCTTAAAGATAAGATCTTACAAAGCAAACTGTTAATGAAACCAAAAATCACGCTTAAAGAGGCTATTGAAGAGGCTGTTTCAGCAGAAGCCACCAAGTCCTCAGCTGCGCCATGAAAAAGATTAACAAGGCCTCGAGCCAGGCCTCAAGCCATTCTGATGGGGAAAAATCCTCAACAACTCATTGCAAACAAATAGACTCTGATTCGGATAGCAGTGAGGAAGAAGAGGGGATTTTAAGCTCAGAATGGAGAAGAAAAGAAAAGACTCTGAGAAAACAGGCAAGGATCCGTTTGCAGAGGCTGTGGGGGCCACCCCGCACTGAATGCAAGTTCTTTGACTCCATTTGCCTACGTTGAGAAACGGGCCACATAGCCAGAGTCTGCAAATCATCCAGAACTCCACCATTCAGGAAGAAATTTCCTGAGGAAGATTTTAAGCCCAACAATTTAATTGGAAAAATGGGGAAATCCAAAAGCAAATGGCAAGAGTGAAACTCACCAAACAATATCCATTGGTCAGTCTTCACAGTTAAATAGCAGAAAAGTACATGTGAAGGTGTTTATTGAAGGGAGACCGTGCCACATGGAAGTGGACTCAGGCTCTTATTTATCTATGGTGTCATGGGACACTATACACAGACTCTTTCCAAGAATTCAGAAAAACATTTCCAGAAGCAAGCACTGACCCTCAAAGACTACCAAGGGAACAAGATTCCAGTAGTTGGAGCGAGGGAATTCAACGTGCAGTTTAAAGGCCACACCAAGCGTTTGCCACTGACCATCGTGGACAAGGATCGCCCAAGTTTGCTGGGACTTGAGTGGTTCAAGCCACTTGGCATCGAGGTGACTGGCATCCATCACGTGAGCAGTTCTGACTGGGAAGAGTCCTTGAAGTCTGAGTTTCCAGAGGTCTTCAGCGAAGGACTGGGCAAGTATATGGGGACCCCTATTGCTTTCAGTTTAGACCCCAAGGTGCCCCCAATTCGTTTAAAGCCCAGGAGGGTTCCATTTGTTTAAAGGAAAAATTGATGCACAATTAGATAAGCTCATCGCCCAAGGGGTTTTGGAACCTACTGACCACTCCAGATGGGAAACACCCATAGTCACACCAGTCAAGGCTGATGGGTCAGTGAGAATCTGTGGTGACTACAAGGGGACACTTAACCATGCGCTGCAGCAGAGCGCATACCCTGTACCTGTTGTGCATCATCTGCTCCATTCCTTGGCAGGGGTACAGTATTTGCTAAACTGGACTTAGCTCAGGCATATCAACAATTAACAGTTGATGATGCCACTGCAGAGGCACAAACAATTGTGACTCATAGAGGTGCCTTCAAATGTAAAGACTACAATTTGGAGTAAGCGTGGCACCTGGCATTTTTCAAAGTCTTATGGAAAGAATGTTGCAAGGACTGCCTGGGGTAGTGCCTTATTTTGATGATGTGTTAATCTCTGCTGAAAATGACACTCAGCTTCAAGAGAGACTCAGAGAAGTCCTTACCAGATTCAGAAAAGCAGGTTTGAAAGTCAAGGAAGACAAATGCACTCTCAAAACAGACAGAGTTGAATTCCTGGGGTACATGATTGATAAACAGGGCATCCACCCCACTGATGCCAAGGTTAAAGAGATCAAGGAAGCCCCTAAACCTCGTTGCAAGTCAGATCTGCAAGCCTTCCTTGGCCTTATTAACTTTTATCACATGTTTCTACCTCACAAAGCATCTATTGCTGAACCCTTACATCGTTTACTTGATAAGAAGGCTGCTTGGATCTGGGGCGGAAGGAACAGTCAGCATTTAACAGTATTAAGAGACTAATCACGTCTGATGCTGTGTTGATTCAATTCTCTGAGAATTTACCTGTTGTTCTGACTTGTGATGCATCCCCTTTTGGAGTGGGAGGGTTTTGAGCCATAGGCTTCCCAATGGCCGGAAGCCCCAATTGCATTCTACTCACGCTGTCCAAAGCAGAGAGGAACTACAGCCAATTGGACAAGGAGGCTTTAGCAGTTGTAGCAGCTGTTAAGAAATTTCATGAATATCTGTATGGCAGGTCATTCACCATTGTTACAGATCACAAACCTTTGCTTGGCATCGTGGCAGGAGACAAACCTACACCTATTATCCTGTCACCAAGAATGCTGAGGTGGACTGAATTTCTTGCAGCCTACTCCTACAAACTGATTCACAGGCCTGGCAAGGACATTGGACATGCTGATGCACTGAGTCGTTGCCCACTACCTTGCCACAAGGAAGACTGTGAACTTGAGACTCACACCTTTTTCCTGGAGACCGTTGCTAAGCTTAAAGTCCATGCTGCTGAGATTGCCAGAGAATCTGCCAAAGATGCTGTGTTGGCACCTGTTATGGGCTGGATTAAGAAAGGTTGGCCTCTTCAAGATCTACCTCACTTTGCTCAACCTTTCAAATCCAGGCAAACTGAATTATCTGTATTAAGAGGATGTATTTTGTGGGGTAACAGGGTGGTTATTCCTGCAAAACTGCAAAGGAGGTTTTGGAAATGTTACATGAGGGTCATCCTGGGATTGTAAGGATGAAAGGTTTGGCCAGGAGTTATGTATGGTGGCCAGGTATTGACAAAATGGTTGAAAACTGGGTTGCATCTTGTCCCAATTGCCAGGTAGTCAGGCCTGCCCCACCTCACGCCCCACACAGGAATGGGAATGTCCTAGGGGCCCATGGTCTAGAATCCACATTGATTTTGCAGGTCCTACAAGAGGGCACACGTTTCTAGTAATTGTTGATGCATACTCCAAATGGCTAGAGGTTATTCTCATGACTTCTACTACTACTGAGGCTGTTATCAAGCAGCTCAAAAAGCTCTTTGTAACCCATGGGTTACCAGATGTTCTTGTCTCTGACAATGGCCCTCAATTCACGTCTAACATTTTTGAATCCTTTCTAGCTCAACAGGGCATCAGACATGCCCTTACAGCCCCTGGGCACCCTTCGAACGGCCGGGCTGAACGTGCGCTTTACCAAAGAAAAGCTTCAGCAGCTGGGTCCTGGGGACATCTCTGAGAAGCTTGAAAAGCTTCTTAGTGTTCAGCACATCACTCCTAGCCCATCAACTAACTTGTCCCCAGCAGAGTTGTTAATGGGCAGGAAACTTAGGTCTTCCCTTGACCGACTTCATCCCACTTATGCACCCAATACACCACTGGATTCCACTTCCAAAGTTCATTCTTTCAGTGTGGGAGATTCTGTCTATGCTAGGAACCTTACAGGTGAACCTTTGTGGATTCCTGCTGAAATAACTCACATCACTGGCCCTCTTTCTTACAGGGTTCAAACAGAGGATGGCCTCCTCTGGAGCAGGCACATTGACCAACTTAGATCCCGGTTCACTCAGGAACATCGCCCTGTCTCTCTCTAGGTCCCTCACCTGATGTCTCTTCTAGGGGAAGGGGAGGAACAGGAGGAATATCAACAAACAGGAATCAACCCTTGTGTAACGAGCCATTGCGGCAGGAACCATCCCGAACCCTGTCACAATGCCAAGATCCATCATTAGAAGTAGAGTCATTACGACAGGAACCATCCCGAACCCTGTCACAATGCCTAGATCCATCCTTAGAAGTGGAAGATTGTACATCACTACCAGATTTGGGTGTTGACATTGGAATGGAGATGGGTTGGGAGGAGAGACCAGATTCTAACAGTCTAACAGGGTCTTCTTTCACAGGAAGTCCTAACAGGGAAATGTCAGCAGACACATTTCCCCTCACTGGGTGAGAACAATAAAGATTCTGAACCACGAAGGTCTCAACGTACACGTAAGAGCCCCACCTATTTAAGGGAATACATTAGATAGGTTGGGGTTTGGTATGGACTGAACCTAGTGGGGAGGGTGTTATGTATGTAGGTTTAAATGTTATTGGTTTATTTGAATTGGTCTTGTAAAATGTCAAATGGTATTGGTTTAAATAGTGCGGGAAGAAACCCTGCACTCCCATTGGCTAGCAGCTACGGCTGCCGGCTATAAGAAGCAGCCGTAGCCTTACCCGGACGGGTCCGTTCGAGCTGTTGTCATTAATAAAGTCTTTTGCTGGAATTCCTCGCGTCTGACTCTTCATGCAAACTTAACAGGGGGCATAGGGGCGCACGCATTGCCTTCTGGGTGCTGGCACATCAGCACATGTGCACGAGCACATGCACAATTTTTGGTGCAGGAGCCCAAAATGGTTAGCCACCACTGTGTTAGGCTGTCATATGGAAGTAACCTTAGATTAATTCACATTTTGGAGAACAACTCCATTCATTCCTCTCAAAGACTCCCATCCTAGAAAAAGTTATTCCTCTAGAAAAATCTGGTCTCTCACATTCTCACTCTCTCTGTGTGCATGGTTGTGTGTGTATTCATAAAACTCTGAATTCTTTCCATAATGGGATGAACTGGGGACCTCTATATAACGACAGTTAAGGAAAGGGAAGGAGGAAGTGTGGGGGCACTGGTTCATTCAATTTCTAGTAGACGACAAAATAGATTTGAAAAATGTTATGCTGTTAGCTTAAAAGGCACAGCTTTTAGTTCAGATCAGGCAGATCTGTCTCTTTCTCAAGTGAAATACAAAAAAAGTAATGTACGGTCTGATAAAATGTTGATTTTCTTTAATGATAAATTAAATAGACAAATTTAAAATTGGAATAATGAAGAAAGTGGAAGTCAGAAATCTTCCTGGTACAGCAGCCAAAGCCTTTTTTACACACCCGTCTCATAAAAGTGTTGAGGAAATTTAAAAGAGAAATATGCTAAAATTAAAATGGAATAGAAAAAGTCATTTCACATCCTTAATGGGATAATGAAATCTTTTTAATGTAATTTTCTTTACTCTTCTGATTATATATTCCAAAAGAGATTCTTAACTTCCATCTTTATTAAGTGGAATGTTTGTCCTCATTATGGGTTAAGTATTTTCATAAACATTTGATGAATATTATCCATTTAAAAATTGGTAAAAATCATTTACACTCATTCTAATGGCTGCTGGGTATAAAAATATTAATATCTAAATTACAGCAAGAAGCTTGTGCAGTACATAGATTTCAGTTTATGCACATATATAAGACTTGTGCAGAAGTCATTAGGTTGACTGGTTAAATGATGGTGTATTTAACAACATAAAAAGGAACTCTACTAGATTAGAGCAATAGCCCATCTCGTTATGAATTCTGTACCATTATTGGGAAAGCATGCATACTTTAGATGTTTATGTGAATAGGAGGATATAGGCCATCTTTCACTATTATTTCCTGATATTCAAAGTATTCTATCTGGGATTTTAAGTGGGAAAATAGTGACTATATGAAGTAGTCATCAAAGTCCCAAAATTATTTTTGTTAGGCATAATGCCAGAAAAATATGATAAAGGGAATGTATATTTGATATTGCATGTTTTAACAGCAGCAAGAATTGTATTTGCACAACATTGGAAAAGCAAGGAAACACCTATGGAAGAAGATATAATTTTAAAAATATTGAACTGTGCAGAAATGGACAGATTAACACTGAAGATAAAAGAAAAAGAAGACACGGAATATTTTCGAACTTTGGACTTATTTTATCAACAGCTGGGTAAAAGAAGTAGAAATTAGGAACTTTGTAAGTATTACTATGTATCCAAATTGACCAGAATGGATTACGGTCGTTACCCTAGGTTCCTCTCTCTCTCTCTCTCTCTCTCTCTCTCTCTCTCTCCCTCTCTCTCTCTGTATGAAATAGTAATCAAAGTCTAATATCCTTGTTATGCATAAATTGATAGCTATCACCTAATATAATGATAGCAAATACCACACTCTAATCATATTTTGCATAAATATGTCAGTCCTAAATCTTGAAACTTGATTTACTTTTAAATAAGTCAGACATACAAGCACTTAAATGTTAGACTGCTTCTATTTTTCTTTTGAGTTATAAAAACAGAGTAACTTGTCTCCAGACAAAGGTGCTGCTTCAGATGAGATCGATACAATAGTCTGTACTGAGGAGACACAGTGCATTGATATAACACTATTATGCACAACCCAGCTACCTTGAATTAAGTCTTATCTCTGGTCCTCTTAAGTTGAAGCGATTAAGCTCTCCAAAATTTAGTTAGCGCTTTTCCCCCCATTGCCATGGAATGATTAACAGATGTTTTGTATTCTACCACTGGGCTATATGGATGAATTCTGTGACACATGTTTATCCATGAATGGTAGTTTATTCTAAATTTTCTCTATAAATGTAGGCACCTAAATCTAGGACAGAGATGCAAAACTTGGAATGTAACCCAGGAATTGTAATGCCATGTGAGAATGACATTGGGAGACAGCAGGAAGAACTGCAGGAAGGACAGCAGGAAGAACAATTATCATGCAAAAGACATCACAGCCCACAGAAGGAAAAGAGACACAAAGACTTTCCCGTTTTCTGAAAAGTAAAAGTAAATGAGGAGAAAGACTTAAGATTCTATTACTGTAAAGTTATAATACAACTAGTTTTAGTATCCATGGTTTATTCTTCTCTGAACTACCACAAAGAGCTGTTCAATATATATATATATATATATTACTACCAAATTGTACCAAATTACTACCAAACTAACAAAGTGTAAAAACATTGTTGGAAGTTAAAACTCACCCCTCTCCTAGAAAAAAGAAATATTTTAGGATACATTAAAAAGGCAGAATATTTCCCATAAAAGAAAAGTAGAAACTCAGAGAGGCAGAAGCTCAGCTGTCCCACCTTTGTTAATGGGCCATTAAGGCCTGGACCAGTCTATTCTACATAACAAAGATCTACCTCCTTCAGGCAGAGCCATAATAGGAATTGCCTAAAGCCCTTTCAATACATCATCACCCAGCAAGAGTCAAACAAGCTTGGGATTCAAACGACAAAGTCCCTGCATGGCCCCATGGAAGTCTACAAACAATCAGAACACAAGCTCAAATTCAAATTGCCTTAGCAGCCCAAGTTCCATTTGAAAGACAAACTGCCTCCTGATTAGGTTGCTTTAATATCTATTTGTTTTAGATTTTAAAAAATTCATTCTTGAAAGTATCATCACCATATTTGTTTGGTCTAAGGAAATAGTTCATATTGGAATTGAATCTCATGCTGGAGTTAAAGCTCCATCTGGAGGCAGCAGATTCACAAAAAAAGTTTTTTAAAAACCAATCATAGCCTTTCTTCCTAAATTGCTTCCAAGGACAGGTGGATTAAGCAGTTTATTTTTAATATCAAAACTGACTATATAGCTGGAAGCATATATCTGGAATGCAAATGGAAATGAATTAAATGCCACCAGCTTCTAAGATAGCCACAATATAATCTTTCTAATTATCAATGTTATGACTGACCCTACTCTTGTCTAACTTTTTTTCCAAGTAGAGGACATAGTATTTCTTGCTTGCAAAATTTGGAGATAACTGTAGAGGTGGATGAAGTTATTTCCCATTTTTCTGTGTTTATCTATATAGATGGTAACATTTCTTATTTTTTGGATCCATTTATAAGAGACTTCTGAAATTTGGAAAGTTCTTTAAAAATAAATAAAGTGAATGAAATTATTATCCCACATCTGCCTTGGCAAAAATCAATGGCCTGGATATTATCACTATTAAGAAGATGACAGTAATGATCCCGCACAGCGGTGGGATTCAAATTTTTTTATTACCAATTCTGTGGGCATGGCTTGGTGGGCGTGGCAGGGGAAGGATACTGTAAAATCTTCAGTCAGAGGTGGTGTTTGCCGTTCTTTGGACTACTCAAAATTTCCGTTACCAGTTCTCCAGAATTGGCACAACTTGCTGAATACCACCTCTGATCCTGCAGAAAAAACAAAGATGGTGATTTCAAATTATCAGCACAAAAGAAACTGAATTTGTAGAGATTTCGACTCAGCCATTTAATACTCAAATGCTTTCTTCCACACTAATGTCTGCCCATGAAAAAACCAAGCCTATCAGCCCTGTTTAGGAGGACATTGGTAAATTTTGATCAGATTTTTTTGAAAAAATAATAATAAAAGAAACAAGTTTCTCATTCATTCTGTGCTCTTTGCCTTGCCACTACTGTATGGGTAAAGAACTAGCTTTACACTTACCTGAGGTAAAATTTAAGACTCCGTACATCCAAAATAATATGCCACTGATTGCAACATTTGTTATACTGAAAATAATAGAATATGATTGGAAGCAATTTCAAAGAAAGAGGCAGTATTTGTGCTTATCTCTAGCAGTATGCATAGGCATTAGGTAGAAAGATTTCATTCAGGTATTGATTCAATGATTTAGAAATTACAGTTTCCCAAAGGTTACTATATATTATTTGAATATATGACAAAAATATTTCCCTTTCCTCATTCTTGCCTCTCCACTGAGGACAGAATCTTCTGAAAATCAGAAGTCTCCCTGAAGCAGGAATTGTAGATTCACTGGTACCACTTCCAGGTTATGAAACCATCAGCCTTGGTCAATCAGTTTAGCTACACTAAATTATGGACTTATGACCACAATTGAGCCCAAAATTTCTGTTGTTAAGTGAGACATTTGTTAAGTGAGTTTTGCCCTATTTTATGACCTATCTTGCCACAGTTATTAAGTGAATCACTACAGTAGGTAAGTTAGTCACCCAACTGTTAAGTGAATCTGGCTTCTCCATCGACTTTGCTTGTCAGAAGGTTGCAAAAGATGATCACATGACCTTGGGACACAGCAATGGTCACAATTGCATCTGAATTTTGATCATGTGGGGATGCTGTAATGGTCTTAACTGTGAAAAACAGTCATAAGTCACATTTTTCAGTGCTGGTGTAACTTTGAACAGTCACTAAATGAACTTTGGTAAGTTGAGAACTATCTCTACTTCTTTTTCAACTTGCCCTAATTCTTCTTTTGCAAAGCCATCCATAATAGAATGTCCCAGACTGCACTTTCTCATCTCCTGTTTCTTAGGAGCCATGGTGGCGCAGTGGTTAGAGTGCAGTACTGCAGGCTACTTCTCCTGACTGCTGGTTGCCTGCAATCTGGCAGTTCAAATCTCACCAGGCTCAAGACTGATTCAATCTTCCATCCTTCTGAGATGGGTAAAATGAGGACCCAAATTGTTGAGGGCAATATGCTGACTCTGTAAACTGCTTAGACAGGGCTGTACAGTACTGTAAAGCCATATATAATTTTAAGTGCTATTGCTAAAAGAGTCCCCTCACACTCAAGCAAAGGGAACAATTATCAGAATTCACAGCTTCATCTATCAGTCCTATTCATCTCTGTTTTCAGGTTTTAAAGAGAGTAAGAAAAAAAACCATATGCTGTGCTTCTAAAAGAAACTGGTGGTACCCACCAGCATTGATATTGTATGAGAAACAAGGGAGAAACAATCTGATATTCTAGCTGTTTCATAAAAACTGAAATTAACCCACAGAACCCAACTGTGCTACTTTCCCATTCTCTCAATAGGAGTGGCTGAAGCACTGGTGTTACTAGCTTGGTGATGTGAAGGTAGGACAGAAATAACAAAAGTCTTTAGAATTGGGCTGGAGAATGCTCTGTCTGCTTGTAGATCAAAGTGGAGATGTATGAAAGCATAAGATGAAGGCTCACTTGCCTCAGTCTTATTGATTTGACAGAGAAATCTTTGGCTGATCATTCTCAAAATAGATTAAATATTCTCAAAATGAAAAAAAATGCATGGCTAGCAGCATATTGTAAGAAGAAAATGTATCAAAGTTTACTAAAAACCTGTTGCTTCTCTTTTACCACTTTGATGATATATACAGAATGAAGGATTTAATCTCCCAAATGTACTCTTCATATCTCCGAACTCAGCAAGTATTTGAAAAGAAAAAGAAACCATAGTCAAATAATTTCATATCCAAAGTTTCTCAATACAATCCAGAAAGTTCCTAACTCCACTAAGAACCCAATGCTACTTCTAGAGATTATTGTTTCATCTGTTGCACAGAAATCAGTAGAACAGAAATCAGGAGGCAAGGAAGTGGCAAAACGATCCTTCCAACTGAGAAACAATAATGCAATGGTGAAATGTAAATTCTATTGGCTTTTATGTATAATGTTGACTTAGCTTTATTTGATACAATTAAGGGAGTGTCCAGGAGGTGTAAACTGAGCAGCTTACAATATTTTCAGATGAACAGCAATAGAACAGATTAATAACTATCTCAGCAGGGCTTACAGCTGAAAGGAGGAATGAATACTGTTGCCAGGCTACACAACAAAAAGCAAAAGAACAAAAAATAAGAATTTCAAAATCTGTCCTCCCACTTTCAGTCCATGTATATGGCAATAACTTCATTACTAACTGGTGTGTGATGTGTTATTTAAACACTTTTCTGCTATCCATCACTCTATTGATAGTTGAAAGTCAACATTAAGAGGCCTGCAGGATTTATTTAGAATTTTCGTCCAGATTAAGCAAGGTACCAAGAAACCACAGGCTATAGAACATATATGCCTTCCTCTCCAACAAGTGGCAGGACTAGGCACAAGAAGTAACCTAGGCAAATACCATAGACTTTCTACATCAGGAAAACTGAAATCCAAATATCACGAAGGTGCCCAGTTGAAAAAGATTGTTAAGCTAAGAGTAAGGGTCATTCCTAGATAGTCCTACTAAACTTCTATCTCTGTTTTTAAAAGCAGCATTGCCTTTGTCTATAGCTCTGGTGAAAAAATTCTAATACTCCAAACCTTGTTAAGCAAACCCAAAGAACATGAACAACAGGCTTGTTGAGAGCTGTAGCTTAGCAATATCTGTTGGGTCACTATCCTTGCTCAGGACTAGATCTGTTTTCTTAGCACCTTTTATAGATGTTTTCTTCAATTTAGGTAACCTCAAGATGTGTGAATTTGCATTCCAGAATTTCCCAGACATTGACATTGCTGAAAATTCAGAAAAATAAAATCCTTTCAATGTGGGTTGCAAGACTAGAAAAACCTGTTTTCTAATATAATATTCCATAATTTATGCAAGTAACCAATACACAAATCAGAGCAGTAGTCCAAAAGAGAAAGCATGATGTTGTGTTAAATTCAGAAATTATGTTCTGTTATTCTTGGGCTTTAAGACTAAGGGAAAAACAGTATCATTTCAATTTCTTCAAAAGCTAACCCACTGAAAGAAATAGAAGCAGAGTTGGTATTTAGCAGGTTCTGACCAGTAGCAGAAATTTTGAGTAGTTCGGAGAACCAGCAAATACCACCTCTGATTGGAGATTGTACAGTATCCTTCCCCTGCCATGCCCACTAAGCCATGCCCACAGAACCAGTGGTAAAAATAATTTGAATCCCACCGCTGGATAGAACCAACTGAGGGAAGGTTAGACTAGAGTTGACGTTATCCTTGGGAATTGATGTAAAAGAGTTGTTCCAGATTTATGAATATTCTTGACATTGTTAACATTTTGGTCCAGTATCACCTTAATAATATAGATACGGCCAAGTAGTTGAGGCTGGAATACTGTAGAACTCCTGGGTAGTGTGCTACACTACAGAAAAACAGAATTGATAAAGATTTCTCTCTCTCTCTTTCTGTGAAATTGCTCAAAGCTGAGAAATTGGAAGGCACTTAAGTCTGAGTATAAATATGTCAAAAATAAAATTAAGAACTACTTTTTTTCTGAGGATCCAGCATAATACTTCACAAAAGAAAAGTGAACGTTGTCTGTCAAGCATGTCTCTGTAACTTACAGATTTGAAGTAAAGCAGATTATTTAAAATGGTTGGTTCATATTCGGTAGTGTTCTACCACTCTGCTTGTTCTATATATTCTATAATGTTTTTCAGTAATTTGTTTTCAAACACTTCCAGAATTACTCCATTCTAACCACTGTAAAATCATGGGCAAGTATGAAGTCAATCCATGATTTAGCAGAACCAGGCATTTTAGCTAAAAGAGAAAAGCCAAACATCTTATCCTGTAAACACAAACATTTGGAGAAATGTGAAATTGTCCATTGAATCATTCTCCCTTCCTTAGTTAGCCTTGGAACAGAATCTTCTTCCTTTCACAATTATTGATTTTAGGATAGGTATTATGGGCTGAATATGTTTCAAAGCTATCAGTTCCATTTGTAGCATATTTCTAATGACAAATATACATTGCCCTCAATCTCTCTGAGTAAGAAACTGATAGAGATTAAAACACTGACCAGATAAGGTTCTGCGATAAAGTTATGTTATAAAATAGACAAGCAAATATCAAAATCCCTATTACCTGATGTATTTTTTTAAAAGTCAACACTAATAATAAACAAAAAAGAATTGCAATATTGTAATATGGTTCACAATTATAATATAATGATATATGTCTTTTATTCATATACTAAAAACAATAGATATTGAGCTGTAGCATGCCCTACTAAACAGCAACTAGTCCCTATTTTGTCTGAAACACAAAATAGACTCTGAGCAAGATGCTCCTTTGGATGAAAACTATTTGTATATAGCTAACATATGTTAGGAGTACCACAATTGGACTGAAAAAATATATAAATGACATCAGTAGAAGTGATGCAGAAAGCTCCATATTATTGTTTAGTAGCCTTCTAATTTTTTTTAGCTCAGATTGGTAAAGAAATATATGTGATTGAATATTTTGGTTTCTGTACCATGGATAAGTGTTTCTGTTTATACAGTTTGTGAATTATGGCATTACTACAGATATAATTTCCCCAAATATAGCTTCATTGTACAGATACTCAAGGTTTTGGTATTGACATTCAAAGTCCTACGAGACATGGGTCCAGGCTATCTACGGGAACATCTACTGCTGGCATCGAATACCAACCGCCCTGTACGAGCGCACAGGCAGGGACTCCTCGGCGTGCCATCTGCGACTCAATGTCGCTTGGCGGTGACGTGGGGGAGGGTCTACTTTGTGGTGGCTCCCACCCTATGGAATCAGCTACCTCTGGGACTCCTCCTGGCCCCCGACCTTCGCACCTTCCGCCACAACCTGAAAACTTGGCTTTTTGAGCAGGCTGCTCTGTGCTGACTCCTCTTGGGGGGGTGTTTTATAATTTGTTTTAGTAATTTGGCTTGTTGGGTTTAATTCTATTTTAGGTAATTATTTATTGTGTTGGTTTTAATTGTGAGCCGCTCCGAGTCCATTCGGGAGAGGGGCAGCATACAAGTCAAATAAATAAATAAATAAATTTACAACTGATCATTTAGCAATCAGCTGAAGTTATGATGGACCTAACTGGAGAATGATTATGAGCCAGATTCAAAATTCTGACAGTTCCTTCCCCCCCAAGTCACATGATGAACTTTGGTTAGTCAGCAACTGGGCCACGTTTATGACTGTTTGCAGTGCCTTGCAGTCATGTAACAATGGTTTACAATGGTTTTGCTGAAAACTGGCATTTACTTCCAATTTTTGTCAAAACCTTGCCCATTGCAAATCCAGTGGCTTACTTAATGACCACTGTGTTTGTTTAACAATCACAGTGGCTGCTTTACAACCCCCACTGACTACTGCAAAAAGGTTGTAAAATCTTTTTGGTTCTGGTTGCATGACTGACCCATTTTATGACTCCACAACTTATATCTGTAATGGGCAGGCTGTAAGCAAAATTTTCTTCCGAACATACTGGGCGTATCTCCTCAACTTCCATTTCTGTTGAAATGATCTTCAACTGATCTGTAAGATGGAATTGAAGCTCAGTGATGGAATATCTATTTTGCATTTAAAAGTTTTAGTTTTGATCACTAGCTTTTCAAATAAAAGTTAACAATTACTCCAACTTGAAACCCTGAAGGAAGTGTGTCCATTAAAGGAAATACTGAATCAGATGAATCAGCAATGTCATTATCAGACAGACTTCCATGTTTCTAATATCTTTAATTTAATTTAATTTGTTTGAGACCAGGTGGGACTGGGAGAGAGAGGAAGGGAAATAATTTCTGCAAAGAAAAACAGTGTCTGCTCTTTAGAGAAGTTCTTTCACATAGTCAGGAAAGGCTGCTGAATGAGTTGTTTTCATACAGAAAAACATTTGTTCTGGGTGGGGAAACCAAAGCACTGATGGACCCCAACAGGTTTTCTACCTTGCTGAGAACTTTGAAAGAATTTAAGATGTACTGTATTGCTGATCTCCATAGTGCTGGCCTCAGGCCTCAGATGAGTTATGGCAGTCAGGCCAAATGAAGGCAAACTGAAAAAGGAACGAGAAGAAGCTGTGTTGCACATCCCAATCTCATAGTGCTTATAGAGTGAGAATCCCTCCGGTAAAAAAGCAGGAGATATAGGGAAGACAAATTCCAATTTAATCCCATGCTACCAAACTGTAATTGAAAAGAAGGTCTCTTGCATGGAGCAGCAGGCAAAAACCACTTAAAAGTCTATTCTTGTGATTTTTCACACATAATATCTATCAGGAATGTACAACAACCCCCAAAATGATAAGTTTAATTCCCCCTTGCTTTTAATCATCACACATTTCAATAGGGCATGAAACTCAACATTCTGATCTGATAATATACAAGAGTAACAAATGACATCTGCTTATGCTTTCACTAGAGGATATTGAAGCTATAATTGCAGTGACAGCACCACCTGCTACCACTTGGGTTTAAACTCTGAATCGCCTTAGGTAGGAAAGGAAACTATGACAGAATCTGGCATTGTTCAGGACCCCATTAGAGGGAGCTATCGCGACAGGGTCCATAATAATGATTTGCATGAGCAGGCCATGAAGAATGATGTTTCTAAGAATGTAGACACAGGGGTAATAATTTCAGGAGATAAAATCACCACCTCTTCACATCACAATAATCATAACCAAGATTCTTAATGACTTTTTCTCTGCCATTATTTTCAGTATATTTAAACATCAGTGATGTTCAATGCCTTGGGTTAAATTCCAAAATAATGTTTTGAAGGATGCAAGAAAAACAAATCTAGTACTTGTCTGTAACATCTTTAAACAGGGGTGTTTTGCTTTGTAATGGAGCAGTTACAAAGGGTAAACATGCAATCCTGGGAAAAAATGTAGCTGTTTTAAAGAGTTGCAGACAAAAGCTGTGTTGTTCTTTGAAATATGTTTGCATAATTATTTTCAAAGCCATATGTAACTTTAATTAAACATACCATTCTATTGGTGGCTATAAGATATGAACTTTCTAAGATGTAACAAGAATAAATAAGAGATAAGACAAAGCAGATTTAAATATGTGCATAAACTATCTGCACATGATCAAGTAGACATATACGTGCTTTCGTTGTGCTGTATGCTCACTTCTGTGTCCAAAACAACAGAGAATACTGAAGAAGGTGGACACAGGAAGGTTAATGCATCATCCGCAGATGAATAGAAAATGTATTTCCTGCAGAATGCTAAAATGTTCTCTTCTATACCATTATGGGAGTTTTGCTCTCTTTTTCCCTGGGTACCCTGAACCTGAGGTATCATTTTTGCTCCTATCTCTTGTTCCTATTTTGTCAACTTCTTAGATTACTTAACAGTAATTGTTAAGTCTGCATGAAGAGTCAGACGCGAAGAGTTCCAGCAAAGAGTTTATTCAGTGACTACAGCTTGAATGGACCCGAGTTGGCTTGGCTACGGCTGCCTCTTATAGCCTGCAGCCATGGTTGCCAGCAATGGGAGTGCAGGGTTTCTTCCCGCACTATTTAAACCAATACCATTTGACATTTTACAAGAACAGTTCAAATAAACCAATAACATTCAAACCTACATACATAACAGTAATAAAAGAGGATGATTTCCAGTTCCTGGAAATGTCGTGTTCCTCAGCTAATGAAATCACCTGTTTCTCCATTCAGTAGCAGCTACCATGCCAACAAGCTTACTCCTTGCGGATAGTGTTCCTGGCATTGGGCTTGCTTTCAGTCGTAACATCTCTCACACACTGTAACCTGCTAGTGTTGGTTTCTATAAACCCTCCATTTTGTTGGTTTGCTTGGTTTCCTTTTTTGCCATGAAAGAAAAAATAAGAACAAGAGAGGAGAGGGAAGAGAGGAAGAACTGGGTGGATTTAATGTCCCAACTTCCATTCATTTCTCCCTTTTCCTCTAGTTAAGCAGAGCTATCACTTTCCAAGTCACAAAACTGTTTTGCAATTGGCTTTCGTGCTTGCAGAGCAAAGGGAATAATTATTCTTTTACTGAAACAAAAAAGCTAACCTTTTGCTTATGCTTTTTAGTCATTTTTGTCTTTCATTTCCTAGCTCTAAAAGGAACCTTAAAAAAATAACCCTAAATTGATGCAAACAAAATAATTGGCAAGGCATGAATATACCGACTGTATCCAGGAGACAGGGAATGTTTTTGGTGCTTTCTTAATTTTCACTGTATTAAGGTAATTTCCTGTGACTGTGGGTTTTCCTGCAGCCATTCTCACATCATGCCATTTTGGCTTTTCACATCAGCATGCTATTCTTTCCCCTTTCAAATTTATGCTTGGAAAGAAAAATGTCTAGTTTAAAATATATTTTGTTCCTCTTTCTTCTTTATCTGCATATTGATTAACAATTATGTGTTGACTTTCTTTAAAAACAGTCACAATCTAATCTTAACAGAAAAAAAGACTTATAATATGTTTCACAGATAGGGAAGAAGTGCTGTATGTATGATAAGCACCATTCAGATGAATAAATGAAGAAGAGGGATGGGTGTGATAAATTCATTTCATACTTTAATATAACCTTTTCTAACATGTCCTTTTGACTCTATATGCAAAACTAGCTACCATTTAAAATGGAAATAACTCAAGATTTTTTGACAGAGTTTTTCATTAGTCAACATACCTATATATAAATGTGTATTTTAGTAAAAAAAAGTTTAAAGAATTTACAAAATGATACAGAGATTGTATAAATCTAGTCATATTTATGAAAATGGGTCAATGGAAGAAAATTGACAGGTTTTTCCTTGCCTGTCTGGGAGGAGGTGCTACTGGAGATTATTTCTGTATATCCACAATTTTCTGCTCTAAATGGTTTTATTTCCAACTCCATCCTGGAAGAGAGGTCTTCACCCAGTGATCTGTTTGTCAAAGTTACAGTGGGAAAAAGCCAAAGCAAAAAATGTAATATGTAACTAAGATTTGACTTACTCATCCTCAAATGCAGAATACATTGGTTGTTTCTCTATTTTCAAAATCTTGTCTAAAAGCTGACATATCTTGGTATATAGAAGAACAAGACAAGGTGGTATCTGTATATGTTTTATCAACTATTTCTTTGATTATTTAAACAATACTATTCATTTTCTGTTACTGATCTAAAATCTATATCAAAATTGTTATACTACCTCCTCCTTCAAATTCTATTTAAATAGCCCTATTTTCTCTATGGCTTTTGTTAATTCTAAAATAGTTTAGGTGGCAAAATCAATCTATCTGGCTGATCAAAAAATACCAATACAGTGTTATACCTGGTCAGTTCTTCAGTATAGGACAATCATAAATTATGACTTAGATTAGATTAGCAAGAAAAATTTATTGGCAAAATATTTCCATATTTTTGCCAAGAAAGCAACATGGACATGGCTCTATAGTAACCCATGTAAGCCATTGGCTTAATTTAGATGAGATTATGTTTTAAATTCTAAAATGTGGCATTACAGTGAGGAATAATGATAATTTTGAGGATTGGGAGTCAAATTAAAGTATTTCTTCTTCTGAATACACCTGTAATCCAAATGTTATATGGTGATTCCAAATGTTAATGGTATGGCACTGTTGTGTGCTTTTAAATCATCATGTAATGTTGCTACTCATAATTATGAAGAGAGATGGCTCTAAGAAAGTTACCTTTTGAAGATAAGCCATAACTTTGTTAACCATTATTTGCTGAATAAACCACAATCAATGTTCAAATATTACTTTTTTTCCTAATATGAAATATAATGTATGCATTGCTTGCCTTGTATTAATCTGTGTTAGCACATCAGGAATGGTTTACTGATGGTGGCACAGTGGTTAAAGTATAGTATTGCAAGCAAACTCTGTCCACAGCCTGAAATTTGATTCTCAATGGGCTCAAGATCCCAAACTTCTGAGGTCAGTAAAATGAAGATCCAGATTGTTGGGGACAATGTGCAAATTGTTATGTATGCAGGTTTGAATGTCATTGGTTTAGTTTGAACTGTTCTTGTAACATGTCAGAAATGATTGGTTTAAAAAGTGCGGGAAAATACTGCACTCTGATTGGCTGGCAACTGCGGCTGCTGGCTATAAGTAGCAGTCGCAGCCCAGCCAAATCGGGTCTGTTATGAGCTGTAGTCACTAATAAACTCTTCACTGAAGCACTCCGTGTCTGACTCTTCATGCAAACTTAACACTGGTGACGAAGGTGGGGTCCTTCCTGAAGAGAAGACGACGTGGAAAACAAGCTGAGAGAGATGTCTGCGCTGAACACCCCCCCAGCCCCATTCAATCCGATGGCAGAAGACTGGGACTCGTATGCGGATCATTTCCAAATGTATTTGGAGGAAACGATCTCGCTGACATTTCCGAGAAGCGGAAGAGGGCGGTCTTTCTTACACACTGCGGTCCGGCAGTTTTCAAGATGGCGCAGCAGCATTGGTGGGAGCTGCAGACGTGAAGGTAATGGAATGGCCCGACTTAGAAAAGCTGCTAAGAGCCCATTACGCGCCACAAGTATCGTGCCTCATTAAGAGACACGAGTTTTACTGTCACGATCAAGGGAAAAACGAAAACGTAAATGACTTTGTGGCAAGTTTAAGGGACATTGGGGGTGCATGTGAATTTAACAACTTAGAAGAGGCCATGCGCGATCAATTTGTTCTAGGCCTTAAAGATAAGGTATTACAGAGCAAATTATTAATGAGACCTAAGATCACGCTTAAGGAGGCCATAGAAGAGGCCTCTTCAGCAGAAGCCACCAAGTACTCAGCAGCAGCCATGAAGAAAATTAACAAGGCCTCCAGCCATCCTGATGTGGAAAAGTCCACAACAACTCATTGTGAGCAAATAGATTCTGAGTCAGACTGTAGCGAGGTGGAGGAAGGAATTTATAGACTCAGAATGGAGAGGAAAAAGAAAGACCCAGGGAGAAAGAGGCAAGATTTTTACTGCAGAGGTTGTGGGGGAAACCACCCCTGCACTGAATGCAAGTTTCTTGATACCATCTGTCTCCATTGTGAAAAAAGAGTTCACCTAGCAAGAGTCTGCAAATCATCCAGAACTCCACCCCACAGAAGAAAGTTTCCTGATAAAGAATTCAAGCCTAACAACTTCAGTGAGAAAATGGGGAGAAGCACAGAAGCAAATAGGAAGAATGAAACTCATCAAACAGTCACCATTGGTCATTCTTCACCCTTAAGAAGCAGAAAAGTACATGTAAAGGTACTAATTGAAGGAAGGCCTTGCCAAATGGAAGTGGACTCAGGCTCCTATTTATCTATGGTGTCATGGGACACTATTCACAGACTACTTCCAAACATTCAGAAGAAACATTTCCAGAAGCAAGCACTGACTCTTAAAGACTACCAAGGGAACAAGTTTCCAGTAGTTGGAACAAGAGAATTCAATGTGAAGTTCAAAGGCCACACCAAACGTTTGCCCCTGACCATCGTGGACAAGGATCGTCCAAGCTTGCTGGGACTTGAGTGGTTCAATCCACTAGGCATCGAGGTGACTGGCATCAATCACGTGAGCAACACTGAATGGGAGGAGGCCTTGAAGTCTGAGTTTCCAGAGGCCTTCAGCGATGGATTGGGCAAGTATATGGGGACCCCTATCACTTTCAACCTAGACCCCAAGGTGCCCCCAATTCGCTTAAAGCCCAGAAGGGTCCCATTTGCCTTAAAGGAAAAAATTGATGCACAATTAGATAAACTAATAGCTCAAGGAGTTTTAGAGCCCACTGACCACTCCAGGTGGGAGACACCCATAGTCACACCAGTCAAGACTGATGGGTCAGTGAGAATCTGTGGAGACTATAAGGGGACATTGAACCATACGCTTCAACAGAGTGCATATGCAGTTCCAGTGGTGCATCATTTATTACATTCACTTGGCAGGGGTACAGTCTTTGCCAAATTGGATCTGGCCCAGGCATATCAACAACTAACAGTTGATGATGCCACTGCAGAGGCCCAAACCATTGTGACTCATAGAGGTGCCTTCAAATGTAAAACGTTACAGTTTGGAGTAAGCGTGGCACCAGGCATCTTTCAAAGCCTTATGGAAAGGATGCTCCAAGGACTGCTAGGGGTAGTGCCTTACTTTGATGATGTGTTAATCTCTGCTGAAAATGACACTCAGTTACAAGAGAGACTCAGAGAAGTCCTTACCAGATTCAAGAAAGCGGGGTTAAAAGTCAAGGAAGAAAAATGCACTCTTAAAACTGACAGGGTTGAGTTCTTGGGCTATATGATTGACAAGCATGGCATCCACCCTACAGATGCCAAGGTTCAAGCAATCAAAGAAGCCCCTAGACCTAAATGCAAAACAGATTTGCAAGCCTTCCTTGGACTTATTAACTTTTATCACATGTTCCTACCTCAGAAGGCAACCATTGCAGAACCATTACACAGATTATTGGACAAAAAATCTGTTTGGGTCTGGGGCAGGAAGGAACAATCAGCATTTAACAATATTAAAAGACTAATCACGTCTGATGCTGTACTGATACAGTTCTCTGAGAATTTGCCTGTTATACTGACTTGTGATGCACCCCCTTTTGGAGTGTGGGGCGGGTTTTGAGTCACAGGCTTCCCAGTGGGAGGGAAGCCCCTATTGCATTTTACTCACGCACTTTGACTAAAGCAGAGAGGAATCACAGCCAATTGGACAAGGAAGCATTGGCAATTGTTGCAGCTGTCAAGAAATTCCATAAGTATCTATATGGGAGAACATTTACCATTGTCACAGATCACAAACCTTTGTTAGGCATTGTGGCAGGAGACAAACCTACACCCACTATCCTGTCACCAAGAATGCTGAGGTGGAATGAATTTCTTGCTGCTTATTCATACAAGCTCATCCACAAGCCTGGCAAAAACATTGGCCATGCTGATGCTTTGAGTCGCTGCCCACTTCCGTTTCACACTGAGGATTTTGAACCTGAGGCGCACACCTTCTTCCTAGAAACTGTTGCCAAGCTTCCAGTACATGCTGCTGAAATTGCCAGAGAGACTGCCAAAGACACTTCATTGGCTCCTGTTATAGGCTGGATTAAGAAAGGTTGGCCTTTTCAAGACCTACCTCACCTTGCCCAACCTTTTAAATCCAGGCAAACTGAATTATCTGTATTAAGAGGATGTATTTTGTGGGGTAACAGGGTGGTTATTCCTGCAAAACTGCGAAAAGAGGTTTTGGAAATGTTACATGAGGGTCATCCAGGTATTGTAAGGATGAAGGGATTGGCCAGGAGTTATGTATGGTGGCCAGGTATTGACAAAATGGTTGAAAACTGGGTTGCATCTTGTCCCAACTATCAGGTAGTCAGGCCTGCCCCACCTCTCGCCCCCACACAGGAATGGGAATGTCCTAGGGGCCCATGGTCTAGGATTCACATTGATTTCACTGGCCCTACCAGAGGGCACACCTCCTTATTATAGTAGATGCATATTCCAAATGGCTAGAGGTCAGCCCTATGGCATCCACCACCACTGATGCTGTCATCAAGCAGCTTAAAAGCTTTTGTAACCCACGGTTACCTGATCTTCTTGTCTCTGACAATGGCCCTCAATTTACATCCAACCTTTTTGAATCCTATCTAGCGCAACAGGGTATCAGACATGCCCTGACTGCCCCTGGGCACCCTTTGGCTAACGGCCGGGCTGAACGCATGGTACATTTTACCAAAGAAAAGCTTCAGCAATTGGGCCCTGGGGACATCACTGAGAAAGTTGAAAAACTTCTTAGTGTTTAGCACATCACTCCTAACCCATCAACTAACTTATCCCCAGCAGAGTTGTTGATGGGAAGGAAACTTAGGTCTTCCCTTGACCGCCTTTATCCCACTTACGCACCCAACGCACCACTTGATTCCACTAGCAAAGTTTGCACGTTCAGTGTGGGTGATTCTGTTTATGCTAAGAACCTTATGGGTGAACCTTCATGGATTCCTGCTGAAATAACTCAAATCACAGGCCCTCGTTCTTACAGGGTGCAAACAGAGGATGGAGTCCTCTGGAGCAGGCACATTGATCAGCTTAGATCCAGATTACCTCAGGAACATTGCAATTGTTCCTCTCTAGCTCCCATACCTAATGCCTTTTCTAGGGGGGAAGGGAAGGAACAGGAGGAAAATCAGCAAGCAAGAATCAACCCCATGTGTAATGAGCCATTACGACAGGAACCATCCCAAAACCTGTCACAATGCCAAAATCCATCCTTACAAGTGGAAGACTGCACATTACTACCTGACTTGGGTGATGACATTGGGTTGGAGATGGGTTGGGTGGAGAGACCAGATTGTAACAATCAAACAGGGTCTTCTGCCACTGGAAGCCCGAATAGGGAAATGTTAACAGTCACATTTCCTCTCTCACTGGGTGAGAACATTGAAACTTCTGAACCATGAAGGTCTCAATGTACACGTAAGAGCCCCACCTATTTAAAAGAATACATTAGATAGGTTGGGGTTTGAGTATGGACTGAACCTAGTGGGGAGGGGTGTTATGTATGCAGGTTTGAATGTCATTGGTTTAGTTTGAACTGTTCTTGTAAAATGTCAGAAATGATTGGTTTAAAAGTGCGGGAAAATCCTGCACTCTGATTGGCTGGCAACTGCGGCTGCTGGCTATAAGTAGCAGTCGCAGCCCAGCCAAATCAGGTCTGTTATGAACTGTAGTCACTAATAAACTCTTCACTGAAGCACTCCGCGTCTGACTCTTCATGCAAACTTAACACAAATAATTCTTGTAAGCCACTCAGAGAGTGCGGTAAAGCAGGGGTCCCTGTCTCTCAGCCACAGTTCACTAGTGGGTTGTGAGCAATTTGCAACCAGGCCACAGAAACAGCAGGCGAGTGTGTGTACACACATGTGCATTCCACCTTATGTGAGCAGCAGGCAAGCATGTGCATGCATGCTCCATTTGTGTAAGTGGTGGGTGCATGTGCACACTGCTCATCCAAACACACACACTTGCTGGCCACTTGCACAGAACCACCCTTTGTCTCACCCGCCCCCTGCATTGCTGGTCCATAAAGCCAGAAAGGTTGGGGAACTCTGCTGTAAAGCAATATGGGGCAGTGTATAAACCTAAATGCTATTGCTATTGCTAATGTTAATGGTTTACATCTCCTGCAGCTGTCAGCCTTAGTAAGCCAAGTTAGAAAACAGACATCACAAAATCACAGGAATGCTCTTCAGGTGATAATGACAGAATCTTGAAAACCTGGTGGAGTGTCTCTTTGCCACTTCTTATAACAACATAATCTTGGAAGGATTATTTTGAATTTCTTTTTGACTTTTTCTCCTTTCCTTTAACTAAGGTATCTTTTCTGTTAACTGATCCCTTCATCAAGGTTTCCTCTGCATTATTCTACTTGAATTCAATTTCTACAATATATTTATTCAATATTAAGCAAACCACACAACGGTTAGCAAATGTGTGGACCCAACCAAGAGAGTTCTCACCTTACTTTTCATAATTGGTTGAGGACAAAAATGTATAAGCATAAGATATTGCACAAACTGAAAATAGAAAAAGCACATACGTCATTTTCTATGTGTTTTAAAAGAGAATATAGAGTTTTGATACCAGTTGCTAGGGAACATGGGTGGAAAGCTACAGTTGAATTAATTACCTGTTTGTGGACAATTGCAGAACTAAAATGCTAAACCAGATGTTGGCTGATTGCAAAAAGTTCTTATATTTTAGGTATCTGTACTTGTTTGGTGCCATTTATATGAAATGTATATTTTGCTAAACAAAAATTATGGAACTTCTAGTAGATTATTCTCCAATTTTGAATGAGTGAAAAAATGAGAGCGATTCATCTTTGGATATTACTTTTCAGATTTATTGAGGAAAACTGTAAATGTTAATATGTGGCATGTACATATCTGATCTTTTTCTTTTCTTTATTATCCACTGTATCCCTTATGGATGTCCTCTTTTCCCTGGATACTAGTAGAACTACATTCGTTTGTTTACAGATTCTTCTCCTTAGGAAGAGCAAGCCTTAATTAGAGTCATTTTCACTTTGGATAGTTCTATGATTTAAAAAATATAGAATATTTTTACTTTGAATTCTTGAGCACTGTTTCTGTCTTAAGTCAGGTGCATCAAAATGTCAACCAGTTGCTTCATTTTGTGGCCTTCTAGGGGAAACACCTGATCATCATTAAAGTGTGTAATTATAAAGAAAAAGAAAAGAAAAAGTAACCTACATCTATACAATGCCTATTAGGTTGAATGTAAGACTTGTAGGAGGTAGGTTTAAAAACCTAATTATCTGCATGTCAAAGCTTCAAAATCTCTATTTAGTTTTATTCTAAACAGACAATATAGAAGCTATACGTACTCCTTCATTCTTCCTTTTACACAGAGATTCAGAAAAAATATATTCTGCCAATAATTGCTAGGTATCCTGGCCATTCCAACACTGCTTATCTCCAGTGGATGCTTAAGGATGAACAGTCCATATCTACAGCACAGGTGGCTAGATTCTGTGCAGCAGACCTGGAGATTTGTTGGAAACACATGTCTTCTCCATCATAGTTATGTTATATAACAAATGTGGCAAAACCTTAGCACTGCTTATTCCTTTCTCTTTTAGTGTTGAACCTACAACAGGCCACACAGTTTATGGATTGTAATTTTAGGATAGTTAGACCATGTATAATTGACAGACTAGATTTTACCATAGATTTTAGTAGTTATTTATTATTTTATATTAGAATTTTAAATTCTATATTTACTGAGTGTTTTATTTGTTCTGGTCTTTAGTCTATGACCGTAAATCAATTAAAAAATAAAATAAAATAAAATAAAAAGCAAGACCACTTTCCAGAACCAAAATAAACAAAGAACTACCCAACAAAAATGCTAAATACTGCCTGTGAGTGAGATTAAAAATAACTAAAGAGGCAGGTACATTTTGATCCAAGGTCTTAAAGAATATCATCCTAAAATGAGTAGGAAGACTTTTCTGACTCCTCTGTTTACTGAAAAGCAAGTGACAAGTAGTAGCCTTTGTCACTGATTGTCCTTTTCCTGTTGCAGGAGGTTATTCAACAACAATCCTCTGAGATATCAGAACCCAGGCAAAGAAAATGAAATATGTCTGACATTAATTCACATATGCAGACTCAAGTGGTGAAAGGGCAAGAGAGAAATGTCCTTTTTAAGTATGATTGAAATTCAAATTAGGTTTGAATTCCATGAGTGGAACACCTTCCATTTACAAATGTAGCAAAAAAATGTCAGCATCTAACACCTGATATATGCTAGCAGATACCCTTTAGAGCAGTGGCAAGAGTAGAAAGTCAGAAGGGCAAAAGGATATTGTCTTAGAGAATATAAACAGTTAATTACTTGTAGTTGGAAACAGAACAGATGACAGGAAATGTGTTTAAATATATTGGTATTGACTAATTTTGTATTGGAAAAAATGTTTACTGATTTATACCCTAAATTTTATGATCTTTAAAGATCACAAAATATCTCATTTACCTAAGTCATTTTATACTAGAATTGTCCCATAAAATTTGATATATAAAGCTGCTATTTTATTATTATTTTCACAAAATACATACTTTTATGAAATGAACAGAGATATTCATATAGACCATGAACAGCAGTTTTACTATATTGTTGGCAAGATAAATATAAACCCATCCAGTGCCATTAAGAGAAGGAATAGATATTTTCATCATGCTGCTTCCATCAATCCACCAGATTACTTTTCCTATATAACTATTGAAAATAATATTTTGTCTAGTATAGAATCTACAGGCAATAATCAGGATGAATAAGTCAAATTCTGCCTTGGTATAATTTTTTTATTAAACAATACCAGATTTATTGATAAAGTATGTGCTGTCTCACCCAACTGCTGTACAGATAATATTATACATGATACTAAAATATCACAAAGATTACTATCAATACATCATAGTTATAGTGACTGGGCCACTCCCAGATATGGGAGATGGAATGCTGACTATTACTCTGGCTATCCTGCTATGCGTTGTATAGTTATAAGCAGTGGTATGCTGGAAAGCTGGCTCATATTGGCTCATGACATTATATTTTCGTGAACTTTATGAGCTGGTTGAGAATAGAGCTAAGCTATTGGTAGCTGTTTTGTATCTACCAGGACAGTGCAGTGGTAGCAATGAAAGCAGCAGAACCCGCTATTATATATACATTTATCAGCACACCACTACCGTGTTTTCCCGAAAATAAGACCTACCCCGAAAGTAAGGCCTAGCACCATTTTCTAAACCTGCCCTAATATAAGACCTACCCCGAAAATAAGACCTAGTGTAAATCTCCAGTTCCAGGAAGACTTTCCAGGGAGCAACCGTGCACCCGTGAAACACCCCGCCCTACACACTCACACCCACTATTTGGCACCATAAATATATAAGACCTACCCCAAAAATAAGACCTAGTGTATTTTTGGAAGCCAAAAAAAATATAAGACAGTGTCTTATTTTCGGGGAAACACGGTAGCTATTGATAGATAAAATGATGCAATGATACTTCAAAGTGTGGATCAAGACAGATGATGAAGCAAAACCAGTTTACTATCCATTGCTTTTCTAGTCTCGTATTTAAATTAGCACTATGCTGAAGGCTGTATGAGACTTCCTAAAGTACCTTGCTGCTCAGGGAGGCTGGTTTTATCAGTTGCTCTGATATTGGTCTCAGAGAGATGCTTAGTGAGGTGTATAGCATGGCTTCCTTAGAACAGGGGTTGCCAGCCTTTTGGACCTCAGGGACCACCAAACTCATATTTTTAAATCCCAAGGACCACTAATACAATTTTAAAAAAAGATAACATATTTAATATAAAATTTTTATTTTCATATTAAATATAAATTTAATATTAAAAATTAATTTTAATATGAAAATATATATAATTAAAATAAAAAATAATTAATTAAATTAAAATTATTAAAAATAAAATAAAATGCTTATTTAATTATAACAAAATTGTAAATGCTTAATCATAACTGTGAGGCAGAGCAAAGGGAAAGGAGGGGCCTCTCTCATCCTTTGTGGGGGAAGAAGAGGGAGGATTTAAGAAGCCACATGGTGCCTGGAGGCTGGGAAGATCTGGACGGGGAGGAACCGGCTCCCCCTCAAATGGAAGAAAAGCAGAAACCCCCCCTCAATCTGGTTTCCTGTCATCTCATATCTCCCCCAAATCAGAGGAAACCTCTCCCTCCTTTGCCAGGTGTGGCTGCCTGGAGTTGGGGGAGGAAAGGAGGGCTGGGCTGGAAGCGCCCAGGAAGATGGGCTCCTAATAACCAGGCAACACCCCCCCTTTGGCCTCTACACAAGAAAAGGACTCAGTGAGGCTAAGCTCCAGGTTTCTCCCGCTGCTTCCAAGCAGAGAAGGGTCCCTCCCTGTGTGGAGGCTGAAGAGGGGGGTGTCGAGCCCAAAAAAGCTTGCGCTCTCTCCTGCACAAACAGGCTGGTTATTAGCAGCCTGTCTTCCTCGGTGCTCTTTTCGTCTGGGCATTTGGTCTCCCCCCCTCCCCACTGCCCCATGCCAAAGGAAAGCCAGCTGGGCTTTTCCTTCCCTCCTACCCTTCCTCCTGCTCCATTCCCCGCACTCAATCCTACTTCATGGCAGAGGAGAGCGCACTGGAAATGTGTGTTGGCATTTCCAACAAGCCTTTCTCTGGCGCTCGCCTGCAATTCTTCATGTTCCTCTAGGACTGGCTTGCTGAGGGGGAGAGCATCCCTGATGTCTCTGCTGCCCACCCCCACAGGAAAAGAAAGTGACCAGAAACATAGCTCTCACTGGCGGGGGGAAGAGCAGAGATCGGAAGGCACAGGCAACAGAAAGCGGCACTTTTCAAAGGCAGCAGCTTCCATCTTCTTTTGCCTGTGCCTTCCTCGACGTCAGCTCTTTCACCGTAGAGAAAACTGTTTCTGCTCATTTTTCCTGTGCTTTCCCTGGGCAGTGATGGCTGGGGCCATGTGGGGGGGAACAGAGCAGAGCGCCAACAGGGACAAGAAAACTGATGACGATGACCCATTCTGGACCTCTGAACTGGATGGTGAGCACAGACTTGCCCTCTCCACCCCCCTCCCACCACCACCAGCCATTACTTTTCCTGCCCCTGGCCATCCCTGTAGCCTGTGGCTATCGACGAAGAGCCCAGGCCAGGAGAGGTGAGCTGGAAGGTGCGGAAGTGCCGTGCAAATGCAAGTAGCATGGTGCTCCTGCATCTTCTGGCCATCTCCATTGCCACTTCAGCCTGCCTGTGCTGCCAGCCCCCTCTTGCTGCAATAGCACCATTACCTCATCCTGGCCACCGAGGGTTATGCTGCTTTTTGCAGGTTTGTGCTTGGCTGAAGGATGTGGGCCAGCGACCTGGATTAATTGCTTTGTTGGGGGTGCTTTGGGGGAGACATTTCTCTACAGCCCACCAAAATTTTCTCATGGACCACCAGTGGGCCACGGCCCACCAGTTGGTGACCACTGCCTTAGAACATGGTCTTCTGACATATCCCAGAGAATGATGCTTTAAAAGAAGCAGTAAGCAGCTAGAGATTGTCTTGCCATCAATTAGGGATTCATGGAAAAATACAGCCGTCTTTGGCCACCTTATTGCTGTTCCATCATCCATGTTGAAATATTTTTTTGAAAAACCCACTGTAATCTGGTTGACTGTTATAGAAAGAGTCAAACAAAGGAATGACATCATGTCCATTTCAAACACTGACATCTTTGGGAAGATTCTGTTGTCTAAGAATTGCGAAATCAGGTCACTTTCAACTAAAATTAAAGAAAGGAAAGTATGTAATTCTATCCCCACTTTGCCAAGAATTTGGCCAGTATGTTAAATGGCTGAAGAAATCTCCCATAATTTGGTGCCTTTTTCATATGTTGGATGGCTATGTGAGATTTCAGAAATTACAGATCGACACATCTGGAGACCAGGTTAAAGTAAGTACTTGTCAGAGTTGAATTTACTGTATTTCATCTGTACTTTTCCCATTGCAACCAAAGGGAAAAAAAACACATATTCAAAGTATATTTGACAGCAATATTCACAGAGGACAATACTGAAGAGAACGTTTGAGATGTCTTCATGTGCCGTATGAACCAACACTCAGCAAGTTTGATGTCTGGTAAGCTGCAATGGAAAACAGTCCTCAGAGGCACCTAGCGAAGCCAGGAATTTCCAGTATTTCCTCTTGTTTGGAAATAAATGTATCCAGGAGTGGGATTCTCCCAGTTCGGACTGGTTCAGACGAACCCCTTGTTCCAATGATCAGCTGGCTCTGAACTGGTTCGCTCCAACAAGCATGTGGGTCCACCCACCCGCTCCTGCTCTTTCCTGTGCTTTATGTCTTTTTTGTTAGAGCACAGCTAATTCACGTGGCACAGCGGTTTGCCGCACCTCCGCTGTTTTCTTCAGCTGCAGTTGAAGTTAAGTATTAGCTTTTTTAAACATGGAGCATGCGCACAGAGCGTGCATTTGGTGCATGTGCGTGCAAAGTGTGCATTCATCGAACCGGTTGTTATACCAGTTGAATTGCACCCCTATATACGTGTGTGTGTGTGTGTGTGTGTGTGTGTGTGTGTGTTATTTTGTAGTATTAGCTCAGTATATTTGATTCCATATATCTTTGAAGTTAGTTGGGAACAGGAACATTCAAATGTCCCACAGCAGAGAGAAATATACTTAAGAGTTATAAGCTCTGGGGCTTGGAATCTTTCTGCTTCAGCTGATATATTGTTTAAATCTAAAACTTATTTAAAAACCTGTCTGGATGTGATGGCTTTTAATTAATCTTCTCTTAGTTTTTATACCATATAGTACCTTGAAGATGCAAGATCAATCACAGCTGTATTGTAATGCAGAGTTGGGAGACAGAAAGATAAATGAGCCATCAGGTTTAGCATTTTGATAGCTAAGTTTAATTTTAACTAGCTCATGAGCATACTGTAGATCAGAGGATAAAGTCATGAAACAGCTTTCATCTCTGCAGCTCAGGCTGGAATTCTTTCATAAAGAAAGAGAGGTTTGTTGGTATGTTTACTTTAAGGTCTTTTATGTAGAGAAATAAAATCAATGTAGAAATCTCATCCATATAGTTCTGTATATTTGTAGGGCGGCTTTATGGTCAGTACATTTTTAAAATGTGGTATATATTTATCTGTATCATTCACACAATTTGAACTTTCTCTAATGCAGGATTGGTTAACCTTTTGCCCATTCATAAACTCTCTGCCAGATGATACATCTAAGCAATAAAAATGGACAGTAGGGAATTTCTAACTTTAAAAAATGGATGGGGAAATACAAGCTAGATGTCTTAGGCCTATGCATCATGTTAACTTCTCAGGCACTCATCAAAGACTAGGAAATCATTGCACTTGGTTCTAGTGACATCACTAGACATGTTCTTATACCTCCAGGTGCCAAAATAACCAGATCAACCAAACACATCTATTGGTCTAAAGAAAATTCTGGGACCTAAGCTAAGCTCCAATATACAGCAATAGCTCTTAGACTTATATACCACTTCATAGTGCTTTACAGCCCTCTTTAAGCAGTTTAAAGAGTCAGCATATTGCCCCCAATAATTTGGATCCTCATTTTACTGACCTCAGAAGGATGGAAGGCGGAGTCAACTTTGAGCCAGTGAGAATCGAGCTGCTGGCAGTCAGCAGAATTAGTTTGCAATACTATAGACACTATATTAAAACAACCCCTAAAAATTATTTTCATTATGCAAATTTCATGTCAGTCTTCTTAACTTAATTACTTTGCTCTAAGTCTTTTTAATGTAAAAAAATTGTACATCTTAGAAATGCATATTTCCCTGTTCCTTTTTCGTGTTCTGCATTTGCAGTTTAAATAAATCTCTGCTTTTGTCAGGAGTTTCTTTCATTTAAAAACTTCTCAAACTAGATGAAGAATTTAATTTTAAGAGTATCCTTCAGTGTATTACTTATTTTCTTCAAAAAGTTCATTTAAAAAAAAATCATCTTTGCTGTTTTGTTGTTGTTGTTGTTGTTGTTACTGTTCATTTATTTTGTACTGCTGCATTTTTCTTGTTATGAGCCATCTATAACACCATGGAAGATAGGTAGGAAGGTAAATTTTTCAAATAAAGAAATCAATAAATATTTGTCTTTCATTTCCTCCCATGCAAATCTGCAAATTGCTGATAAAAGAGAGCTTGGCACACAGTGTAGGAGAGAAATTTAAATTTCTCCACCTCTCCCTTGCAAAACTGGGCCAGATCCAAAGGGGACTTTTCAGCAATTTACTTTTTAAAATTTGCCTCTTATGTATCCTATTATGATTCTACTCTTGATTAGTCTATGTTTATGTAACTCTTGCTTTCATTCTATTAGTTTAACATGTACAAGTCTTTGCATTAGGAGTTATGCAGAACTGATTAGACAGAATGAGAATAAAACTAATTCTCATCTAAGGGGAGCACCACACTATCTGCCCCTTGCAAATATTATTGTGATTTCAAAAGTGATTAAAACCTTGCAGTCCAAACAAAGTCAATAGAAAGTAAATTTCAGGCAGATAGCTCAGAACCATTTACTAGGAAACTGAATTTGTGTTTTGCAGAAGTAATTAACAGTTGTTTAGGCATTCCAGGAAGCAGTTTCAATACTAAGTCACTTTGATGATCAGCTTTATAGAATAGCCTATAATCTAGTGAGACAAGATTTCCCCCATCTCCTAGAAGAATGAAATATTTTGAGAAATATTAAAAAAGCAGAATATTATATTTCCCTAATGGAGAAATGGAGAAACATGGTCTTGGAGGCAGAAAGAGACAGCCCCCACCTTTCTTAATAGCTCCAGCAGATTTTTTTTTGCCCATTAAGAAAGACTGGGCCATCCTATCTACAAAACAAAAGACCTTCAGTTCCAGGATGATGGGATTAAGACTTGACCCTCCAGGACATAATAGGATTGACCAAGTAAAACACAGAGCTTGCTATATTGCATAATCTCCTAAGGACATTACATCACTTTCAGAAACTTTAGCCAAACTTCTCAGACAACCTACAGAGCCAGCTATGACCCCTGCATAGCCCCATGGAAGTCTGACAACAGCCAATAGAATACATGTTCTAGCACAGGAACAGGAAGCTCAAGTGCAAAGCAACTCCATGTGGTCAGCTGCCTGGGACCTCAAACCCACATGGTTCCGCTTCCTCATTAAACCATCTTTCCAATCAGCCCCCATGTTTCCAGTGTCTTTCTCCCAGCTTGGAACTGAACCAGATGGATATTTCTTACAACACCAGAATCAAAAAACTTTTTAGAATCAAAGAACTTTCAGACTTGTCATGATAGGGCAGCACAAGTCAAGAGAAAAAAACTGCATTATCAAACAGCTGGTGGTAGAAGTCATCTATACATTATATTATATATAGTCATCTATACTGTGTTGCTATCTATTGCATGAGGATATATTTTCATGTAACAAAGGTGCAGCTGTAGAGGGGTAGCAAAACAATTATATCATTAACAAAAATGAATTTCCCTTGCTAAAATAAGCACTAGAATAAACATATTGGGATCTTATTCCATACAGCTACGTGTGCCATGGAGAGGAAAATGATATTTTTAATCTGGATTGGGACTGGGAAAGAGTTAGGGGTTGAATTTGTTGCTGAACTATTTTCTTGTCACCTAATATTAAATTACAAAACATAAAATAGTTGGTTCTTGGAGCAAACTAGTCTTATATTTTAAGGATTTCAGCTTTGAAATCCGAGTCCTATTTCAGTCACTTGAGCAGAGAAATTGACTTTTTTTAATGTATCAGTGTTTCATTTTTGTAGTCCTTGAGTTGTTCTGTTCCATTTCTATATTGGCCTAAACTGGTAAAAAAAAATCTCAGCATGAACATTTCCATTTGTAATATATACATCTTTGTAAGTCTTTCTATTAAGCATGCTTTTGTCAATGTTTTTAACTATATGTTGATTTTTTAAAACTATTCCATTATATCATCATTTGAATGTATGTAGTAGATACGTGAACATTTTTAAGGGGCACCTTGCTTTCCCCAAAGGTTTGTTGAAGGAATTGCGCATACATAATCATGTCCCATTTGTAAAGGTAGGCTGGAGTGACCACGCTGCTTTGTTTTTCATTATAAAAATGGCTTCTATACACAAAGGTTTCAGTACATTTCTCAGAAAGCTTTCTATCAAACCAATCAACTGCAATTAGGCTTCTTCAGTACTTTACAAAAGTGCATTTTTGTAACTCCAAGAAGTATTCAGGTGCAAATCTGTATAGCCTTAATTCTTGTGGTTGCTGTAGTTTAAGGAACCGGGATTCTGAAAAATATAAATATCTAAACATAACTGCATTCCCCTTTGGATACTGACTGAGGAACATACAATTTTATTCTCCTTAATTTTAATTTTAAAATAATTTTAAAATAAAAGAATCTTAAGAATGATTTTAATATGAACTTTGCTCCTCTAGAACAATAGAAAAAAGACTACTGTTCTTATTTGGGGGAAAGGCTTCCTCTCAGTCCTTCTCAGTCACCTGTTCCATCCCAGGTGGACAAGTCAGAATGTATGCAGGGATTCATCTTACTAGCTGTCAGCGTTCCAGTAAGCCTCCATTCCAATCAGTAACTCCGAGACAAACACATCCCAAAAGTACCTTTATTAGAATAGCACCTGGCACATCTGTGGAATCTCAAAACTAAAAGTTTCCCGAACTTCCCACAATGTCCCAAACTACAATCCATCCCCTTTTGGCCATCATCACATCACATGGATCAATCACAGTCCCAGAGTAAGATCCTTTTTTCATCCTGCATCACACTTAATAATCTTGAACTAACAAAAGAATTTTATTTTGTCTCCTTAGAACTACTCAATTGAAATCACCCCCTCTCCCACTTTCTCAGGCTACTGCTACTACTTTTTCCTACCATCCCCATTTCAACTGGGGATTGTCAAAAAGAGAAAAAATGCCTTTTCACTCATAATTGAAACAAATTGTCACCTTAAGTGCTAGACCAAGTAGAACATCCAGAGAGACCTAGGTATATTACAGGATATAATCCAGACAACAATGACTGACACCAAAGCTATTTATTTAAGCTAAAAGCCATTTTGCCTCAAAAAAGAGGAGTGCTTGTTCTGGCATTTAGTAAAATGTACATCTTAGATTTCCTTACTGGAGAGAGAAGATGCTAGATTGTAGACACCGATGTGTATATTCAACAAGGATCTACAGAGATCTATCTTACTGAAAGTGCCTTCTCCTCTTGCAATTGCATGGTCTGGTGTAAGGCTTCATTAGCCGCCCCGAGTCCTTCGGGAGAGGGGGCGGCATATAAGTCGAATTAATAAATAAATAAATTAATAAGATGCCTCAATGGTATTGCATAGGCAACTTTTTTTCCCTGCAACATCTCCATAACGTAGCAGATGAACATCACTGGTCTTCTGCCACTTGGCGATTCTTTCACTTGTGCAGCTCAGGAAGAAATTCTACTGACATTACTGCATTTCTTCCTAAGTGAGAAGGAAAGAATTTGGGTATGTATGTATTTAAGTAAAAGTGTAGTACGTCAAAGAAGGTCATACAAAGTCCTCAAAGTCAGATGACATAAATGTAATATAAAAATAATAAGTAAGTCTGGTTAGATAAGAAAGACAAAAAAGTTTGGTAGACCTTGAAATACCTGGAGATAGCAAAGTAAACAAGAAGTGGAGAAAATCAGGAAACATAAGGACTTGCAAATGCAAGTAGAATGATGGAACAACTGTGTGAAAAGAAAGCAAAGATAATACCAATAGTAACATGTGCATTGAGGGCAATCCTAAAATATCTGAAGAATCACTTGCACACCAGCGGGATTGACAAAATCACTAGTTAATTGTAAAAAGCAGCTTTACTTGGAACAGCTCTCATCCTGCAACCATACTATTAACATTATCAAGCAACAGCATCTGCCTATCCCAGATCCTTGGGCAGGATTTGATAGATGGACAAAAATACCAAATCCAGTCTAAACATTTGGCTGAATTTGCAACTAACCATAGGAATTTACCCCTCCTAACCACCTTTTTAACCATGTGAATTGTTTATTATGAAAAGAATATATACATGTTTTCATTTATTAAATATTTGTAACAAATTGCTGGTGGGTTGGACAGGTGTTTTTTTTTAATTTGTAGTCATGGACTATAGTAAACTATTTAATTGACCTAATTCAGCTTCCTGCTTATGCTGGTTGTATAATCTCTACAATCTACACGATCTGATAGAAGATATTTTCTTTGCAGAAGCCATGTTTTCTTGACAAACAAATTTGTTGACTAATAATATCTAGGGAGTTTCTTATATCTTTATTCTGAGTTTTCTTTCAAACCATTTTCATTACCATATCTGATATGTGTCCAGAAAACCATTAATGTGATTAATTTGCAATCATTTCTACTAAAGTATAGCAAAATACCTCAATTTTCTTTTTCTTATAAAGTGAAGAAAGGCAAAATCATAACTGACTGCTTAGATAGATGAGATTAAGTATTAAGGGTGAGGATGCAGTGGGAAATAGTCATGTTGTCAGACTAGTGTTATGCATCATGACAAGAAGGTTAACAATGGAGACAGAAATAGGAGAAAGAGCATGAGACTGCCATAAAATACAGTAATTTACATATTAAATTAAAGTGATAATCTATCTAGGCATCAACTGTTCTCTAACAGTAGTGTCTAGCAGTTGCATCTCTACAGAACATAAAAAACCCACGACAGACAAGTTAATAATCCTGCAGTGGAATATTTTATTTTACTTCAGTCAGTCAATTCACAGATTTGTGTTATCAGATATACAGACTGTTATAATTTATACATCTCAAAACTTTCTTAATGAATGTTCGTATGAGCTACATGGTTCTATAGACCTTTACACCAGTAAATAATCAGCTTTGCCTTTTGTCCCCATTTTGCAGTGGTGAGTTCCATAGGTTTTAGTAATAATTCTACTACCTGAAAAAAAACACCAACGCTTAAAATCCTGCCATAATTTTTGCTCAAACTGCTGTTTTTTTAGTGCTCAGAAACAGGGTTTCTACTTAAAACTTCAACATAATCCCATTACACAAATGCTTTACTTGGACTCTATCTCTGGTAATTAGGGATCCGGTTAGAAAATTAACTGGTTTTTCAACTTGCCACTCTGCTATTATCTGTTGCTAGCTTTGGTCCTTTAGCTGTCCACAAAGGGCAACATAACCTACTGTTTTCTGTATTTCTATATTTTCTATACCTCTCACAGCAGTGGAATTATTTTATTGCTTTAAATAATAACAATGCCAGCCTTTTCCTTTATTTTGTGACATTATAAGCCCACCCAGAGATCACCCACAGAATATAAATGCTATATAATATAAATACAAATAAATTTATTTAAAATATTGCCTCTTTCCATTTCTAAAATGTGCCAGGATATTCTTCAATGTTATTCAGCAAAAAACTCTTTACAAATGAAATGGCTCATTTGCTTTCACATTTGTGTGTGGTGTATGCGTATAGACATGTGCACTCCTATTTTAAAAATGAAAAACGATCACTAAATCCTTATGCTGTATTAGCATACATTGTGAGACATAGATGCTTTCACTGTTTCCTCGCCTTTGTTAATCAATTTTAACCCTTTAGTTTCCTATAATGATTTCTTCTTTATCTTTACAGACAGGCAGGGGAATAAAGGAGAGAAAGGCAGATATTTTTACTGCCTGCTTTTTCTTCTGCTTCCGTGGTCTGCTGCAATGCAAAAACCGATTATGAAAATATTCATTTTATTTTTTAAAAAGTGCAATTCTATCTTTTGTGGAAACTGATATTGTTGCATTAATCCTTGTTAACAAATTAGCTTTTTTGCTTGGGACAATTTTTCAAATACTTGGTGTCACCGCTCCATTGATGTTAGACATCATGTATCATGGGAATAATAACAATCTTGTTATTGAATAAGTCCTGACTTATAGCTTCCTTTTTAGTTAATACCCTGACTAGTTTTTTTACAGTTATTTAAAAATGTTGTTTAAAAAAACAAAAATTAAAAAAAAATAATATTGAGGGGCCATTTACCTGTCTTCGTTCACACATAACAACAGTATGATAGGTTAAGATTTCCACTCTGAGTATAAATGACAGCAATGAATGTTCAAATGCTACTGAGAGCCAATTTAGTCTAAGGATTAAGGCACCAGGCTAGAAAGTGGGAGACCATGAGTTCAAGTCCTGCCTTATCCATGAAAGTAGTTGGGTGACTTGGATCAGTCATTCTCTGAGTTTACATTTGAGAACTGTCACAATAACAATATGATATGAACAATGAGCTTGATATGTTTGGATGGTTCCTTTCTGAGGGGAAAAATGTTTGAATAGGACAGGAAATAAAAACAAAACATTTTAGCAGCTGAATCAAGAATGTGAACAACTTGGTTTATAAAATTCAGATAACTTTCTTCCACTTACTAATTTTGACAAGTTCCTGAAGACTATTCTATTTTGGCAGGCTTTTGTTATATCTGGCATTTTAATGTTTTATTTTTTTAACAGTTGACTCCATCTCACTGTTGATTACTTTATATTTGTTGAAACTGTAACTGGAGATGTCAAAAGCTGCTCTGCGTTGCTCTTTTCCATCCAAAGGGCAAAATATTGTGTGTGTGTGTGTGTGTAAAATAATAATGTTGAGTGAAGATAGTGAAGAGTGGAATGGAGCAGTTGAACTCTAGAATGCCTTTTCCACCAATCAAGGAAAGATCCATATTGAAAAAAATAAATACATTTTGTATTTATATCTTTTCAGTTCCTGATTATTTCAGCTATATTAATAAGAACCTTTTATTCTAGGTAAATAAAAAGGCCACTTTTAAGGATTATTATTCTGACAACTGCAAAACATGTCTCCAGTGATATACATATTGGTCTTGATTTTGTCACTGAAAATTAATAGCTATATTTATGTTATGCATTGTGTATTCTGCTCAAATATTTAACTCCAGATTAACAATTGTATTGTAATTAAGAATGATAAACCTTTGCTTCTGCTCCACATAATCAATATTCATACACTTGTTTAAATGGCCATTTTCAGAACTGCACTGACCAGCAGCCTCTTTAAGCAATTAATTGAACATTTACTTTGTAAAAATGTATATGCTTTGTAGAAATTCACTCCTTCTCTCCTCATAAAATGCTTTATATGATTTCCCTAGGAGACAAGAAGCTTAATTCTAATTTTTCTTCTAATACATCAGCATACTTGAGCTTATTTTTCAAATGTGTCACTGTGTGTGCCAAGTACTAATGAATTGAGGGTGATCAATAATATAGATTATCTCATACAGCATCTTTCTCTGAACAATAAAGAACAAGAAATATTCAATGACTGTTGTACAAATTATGGACATCAAATGCAGGTCATATTAAATCACTGCAAGATAGCTGTTACCAGGCAGTGAGCAGAATATGAACAACAGCAATGATTCACTATCTGGGTCAGATTTTTACTCTTCAATATTTAATTACTTGTATAAAGAGGTAGAAAGAAAGCTAATCTGCAGGAGATGCAAAATTGAATGGATTTTAAACTCATTATGTTCATAATAGGTAAGAGAAATAGTTAAAACTAACATAGGATGGTGAGTTTGTCTCTCTAGTTTTTCTACTTTTTTGTTTTAACCCAGGTTCATTATACAAGTGCATGGTAGCAGACAGAGGTGGTATTCAGCAGGTTCTGACCAGTTCTGGAGAACCAGTAGTGGAAATTTTAAGTGGGTTGAAGAACCAGCATCTCTGACTCGAGATTTTACAGTATCCTATCTGTTATGTATGCAGGTTTGAATGTCATTGGTTAAGTTTGAACTGTTCTTGTAAAATGTCAGAAATGATTGGTTTAAAAAGTGTGGGAAAACCCTGCACTCTGATTGGCTGGCAACTGCAGCTGCTGGCTATAAGTAGCAGCGCAGACCAGCCAAATTGGGTCTGTTATGAGCTGTAGTCACTAATAAACTCTTCACTGAAGCACTCCGCGCCTGACTCTTCATGCAAATCTAACACTGGCGATGAAGGTGGGAGCCTTCCCGAAGAGAAGACAATGCGGAGAAGAAGCCGAGAGAGATGGCTGTGCTGAACAACCCCCCAGCCCCATTCGATCCGATGGCAGAAGACTGGGACTTGTATGCAGATAGTTTCCAAATGTATTTGGAGGGAAACGATCTCACCGACATTTCCGACAAGCAGAAGAGGACAGTCTTTCTCACCCACTGCGGTCCGGCCGTTTTCAAGATGGCGAAGGCATTGGCGGGAGCTGCAGACATGAAGGTAATGGACTGGCCCGATTTAGAAAAGTTATTAAGAGCTCATTATGCGCCACAAGTATCGTGCCACATTAACAGACAAGAATTCTACCGTCGGGATCAAGGGGAAAGCAAAAACGTTAATGACTTCGTGGCAGGTTTAAGGGACATTGGGGGTGCATGTGAATTTATCAACTTAGAAGAGGCCATGTGCGATCGATTTGTTCTAGGCCTAAAAGACAAGGTTTTGCAGAGCAAATTATTAATGAAACCTAAGATCATGCTTAAGGAGGCCATAGAAGAAGCTTCTTCAGCAGAAGCTACCAAGTCCTCAGCAGCAGCCATGAAGAAAATTAACAAGGCCGCAAGCCATCCTGATGTGGAAAAATCAACAACAACCCATTGCGAGCAATTAGATTCTGATTCAGACTGTAGCGAGGTGGAGGAAGGAATTTATAGACTCAGAATAGAGAAGAAAAGGAAAGACCTTGGAAGAAAGAGGCAAGACTTTTATTGCAGAAGTTGTCTCCATTGTGAAAAAAGAGGTCACCTACCAAGAGTCTGCAAATCATCCAGAACTCCACCAAGCAGAAAGAAGTTTCCTGACAAAGATTTCAAGCCTAACAACTTCAGTGAGAAAATGGTGCGCAATACAGTAGAAAAGGGGAAGAATGAAACTCATCAAACAGTCACCATTGGTCATTCTTCACCCTTAAGAAGCAGAAAAGTACATGTGAAGGTATTCATTGAAGGAAGGCCTTGCCAAATGGAAGTGGACTCAGGCTCCTATTTATCTATGGTGTCATGGGACACTATTCACAGGCTACTTCCCAACATTCAGAAGAAGCAATTCCAAAAGCAAGCACTGACTCTTAAAGACTACCAAGGGAACAAGATTCCAGTAGTTGGAACAAGAGAATTCATCGTGAAGTTCAAAGGCCGCACCAAAAGTTTGCCCCTGACCATCGTGGACAAGAACCGCCCAAGCTTGCTGGGACTTGAGTGGTTCAATCCACTAGGCATCGAGGTGACTGGCATCAATCACGTGAGCAACACTGAATGGGAGGAGGCCCTGAAGTCTGAGTTTCCAGAGGTCTTCAGCGACGGATTGGGCAAGTATAAGGGGACCCCTATCACTTTCAACCTAGATTCCAATGTGCCCCCAATTCGCTTAAAGCCCAGAAGGGTCCCATTTGCCTTAAAGGAAAAAATTGATGCACAATTAGATAAACTAATAGCTCATGGATTTTTAGAGCCCACTGACCACTCCAGGTGGGAGACACCCATAGTCACACCAGTCAAGACTGATGGGTCAGTGAGAATCTGTGGGGACTATAAGGGGACATTGAACCATGCACTTCAACAGAGCGCATATCCAGTTCCAGTGGTGCATCATTTATTACATTCACTTGGCAGGGGTACAGTCTTTGCCAAATTGGATCTGGCCCAGGCATATCAACAACTAACAGTTGATGATGCCACTGCAGAGGCCCAAACCATTGTGACTCATAGAGGTGCCTTCAAATGTAAAAGGTTACAGTTTGGAGTAAGCGTGGCACCAGGCATGTTCCAAAGCCTTATGGAAAGGATGCTCCAAGGACTACCAGGGGTAGTGCCTTACTTTGATGATGTGTTAATCTCTGCTGAAAATGACACTCAATTACAAGAGAGACTCAGAGAAGTCCTTACCAGATTCAAGAAAGCGGGTTAAAAGTCAAGGAAGAAAAATGCACTCTTAGAACTGACAAGGTTGAGTTCTTGGGCTATATGATTGACAAGCATGGCATCCACCCTACAGATGCCAAGGTTCAAGCAATCAAAGAAGCCCCTAGACCAAAATGCAAAACAGATTTGCAAGCCTTCCTTGGACTTATTAACTTTTACCACATGTTCCTACCTCAGAAGGCAACCATTGCAGAACCATTACACAGATTGCTTGACAAAAAGTCTGTTTGGGTCTGGGGCAGGAAAGAACAATCAGCATTTATTTATTTATTTATTTATTTATTTATTTATTTATTTATTCGACTTATATGCCGCCCCCTCTCCCAAGGGACTTGGGGCAGCTCACACTAAAATACAATACAACAATAAATTACTTAAAACTATATTAAACAGGTTATAAGCCGTATAAGCAATTTAAAACCCCCATATTAAAACAAAACCCCAAGAGTCAACATAGCCCAGATTGTAAAAACAGCCAGGTTTTTAACTCATGGCAGAAGGTGCGGAGATCGGGAGCCAACCGGAGCTCCAGCGGAAGAAGATTCCATAAAGCGGGGCCGCCAGAATAGGCCCTCCCGGGTTCCAGCCAAGCGACATTGGGTCGCAGATGGGACCCTGAGGAGACCCCGCCTGTGGGCCCGTACAGGGCGGTTGGTACTTGATGCTGGGAGGAGTCGTTCTCGTAAGTATCCTGGACCCATGCCATGCAGGACCTTGAATGTTAAAACCAGCACCTTGAATCTCACCCGGAGGGCAACCGGAAGCCAATGAAGATCACGCAGGAGGGGTGTGACATGGGAGTATCGTGGGGCTCCCATCACTACCCGCGCGGCCACATTCTGCACCAGCTGAAGCCTCCGAGTGGTATGCAAAGGCAGCCCTAAATAGAGAGCGTTACAGTAGTCCAGTCAGGAGACCACGAGCGCTTGAGTGACCGTGCGCAGAGCATCCCGGTCCAGATATGGATGCAACTGGCAAACCAGCCGGACCTGGGCAAAGGCCCCCCTGGCCACGGCTCCCACCTGCTCCTCCAACTTGAGCAGCGAGTCCAGGAGAACCCCCAAGTTCTGTGCCCTGTCCACGGGGGGCAACACCTCCTCCCCCATGACCAATGGTGGTATCTCAAAACTGGACCAGGATGCCGGTATGCACAACCACTCTGTCTTGGCTGGATTGAGTCGAAGCATGTTCCTGTCCATCCAGATCCGCACCGCTTCTAAACAACGGGACATCACGGAGAGAGCATCACTGATGTGGTTTGGGGTGGAGATGTATAGCTGCGTATCATCAGCATACTGATGGTAACTCACCCCAAAACCATGGATGATTTCACCCAGCGGCTTCACATAAATGTTGAACAAGAGAGGCAAGAGGACAGACCCCTGGGGCACCCCACAAGTGAGAGACCTTGGAGTCAACCTCTGCCCCCCTGCCAACACTGTTTGCGAACGTCCTGAGAGGTAAAACAGTGCCTCCCACTCCCAACCCCCCGAGACGTCGCAACAAGATACCATGGTCGATGGTATCAAAAGCCACTGAGAGGTCTAACAGGACCAGGACAGAGGAAAAACCCTGTCGAGCCCTAGAGAGATCATCAATCAGTGCGACCAATGCTGTCTCCGTGCTGTATCCGGGTCGGAAGCCCGATTGGAACGGATCCAGATAATCCGCTTCCTCCAGGAAAAGTGGCAATTGCTGAGCCACCACACTCTCAACAACCTTCACTAAAAAGCGAAGGTTGGAGACCGGACGAAAGTTGCTCAACACGGCTGGGTCCAGGGCAGGCTTCTTCAGCAGGGGCCTCACCACCGCCTCTTTCAGGGTGGCAGGGAACAGCCCCTCCCTTAACGAAGCGTTGACCACTGCCCGGAGCCAGCCGCATGTGACCTCCCCAGAGGCATAAACCAACCAGGAGGGGCACAGGTCCAATAAACATGTGGTGGAACTCAGCCGCCGCATAATCCTGTCCACTTCATCCTCAGAAACAGGATTGAACTCAGTCCAGATTACATTCGCCAGACCGCCCGTCTCCCCGTCGTCAGACCACTGTAAGTCCAAGCGCAACCCTTTCCGGATCAGAGCAATTTTATCCTGCAGATAAAGACCAAATTCCTCAGCTCTGCCCCGCAAAGGGTCGGCCACCCCCAGCTGTAAGAGGGAACGGCGACCCCAAACAGGGCGGCCGGGCGATTATCTGCGGACGCTATGAGGGCGGAGAAGTAAGATCTCCTCGCCGCCCCCACAGCTACCAGGTAAGTCCTAATATGGGCTCTCAAATGGGCTCGGTCAGATCCGGAGCGGGTCGCCCTCCACCTGCTCTCTAATCCCCTTCTACATCGCTTCATCTCTGCTTAGTGTCAAGAGGGTCAGAGACACCAATTATGAAATACTCTCTGAAGAATTCTATTTAGATTGAAGAGAGGAGGGAGATTGAAGTGTTTCATATAGACAGGGTCTATATTAATAAGGATTGTTTTCTCATTCTTCTTCCTTGAAACTTATATGAAAATTTTCAACACCCTTCATTAGGAAGTACACATTGGATGCAGGGGTGGGATTCAACAGGTGTTACTACCGGTTCGGTGACTACGTGCCTTAAGTTTGAACATATTCAATTTATAGTTAAACACTGATCCTACTAGTTCTAAACAGTAATTAGGCTCTAGCCCTCCAGGGCCTCAATAAAGCCTTCCTTTCCTGATCTGATTTCCACTTCATAAGTCTTGTAATGCTGGATATTTTATTTTTAGTTATCTGTATCTTTGCAGAGACCTCTATTCTGTTGCTGCAACACCTCTATTCAAAGTCGATTTGGACTAAAACAGACCAATCAAAATGCATTGATTCTTCCAATATGTAGAGTTTCTTTCAGAGCCGTGTTTTAAGGGAGGTTATCATTGTCTAACGTACAACTTTTCCATCTTTAAATGCCACTTTAATGTAGGAGCATATGTACCCACACATTTCTAAGTAAAAATGCTGACGGAAGTCTCCACATACAGAGCAGTGAAAAAAGGAGAAGGGATATAGGCACTGATCTCCTTCTGAGACTGCTCAGTATCACTCACTATATCACTGGAAGTCAGAAATGGACAATGTCAACTATTATTCGTCTGTTCACCATGACCTCAGGGAACATTTTTCTGCTCTACTTTTGACATTCATTTTTCCATGTTATGACATCTCAAGAAGTCCTGTCTATTTTGAGTAGCACTATTCAGTTTGCTATATTCATTCATCCCTTTTCAGCAGAGGAATATCCCTTTAATTACAATTTCTGGTAAATATGGAAAATGGATTAAGCCACCAAATAATTCCTATATTAAACTAAATAAGCATCTACTACTGGTTGGTTCATATATGATCCAAACAGTATGTTTCCTAATATAACATAGAATGCAAGATTTGGGTGGGGAGGTCAGGCAGAATATTCATGGGCAATAATTAAAAAAAAGGTTTTTTTCCCCAAAAAATTAAGCCAAATAGTCAAACTCAGGGGTGGGATATTACCAGTTCAGCCTGGTTTTATAGAACCTGTAGCTGCAAAGAGCAGCTGACACTGAACCGGTTCGGTGTTTGGCCCACCTGCCTGCCTGGGCTCTAGGCTGTTCTTTATTCAGTGCTTTTCCCTCCTCAGCTGCATTGCATAGCACAGCCGAGGTTGAAAAAGCAGGAAACAAGAGGATTTTCAAACACTGGGCACCTGAGTGCAGTGCTTGTCAGCTGTCCAGGCGGCACAGCTGATGATTTCTTGCAAATGCTGCACACACGATTGTCCCCAGTTCAGAGAACTGGCAAATCGCTCTACTGGCTGTCCCTGCCCCTCCTCACCCACTCACTCCTTACCTGGCATGCGAGCCATCCAACTTGCCTGGTTTGGTAAGTTGCTATTTTTCCTTCTACCCCCCCCCAACATCAGCTGTTCTGCTCTGCCAGGAGATTTAGATTAGCTAGAAAGCAGGAAATCCTTGGATTTCTTGCTTTCTAGCTAATCTAAAAGCAGAGCCGAACCTTCCTTAGGACTGAAGCTTTTAAGTGCAGACTCAGGTAGCTGATTGCAGATAGCTAGATCTCTAAATTAATCTGTGATTCTGTGAGCAATTCAATCTGCCTGCCTGTTTTGCCTGCTTTTGGGTAAAAGTTGCTCTTTCTTTTATAAAAAATTCAATATTTACATACATGGTGTGTTGTGAGTTAATTTTGTGAGTTTGCTTGCTAGCAAATTGTATGAGTTTGCTTGCAAGCAAATATTACGTGACAGACTCAGATAGCCGATTGCAGATATTTAGATCTCTAAGTTAATCTGTGATTATGTGAGCAGTTCAATCTGCCCACCTGTTTTGCCTGCTTTTGGGTAAAAGTTGCTCTTTCTTTTATAAAAAATTCAATATTTACATACATGGTGTGCTGTGAGTTAATTTTGTGAGTTTCTTGCAAGCAAATTTTATGTGACAGACTCAGATAGCTGATTGCAGATAGATAGATCTCTAAGTGAATCTGTGATTCTGTGAGCAACTCAATCTGCCTGCCTGTTTTGCCTGCTTTTGGGTAAAAGTTGCTCTTTTTTATTAAAAAAAATCAATATTTACATAAATATTTATAATATTTACATACAAGCCATGCCCACCCAGTCACATGACCACCAAACCATGCCAGTCAGCAAGCCATGCCCACTCACTCACATGACCAAGCCACACCCACAAATTAGGCCACACCCACAGAACCAGTTGTTAAGAAATTTGAATCCCACCCCTGGTCAAATTGCAGCTGAATTTATGAAGGGATCAATAACAGCTAAAAGCAGAATGAGCAATAGGCCATCACACTAGTGAAAGAGCAACTGGGAAGATAAATGCTGTTTAGGGCATGTTTGTAGGCCCAGTGAGATAGCTTGATGGCATGGCTGTACAGCTGAAATAGTAATAATTAATAATAAGGAAATGATTCTTGCCTCATGCTGATCATCTTATTAAGGGAAGGATATTGGGGAAATGGAACAATCACAGCTGGAATGATTGATGGATGGGATTCAATTAACAAGAGATCACTGCATTTCAAAAGACCAATTTCTGAATGAAATAACTGGCAAAATGCCATAGAATACTAAAAACTACATCTACTTTTTTTCTTCATCATTTCCTTTTCTTTTCTTCTAGAGCATAGAAACCACAATCACTAACAGAAAAAAGTTAAAAACAGCATGCACTGTTTTATTTCCCCCACCTCAAAATTATCACTTTACTTCTGCATTTTGATACTTTTACACAATTTGGTTTTTGCCCCAAATAGCATTGATATATTTTAGTGAGTTCCGTTTCTCCTGATTTTCTATATTCATTTTTGCTGATACAAAAAATTCTGACAAAGAATCTAATTCTACACTAAACTTCCTGTCACTCATGTTAAAAAAATTACTGATGATAACTGCTTCCTTCCATTCTGTCAGTCTTCTTTGAAAAATCCCTTTTTCTGTACCAATATTTTCTATTGACCGGTGATCAATAAATCCAAACATATATATTTTCCGATTTCTTTAGGTATATATATTTCTGTTGCTTTTCTTAAAGCAACAATGAAAAAATAAAAGCACAATAAAACATATGGATACAATAAACATATATTTGGAAACTTACTGATCAACATGACATTGAAATGTGTATTATTCCACACTATTAAAATATAGATGTAATTATATTTATATCAAGATTATTATAATTTCATTTTTAAACAAGTTAAGAAACTTCCCAAATTTCATTTGGGAATTTTTAGCATCTGGTACACATGTCTTTCTAAAGACACATAACCATGTTCTTGGCAACTGTCCAAATACAACAGAAGCAAAGTTTTTCATAAATGGACAAATTCTTTTTTTTTGTAACATACAATTTAGCAACACATTATTGTCTTTAAATCTTAACTTCATTTTAAGAACTTGGATCATTGTACTAAGAGTGTCTAGTGAAGAAGATACTACCAATTGACATGATCAAATCAAACTGATTTTCCCATATTTCTATATAAATAATTTTTAAAAACCACTTAGTTCCCCCAACCTAATTTTGTTTAGAACAAAGAACAGTAAAAAGAAATTGGAAGAAGAAAAAAATACAGCTGTATAGGAAAATAGAAAACTCTGCTGGATGACTTTGACACTCTCTCTCTGTCTCAACCCAATTTAACTCACAGGGTTGTTGTTGCAGGGAAAAGGAGGAGAAATAACATTAGGTATGTTCACCATCTTGTGTTACTTATTAAAATAATAAAACCTGGATAGAAAAGAGATAAAGACCAATGTTTGAGAAGTAAATAGAAAAGAAAGCTATTGAGATATAAAACAAATGAAAAATTATACACTGAACTGGTGAACACACTTATTCTGTTTCAGCCCAATATAGGTTCAATGCATGCAGAATATTCGCCGTCTTATATTTCCCATATCAGAATAGCATGTGCATACAAAAGTGCATGCAACTGCACTTTTCTCATAGAAATTCTACAACTCAAAGTGGGGATGTAGTTTATTTGCTTGTTTGTTTGGGTTTTTTTGGTTATTTGATAAGATTTTTTCTGATTCAGTAATAGGACAAGATGCTGACAGTCTTAAAACAGCCATAATAAAAAAAACACAGCATACAAATATGCTAAACAAATATGTTAAAGAACTGGTGAAATAGCATAATCACAGGACTACTTCTTCAATAAATTATGATCCAAAAACATGGCAAAGCAGCTTCAAGGAAGGAAGGAAGGAAGGAAGGAAGGAAGGAAGGAAGGAAGGAAGGAAGGAAGGAAGGAAGGAACTACTGTAAGGGGGGAGGCTCCTCCATCAGAAGAGAAGCCACAGAAAAGGCATGTTCCCTGGATGCCACTTCCGTAGACTTTTGGGATTTGGAGCGTGCCTTCATGCTTAAGAAGTTTAGGATGGGCAAATTCCCTTTGATGAGAGTGATTCAAAGATAGCTGAGCATAGATTAATAAAATATGAACATCTTTAAAGTACGGTGAAGTTTTCTATGTAATTTAATGCTTAATCAAGCTTCATTTTTGGAAAGGAAATTGTAATTGCATAATATATAGTTATATTATATAATTATACATCATCTGAAAAAAGGAAGGACACAATTTCTGCCCCATGGTCCAGCCCTATGGCGCCAAAATGATAACTTTATCTATACAAATGATATGTATTTATCACCAGAATCAAAAATGAGAAATTGTAGGCTAATCTTTTTTAACATAAACTGTGACTATTGCTCCCTATCCCTTCATTCATCAGATCTTGGATCTCCAAATATATATTCTCTGTATTCTCCCATTTAGTTCCTAAAGCAATATATCTGGTTATATACTTGTACGCAGGGGCTCTCATCATGCAATAATCCAATATAGCAAAAAACACTAGAAAGCAATATTGCAATAATTTAATTCATCTTACATATTAAAATTAGTAACCTATATGTGATCTACTATTGCACTTACTCATGCTGGGGAAATTAAACATTGGGATTGCTCTCTTAATTGAGAAGGAGGAATACTAGCTTCCTCACAAGTGAAGTCTTAAACCAAGATTTTGTAAAGCTGACAAAGTATTTGTTCAACTACTCTTTTCCCTGACTCAGTAAGAGACAGTAGCAACATCTGAAGGGTCAAGGTTTTCACACTCCCAATGTACTTAATTATTCTTTGTAATAAACTACATAGTTGGTTACTTATTCTATAATAATAGATTCCCTCTCTTAGGAAAATCAACCCTTTCCCATGTGCTCTGTAACTCAGTTAAAAAATCTCAGTATCATTTTGTTATATGCCTATCCCACTTCTACTATAAAGATAATTACACATATATTATTCTGCTGACACAGATAAAACCTATTTCCACTACATTTAACTGAAGTTTCTTACATGGAAAAAAATAGAAGAGGATGGCCAATTAGATTGGCACTGGGTGTATTTTTGGAAGCCCTGGGGATCATACTATTTATGTGATTGTTAAGAGTCATATTACTGATAATTTTTTGAGATGAAAAAGCAGATAGAAGAAAATTATGAAAATGATTTGATATCAACACTAACAAAAGTGAACTATTTGAGGAACCCAAGCAGCTTCACCCAACATAGCATTTCTCCAGATACACACAGCCTTAAACTTTCAGCAATGCCTAAGCTGCCTAGGGACTTCTAAGACTGAAGTTAACATCTGTAGAGGACAGCCAGGTTAAGGAAGGCAAGATGCTTATTTAGTCAAAAGTCAAAATGTTATAACTTGTTTATTCAAGTAGCAACTCACTGGGTCTATTAAACAACACTACCTAATTTTCAGGTATTTATATTCTTCTTTGATACCTAGTTTTTGGAAATAAAACAATACAAAACAAGAACAAGAACTGTATTTCTTTTTCCTTAAACATTCTTTCTTTTGTGTTCATAATCACTAGAAACAAATCCTTTTATACTGACTCAAATGCTAACCACAAAGCTGTAATTCAATTTGAAAGAGACTTCTTTTCCCACTACGTATAAGACGCATTTCTTCTGCTATATTGTCTAGGTGGGTCAGAGATATTTTTCAGCTCATTAATCTACTTGTTTAAAATGTGACTGTTCATTTTAATGCAAGACCTTATAACTATTTTAAATGAATAAATATAGAGATGGTTGTTGCATTGTTGCATCCTGCATTTATGAAGAAAGAGTGACTAGGCTTTTTTGTCATCATTCCGTTCTTCTAGGGCCAGAGATGAGCTGATAAAAACAGGCTTGAAAGTGTGAAAGTTTCCTGAATCAGCAAAGGCAAGTTAGCAGAGAAGCTACAATTACTTCTTACACTACCAACACCACCTCTGCTAATAGGCTGTGGTAATGGAGATGCATTGTGAATCCAAGAGAGTGGGAGGCTGATCATCTGCAGCAAGTAGAATAAGGTCAGTAATAATGAGCAACTGTGAAAAAGATTGCAAATTGCACAAGGATTTATGGAGCAGTTTTTGCTTGGTGAGCAGATTTTAAAGAAGTCGAGTGTTAGTAAGAAAGGCATAGCTTTTCAGTTGTGCCAGCTGCTAGGAAGTTGTTGGCACACTTTCTGATGGCACTCTTCAAAGATTTGGCTTGCCCTGTCACAGCTGAGAAAGAAGTGCACATAAACATATTTTGCAGCAACATGTATGCAAACAGCTGATCACCAGCCTACATGGAAGCTATCAGATTCAGCTAGTAAGCAGCATACTGAAAAAACAAGAACAAAAATTGGAGGGATCTGCAGGAATTTAAGAAAGCTTTGCAGTAATGAAATCTGCTCTATTTTAGTGAAATAGGTAAGGAGATTTAGAGTAGGCTGTTAAAAATAAAACATGTATATGATAAAATCATACATATATTTGTTTAGAATTATATTACATTATTTGTTTTAATTATGTCTGCAGAGATAAACCTACTATACTTAAGATAAGTACGTTTGGGGGAGATTATATAAGGGAATTTTTAATGATTTGTGCTGGGTAAAGTTCATAATAATTGCAAAAATATTTGGAGGAGGCAAGGGAAGACAAATGATGAAATGTGTTAGGACATTGTGATGCAAATCAAACATCATCCTTATATGCAAGAGTATAAATATGGAAGACCAGAGTTTGCAATATGTTGTCATATGTCCTCCCTAAGCAGTGGATTGAACAGAACCTGATGAGGTATGAACCCTATGACCAAAATGACTCTTTTCTCTTCCTTTTTTTAGTGGGCTTCCTAATGTGTACATTTAAAAGTAGCAGCAAATTGTTCAACATTTGATTTCTTTTTTTTTTTGCAGTCCTACAAAGTGAGGCTTTTCAATCACCCTAGTTTTGTTCTGGTCAGTTGAAAAGAACCCTGCTTCAGTTTGGGGTGCCACAGAATTTGTCATAAGCATCCCAACTGATTTTAGGAGTTGAGATTTAACAAAATACCAAAGCACATTCCTGCAATTTAGCAAGTAAATTGGCAGCATTTTATCTTGGAACTTGTTAGAGTCTCTAGATAATTTGCATTTAAATAACAAATAACTACATTTGGTAGTCTTATGGTCTGCTGCTGAATCACTTCTCAGCAGGAGGTCTCTGGATATTTAAACTTGCTGATAGACACAGCTCATTGCAACTTGGAATAGTGAGGAAATGAAGACAAAATGAATAAGAAAAAAGAGAAAAACACAACCAATACTGGGAATATATACATATGATTGTGTGTATCAAAATGTTTGCTAAAAAGGATTAAGTTCCTACCTAATTATAATAAAATGTTTCTACTTATACATAACCTATAATTGGATATTCAAGTGAAGCTGATGGGAAAGTATCAAGAGGACAGACTTATTGTACTTGTGGGAATGCCTCCTGCCAGTATCATCATATGCCGATCGTCCTGTTCGCTCCCACAGGAGGGGCCTCCTGGCAATACCGTCGGTCAGACATTGTCGGCTGGCAGTTCCCAGGGCTAGGGCCTTCTCTGTGGGAGACCCCGCCCTCTGGAACCATCTCCCTGTGGATCTCTGTTTGGTCCCTGACCTCCGCTCCTTCTGCCGGGACCTAAAGACTTGGTTATTTCAACAGGCCGGCCTGGAATGACTGGGGTGAGATTTTTTACTGTTTTAATTATTTTAATTAATGTTTTAATGTTTTATTGTTATTTATTCTGACTTGTTGTATTTAATGCTTGTTTTATGTAAATTTGGTCCTGTTTTATTGTTAGCCGCCCTGAGTCCTTAGGGAGAAGGGTGGCATACAAGTTGAATAAATTGTTATTATTGTGTTTGTCTTCACATTCTTGATTTCTCATGTAATGGATTAGAATGTCCTGATACAGAGTCCTGTACCAATGACTATTCAGGGATATATAAATAATGATAATAGTTCTTTCTCGATGCCTTGATACTGTGAGTCTGGGTGAGGTAGCAGTGTCTTTGGACTCAACACACTCAAGGCTAAGTGACATTGAATTTTAAAGCTTCCTGGCTCCAGACACTTTGCACTTTTATCTCTGCCTGGTGATGCACGTTCCCAGGCAGAATCAATGCACATTCTGGGGGCCCTTCTGGACTCACATTTCTTGCTCAAAGAGCAGGTGGTAGTTGTGGATAGGGATGTTGTCACAAATTTATCTTATCCAGATGACCCAACAAGCTGTGCTGGCTCCAGCATGCTTCTGGGTGTGATTCAAGATGCTGGTTGTCACCTATGGCATAGGGCCAGGCTACTGTGCAACTGCCTAGCTCTTATTGTTTCTGTCCAGCCCCCAAATGAATAGTGAACAGTGAATAGAATATTTTATTGTCACTTTGAATGTACACTAATTGGCATATAGTTCCAAGAAGGCTCCACACGAATTTACACCACTCAGGTGATCCTGATGACAGAGCTCCAGGTGACTAATGACCTCCTAAAAGAATGTAAATAACCAGCTGTCTGCAAGGAGTATAGATACTTCCATTCCCCACTATCCAGTCAGAGCTGAAGAAGTTTCTTGGATAAAAAATGAAATGTCATCAAAGAAAAATCAGAAAGTCCAGTTGCCTCTTGAAAAAAGCACTTTGGGATGAGCTTCCTATAATCTTCTCAGCTGTCCTTACCACTCTCTGAATGGATTTTCTACCTGAGGCACTGCAGCCACCAAACCAAACAGTGATGCCGTTTGTTAAAACACTCTCAACTGTGCCTCCATAAAAATGACCAGGACAGAAGGACAAAGATGTGCTCTCCTCATCCGAGGCAGGAAATACAGATGTTGGTTTGCATGCTTTATTAAGGAGAGACCAGTTCAGATTGTTAGTTATCTGCACCCCTAGATACCTAATACTGCTGATTACCTCTACATCTGCATCCTTGATATTGAGTGGAGTATGACCATGCTGGTTCTTTCTAAAATCTATGATGATCTCCTTTATTTTATTAACATTTAGAACCAGGTTACTTTTATTGCACCAGTCCACCAGAGCCTTCACCTCTTTCCTATATGCATTTTTATTGTCAAATCTACTAAAGGTCATGCTTAGGATCCCTTCTATTATCTTATTTTTCTGGACACAACAATTATCTCTTCTTTGTGGCAGCCTCTACTTTATGAGCCCAGAGATCCAGTTGTCCATGACCCTGTTAACCTTTAGTAAGACTCTAAAGATCTGGCTGTTTCCCCAACAGGAGGTTAAGCAAGCTCTGCTGTTGATGTGGGATGTATTGTTTACCTCAGGCATCATCAGTTTGATAAATGTTATGCATTGCTTTGCATCCATTCTCTCTAATTTATCATAATAAAAAAATAGTTGGCAGTGATGATGACCCTCTTGTGTCTTAGAAAGGTGACTAGAAATTATAACTCTAGTCACCTGAGAACTCATTGACATACTACTTGCCTGGCACAAAGACTACAAGATGTAGTCATACATCTTGTCTGAGGTTCCATAGACAAAGAAACAATGTCCAGATTTTTTAATACAATTGTATGTAAAATATGCGTTCAAAGCATTCAGAGGAGAGAGAGAGAAAGAGAGAAAGATTTACTTTACCTTTTAAAGAGTCTGTCATGAATATTTTAGCTTCTCAGAAAAAGATCAGACACTGTATACGCAAAAGACCTCTGGTAATTTCTTTCCCTTCCCCCAATACTTATAAAAGCAATAATTCCTACTGTCGTTTCCAAACATGTAAGGCTAGTTATGCACCATTCAATTAAGTCAGTTATATATACATTTTTCCTCCCCCCCCTTATCTTTCCTCTACTGTCATAAAGATATAGGACTGCAGCAATCTAAATTGCTACTTGTGCCAATATTCCTAGGTTAAAACTTCTCTACTTATGTTAAGCCTAAGCTCATGGCATGCCATGTATATATCTTCTCTACAATCACTTCCTATTTAGAAATATGAACTGTGTTAATTATGCATTGCTGGCAACTTCTCAGGCTGGTAAGACACTGATATCCCCTTTCACCTTCCAGAAAACATGAACCCAAGATATAAGATGTCTGCCTATCAAAGCATTCTCCTCCTCCTCCTCCACCTCCTCCTCCTCCTCCTCCTCCTCTTCCTCCTCCTCCTCTTCCTCCTCCTTTGCATTGGTCTTGCATCTGCTGTGAACAAATAGTCAATAGGTCCAAAACTGCCCCCAACACTATTTACCAGTCCTCTCATTTCCATCCCTTGTCCCACTACTGCCAGCCTAGACCATATTAAATTCCAGAAATACTCTGTGAAGATATAAAAGTCAATTTATCCAAGTTTATCCAAGTGCATTGATTAAACAAACTGTATATTTGGGTGATCTCCATGGGATTGTAGGAAAGAATGTTCGGTTTTTCTCATGGAATGTAAAAGGGCTATGAATAGAATATTATTTGGTGCATACATACATTTTCTTCTTGCTGTATCTTGTGTCAGGGTCACTTCTTTCTCTTCTTTTGTCCATTAAATCATTGTTCAGTGGACAGAAAAGTGCAGGGAAGTGCAAAACACTTGGATCACATTTTAATGCTTCAGTGAAAAGTAATGTTCCATCTAATAATTTCCAATTGACGACTCTCCCTTTTCTTGTGTGGACCCTGCAGCTCTTGTCTCTATTCCACCCCTTCATAGCCTCTGAAACTCATTTTATTTTCATTTATTACAGTTTATATGCTGTTATTCATTTATAATATTTCTAGTAACTTGTACATTTATAGGCTAACATGAACAAAATAGGGGGAAATAGAACAATTAAAAGCCAACAAGAGAGTCTCCATGCAATTTCTACTTGGATTTGTAACTGACCCAGATTAGATCATTTTCTTTTGTTTCATTCTATCTATACATCTCTGTTCCTGTTATATAGTAAAGAGTTAAATATACCAGAGTGGATCACGATTTCATCACAATTGCCTATGTATCTTTAATGTGGGGGCATATTTCCTTTTCCTTGATATTCATCCATATTGAACCATTTTCTATCTCTTATAAAGTGATGGAAATGATTACTTTGGGTGAGTCATGATTAAGCATATTGTCAACCCATTATATATATAAGCAACAATGATAATTATTATAGTTCTTTTTAGAGCTGTGTCATTTAGAAAATCAAAGGACCTTACAGTTGAAAGGCAGTTTTGTTCTGACCTAGGCTTCCCCCAACAGCACTAAGGTGAGTCCTCATCCCGATAAACCCCTTTTATTTTATTTATAATGAATTTCCTCTCCAATAAAGTCCCAGCCAACAGTCCTTCATGGTAGTTTCCAATGACAAACCTTTATCATGTTTGGAGTGGGGCCAGACTTACATCTTTCAGATGCAGCAATACTTGGCAAGCATGCCGGAATGAACTAATTGTTTCCTGCAAAGCCCCACTCCCCTTTCGCTCCTCTTTTATACTCTAGGAGAGGGGCCATTCACCATCCACCTGTGGCTTTACTTCCAAGTTGGCCCTTGTTCCTTAGCCGTTCCCTCGTTCTGGCAACTCTGTGCATATGCACACTGGGAACAGGCTCCAGCTGTTCTGTCTCACTGATGTCTGACTCCAAAGGCAGCTGATAACTGTCAGACGGCCCTGGCCCCATCTCTGTCTCTGATGCAGAGCACTCATCAGAGCCTTCCTCTCATTCCAAGACAGGCCCATGTTCCTCACCAACCTCCTCACTGTTCAAATCTGCTGCCAGCTCTACTGGCTGCTTTCGGGCCACAACTCCATAGTTGTCAAGCCCGCAAGTTGACATACATGTAGCCATTTTAGTTAGTGTAGTATTATAGTATCCGATATCCTTTTCTCTTTTCTTTTTCCCTACAAGGTGGGTTTCGGGCTTGCCACATTTCAGTGGATGAGAGGAGGGAGTAGATAGTGAAGAATGTTTTGGCTAAGTGACATTCTTTCCTGTGGAAACAGGCTGTACCCCTGCAGATGGCTGGAGGTGAAGTTTGGAGTCATCGGAGATGCTGGATTGAATGTTGATTGGGGAATGTGACTTTGGTGGGATGTTTCTAACTTTCAGTATTATTGGGTGTAATTCCGGGGTCGGGTCAGATCCAGAATTACAACAGACTTTGCCAATTTGATGTATATCTGAATAAAAAGGAATTTGTTGTGGAAAATGGACTTTGCAAGTTTCTTTTTGAAAAGGAAATTATCACTTGGAACCCTGACATTAGTGAGGTTCCATGACTAATCTCCCAATCCCTGGTCCAAAGATTTAACTATGGTTCTTTTTACTACTGATATACAATCCTTACCTTCATATATGCAAGTGACAAATAAATTAAGCTTTCTTTTCTGTTTCCTTTTCTTCCAGGCAGCTTTTATCATTTTCAGATGCTGTATTCTCAGGATGTGCCATTTGGATAAATTCACAACTACTGTCTGTGGTGCCACTATTAAAATATTGCAACAAGACTATAGAAGAGAAGGGAGACTGTAGGTTCATTCAGTCCTTCCCTAGAGAAACTCAATAAACGCCCATGAAATAATAACAAGCTGACAAACTAACCAATTAATTAGCAGCCATCTATCCCTCTTGGCATCCAAGTATGTGAGAAACATCTAAATCAGATCCAAGTTAAGAGTTTCTAAGGCTCTCGATATCATTATTGCAGAAGGATAGCATCTAATTATAAAGAGAAACTTCAGACCCAAATTCCCTTAGACTTTGTGTACCTAATCTAAAACTGACAAAGCACTGTATCTTCCTAATTCATGAACTAATCCACATGCTTCAGAATTAAAGAGGTGCATTCTAATCAATGTCTTAAGATAGTAATATTTATAATGAATTCTGTTATCCTCAAAGGCAGTATATAGAGCCTTATCTAAGCTTATGTAAGATGGATGGGGACATAATTTGCAGCAAAGTACATGGCTTGTTTATGAATGTTTCTTTTTTCACTAAATATCATACCATAGATATAGACAATATTAGACTAAACAGACAATAGTTTGATCTGAACCCCATAATAGATTCTTGAGTTATAATGAACTTAAAAATTGAATGGGCAGATCTTTACAAATGAAGTCCATCTTCAGGAAACAAAATATGAAAATATATTTCAGGAACTACATATGTTCAATCTTGGGAAAAACATTCTGTGGGTGTATATCATCCTTTAACGCCAAAGTTAATCTATCATCTTAGACTACAGGATACTTAATAACCGTCTTCATACATAGGAAAGAATATTCCATTTGATTGTTATGAAATACTTCCTAACTATACCACTACCGGTATAAACAAAGTACCAGTTACTTAAAAGGATGACTCTTCTAATATCTTCAAACTGACAGATAGACATTTGTTGAGGATGCTTTAGCTTGGATTCTTGAATTGAATATGAAGGTGAAAGAGCCATGAATAGTCCTTCCAGCTGTTTGATTCTATCATTTTACATTTAAAATCTTCTGGAAATACAGAACTAGCAATTTCCTAGCTCAGGTCCAAGGATCAAGAACTCTTAAAAACCAATGTTAGTAATGCTAAGGAGGAAATACAGTCTGGAATCCTTATCTTGTCCAAAGATGTTCTGCTGTCCTCTAGTTTTTTTTTAATTACATTTAGATGCTGCCCTTCTCCGAAGACTCAGGGCGGCTTACAATTTTGGGGGATACAACCCAGTGTGCTCAGCAAAAGCCTTCATTCCACTGTATATGCCTGCTTATTACTAAGCGGCATTTTTACAAAGTCAGCTTATTGCCCCCAACAATCTTGGGTCCTCAATTTACCTACCCCGAGAGGATGGAAGGCTGAGTCAACCTTGAGCCTGGTGGGATTCGAGCCTACAGTATTTGCAGACAGCTGGATCTTAAGTGCAGGCATTTAACAGCCTGAGCCACCAAGGCCAAGACCAAGTTTTGAGATTCAGATTTATCCAGGAACCAAGAAGATAATCAAAGCTAGAAAAAAGTGCACTGATTCATTAAAAAAGTTACTGATTCTGAGATTGGAGTTACTGTTCTAGAAGGCTGTCCTGGTTAGTCCAGAAAACTTTCTTATGTGTTTCAAATCAATGCCTAGGTAATTTTCAATTGCATGAGTGCTCTCCTTGGTTCTGAACATTGTCTCCTGATCAGAGTTCCCCAAACTTTCTGGCTTTGAGGACCAGCATGTGGGGGGAGAAAGAGAGCTGTAGGCATGTGCACCCAATGCTTGCACTCACCCCTGCTTACACAAGGGGAACTACGCACACATGGACATGCTTGCCGGCTCCTTCGGGTGGACCAGGTTTGAACAGCTCACAGCCCGGGAGTGGGCAGTAACCTGGAGATTGGGGACCCCTGTTTCAGATGACAAATTCACACTTTCTACTTAGGCCATCATCAATATAAACTCCTCACTGCTTCCTTTTACTCCTAGCTCATGTTTTCCAGCTTCAGTTTAAAATTTCAGATTTCCAACCTGAACTTTTTAAAACTTGTGAGGGTCGAAAACCTCCAATGTTCAGTTCTAATCTAGCAACAGTTCCATATCTGATTAGCTACAGAAGCTGCATATTCCTACAGGAATTGGTGTCATTTGTCTGTTTGTTTGTTTATTAAATTTATATCCATTCATCTCACTATTGAGTGGCTCTTTATATATTTGTTTTCTCTCTTTTTTGCTAATCTCTTTTCTTTTTTCTTTCAAGTTTTTTCTGCACTATTTTTTCTTTTCTTTTTTTAAATTTGCATTTGTTTTTATGTTTTTAATTGTAATGTTTAATAACATTACTATTAAAAATAATAATTTCCCATTCAGTCAATTAAGTACCCTCCCAGTTGGCACCCTTTTGTTTCTTGACTACAGAAGATAGGAAAGAAAGAACAATCTTACCATCTAGTCTTTGATTATTAAAATATAGTGCAATTATAGTATCATAAGAGAAAAAGGAAAATAATTATAAACAAAAAGAGTAAAGGCATAGAGGCCAGTGAGTAAGGAACAGTCTCTAAAAAGAAAAGGCATTCATTGGCCTAGGAGTCAACAATGAAGCTTCCCTTACTGTGCAGTAGAAAAGGCAAGAACAGGAAAATGACAAATCAAATCCTGCAGCAGCTGTAATCCAGATTGAATATCCATCCACTCCTATTGCCAGCCCACAATTCTTAGTCTGGAATTTCAAGGTTGGCTTAAGAAACAGCTAGATCAGTACACAAGGCAGGCAGTTTAGACTGCATGCAGAATAGCCAAGAGACACGCTGGGAAGCTATCTGAGTTTTGTTTTATGTTGTGTTCTCTCATCCAAAATATTGTGGTCGTGGATGAGAGAAGTCCAGTGAAGTTGGACACACAGCAGGAATTATTAATATGATTTGTTTTCTATTTGCATCTTGAAAAACATTACATTTTGCCAAGCGAGTTCTACTGTTCAGACCAGACCTATTTTGTGGGATTTGAAGTCAATTTTAATAGGATACTGTATATGTGAAGAATTATGAAATCAAATGACAGGCAATTGCCAATTAGGGCATTCTTATATATTGTTTATTTATTGATACACAATAATTATGAGTATACTTTTGTTGCTAGGTAAATTGATTCAATTCAGAAACATCAGGTTCTATTCAGTCAATGCTCGTTTCTCAACATCCATCATTATTTAGCACTTGAAATTTGTTCCAGGGCACCAGTCCTGCCACATACCTTATTTAAATGATGAATATGGCCCTTCAAAAAGCAGCTGCTATTGAGACACTAAACTCAAATGGCTTTTATATACATATTATATTGGCATCATCCTAGCACCTGGTCTAATGTCACTTGATCGGGAAAAGAATACATGAGCAAGAAACCTATGCCACTAAGAGTTAAAGGATCATAATGGTAGTATGCTAACTATTTTTCTCTGTTATAATTAAAATTCATGACCAGTATGTTACCTTCATTTATACCCACATGTAAGATGACTTCATGAAAATAGGTAGCTGAAGGGAACTTCAGATAAAGAAAAATACTTTTCTTCCAAATATGTTCCATAGTAAATAATCTATGAAATGATCTAATATTAGCCAATCGCACACCATGATAGTATGATTGATCACATAAAATATATTTTATTTATTTATTTGGTTGGTTGGTTGATTTTTTATTTTATTGCAGAGCTTTTAAGACACTCTAGTCTGCTGACTTTCAGTAGATATTACCCTTAATTCATAATTGGGATTAAAATCATACAGTCAGGTAAAAACAGAGAGAATTATTCCTATGAAACCTCAAGTGGTAACTGAAATAGCAACAGTAATAAAGGGATCCAATCTCATGGCCAACAGGCTATTAGAGCAAATCTGCCTCCCTGGCTTGGTGGAACAAACAAGTTTTCATCAGCTTCCTAAAAGCCAGAATGGAAACACTGATCATGTATCTGGGGAAGTGCTATTTCAGAGGATGGAGACTGCAACTGAAAAACCTCAAACCAAGAAAATATTTCAAGTTGACAACTGGCTCCTTGAATTTTACCTGTAAGCCAACTGACAACCATTGCAATCCTTGTAATATAATTATTATATGGGAATCTTGTCACATACCCATCAGCTGAAGCTGCCAAATGCTCTTCAAAGAGGGGTCTACACTGTATATTGCCTAGTACATTCAAGAGGTAATTAAGGTAATTGTAGTGCCTGCTCTTCTGTGAAATGTTGCAATTTGCACTCAAGATGGATATGTACATTTACCTTCTTGATCACAGCAACCTCAAGCAAGAGCTATAAGTCTAAGAAGAACTCCAAACTGCAAATCATTTCCACCTAAGAGATTTCAATCCTGTTTATAGTTAACAAAAGAATCTCACTGTGAACAAATGATTTTTAAAGTTTTAGTACTACTAGAATTCAGATCCAGCTGTTTTTCTCCACCCAGACTTAGACAATCTCTAGGAATCCAGACAACAATACTTGAAATCCTGATTCATATATAGTTGGTGTCATCAACATGCTCATCATACCTAACTACATATTGAAGATCTTGCCCAGTGACTTCATGTAATGTTGAAAAGGAGCAAAGAGCGTATCAAGCCCCGAGGCCTCTTAGTAAGAGAAGCTGTATCATCCCATACAACTAAAGACTATGGTGTCTTCCCTTCTAATTCTCAGAGACAGTTCAAAATGATACCGCCTGTGAGTGAAGGCTACTGAGGAATCAAGCAGGATCAAAAAGTTTTCCCTATTCTTCCAATCCAAACAGAGTAAACATCAACAATGATGTCTCCAACATGAACCAAAGACTGAAAGCAGTATAAAATGGGTCCAGATAATTTGTTTCTTCCAAATTCTGTGCAATTGCAATTCAGTCATTTCGCCATAAAATTCCATAGGAAGGGGAATTACAGACTGGTAATTGCCCGGTACATCCAGTTTAAGCTATTGTTTCTTGAAGACAGAGTCCATCATTACCTCTTTTAAAGAAAGGAATAACTCTTTCTTTATCAAGGGGGTGCTTTACCACCAGCCTGACCCAGATGCCTATTACTTAGAGATTTTCATCACCCAGGAGGAGCAGATTTTTATTTATTTCTTGCTTAACCTTTTGCTTTTAATTCTCTCTTTTGAATGATATGTAAATGTGGTTTATCTCTATATGCCTATTGATGGCTGATATTTCTGAACGCCAAGCTTCCAGGAATTAAGATTAAGTAATTTTCTTCATGTCTTCAGAAGACGCATCAGAAGATACAATGAAAAACGATTTAGTCTCACAACCCAGGGAGACTCAACCATAATTTCAACAGTAAGCATCCTAGAATAAGTTAAATCTAAAAACACTAGGGAATCGCTAAGAATAAAAAGGCTAACACATCCACCAGCAATAGCAGGGCACGCTACTGTATGTTTATAAGGAGCAAATCCCATACTCACTAGCACTGCTAATGTTATTTCAGAGAAGCAAGGACTCTTTCTACATGGTTACCAAGGAGCATATGTATTGGCTGATACATGCAGCCATAGCAACCATGGGATTCAAGCAACATCATCTCCCACTCCATTGTCATGGGCCTTCTGTTGGGACCAATACTCTTTAGAACAGTAATGGTTGAGCCATGTGGCTCAACTTCTCCTCTCCTATCTTTGCTAAACTCCCCTGTTCTATCATACCATGTCAAAACAAATCTAACACCAGTGAAATGCAGAATGCTCCACTTCTTCATGCTGCAGTTTTTCAGGTAAGGTGGGCATTTTCTCCTTTTTTTCTGAGCAAGCTCTTGTCGGTCTCTTCAGTCTTCAGTCATTTCAAACCACTTTCTAACAGTGCCTTGGCAACATTTCCCCTCAATTAGCCACTTCTATTCACTTTGATATTCTGAAAGCTTTTTAGTGTATATTAGCTCACACATAGATAATCTTCTTACCTTAAGAAGAAAAGAAAAGAAAAAATAAAAGGATCTACAATATCCCAATGACATTGTTTGATACTAACTAGATTCAAGAGCCTTAAGAAGGTCTATGTTTTAAAAAAATTATAAAATATATTCCTACAGAATATGAAGTTGGATATCAATTTAATCATGACAATAATACTTTTTCAATTGAGTCTACTGTAAAATTGACAAATTCTGGATCCTGTTTATAGACTGAAGCATCTTCATGGAAAATGAACTTGTCACTTTATAGAAGTTTTATTTGAGAGACTCATATGTTACTGAATTACAACAACTTTGGAACAACCAAAACAAAATAAAACCTGTATTTTCAGCTCTTAACCTGAAAAGCACTACAGTAAAAGTATATAAACCTATAGTTATTCATAAAATTAAAAATTAAATATAATGATGACATAATACAATAAAATTATATAAAAATTCAAATAGTAACATTATTACAGATCACAGTTGCAATCACCAAAATGTGTACTAATCTTGAATCATAAATAAGATAGATATTACAAATAATAGCACAAAATTGGGCAATGTGGGAAAAATATGACAGGTCTTGGTCAGACAAGTGACAGATAGCTCTCTACCAGGATAGTTCTTTTAAATGGGATGGTTATACAGTATGTCTTCCAAGACTTCTTTTAAAGACAGCAACAAAGGATATGGGCTGCTGAAGAGGAATGTTTTTGTATGCACTGGGAGAACTGCAGAGGAAAGTGCATTCAACCTGGCCAAGGTGAAGCCAATCTGAAACCTCAGCAATATTTCAGAATTAGTATTCAGGAGAGATAAGATGATAGCACAAGACCATTTGAGAAAAAAATCTATCAACTGTGGAGTTCGATACTTGGTTTAGATTACCCCAACATCCAGGGGTGGGATTCAGTTTTTTTAACAACCGGTTCTTTGGTGGGTGTGGCTTGGTGGTCATGTGACTGGGTAGGAGTGGCCAACTTGACATCACTCATGTCAAGGGGCGCTTCTCCTCGTCTGGCCTCTCATGACAGTGGGGATGCTGCAATGGTCATAAGTGTGAAAAATGGTCATAAGTCACTTTTTTCAGTGCCAGTGTAACTTTGAATGGTCACTAAATGAACTGTTGTAAGTCAAGAATTACATGTACAAAAATACAAAAAGCTTCTTTGCTTGCAAAAAGCTGCCCTAAATACCAATCATTAGACTAAAAATACCTGCAAGCCAGAGTTACAAATCAGGCAGGGTGCCAGAGCACCTTGAGGAATGAAAACAGTTAAAATGCAGTGATAACTATCAAGCAGCCAACTCTTGCTCATAAAATGAAACACTTTAGCAGAGAGGTGATTTAAGCTCTCCAGAAAAAGCACACCCAGGAAAAGCAATCCTTAGATCCATTTGCACCACTTAAAGGTACCAGCTGGTCTTACTCACCTCACAAGATATCCTACAGAAATAATCCAGATTTAAGAAAAGGTCACATGCACCCAGAAAGGCAGTAAAAAAAATTAGTGCCAAGCTTGCATCCTGCCTCTTGGAAGTATACCCCAAAAGGACAGTGCCAGATAGTATTAAAGCAATGAAGGAAGACCCCTGCCCCCAGATAGAAAAAGAAACCATGAGGCAGGAAAAAATTCAAACACTATACAAATAATTAAATCACAACAGTTGCTGTTGCTTGTTGAAGCTGAATAGGGAAAATTATCCCATCAATAAACACAGGATTAAATTTCACCAAGAACAGAATTAAATTTCACCAAAAACCAGTTTTAGCCCAAAACTCAGAAAAGGTATGTAAACTCATGTCTGAATGTCAATCTTTCTAGCTAGCCAAGAAGTCTTGCTGAATGCCACTCATCTTGGTTCCCTGTCACTAAAAGCTTTTCTTCATTATTCAATTATTTATTCAAAGTGCTGATTGTCCAGGGAAGTATTTCCTCCCAACAGCAGTGTAAAAATCTTAAAACAACCCTTCCCCTTTAAGAAAGTCAGCCTCAGAAGCTCCAGAGACAGGAAGTCTAAGCTTTCTGCCAAGAATGTAATAAGGGTGGGAAAAAAACAAAAGGAGATTGTTTCTACCTACCAGTTCTCTGAACTGCTTAGACAGTTAACAAGGGGTTCTATAGAACCGGACAGAGCCGGTAGAATCCCACCCCTGCCAACATCTCAGAACAGTTACTTAAGATGACTCCTAGCATTTTCAAACCCTAATGGACAGAGGTTTCCAAAGGACTGGAGTCTAGCTCTTGTTAGCCAGGTTGATGCAAAATAGTCTCTAAGAGCAGTGGAGCTAGAGTCACAGGGAGAGGTTAATACAGCAATAACCAAAAGAGCTAGAACAAATCTCTGGCACCCACAGAAACCAAACTTTCTAACCATAAGATAGCATTCTTGATGGTACCTAGCGTGATGGTGACATCCCTGCTAATATTCCCAGAAGCATTTTACTGATTGTAATTAAATAAATGTGCCAGACTAACAAGGTCTTTGCTTTCATTCAGAAAATCCCTTCTACTATATTCATATTTTTCTTTCTCCTGATTACTACCTGACTGCATTTGTTCTGGTAATTAAAATATTGAGTTCACTATTTATCTTGGAATAAAAGAATTTTTCCCCTTCCACTTCAGGCCTATTGCAGAGAGCTATACTTGACAAAGTTATAATCCAATCTGAGGTTTCATTTTACTGCAGCTTTATTATTATTGCTTCAGCTTGCATTCCAGGTTTTAAAGTTACATTGTGCTATTTTCATAAAGCACCACTTTTCGATGCTAGATTGCTATTAAAAATGAATTATTCTTGCTGGTGTTTACGTGGCTTGAAAATAATGCATCTTCATTTTTATTTTTATACTTAAAATACGTTCTGCCTTTTAGAAAAGTTCAGGGTAGCTTTACGAAATATCCTTAGTGGTCACATGTTTAGATCTATACATGGAAGTGCTATTCATTATGATTACTGCAATAAACACTATTGTGACACTTAGGCTGTTAAGTAGCAAATACATGTTGCAGAGCTATTGTATGCTATTTCTGTAAAGAGGTTTTTGTGAATCTTTAAAAGACACCATTTTCCTTCATACTGAATTTATAAACTCTTTGCAGAATCAAGAATTCATTCAAAAGAAAAATGTATATATTCATACCTAATTTAGAATGTATGTCTCGTTCCTATATTTAAATTCTTTTATTATAAAAATAATTTACAACAGGAAAGAATATTTTAACAATAATTTTGGCTAAAGATCCTCATACGATCTATTCTTTCAACAGCTGCTTTTATCTTATTTTGATAAACTGCCATATTTTGATTATATTTCTATTCTTCTGAATTTGGGGAAGGACATTTAGAACATTGAATTCAATCTTTTCCTATGAAGACACGAAATCCATTATGCTGGGACCTACATTCTTGTATGCTAGAGAACTTTCCATCTGAAATCCTTTCAGGTTTTGAAAAGTGCCTCCACACACCACAACTGCCATAAAATATTTTCTCAGTTAACCAATTTCTACCAGCTCTACCAATCTTTCCTAGTAAGCCAATTTCTATTACTTGATCAGCTTCATATCATCTCTTCCTCAGCCTCTTCCAGTTTTTCTTAGACTTGTTAAAATATGATGCCCCGAACTGGACTTTAAAACTTGGGGTGTAAATTAAACAGAATAAAAGGGAATTATGATTTCCCATCATTCCGAAACTGTGCTTCTGTTGATATAGCCTAAAGTTACCTTCTATGATTTTTGAGCCAGCCATGTATCACCTTAATCATCGTATTATTTAACTTGCACTTAACAGAGAAGAGCAATAAAGATGATTAGGGGACTGGAGGCTAAAACATATAAAGAACAGCTGCTGCAATTGGGTAAGTATAGTTTAATGAAAAAAGAACTAGGAGTAAGATGATAGCAGAGTTCCAATATCTCAGGGGTTGCCACAAAGAAGAGGGAGTCAAGCTATTCTCCAAAGCATCTGAGGGTAGGACAAGAAGTGGGTGGAAACTAATCAAGGAGAGAAGCAACATAGAGTTTCCTGACAATTAGAACAATTAATCAATGGAACAACTTGCCTCCAGAAGTTGTGAACACTCCAACACTGGAAGTTTTTAAGAAGAGATTAGACAACCATTTGCCTAAAATAGTATAGAGTTTCCTGAGTGAGCAGGGGATTGGACTAGAAGACCTCCAAGGTCCCTTCCAACTCTGTTACCCTGTTAACTAGATTGCTTATCAGAATGTAATGGGGTACTTTGTCCAATACTTTGCAGAAATCAAAATAAAAAATCCATCTACAACAGGGGTGTCAAACTCACAGCCCATGGGGCGGATGTATCATGTGCTGGTCATGCCCACCCCCGTTTTAGAGGGGAAAAGTTGTGATATATCAAGTGATGATGTGTCATCATGAGTTTGACACCCCTACAACATTCCCACAAACTATTGAAGAAGTTATTGAATCAAAACAGAGAGAAGTTAAACTTGTCAGAGCTGCAGAGTGCCTAAAATATTTTCAGAGAAGATGGCAGAATTATCCATATGGATCAGCAAATAATCAAAATACATTATTTAAAGCTTGTCCAATAGGTCATAAAAATATGATCCATAAATCTCATGAAGCCTGAGGAGCTTACAGAACATCCAAATAATATAACTGTATATTCAAACTTCCAACAGCAGTTAACAAAGGTCAGTAAATATTTATGACCCTAGGTAAACTCTTCTGAGATCAAACTTGCTAAAATGCCTGATTTTCTCAGTCATTTTAAGAATAAAGAAATGCTGTGAATATCCCTAATGTTCAGAAGCCCATAATCACAAATCAAATGTTAATAATAATAATAATAATAATAATAATAATAATAATAATAAAGATTGAACACTGTAGAGGAAAAAGAGGGATAGGCAAAGTCCTTTTGTATATTATTATGAATAAATTCATTTAGGCTGACCAATTCAGCTTAAATATGGAAGAATGTCTTTTGTGAAAATATGAGGCAGAGGAATAGGTATAACCACAGAGTTGATGTGGATGAAGAAAGTAAAGAAGACGATTTTAATGAAATTTTGCAAGGAATGTTGCCTAGGCAAAAGGGACCTAGATACTTTTTAAATCCAGCATAATGAGATAACATTCAGAACTAGTTTAATCAGATGCCTCCCTAATTCACCGGGGTATACAAAGTGGGAGGAGTATACCATAATCAGACTTGTAATATTCTGTTATTATAGCCAATCTCGATAAAAGTAATTTTACCCTTCTTGTGGAGTTGATTAGTTTTCTGTACCTACTAGAGCTTACAGAAAGGGATGCTGATGGTGAAAATCTGTGCTTTTCTTTGCCACTGTTCCTTGAGTCCCCCATGAACAGAGCTGAACTAATGAAGACAATGTCTCTGGAACTATAGGGTGGTAATCTTTATTATGTCACTAACTAAAACCCTGTAAGTTAACAAAATAATTTACAATTAAACCATTTGTATATCAAATAAAATAAAAATAACTATATTTTAATTAGGTCATCAAAGCAATCAGGGTGTGTCCAATTTGATAGGCAGTATAACAAAATTTAGTCCGATTCAAGGAAACAATATTGTACTGGTTTATAAAAGTAATTATACATAAAATAAATCAGAATTGTCTGGGCATTTCACCAAATAGTGAACTCAGCAAGAGTAGGCTCTTGTATATAGGGCGTAACATAACAAGATATGAGCTATAGATTCAATGGATCTTTCTCCACCAGTACACAATCTTCACTCATATAGACAGATTTATCTTAAGTTGAGTTCCCCAGGCTGATGGTGCTTGGGGACTTCAATCTGCCGTCCCCTGGCGAATCCTCGAGTGTGGCCCAGGAGTTCATGGCCTCCATGGCAACCATGGACCTGACCCAAGTAGTTCAGGGTCCGACTCATCGGGGGGGCAGCACACGCTCGATCTGGCTTTTATCTCTGAACAATGGTGCCGTGATCTGAAATTGGGGGAAATAGTCATCCAGCCCTTGTCATGGTCAGATCATTCCCTTGTAAGATTGGACTTCCTGACAACCACTCCATGCCGCAGGGAGGTGGGACTGATTAGGTGGTTCTGCCCCAGGCACCTAATGGATCCAATTGGGTTTCAGAGGAAGCTTGGGGAGTTTCTGGCTTCCCTCGCCCACAGCTCGACTGAGGCTCTGGTGGAAGCCTGGAATAGTGCGGCCACCGGGGCCATAGATCGGGTTGCGCCTTTGCGGACTCTCTCCACTCATGGACCTTGGAGATCTCCTTGGTTTACCGAGGAACTCCAGGGGATGAAACGGTGGAAGAGATGCCTAGAGCACCGCTGGAAGAAAAGTCGGGCTGAATCTGACCGGACACTGTTAGGATGTCATATTGACACCTATCTAGTGGTGATAAGAGTGGCACAACTATTATATTGGGCCAGTCTTATTGCATCTGCAAACTGTCGCCCGGCCGCCCTGTTTGGGGTGACACGCTCCCTCTTAAGATCTGAGGAGGCGGAGGAACCCCTGCAGGGTAGGGCTGAGGAATTTGTTCAGTTTCTGGCAGATAAAGTCACTCAGATCTGGTTGGACTTGGACTCTGGCTGGGCAGAGTCCACTGAGGTGGTAGGGGCAGGTCTTAGTCTGGTTATCTGGGATGAGTTTGTTCCTCTTGCCCTGAGGATGTGGACAAGGCCCTGGGAGCAGTGAATGCCACCACCTGTTTACTGGACCCATGTCCCTCCTGGCTTGTCTCGGCAGGCTGGGAGACGACATATGGCTGGCTCCCAGAGATTATAAATGCTTCATTGGGTGAAGGGTGTGTTCCGCATGCCTTGAAAGAGGCTGTGGTTAGGCCCCTCCTCAAGAAGCCTTCCCTGGACCCGGCTGTGTTAAATAACTTTTGTCCTGTCTCCAACCTTCCCTTTTTGGGGAAGGTTGTTGAGAAGGTGGTGGCACTCCAGCTCCTCTGGGCCTTGAATGAAGCTGATTATCTGGATCCCTTGCAGTCTGGGTTCAGGCCCAGATACAGCACTGAGACGGCTTTGATCACACGAGCGGATGATCTCTGGCGGGCCCGGGATGGGGGGTTTTCCTTCATTCTGGTGCTTCTTGACCTCTCAGCAGCTTTCAATACCATCGATCATGGTATCCTTCTGAGTCGGCTCAGGGGGTTGGGAGTGGGAGGCACTGTTTTACAGTGGTTCTCCTCCTACCTGTCTGACCGGACTCAGTCAGTGTTGGTGGGGGGGCAGAGATCGAGCCCTAGGGTCCTGCCATGTGGGGTTCCTCAGGGTTCCATCCTCTCCCCCCTCCTGTTTAATATCTACATGAAACCGCTGGCTGAGATCATCTGTTGACACGGGGTCGGGTATCACCAGTATGTTGATGATACCCAGTTGTACATCTCTGTCCCCGGTCAATCTAGTGAGGCCGTGGAGGTGATGTCCCAGTGCCTGGAGGATGTGAGAGTCTGGATGGGGACTAATCAGCTCAGGCTCAATCCTGACAAGACCGAGTGGCTATGGGTTTTGCCCCCTCGGGGTTCAGTTGATTATCCAACTTTGGTACTGGGGGGAGAGAAATTGCTCCCCTCAGAATGAGTTCGCAACTTGGGGGTCCTTCTGGATTCACAGCTACAATTTGATCACCATCTTATGGCTGTGACCAGAGGGGCCTTTGCACAGGTTCGCCTGTTGCACCAGTTGCAACCCTTCCTGGACCGGGGGGCTCTACACATGGTTGCTCATGCCCTTATCGCCTCTCGATTGGATTACTGCAATGCGCTCTACATGGGGCTGCCCTTGAAGAGCACTCAGAGACTTCAGCTGGTGCAAAATGCGGCCGCACAAGTGATTATGGGTGCACCTAGGCGTGCCCATATAACATCTATCCTCCGCGAGCTGCATTGGTTACCGGTGGTCTTCTGGGTGCAATTCAAGGTGCTAGTGACAACTTTTAAAGCCCTTCATGGCTTAGGAGTGGGATACCTGCGAGACTGCCTACTGCTACCTTATGCCTCCCAGCGCCCAGTTAGATCTCACAGGGAGGGCTTGCTCTGGATACCGTCGGCCAGGCAATGTCGGCTGGCGGGTCCACGGGCTAGGGCCTTTTCTGTAGTGACACTGTCTCTTTGGAATATGCTCCCCATGGAGATTAGAACCATCCCTAATCTACTTGCCTTCCGCAAAGCCAGAATGAGTTTTTGTTTTTACACTGTATAGGAATTGTTTTTATCTTTTTGTACGCCGCCTCAAGTTCCCCGTTGGGGGAAGTGAGGCGGGATATAAATTTAATAAATAAATAAATAATTTGATTGTTGGACTTGTCCGGTCTTTGTCATTTAGCAAAGAAGAGCCTTCAGCTGCATTCTTAGTGAAATATATAGTTTTACTAAAGCCAAGTGGTTACAAGGCAAGAAAAAGCCAGATCTGAAGTTTATGCATGAAAACTGTCTACTTACTTTCCTATTTCTCAGGTTCACACCCTCCACCCCAATTATCTGTTTAATGTCCAATGGAATTCAAACAAATTGTTTTGGTAACAGTTCTGATTCTTGGCGGCTGGGTGATGATCTGCATTCCATTCCCATATTTGTGGCCTTGGGGTCAGCCAAGCAACATTGACATAGACTTCCAAATTATTGGTTGAGTGGAGTAAGTGCTTGACTATAGTGCATCATCACAATGACCTTGCTTGACACCTCATAAGGTTGGGATTTTGCAGGCAGATCAGTTATCATGTTGATTCACAATTGTCTGCAATGAGCAAAGAACCTAGACCTCAGTGAGAAAAGTAACATTAATCTTTGGGCAATAATAAAATCTATGTGCTTGTTTCTACTTTACTCAGACTAGCCTCTCTCCTTAGTACACATTATGTATCCATCTCTGGAATTCTTAATACATATTCTTGTCCTGGATTACATCTGATAGATCCAGTTTAACAAGTCAATTTTGCATTTTTTATTCCAGCTCGTATTTTGAGTCTCCTGTAGAAACACACACAGAGTATTTTCTCTGTTGTAAGAAACATATGTTCTGATTGGTAGCCAGTTCTCTAGTAGCATTATCAGACTTAGCTCTCAGGGAATTTATAAACTAGGTGTAGTTGTCTAAATCTGGAATGTTCAGGATTGAGATTGCCCATTTTCCAATCCTTTCTGTCTAATTAGTACTTGCAAGACATTATTCCACTGAGAAAACTCTCAAGTCTTCTAGTGAGGTATCCTATGGAGCAAAAAGTGGGAAAAATTTCTAGATTCATCTGGGTTAATTGATTCATCTGGGTCACTATGTTACTGGAGCAAGAGATTTGTGACTTGATCTACAATCAATGGAACTGCAACACCAGCCATGGTTTAATAATGGAGTTGTAAGTAAATTTTCTCATCCGATAACAATCGGAATAGAACTAGATGATATTGTTGTCAGAACAAGGGTCAGATGAAACATTGCTTTTATTTAGGGTATAAGAGCCATTCTGTTATATATTATAAACACTGCTCATTTTTAGATTATATCAATGTTGATCAATTATTCGGGGTCTTTTGCTATAGTAGGGCAAAAATGAGACAACTAAAAAATAATGTTAGCCATATTCACCCATGTAATAATGGTGAATAATACCTGGATTTTGCCAGTGACTAACATAACTATTTCATAATGTTCAACATTTAATTTTCCAATTTCCACAGAGATTAATCTTAGCTGTTTTGTGCTAAACTGCAGGCTGCTAGAATATGTGTATAGTTAGCAATACCCTGTTGTGTTAATAGGAGGAAGATGTATTGCCAGATGTATTGCTATATTATCATTGACTTGAAAATACTGTATTTGTTCTTGAAAATGAGACTTTGATTTATCATAGTCTAAATCCTAATAAAAATGGGTCTTACAATATATCCCAATTTTTCAAAGAATAAACAGTGGGCACTGGGACATTATTAATAATTTATTTAACCGATAAACAATTACCACAATACATACTGTAGTACAGTATATACAACCATCATAACAGATTAACAAAGTTGGAAGGGACCTTGTAGGTCATCTAGTCCAACACCCTCCCAAGTAAGAGTCCCTACACCATCTCTGTCCATTCTCTTCTTGAAAGCCTCCAGTGATGAAGCTCCCACAACTTCTGAAGGCAAGCTGTTCTATTGGTTGATTGTTTGCACTGTCAGAAAATTTATCCTTATTTCTAGGTTGAATCTCTCCTTGATCAGTTTCCATCCATTATTCCTTGTCCGGCCTTCAGGTGCCTTGGAAAATAGTTTGACTCCCTTCCTCTCTGTGGCAGCCTCTCAAATATTGGAACACTGCTATCATGTCTCCCCTGGTCCTTCTCTTCACTAGACTAGCCATGCCCAATTCCTGTAACCGTTCTTCATGTGTTTTAATATCTAGTCCCCTAATCATCCTGGTTGCTTTTCTCTGCACTTTTTCTAGAATCCCAACATCTTTTTTATGGTGTGGTGACCAAAACTGGATGCAGTATTCTAGGTGTGGTCTTACTAAGGCTTTATAGAGTGGTATTAGTAACTCATTTGATTTGTATTGTATCCTTCTGTTAATGCAGCTTAGGACAGTGGTGGGATTCAATTTTTTTTACTACTGGTTCTGTGGGCGGGCCTTGGTGGGCATGGCAGGGTAAGGATATTGTAAAATCTCCAGTCAGAGGTGGTATTCGCTAATTCTCCAAACTACTCAAAATTTCCACTACCGGTTCTCCAGAACTGGTCAGAACCTGCTGAATACCACCTCTGGCTTAGGATTGCATTGTCTTTTTTGGGTGCTGCTGCACACTGCTGGCTCATATTTAGCTGGTTGTCCGTTAAGACTCCAAGATCCCTCTCACAGTTACTGCTATTAAACCTGGTTTCACCCAGTCTGTATGTGTACTTTTGGTTTTTCTTGCCTAAGTGTAAGACTTTATTTTTCTCTACATTGAAATTCATTTTGTTAGATAGCCCCCCCTCCCTCCCTCCCTCCCTCCTTGTCTCTCTCCCTCCCTGTCTTCCTCTCTCTCTCTCTGTGTGTGTGTAAGTAAATGGGTAACACTAAGTAGAATATATAATTTACAATATGCATGGAATCATCTAGATTTTTATTCTTTATTTTTAAGAAACGTTCATTCTTCTAGATGCTAAAGAAAGAGCAATATTGTACAGAAATTGCAGACAAAAGGTATTCTTCTTAAAGTCTTGTGACTATTAGTCAGTGGAGAGTGGCAAGCAGGTTATTTGTATTTGATACAAGCTTAGGTTATTCTATATAATAAAAGACAGTAGTTTTTCAGATTTGCATTATTTTACTTAGAATGATATGCTGCAACAAACAAATCCAATATGTATTTCCAGAGACATCTAGTTAGAGAGGCTCTTCTACGTATATGGGGGGAAATTAAGAGAACCCACTATATTAAAATACCAAATTGACTATCTACCATGAAGGCTGTGATTTATCCCAACCTATTAGATTTAAATAAGATGGTAAGGTACAAAGAGTTATTGGATGACCAAAGGAAATTAAAGTCAAAACAAGAATTGAAAACCCAAGGGATATTGATAGATTGGTGGCCATACCTTCAAATACAAGCGAGGTACAAAAAGGATTTGGAAAAATATGATTTCTATACAGAACAACAAGAACTTGATAAAATATTACAGAGAATGGAAGAATGATATACTGAATACTGTACAATGTTTGAATGAAATGTGATGAACAATTTTGAACATAATCGTAAACAAGTCTTCTTAATCCCACAGTGTTAAGCAATTTTAAGTTAATATTTGATCACTCAGTGGCATCTGTGAGAAGTGGAGGAAGAAAATAAAGGCCACTAGAAATTATGGAAATCTATTAAAATATTGGATCTATGCACAAAGAAATATACTTGTTTTCAGTGGGAACAATTAAAAGAGCAGAAGAGTCAGGGGAACAAGTAGACTGAATATACTGCAACCAAGGTTTTTATATAGTTCATGCATCTCACTATCTGGGTTACAGATAACTGAAAAGTCTTCGTATTATATCAGACATTGTGCTACATCTATAAAATTCATGAGAATGTCATATTGCCCATTTCATGCTATGAAACGAATTGCTACTTTAGAAGATTTAGAAAAGCCATTGTCTACAAATGGCAATTTTAATGATATTTATGTAAGGCATGATATGGATGGATCTTTAGGCATATGCTTGAAGGGCCCTAGAGATCAATCCATATTTCTTGAGAATGCTGACAAGATGATTCTGAATAGGATTTGTTTCTGGAACATTGATAATACTGCTGTACTCACTCGCCAAACACTTGCAATCTTTTGAAAATAAACACACAAATTGGTGTTCTCGCATCACTCTTAACTGTTCAATTATACTAGAGGTTTCATTAACGCAATTAGTGCATCAACATTCAGGATGTTAATATGGGGGATGGACAGCTTTGCCTGTGGTGTGAACTCAGATCTTTGATTAATTTCTAGGCAAAAAGTGAAATTAAAGTAAATTCCACAAAATAGTTAACTATAAGGTGTGGATGCAACCATCTACATGGATGAACAAAGGTTTCTGTTGAATGGAAATGAGTGTTTTCTTTTAGTGAAATGAAGTTCACTCTAGGACTCCATGGAAATAGTACTTTAATTAAAATATAAACAATGTCCTTAGGTGCAATAATTTTAGGTGAGGTTTTTGTGAATTTTCCTCCCTCATTTTCTGCCATTTGTTCTATTTTATTTTACTGAATCAATTTATCAATTTATTAACATATTTATTTGCTGTGTTTCTTTTTTCACTATTAGGACATACTTCTCAGTTAAATAAGAAGAGGTCAGTGTGGTTAAAATGATCCACCTATTCTTGTGTAAAGTATATGTAACTATATTTAGGGCAATATTTATCATCTAATACTTTGATGAAAGGGAACTAAAAAACCAGTGTGGTAAGACAACTGTCGTAAGTTCTTTGTATCTTTGTACATATATGATATATATGACATTGTGATAAGCATCTGTGTACAAAGACATGGCTTGGATGAAAGCAAGATGTTCCTGTGGAAGTTCCTCAAACAAATGATCAAACTGATGGTTTGTGAGCACTTGTATAGGCAAATTACAGCTAGAAGATGGTAGCATCAGTTTGTCTCAAAGGAATTCTGTCAGACTAGTCCTATCACAAGTGTCTTTGATAGATATTAACTTAGTGGATCAGGGAATACCATAGATAGAATGTATCTGAAGCTCAGTGTAACATCTGATGGAAAGATTCCAAATACTCTTATTTGCATAAAATAGGATAAAATAGGCTAGATCAGGGGTGGGCAAACTTTTTGACTCGAGGGCCACAATGGGTTCTTAAACTGGACCGGAGGGCCGGAACAAAAGCATGGATGGAGTGCTTGTGTGAACTAATATAAATTCAAAGTTAGATTACTTCACGTAGCCTTCTGGGAGAGCAAGAGAACCCTCCGCTCTTTCGGCTCCGCAGGCCGGATAGAACAGCCGAACGGGCCAGATCCGGCCCCCAGGCCGTAGTTTGCCCACGACTGGGCTAGATCATAGACCACAATGGGAAGAACAATAAAGAGTATTTTAATGGTTTATCTTACAAGGAAATGTTGAGTGGATTGTCAGCAGGCCCTTTCCAAAACTTTTATCAACATCTTGGATAAGGGATTTGAAGTGACATTTATTAAGTTTGCAGATGACAGACAACTGGCAGGGCTGATTGATACTTTATGTGAAAACGAAAATATTTACAAACTTCAAGAATGGGCTTAAGTGGTGTAAAGAAATGAACAGGATAGAATGTAACAGGAAGAAATGCAAAATTCTGAACTTAGTATGAAAAATGAAAGGCACAAGAATAGGACAAGGATGACCTGGTTTGGCATTAATACCTGTGAAAGAGATCTTGTTAATAAAAATTGAAATACCACCCAGCAACTATTTAACACATTGACATTATTGCATTAGCTGGATAATAGAGTCTAGACCAGTGTCTTCCAACCTCAGGTCCCAACATGTTGGCTGGAGAATTCTGGGAATTGGAGTGCATATATCTTAAGGTTGCTGATGTTGAGAAAAAGTGGTCCAGTTCACAGGAAGTAATTCTTCTACTCTGCTGTAATCAGATCCCATTTTGAGTACAGTGTGAAGTTTGGGCACCATAGCTTAAAAAGGACAGTGATAGATTAGGTTAGGCTCAGTGGAAGCTATCAATATGTTGAGGAGTCTCAAAATCAAACCCTGTGAAGATGGTATTTAGCCTAAAGGGGAAAATAAGTAAAATTATCATAATGTATCATTTATAGGAATATATGATAACAGTTATCAAATATCTGAAGGACTAACACAGAGAAGGAGTGAATATTCTTTGGTCCTCCAGAGGACAAGACTAAAACCAATGAGTTAAAATTATAAGAAAAGAGTTTCAGAATTCTGTCATGTGGAACAGGCTGCCACATGAACTGATGAGTTCTCTTTTGCTAGAGATCCTTAAATACAGATTTGTTGTCAGAGAGACACTGCTCCTTCAAAGACCAGTAGTTGGACAAGATGGCTTTTTATGTCACTTCCAACCCTATAATTCTATGACTTGTGGTAGAGATGTGGGATGAATGTTATAGTAAATCTTTTTTATTATTATTATTATGGCTTGATTATTTGTGACTAATTGAGCAAGTCAATGTCATTTTTTGCTAATAATATAGATGTGAGTTGCCAATACCTTCTGATGAATTGTTTTCTGAAGTTCCCAATCTACCACCCAGTACTGAGATTTCCTAGTGGTCTTCCACCCATGGAGTAACCAGATCAAACCCTATTAGTTGGCTAGATACTACCATCTACTGAAGATTGATATAATTGTATACAGCATTGTATGGTCATTAGAGGCTTTTGAGAAACAAATGTGAATTTTAAAATGAAATTGATGCTATTTATTTAAGACACTTTCGATGCAGGCAACAAAGCAATTGTATTTTCAGCTTCTGAGGAAGTGCTTAACTAAAGAGAACTCCAAGAGACTGGCTTGGCCATGTGTGGGACAGAATCAGCTCTTTCTAATTATCCGCCAGCCTAATCATACAAACATCAAGCTACACGCACCATATGTCATTTCTTATTGAATGCATTCAGGAGTTTCTTGATTAATCCTTTATTATTTCTTGCCAAATCCCAAGGTTCCTGGAAAGCTGTGTGTACTTATATATGTATGTGATTATCTGAAGCAATTCTAATACAAAAGCAACCACTGGAATTATTCTAGACATAGTTGCTTGTTTTCTCATACATAGTAATACCTACTGGAAGTACAACCTGTAGCACCTCCTGCAGGGAGAGAATGAAACTAAATTGCTTAGGGAGTTTTCACTGTAGCATTCATATCTCTGTATTTTCCAAACAGAGCTTCATGCTGATAGGGACTTCATATTGTTCCTGCATTCACATGTACAGAGTAGTAATAGCCATATCTCATGGAGTTAAATTTTGCTGGAAGAAATGAAGTTACGATTTGATTAATCAGAATCCATATTTACACATTCTGAAGGTTATTCATTAATAGATTTAGGCATCCTAGCTGAGATCCCATTGCAGAATAATTACAGCTAACATATCCAGTTAGGGGAATAACAAGCAGTAATTTGGGATACATACAGGAATAAATAATGTATTTCTGAATATTTATTTTTGTAACATTGAGCCATTTCTACCGTGTTTCCCCGAAAATAAGACCTACCCCAAAAGTAAGACCTAGCACTATTTTCTAAACCTGCCCTAATATAAGACCTACCCCGAAAATAAGACCTAGTGTAAATCTCCAGTTCCAGGAAGACTTTTCAGGGAGCAACCGTGCACCCGCGAAACACCCCCCCTACACACTCACACCCACTATTTGGCACCATAAATATATAAGACCTATCCCAAAAATAAGACCTAGTGTGTTTTTGGGAGCCAAAAAAATAAAAGACAGTGTCTTATTTTCGGGGAAACACGGTATGTGAGATTATAATGTAAATTAGTAGGTCAGATCCAGACTTCTCTGTTTTGAACTGGTCCTGAGACTATACTAAGAACTGCTATGAGAAAAGGAAAAGGCTTGAAAATGAATTGGATCTATAGATGAACCAAATAAAATAATGTTCAGATTTCTTTGAAGGACAAGGAGTTCTGTGCTCAGATTCACTATTCTCACTGGCATTTGGCACTCAAATATTAGGACCACATTACTTGAAGGACTGCATTCACTTCTTTAGCATTAAACATATTATTTGAGTTCTTCCCAGAAGGATATTTAGAATGGCAGGCTTAAAGATAGAGTTTTCATGGTAATGAACTTCCAATTCATGCATTTCTCTTCCAAATCATTATTATTTCTATCATATAACTTCAAGTTCTCAAATAGATCCCACAGATTTATCTACATTATTTACCATGGCAATAATTTAATTAGCATTTCAGAGATTGTCATATATATGGTACTGTTTAGCTTCAGCTAGGATTGTCTGCTCCAGAAAGGCATGTTAGAGCATACAGAAATGTAAATCAAGCACTTGTGTGTGTTCCTTAAAGGAATTGCATTATTAAGCCAGGATCAAATGATGTTTGCAGAGGACAAATATTATCCTGGGAAGAGACACCATTGATTTAATAAACTGATGATCCAGGTTACATTCATATCCCATGGCCCCAACATGCCTATATGACTTGTCTTTTAAAAAAAACAGACAAACAAACAACCAGACCCCTATTGCTTCTATCAGGGATCTTGTCAAGAAATGGAGATCCCAGGTATGGAGTTTTTTTTTTAACCAATGCATTTCACCTCTAAAAAAATACTAGTTGCACTGCCTAGTATGGCACAGCAATAAAAAAAACCAGTTCTGGAGGTGGTTTTGGACCTTTATATGCTTCTTTCTAGCACCAAAGAATTGAGGCCTTTAAACTGTGGTGCTGGAGAAGACTCCTGAAAGTCCCTGGACTGCAAGCCGATCAAACCAATCAGTCCTAGAGGAGATCAACCCTGACTGCACTTTAGGAGGCCAGATCCTGAAGATGAAACTCAAATACTTTGGCCACCTAATGAGAAGGAAGGACTCACTGGAGAAGAGTCGAATGCTGGGAATGATTGAGGAAGAAGGAGACGGCAGAGAATGAGGTGGCTGGATGAAGTCACTGAAGCAGTCAGCATGAGCTTAAATGGACTCTGTTGGATGGTAGAGGACAGGAAGGCCTGGAGGAACGTTGTGCATGGGATCACGATGGCTTTTTTCTATGTAACTCTGGCAATGCCAGGGGACATAACAGCAACATAAGCAAGCATTTTTTGTCAGTGGTATATTTGGGGGGGGGGGGTATTCAGATGCCCCAGTAATGGAACAAACTGCCTCTGAAACTGAAGAAAGCCACCTCCTCATTATACTGTAGAAGAAACTCAAAAGCATATTTAACCAGGCCTTTATTTTTTAGCATTCTATATGCCATGATTTTATGATGTGTGTTTTTTCTTGTGTTCAGTAAGCTACCCAGAGCTATTAAGGAATAATAACCTGAAAAGAGCAGTCAGCCTGTTTTCTAAATAAACAAATAAATAAACACAAGTTAATAGAAAGGCTTCCATTCTGACTGAAGAGGCAGCAGCCATGCTAATAAAGGATTTGGTTCTGTGTCTTACATGTTTAAATGGATCTGCAAAAAAAAATAGCAACGCTGGGCTGAACAGAATGGTCAGAAGGGGTTGCTGTAGCCAAAACCTGGCTCAGTTAAACTAACCAAATTACTTTGATAATTTTATTTGACATGCAGTTGATAAACAATATATACATACTGTAGTAGCAATGTTGGGATTCAGCTGGTTTTTAACAGTTCAGGAGAACCAGTTGTTAAATTACACACACACATCCGCTATCAAAATGGATCCTGGGTAGTTGCAATGGACAAATGGGCAATGGAGTGGCTGGCATGAGGGAAGGAGAAGGCCACTTTGTCTCTTTCTTCTCCCTGCTCCTCCTCCTTCCCTTGTATTGGCCACTCCATTTCCCATTCCATTGCAACACGGTGCCCAGGATCCACTTTGATAGTGTGTGTGTGTGTGTGTGGTGTAGAGTTAATTTAACAACCAGTTCTCCTAGGGTCAGGTTGGCTGTCACAGGAGGCTCGTCCTACATGTGCAGTGGAGCTGGAGGATGGGGATGGGCCACACCTTCCACAACAGCCAAACTGACCCTGGGCAAACTGGTTGTTAAATTATTTGAATCCCACCACTGCATACTAGGCTCCCAGCAAAGCTCCTGCACTTTGTTTGAGCAATCCCGAGCAAAAGCAGAACAAGCGCTTATATACCTTTTGTTATGTATGTAGGTTTGAATGTTATTGGTTTATTTGAATTGTTCTTGTAAAATGTCAAATGGTATTGGTTTAAATAGTGCGGGAAGAAACCCTGCACTCCCATTGGCTGGCAGCTACGGCTGCAGGCTATAAGAGGCAGCCATAGCCAAGCCAGGACGGGTCTATTCGAGCTGTAGTCACTTAATAAACTCTTTGCTGGAACTCCTCGCGTCTGACTCTTCATGCAAACTTAACACTGGCGACGAAGGTGGGATTTCCCTGAAGAGAAGACGCCGCGACGAACAAGCAACTGAGCGAGATGGCTGCGCTGAACACCCCAGCACCGTTCGATCGGCGGCGGAAGACTGGGAATCGTATGCGGATCGCTTCCACATGTATCTGGAAGGAGCGATCTCGCCGGCATCCCGAGAGACGGAAGAGGGTGGTCTTTCTCACGCACTGCGGTCCGGCAGTCTTCAAAATGGCGTTGGCAGGAGCAGCAGAGCTGAAGGTAATGGAATGGCCCGATTTAGAGAAACTTTTAAGAGCCCATTCGTCCCACAAGTATCGTGCCTCATTAAGAGACACGAATTTTACCGTCGGGATCAAGGGATAGCGAGAATGTTAATGACTTCGTGGCAAGTTTAAGGGACATTGGGGGTGCTTGTGACTTTACCAACTTAGAAGAGGCCATGCGTGATCGGTTTGTTTTAGGCCTAAAAGATAAGGTCTTACAAAGCAAACTATTAATGAAACCTAAGATCACGTTTAAAGAGGCCATTGAAGAAGCTGTCTCAGCGAAGCCACCAAGTCCTCAGCAGCGGCCATGAAAAATTAACAAGGCCTCAAGACAGGCCTCAAGCCATTCTGATGGGGAAAAATCCACAACTGCCCATTGCGAACAAATAGACTCTGATTCTGATGGCAGTGAGGCAGAGGAGGGATTTTTAGACTCAGAATGGAGAAGAAGAAAAGACTCTGGGAAAAGCAGGCAAGGATTCTATTGCAGAGGCTGTGGGGGCCACCCCACTGAATGCAAGTTCTTTGACTCCATTTGCCTACGTTGTGAGAAACGAGTCACATAGCCAGAGTCTGCAAATCATCCAGAACTCCACCGATTAGGAAAAAATTTCCTGATAAAAACTTTAAGCCCAATAATTTCCTTGAAAAGATGGGGCGAAATTTAGAACAAATGGCAAGAATGAAACTCACCAAACAATCACTATTGGTCATTCTTCACCCTTAAAAGCAGAAAAGTACACGTGAAGGTGTTTATTGAAGGAAGGCCTTGCCAAATGGAAGTGGACTCAGGCTCTTATTTATCTATGGTGTCATGGGACACTATCCACAGACTCTTTCCCAAAATTCAGAAGAAGCATTTCCAGAAGCAAGCACTGACTCTCAAAGACTACCAAGGAACAAGATTCCAGTAGTTGGAGCAAGAGATTTCAACGTGCAGTTTAAAGGCCACACCAAATGTTTGCCCCTGACCATTGTGGACAAGGATCGCCCAAGTTTGCTGGGACTTGAATGGTTCAAGCCACTAGGCATCGAGGTGACTGGCATCAATCACGTGAGCAGCTCTGAATGGGAGGAGTCCTTGAAGTCTGAGTTTCCAGAGGTCTTCAGCGAAGGACTGGGCAAGTATATGGGGACCCCTATTGCTTTCAGCCTAGACCCCAAGGTGCCCCCAATTCGTTTAAAGCCCAGGAGGGTTCCATTTGCTTTAAAGGAAAAAATTGATGCACAATTAGATAAGCTCATTGCTCAAGGGGTTTTAGAGCCTACTGACCACTCCAGATGGGAAACACCCATAGTCACACCAGTCAAGGCTGATGGGTCAGTGAGAATCTGTGGTGACTATAAGGGGACACTGAACCATGCGCTGCAGCAGAGCGCATACCCAGTACCAGTTGTGCATCATCTGCTCCATTCCCTTGGCAGGGGTACAGTATTTGCCAAACTGGACTTGGCTCAGGCATATCAACAATTAACAGTTGATGATGCCACTGCAGAGACAAACAATTGTGACTCATAGAGGTGCCTTCAAATGTAAAGACTACAATTTGGAGTAAGCGTGGCACCTGGCATTTTTCAAAGCCTTATGGAAAGAATGTTGCAGGGACTGCCAGGGTAGTGCCTTATTTTGATGATGTGTTAATCTCTGCTGAAAATGACACTCAGCTTCAAGAGACTCAGAGATGTCCTTACCAGATTCAGAAAAGCGGGTTTAAAAGTCAAGGAAGACAAATGTACACTCAAAACAGACAGAGTTGAGTTCCTGGGGTACATGATTGACAAGCATGGCATCCACCCTACTGATGCCAAGGTTAAAGCAATCAAGGAAGCCCCTAAACCTAGATGCAAGACAGATTTGCAAGCCTTCCTTGGACTTATTAACTTTTACCACATGTTTCTACCTCACAAAGCATCTATTGCCGAGCCTTTACATCGCCTGCTTGATAAGAAAGCTGTTTGGATCTGGGGAGGAAGGAACAGTCAGCATTTAACAGTATTAAGAGACTAATCACGTCTGATGCTGTGTTGATACAGTTCTCTGAGAATTTGCCTGTTGTTCTGACTTGTGATGCATCCCCTTTTGGAGTGGGGGGGTTTGAGTCACAGGCTTCCCAGTGGAAGGGAAGCCCCAATTGCATTTACTCTTGCACTTTGTCCAAAGCAGAGAGGAATTATAGCCAACTGGACAAGGAGGCATTAGCAGTCATTGCAGCTGTTAAGAAATTTCATGAATATCTGTATGGCAGGTCATTCACCATTGTTACAGATCACAAACCTTTATTAGGCATTGTGGCAGGAGACAAACCTACACCTAATATCCTGTCACCAAGAATGCTGAGATGGACTGAATTTCTTGCAGCCTATTCATACAAATTGATTCACAGGCCTGGCAAGGACATTGGACATGCTGATGCACTGAGTCGTTGCCCACTACCTTGCCACAAGGAGGACTGTGAACTTGAAACTCACACCTTTTTCCTGGAGACCATTGCTAAGCTTCCAGTCCATGCTGCTGAGATTGCCAGAGAGACTGCCAAAGATGCTGTGTTGGCACCTGTTATGGGCTGGATTAAGAAAGGTTGGCCTCTTCAAGATCTACCTCACCGTGCCCAACCTTTTAAGTCCAGGCAAACTGAATTATCTGTATTAAGAGGATGTATTTTGTGGGGTAACAGGGTGGTTATTCCTGCAAAACTGCAAAGGGAGGTTTTGGAAATGTTACATGAGGGTCATCCTGGGATTGTAAGGATGAAAGGTTTGGCCAGGAGTTATGTATGGTGGCCAGGTATTGACAAAATGGTTGAAAACTGGGTAGCATCTTGTCCCAATTGCCAGGTAGTCAGGCCTGCTCCACCTCACGCCCCCACACAGGAATGGGAATGTCCTAGGGGCCCATGGTCTAGAATCCACATTGATTTTGCAGGCCCTACAAGAGGGCACACTTTTCTAGTTATAGTAGATGCATATTCCAAATGGCTAGAGGTAATTCCCATGACATCCACTACAACTGAGGCTGTCATCAAGCAGCTCAGAAAATTGTTTGTAACACATGGGTTACCAGATGTCCTTGTTTCTGACAATGGCCCTCAATTCACATCTAACATTTTGAATCCTTTCTAGCTCAACAGGGTATCAGACATGCCCTCACTGCCCCTGGGCACCCTTGACCAATGGCGGTCTGAACGCATGGTACGCTTTACCAAAGAGAAGCTTCAGCAGCTGGGTCCTGGGGATATCACTGAGAAGCTTGAAAAACTTCTTAGTGTTCAACACATCACTCCTAGCCCATCAAATAACTTGTCCCCAGCAGAGTTATTGATGGGTAGGAAACTTAGGTCTTCCCTTGACCGCCTTCATCCCACTTACGCACCCAACGCACCACTGGATTCCACTTCCAAAGTTCGTTCTTTTAGCATGGGAGATTCTGTATATGCTAGGAACCTTATAGGTGAACCTTTGTGGATTCCTGCTGAAATAACTCACATCACTGACCCTCGTTCTTACAGGGTACAAACAGAGGATGGCCTCCTCTGGAGCAGGCACATTGACCAACTTAGATCCAGGTTCCCTCAGGAACATCGCCCCTGTCTCTCTCTGGGTCCCTCACCTGATGTCTCTTCTAGGGGGGAAGGGGGGGGGAACAGGAGGAAAATCAACAAACAGGAATCAACCCCACGTGTAGCGAGCCATTGCGACAGGAACCATCCCGAACCCTGTCACAATGCCAAGATCCATCCTTAGAAGTGGAGCCATTGCGACAGGAACCATTCCGAACCCTGTCACAATGCCAAGATTCATCCTTAGGAGTGGAAGATTGCACACCACCACCTGACTTGGGTACTGACATTGGAATGGAGATGGGTTGGGAGGAGAGACCAGATTCTAACAGTCTAACAGGGTCTCCTTTCACAGGAAGTCCCAACAGGGAAATGTCAGCAGACACATTTCCCCTCTCACTGGGTGAGAACGTTAAAACTTCTGAACCACGAAGGTCTCAGCATACGTAAGAGCCCCACCTATTTAAAGGAATAGGTTAGATAGGTTGGGGTTTGGTATGGACTGAACCTAGTGGGGAGGGGTGTTATGTATGTAGGTTTGAATGTTATTGGTTTATTTGAATTGTTCTTGTAAAATGTCAAATGGTATTGGTTTAAATAGTGCGGGAAGAAACCCTGCACTCCCATTGGCTGGCAGCTACGGCTGCAGGCTATAAGAGGCAGCCGTAGCCAAGCCAGGACGGGTCTATTCGAGCTGTAGTCACTTAATAAACTCTTTGCTGGAACTCCTCGCGTCTGACTCTTCATGCAAACTTAACACCTTTGGCCTACTACATTGCAAAGAAAAGATCCAAGACAGATGCAGAATGATGTGGAAATGTTTTAGATCAGGGCTGTCAAACTCACGGCCCACAGGCCGGATGTGTCACATGCTGGCCATGCCCACGCCCTGTTTAGTGAAGGGGAAAAAAGTCCCAAAATGTCACATGATGATGCTGTGACAAAGCAAGTTTGACACCCCTGTTTTAGACAAACCCACTTGTAATGACCTTATATTATTTATTCCTTCCTACTAGGTCAGCATCATAATAATACTCTCTTTGAGATATGGTCAGTCAATAGAAACAATTAGGACTGCCAGTAGCTCCTGACTTACAACCATAACTGGGACAAGAATTTTCATTGCTAAGCAAGGCAGTTGTTAAGGAGGTTGTGACCAATTGTATGACCTTTTTTGCCATGATTAAGCGAATCACTGCAGTTGCAAAGGGAAACATGTGGCTGTTAAATGAATCTGGCTTCATCCACTGACTTTGCTTGTCAGCAGTTAGCTGCGAAAGTTGCAAATAGGCATCCTTTGACCAAGGATACTGCAACCACTCTAAATATATGGCAGTTGCCAAATGTCTGAATTTTGATTACCTGACTGTAGGGATGCTACAACAGTTATAAAGGCAAGGACCAGGTTGTATTAAGACACTTTTATTAGTGCCTTTGTAACTGCAAACAGTCATTTAATGAATGTTAGAAAGTCAAGGATTATCTGTACAGGTTCCTGACTGAGTCTTCTTGCTGTTGTCACTCAAGGTCAATTGAGCTTGCTTTGAATTGTTTTAAGGACACTTTAAGCAGATCCTAGCTATTGTGGGGGAGGGAACTCAAAGGTTTTGATACTGAATGCCTCTTACATATGTATGGAAAGATACCTTTTACCACTACAGGTTCAATGACAATTCTTCCACAGAGCAATCTTTTAAAAAGCTGCCATTGTGGTTGCTTAAATCTCCAAAGGGTTTTGAAGCTTGTGCATTACTTTGAAAATACCATATAATAGCTACTATTACAACTAGGTGCACAATTTGTTAGAATGTAAGTAGGGCGAGGTGCCAGAATCCTGACTCAAAAAAGAAGAAAGTGAAGTCAATAACAAAAGTTGATAGATCTAATTTAATTTACATTTTAATTGCATTAATATATTACAAATTCTATACAGACAATATGGTTACCCCATATATTTATTAATTCCTTTCCTGGAATTAACCATTGCTCTGAGAACTGAGGCCAAGATTTTTGGGAATTGTTGTTAAGGTGCCTTGGGTGGTACACCTGGGTATTTAAAAATCCTCTTTTTTCTTAAAACTAAGGAAAAATATAAAGCTGGTATTCAAGAAAACATATCTCCTTGCCAAACATCTGTCTGGTGTAAACAAGAAGGAGAAAGAGAGAGAAACACCAGTGTAGTATATAATTTATCTTGCAGGAAGACCTACCCTATTCCAGGAAGTCCTTCAGTGACTATATCTGCATAATGTCCCCATTTCATTAAAGAATAACTATTGAATATATTATATTAAATTCAATTATCTTTTATTCCTGGGGTCTTTGATGTTACATATTCTCTTGGGAAGTCCCAATTTTCCATACTTACTATGCACAGGTTCTTCACAATCAACCTAATTTTCTTAGCAACCAAAACGATAGGCTGATTAGGGGCAATAGGCTCCTTTTAACATCATTCAGTCAGCTAAATTGTGATATTTGTTCTCATGTAAACTTGTAACTATGCCTGTATCTTATCATTACAAACCAAAGCCAATTTAACAGATCTAGGACATCTGGAAATACAACACTTAAGATTTGTGAAGTTCAAAAGATATGATACAAATCCAGAGGTGGTATTTAGCAGGTTCTAACCAGTTCTGAGGAATCAGTAGTGGAAATTTTGAGTAGTTCGGAGAACCGGCAAATACCACCTCAGACTGGAGATTTTACAGCATCCTTCCCCTGCTGTGCCCACCAAGTCACGCCCACAGAACTGGTAGTAAAAAAAATTGAATCCCACCACTGTACCAATCTATAGCTATAAATCTATAGCTATAAATCTATAGATATAGTTTTATATGTTGATGTAATAGACAGCAAAAAAGAAGAAAATATAAACAGGATTTATGTAGATGGCTACAGGGAGTTCAGAATAGCCAAGTTCATACTCCCAGGGTAGTGATTGAGATTATTTATTTATTGAGTTCTATGGGCCTCATTGAACTAACTATGAAGATGATGATGCAACATGATGATACAAAATGATAGAGCTATAAATGAGCAAGTTTGTTTTTCTCCCAAATTTTTATATCTTAAATTCAAAAGCTTAAATATTTATGCCATTCTATCTGTATCGAGTTTTCTTATGCATTCTGCTGTCCCTGCCAATGTAGCTGGATGATGATGACGATGATGAAAAAAATAAGAGGTGGGAGAGTATAGACTTACTGAGGAAGGCCATGCACAATTGTTCCTTATCAATCAAATTGAGACACATATATATGGAAGTGACACCTCCTGTTACCCTCTTACTTTTTTTCCTGGTCAGGGTAAGCAAGCAAAAGAAGAGATGTCATCTGCCAACCAAAAGCGTTTAGCATTTCTAAACTGCAGATCATTTCTACGTATAGATGGATAGTTAAGCAGGTGAGGAAAGCTTTGAGATGGTTCATAGATTTAATAAAAATGCCTGAAAAGCTCAATGCAGCTGGAAGGGGGCAATTACAGAATGCTGCCCCTGAGCATAGCAAGAGGGAATTGTGCTGGAAGAGTATAATTTTCATAGTATGCAGGTTTACCTTCTCAAGTTTGATTTAATTCCTGCATAATGGTCCATGATCCTTTAATGCAGGGCTGTCAAACTCCCAGCCTGTGGACTGGATGTGTCACTTGCTGGCCACGTCCATGCCTGGTTTAACGAAGGGGAAAAAAGTCCCAATAGACCACATGATGCCACCATGACGATGTGAGTTTGACACCCCTGCTTTAATGTATTAAGAACCAGTATTTCACTTGGTCATGAATATTTTCCAAATTCTATAATATAGCACTGATTCCTCCTTCCACATCCTGACATTCTTCAGAATGCTGGCTAGGAGTTACAGGAGTTGAACTCCTATAACTGGACACCATCTGGACACCAGTAGCCTTAAACATAATAATTTAAACCACAAAGCAGACTGTATTTTAAATTATTTTTTACTCCATTCCAGAATGTAAATAAATTGTTTTATTTATTGCTGTCCTTTCCTGAGATCCCCATATTGGGATCTCAGAACAGCTCCTGCCATGTTAATTTAAAAATCACATAAACACAGGAAACAAGAAAAGCACATTGAAAAAGGGTTAATAAAAATATATAAACAGCGGTGGTCATTGCAGCATACAAAGCTACCATAAAATCACACCAACATTTTAAAAATATGGAGAGGAAGAAAACTATCTGATACAGGAAAGTGTGAAAATTCTTTGTTGGATAAAATGTAATACAAAGTGGTTTTCCATGTACACACATCAAGAGTCAGCTGGGAAGCAGCTTCTAAAACAGCTTCACATGTCTAGCAAAAATGCATTTTCCTGAACAACTTAACAAGAGGGGATTTGTTCATGCTTATCTCCATTTGGGGTACTTCCCTTTCAAAGGGTTGGCACAGCCCTAGTCAACACCCACAAGAGCCAGTTCTGTGGTTAAGGCATCAGGCTAGAAACCAGGAGATTATGAGCTGTGGTCTCATCTTAATCATGAACTCAACTGAATGACTTTGGGTCACACTCTATTTCAGCCCTGAGAAAGACAACAGCACTAGCAAACCATTTTCAAAAATCTTAAAAAAAAAAAAGCTAAGAGGACTATTCCTGGCAGTTGCTAAGAATTGAGAGTGATTTTTAAAAAAGCAGTGCCACCTGGGTTTCTTTCCTGGTACAGTAATGGAAAGTAACTATTTAAATACCTCTTTAAAAAAATAATTGTTCTGCCAAAGCAAGTAACACTTGCCAGTACATTTATATACTTGTAGGTAGAATGCAGAAGCTGACACTGTGACTGAACATGAGTTATATTAGTCCTGCAAATGACTCCACTATTATTGCTGGGAAGGTGTGAAATTAATGCACAATATCCCTGCAGTTTAAGAATCCAATTTGCTAATGTGGTATGCATCCTTCCTTCCTCACAAGTCAACACATTTTTGCCATATTAGCAAGCTGATGCAGCATTCACTAGTAATGCACTACTCTTTTATTTTCACTTGGCATAATATTCCTTGTCCCAAAAGAGAATAATGTGATGGATATGTACAGTATGAATAGATCTCTCTGTGTATATATAAAACAATATCATTACTTAGCACTGATAATGTTACCTACTAATTGGGTAATGAAATATCTGCAAAAAAACAACCAAACTCAGAGAGAGTGCCAAGGACTTCACAACTAGATTTCTAGAAGCAATTGCAGATCTTAGCACCTGCATTCTGGAATGAGCTTTGGCCAGAGATCTGGATAGTCCCAGCTCTACTGTGATTTAGAGCCATGAACTTCAGGCTCTTCACTCAGGCTTTCAGTGAAGGTGAGACCCTTTACTTCATCACACTTTCCATCTTTCATCTTTATTTTTATGCTGTATTGATTTTATTGTAATTTCTTTTATTTTTGTGAGCCACCTGAGAGTTGGGCAGCATTATAGCATTGCAAGTTTAATCAATTATTATAATCATGATTATTAACATTTCTTCAACCACATTCCCATTTTAGCAAACATTTTATTAAAATACACAAATTCATTTTTTATCCCTGACAAACACAATTGGTCTGAATTTCAATCTTCAACACATTAATTTTCAAATACATACTTATACATCATTTATTATTTACTGCAAATAATTTTGGTTCTCTGTCAAAAACATGGCTTCATTAAAATGAAAAATAAACATATACATTCACATTATCACCCATGCCACCATATATACCCTCAAAAACTATCTATCTATCTATCTATCTATCTATCCACACACACACACACAAACACACATATATACACACACATATATACACATACATACATACATACATACATACATACATACACACACAAAGTTTGTAAACAACTCAAGAGACACCATATGTCCTCATCTTAGTCTCTATTCAGTGATAATTTATTTGCTAAGCATTCTACATTATTCTCATGTACCTTTCTTATAGCATTTGACAATGAACTGTTGAATCCAAACTCACATAGAACTTTCATGTTAAACATATTCATTTTATCACGTGCTTTCTTTAAATCAACCAATGCAATATTTTTTCCTATATTCACACATTCCTGAATTATCTGCTAAGGAGCAAAAGATAAAAACAACCCCACAGCCCAAATTCAGTTCTCTGCACTCCCTCCCTGGCATAGAACTAAAGTGCACTTCCCAGATTTTGCCAAAAGTCACCTTTTTATTAAAAAAAAATAAGTATATACATTCACTTCAGAATTCTACCAGACATCTTCCCTGGCACAATTAACAAACTACTCCCTCTGTATTTTTTGCAGAATCTGTACAATATATGCTTTATATACAACTTAGATGAGATTCTGAAATGCCTCACAGTACTATAGGTCTCTCTCCATTTCTTAGGATAAGATAATTGTTTTATGAATAATCTGTGGAATTCCTTCAGAATTTTTTTTAGAAATGTATTCCTTTTCTGAAGAATATTAGACTCAAAATTATTTTGCACTTATTCTCTGATCTTCCCATATGTCTTTCCACAATTACTTCCTGAATATCAAAGTTGTCCTGCTACATTTCAAAGACTGTTCCTGCAGTATATGCCCACTTTGAAGGATGTCTATGTTTTTTCGTTTTACCTTATGGTGGTATCAGTTGTAAACAATTTTCCTTGAAATTCAGTTTCATCTTTGAAGCACATCTGCTTGTATTGCTTTGACCAAGATATTATATAAGACCTTGTCACCTTGAAATAGTTGCTCTTAACTGACAGTAAGAGACCAGTAACTCAATATAGCCAGCTAATTTTGAAAATAAACACTTGTTTCAATCCCCTCTAATTGATGGGCTTATTTGGTGAGGTTTTTGTACCACAAATCTTGCCACCTTTTCCTTTTTAAAGGGAAACAATAATTACTTTTTCCAATTATTAGCATAGATGGTGTCTTCCCCCACACTTAAAAACAAGTTACACCATCACATCTATCTTTTTAATATTTCTCCAATTATATCTCTACCTCTTCATCCCATCTTTTCATGTTATTATACAAATAGTCCTGGGCTTACAAACATTCATTTAGTGGCTCTTCAACAAACAGTTCATTTAATGACCATTCAAAGTTACAATGGCACTGAAAAAAGTGACTGAGGACCATTTTTTACACTTATGACTGTTGCAGCATCTCTATGGTCATGTGATTTATATTCAGATGCTTGACAACTGACTCATATTTATGATGGTTGCAGTGTCCCAGGATCATGCAACCTTTTGACAAATAAAGTCAATGGGGAAAGCAGATTCACTTAACAACTGTATTACTAACTTAACAACTGCAGTGATTTACTTAACTGTGGAAAGAAAGGTCATAAAGTGGAGCAAAACTTACTTAAGACATCTTACAAAACTGATGTCTCACTTAACAATAGAAATTGTGGGCTCAATTGAGGTTGTAAGTCAAGGACTACCTGTATTTACAATAGTCGCAGCATCCCAGGATCATATGATTGCTGTTTGCAATCTTCCCAGTCTGCTTCCTACAAGGAAAGTCAATGGGAGAAGTCAGATTCACTTTTCATTATTTCTTTCTTGGAGAGTGACGTTTTTAGCCTTTGTTTCCGTTTTAGTTTTTAACATGTCACTATCATTCCATACAGATTTCTACAGTGTCTCTTTCAGCTTTCTCTCAATTCGATTTCATCCCAAATTATTTTTATCACTTCTGTTTTTAATGTTATTCACTCTCCTGGATGTTCACTGTGCTCACTGTTTAAGCTCACATCTCCCACTCCTAAAGTATTTATAATTTCATCAGAATGCCACTGCATTTTTCTGCCTTTTAAAATATTTATTATCTTTTTGACTTTATCATTGCAAAAACATCATTTTTTTCCTGTGTAATTATACAAAATCTTCCTCTCATCATCATTTTTGCTGCAATCTTTCTTTTATCTCTTCAGCACTCCCCTCACTTCATCTTTGCACCAAGCATTCTTTTGCAGGGTTTCTATTAGCATACCTCCACCTATTTATATTGCTTTCCCTCATCTTTATGTTGTTTTCATTTTTCACTTTGATCCAAACACTTTTCACACCTTTCCTCTCCCCTCCCCTACTATCTGCTCCCCTCCATTCTCCTCTTTTCTCCCCTCCTGCCCTGCCCTGCCAGCATTGCCCCTTTCCTTTCATTTCTGATAGGTCATCTAGTTCATGATTTTTAATATAGGGTTTGTATCTTTTTTGCTCCCACAAGTTATTCTTTCTACTTTCCCTTTCATGTCTCTCACTTGTTTCTTCTCCCTTGTTATCCATTTTTCCCAAGATCTACTCTGAATCATACCAAATAATGGTCTGTCCATATTTAGACTGTTTCATTAGCATTGAATCCAGTAGTTCTCTCTCTCATTATAAACAATCAGATCAGCATTGCTTTTAGATTCTATTCATTCCTTTCTTATGGGTACAAAAGATTACTCTTAATCTATTTAAAGAGGGGGGAATATATTGGCTAACATCTTGTTTCAGAAAGTGAAACATGGTTACATTTTGAAAGACATGATTTTCCCCTCTCTAACTGTAGAATATCAAAAGCCAAGTTTCTTTAGGTTTTTTTCCCTCTTGCTACTTACATCACATCATTCAAATGTTACAGGTAGTTTATGATATTGGTGGTGGTGAGAAGATTCCCAGAACAAGGGACAAGGAGTTCTGCTTTAACTAACAAATAACAGTCAGGCAAGATTATCACCATATATTGGCAGAGGCAAGGATTTAGGCGACAGAAATATGAAATATTTCTCACTGATGGGGAAGGAGGGAAGGTCTTTTTAGTGTTTTTCAAATTTGTTAAATTTTAAATTTTATTGATTTATGAGATTTTGGGTTTAATTCATCTTTTAATATTTGTATTCTGTGGTTTTTAGTATTGTAAGCCGCCCTGAGTCCTCAGGGAGATAGGGCGGCGTATAAATCTCATAATAAATAAATAAATAAAATAAAAATAAAATATGTACATACTGTAATACCTACCTACCTACATACATACATACATACATACATACATAGCTATTTGGATGCTATTCTTGTAACTCTAAACACTCTTATTTTCATCAAAGTGAATGAAATCAATTTCTGGAGTCACAGTCTCTGCTGGTAATGAAAATGTAGTCTCTACAGAAACTCCACACCTAATAGCAAGATCTTCCTGCATGGATTTCAATCAGAATGAATTGAGTGACTTTCTATAATTTCATGCTGGGTTACAGGAAGGAGGTAAGGAAGAAGGGTGACTTCCTTAATACCTAATCGGTCTCTAACAGCTTTATAATTGGCATATCCCATGAGCTATTAAGGATGAAAATAACTAATTTCCACTCATTGTACAGAATAATCAGATCACCTTTCCTGTCCCCTCTTCCAATTGCTTGAGTACTATTTTGGACTAGTAGGGGAAAGCTTTTATTTTCTTATTCTGGCAAAGGGAGATCAAGATGTGATAATTAGGAAATGAAGAAGGTTTTTAAAAAAAAAAAACAGGATCAGAATGCTGAGCTGCAAGTGAATAGTTTGTGTCTGTAGGATGCAATATTTTTTTTCAGTTAATTCAAGAAAGTCTTCTTGTCCACCTCATGTAGCTTTTCTCTAAAAATAGAAGCAGATTAATACAAAGTTGAGAAATATGACATATTCAACTTGCTGGTTAAATGCAGCTTTCTAAGCATTAGTTTGTCAATGTTCCCAGAGTATACCACTGGAATTTAAGCAGCCTAGTGCATATTTTGGGATCTTGGCTTCCCACATTCCCCCTGTTGGGTTCTGAGTTCACCCAGAGCCCATCAGCTCCAAATATGCCTCGCCTCAAGTCAGCTGACCATGTCACTTTATCTCTGCTGCTATCAGATCTGTATTTCTGCTTGTGTGCTGGACAATGGCTTTGGAATGACTCAGCAGAGCTTAGGATGGATTCTGCAACGCTGCAGGGCTGCAGGATGGATTCTGCAACAACTGTGGGGCTGCTGGAACTGGCTCTTTATTGATGTGGTACATATTGTTAAAGGGGGTTGGGGTACATATAGGTGGTAATTAGGACTTTAAAACATGGTGAAGGTGGCATCAGGTGGGGCTCAGTTATGAGGGTTGGAATAGGGTAGGGATGTAGACATGTTATAGGGTTATTAGCATTTAGGGATAATGGGTTAGCCATGGCCAGATTTATTTATTTATTTATTTATTTATTTATTTATTTATTTATTTATTTATTTATTTATTTATTTGACTTTTATGCCGCCCTACTCCCTAAGGACTCAGGGCGGTGAACATTAAAACAGAACAAATTTACAATAAAAAGACAATTAAATAAATAAACAAGCCGAATACAATTAAAAAGTTAAGAAGGTTAAAACGCTCAAACACCCCCCCCCCAGGTCATTCCAGGCCAGCCTGTTGAAACAACCAAGTCTTCAGGTCTCAGCGGAAGGAGCAGAGGTCAGGGGCCAAACGGAGATCCACGGGGAGCTGATTCCAGAGGGCAGGTGCTCCCATGGAGAAGGCCCTAGCCCTGGGAACCGCCAGCCGACAATGCCTGACTGACGGTATCCCAAGGAGGCCTCTCCTATGAGAGCAAACAGGGCGATTGGAAAATGATGCTGGCAGGAGGCATTCCCGCAAGTACCCTGGACCCAAGCCATTTAGGGTTTTATAAGTTGTTACTAACACCTTGAAGGTGACCCGAGAGGCAACCGGCAACCAATGCAAGCCGCGCAGGAGGGGTGTAACATGGGAGTATCGGGATACCCCCATCACAGCCCGCGCGGCTGCATTCTGCACCATCTGCAACCTCCGGGTCACCTGCAAGGGGAGCCCCATGCAAAGAGCGTTGCAGTGGTCAATTCTAGAGGTGACGAGCACATGAGTAACCGTTTGAAGGGCATCTCGGTCCAAATAAGGGCGAAGCTGGCGAACCAGCTGAACCTGGGCAAAGCCCCCCTGGCCACAGCTCCCACATGCTCCTCCAAACCAAGCTGTGAATCCAGGAGGACACCCAGGTTCCTCGCCCTATCCACGGGGGGCAACACCTCTCCCCCCATGACCAAAGATGGTACATCCAATAAAGACCGAGATGCCGGTAAGAACAGCCACTCAGTCTTGGTGGGGTTGAGCTGAAGCCAATTACTCCCCATCCAGACCCGTACCACCTCCAGGCACCGGGACATCATGGAGAGAGCATCACTGATTGGGTCTGGGGTGGAGATATAAAGCTGGGTATCATCAGCATACTGATGATACCTCACCCCAAAACCTCGGATGATCTCACCCAGCAGTTTCATGTAGATATTAAACAGGAGAGGTGAGAGAACGGACCCCTGGGGCACCCCACAAGTGAGGGGCCTCGGGGCCGACCTCTGCCCCCCTGCCAACACCGACTGCGAACGGCCTGAGAGGAAGGAGGAGAACCACTGCAAAATGGTGCCCCCCATCCCCAATCCTCTGAGCCGCTGCAGAAGGATACCATGGTCGATGGTATCGAAAGCCGCTGAGAGATCTAACAGGACAAGGACAGAGGAACAAACCCTGTCCCACGTCCTCCAGAAATCATCCATCAGCGCGACCAATGCTGTCTCCATGCTGTGTCCGGCCCTGAAGCCCGATTGATATGGGTCTAAATAATCAGCTTCCTCCAGGAACAAGGGAAGCTGCTGAACCACCATGCTCTCAACAACCTTTGCTAAAAAGCGAAGGTTGGAGACTGGATGATAGTTTTTTAAAACAGCCGGGTCCAAGGCAGGCTTCTTGAGGAGGGGCTTCACCACCGCCTCTTTCAAGGCAGTGGGAAAGACCCCCTCACTCAAGGAGGCATTGACAATTGCCTGGAGCCAGCCGCGTGTAACCTCCCTGGAGGCATACACCAACCAGGAAGGACACAGGTCCAATAAACACGTGGTGGAAGACAGCCTCCACATGATCCTGTCCACCACATCAAGGGAGACCAGGTCAAACTCGACCCAGATAGAATCCACCAGACCCGTCGCCACCCCATCATCAGACCACTGCCAATCAGAGTCCAAGCCGGCACGAATTCGAGCGACCTTATCCACCAGATGTAAACTAAATTCCTCTGCTCTGCCCTGCAAAGGGTCATCCCCCTCCCTCAATTGGAGGAGGGAGCGGGTCACCTGAAACAGGGCCGCAGGGCGATCATCGGCGGACACAATCAGAGCGGAGAAGTAAGCACGCCTCGCCACCCTGATCGCTTCCAGATAGGTCCTAATATAGGCTCGCAACTGAACACAGTCGGATTTGGAGCAGCTAGTCCTCCACCTGCTCTCCAGGCATCTTTTCCGCCGTTTCATCCCCTGGAGCTCCTCGGAAAACCAGGGAGCCCATCGGAGTCTATGGCGGGGAAGAGGCCACAAGGGGACAACCCAGTCGAGCGCCTCCAAAGCCGCCTGTTGCCAGGCGGCCATTAGCGTCTCGGCCGAGCTGTGGTCGAGGGAGGCGGGCAAGAACCCCAGCACCGTCTGAAACCTTTCCGGGTCCATCAGGCGTCTGGAGCGGAACCATCGTGTTGGTTCCTCATCCCAGCAGCGAGGGTCAGCAAATTGAAAGACCAGCCACAGGAGATAGTGATCCGTCCACGATAAAGGGAGGGCAATTGGAGAACTCTCCCCCAGATCACTACACCACTGCCCCGAGACAAAAACCAGGTCAAGCATGTTCCCCCCCTCGTGAGTGGGCCCATGAATCACCTGGGTCAGGTTCATGGCTGCCATGGATGCCATGAACTCCTGAGCCAAACCTGACACCCTCCCCCAGAGACAGCAAGTTAAAGTCCCCCAGAACTATAAGCCTGGGGAACTCCACCACCACCTCCAAGAGGACATTGAGAAGCTCAGGCAGGGCTGCTGCTACACAGCTGGGGGACAGGTACGTTAGCAGCAAACCAACCGACCACCAGGGCCCAATCTCACGAGGAGGGCCTCACACCCGCCTATCTGCGGGACAGTGACCTCCCTTGGAAACAAGGTCTCTCTAACAACTATGGCTACCCCTCCACCCCTTCCCTGGGCCTGAGACCGGAACAGCACATGGAAACCTGGAGGGCACAAATCACACAGAGGGACACCCCCCTGCGGGCCCAACCAGGTCTCCGTAATGCATGTCAGGTCTGCAGCCTCCTCCTCCGTGAGCTCGCGGAGGAGGGATGACTTATTGGCTACAGACCTGGCATTCACATACACCAGCCTGAGCCCAGAGACCACGTCTCCCAAGACCCCAGGGGAGCGGGAAGCGACCTGGGGGTCGGACCGCGCCACCACTCGTAAACACCGGGGGTGCGCTCCCGTAACAAAATTTGGCCCCCTGTCCCATCCCCCCTGCCATAACCGATCACTCTGCAGATGGTCAACCCTGCCCTCTCCCCACCAGACCCCGGGGCCCCCCCACCCAACCCCTCATGCCGAGACCAGGAGCCGGGCTTGAAGGACAGTATAGACCTGCAATTTGATCCCCCACCCCCTGCTCTAACCCCTTAAAACAACGAATTAAAAAATTTAAAAGCTTCCCCTTTATCCCAGATTTAAAATTTGGCCCCTTGGTCGCGCCATGCCACCTCTCAGGATCCCAAGATCCGTCATTGAGGTAGGCTCTCGATAACCCAAAGGGCCACTCCAAAGACAGGGGAACAGTCTGGAGGGCCCGTAACTCCGGCGATGAGTAGGCTGGCATAAGATATCACATTTCAAGGGGGAAAGAGGGCAAAACAGTCGGTTCAATGTTACAAATTTCATAGATGGAAACATGCATAAGGGACCAGGCATTCAAAACCAAACCAAACACCCCACCAACAAGCAGCTCTCTCACCGCTGCTAGGGCCAGAATTAAGATGGCCAAGCCGCTGCTCTCCCACCGCAGTGGCTTATGGTGGGATGCTGGCACAAACAGAGACCCCCCGCCCTCTCACAACAGAGGGGTTCATGCCCTCCATTGCCCACCCACTGCAATGGGGACAGCCAGGTCCAAAGGGGAGAAGAGGGTCTGAGAGTGGAAAACAAACAAGGAGATAGTCATTGATGGTAAGGCAACCTCCAGGGCAGCCGGGGAGAGGATTCGAGATATCACACAGGAAGGCAACAGCGGCCGCAAATGGAGACAGATAGCCTGCAGTCTGAGAGTAGTATAAAATAGGAGCAGCCAAGTCCAGAGAAACAAGTCCGGAGCCAGAGAAACAAGTCCGGAATGGCAAAAGATAGAAAACCACAGCCCCAGGTCCAGGGTCCGGAACCGAACCTTCCGTGGGGGTCGCTCCTCCGATGTAAAGTCAACAACTGACCCCCACCAGGCTGGTGCCTATCCATCCAAACGGGGCCAAACCCCAATGCCCACAATCCGGACTCCTCGGGGCTCCAGGCCTGCACCTCCCCAGTGTGCCCATAATAGGGCCTCTTCCTCCGGGAATTTCACCCTCGGAGGGAAGGAGAAGGGCAGTGGTGCCAAGGGCAATATTAAAGTCGAAACCCTCAACAAACCACTGCCCCCACAACGATGACCAGGTCCCAACAAGATGGTAAAATGCGGGCAGCATTGGGCCAACAAGCCCCAGGCCACCAAGCTCACAAGGGTGATGCCACTAAGGGCTAGAGGGCCTCAAGGTGACCCACAGGCAGCAATGGTGGACCTCCGGGCTGATGTTGCTGCCGCCACCGTCGTCGCTGCCACCATATAGCGGGCCGCTGCCGCTGCGACCGTCACCAGCACCACCAAGCAGCTGGCGAATCTTGGGCCACAGCATTCACAAGCATAAAGCCGAAAGCACCAGCCTGAAGATGGCGAGTGGGACCTCGTCGAAACATCGTCAAGATACTCTCAATATATATATACACACACATACACACACACACGTGTATGTGTGTGTACTGTGTAGTGCATTTCATAAAGTGACAGACACCAATCCAATGTGGGCACCAATCAAGCATTTGGCAATATGTGGAATAGCCCAAAACATCTATAAGCATCTAGAGGTGTAAATCTCACATTGATATGAAGGGGCACTAGGGCTAACAGGAGGTCTCCTTATATTCAAACCTTCTTGTGTTCATGAAGGTCAATGTCACATTCAATATGTACGCACATCAGCATCCCTCAGCTGCCCAGCACAATTTCTCCTTCTAGTTAATATACAGAAATTTTGTATGAACATTGTCACCACCTGGCTTATTCTCCATTTAGATCTTATCTTTCCCCCTCTCTTTTTATGGGCTCCACTGTCACAATAGTTTAAATGATCTTGGGTCATTTCTTTCTCTTTTTATTTCTCAGGGGCTATAAAAAGCACACCAAAAAATCTTAAGGATGCTTTCATGTAGTAAAAGAAAACAAAGATTAAAATTAGTCTCACACCAAAACTGAAACACCCTTGAAATTCCAACTGGAACATTAAAAGTCATACAAATGAAAAACCTAGATATATAAATAGATATTTGGAGTTTTCTAAACAATTAAAAGTGATGCAAATGAGATATCAAACTTTTACATAGGTTTAATACTTCCTATTGATATTAAAAACAATAGTCCTATTCCCACAGAACCCAAATACTTCACCATCATATTTTGGACCACTCAGTCAGAGGTGGATGGGTCATTATAGTAACTTTTATACTTCTGTCAGACATGGCAAAAGATGTAATTGCCCACCACCACTCCAAGCAATTCTTCCAAGCATTATAAATACTGCATGCACCATATTATTGTTTTACTTGTGTTTTGTCTATAGAAGATATAGAAGAAATTTAAGGAAGACATTGGTTGAGAAATGTCTTGTATCTTGAATTATAAAGCAGGCCTGTTTTTCATAAGGAAAACATCTCCCTGGTCTCTGAAATTTGGAAAATGGTGGGAGTGGGTCTATTAAAGATGGAAGTCAGGTTAAGACAATAAACCAGGATGAAAGAGGTTAAAAAGAAACCCCCTTCCAGCTATGCTTAAAACTTTCTTTGTATCTACACAACAAATAATAGAAAGCTTTTTTGCAGATTCCTGTTCCAAATTATGCAATTTATCAATTGCAAGATAAATATACAGTGTAACATGAAGGAGAGAAGGGAGGGAGGGAGGGAGAAAGGAAGGAAGGAGGGAGGCAGGGAGGGAGGGAGGGAAGGATAAATAGATTACATACCAATTGCATGTACTTAGTTCAATTTTTACCAGCATTTTTTTCATATTGAAATACTTTAGACCCAATTTGTCTTTATCTTTTCTTTAACAAAAAGAAATTATTTGCCTTGAGCAGTGTCACTTCCATTTTATTGGTGCCATTCCCTGTAACTTTTTTAGCCGGCATGCTGAAGCTTATTATTTGGCTGACAGCAATGAATACATTTACATTTTCAACTGTTTTTTTTCCTTTTCCTTAATTTTTATTCTATCTTTGGCTTTTGTTTTGTTTTTTCTCAGACTTAGGCATAATTATTTTACACTTTTCTAAGTAGTAATTAAAATTCCTGCTAGTTTTGTTTGCTATAATTTTTGAAGATAAAAGTAGCATTACCTTAATTGACTCTTGAATATAGACTATTCTTCTATTAAGCTAGTTTAGTAACTATAAATGGTAGTTTAATTTTGTGCCTTAAACCTTTTATATAATAGCTCTTCCACCTTGATTTATTTTTCTATATAATAATTGCTTTTTACGTTTGCTTGTATATGTTGGTTCTATTATCCTATTCAAAACTCATTTTTGCATAATAATGCTTTGTTTTCTCTAATTTTTTATATCACCATCTTATTACTATACCTCATAGGTTTGACTGTATCCCCTACCTGCTGCTATAAATTTAAACAAACAAATGAAGAAAGAAACAATCTAATTTTCCAACTATCTGTGATATTTTCCAATCCACCTGTTTGGTTTATTAAAAGAATAGTTATTCACTCCAACCATTTACCATCATACTCATCTTTCTAGATCAGATCTGCAAGTATAACAGAATAAGGTGAATGACAATGAAGATACAATGCACTTTATCACCTGAAATTGTAGGGAAAAGGTATCATTGTTTAATGCTTTTTTTCTTCTTGGAAACTATGGTGTTCAAATACCAATATGAAAGGCAAAAGAATTTAAAACTCCTATTACTTGGGGAAAGTATTCAAAAGTGGTATGTCTCACATGTGCTATAGACTATTCAATCATCTGAAGCTCCAGATCTATACCATGGACTCTTTCTAAAAGGAATGAAAAGCTTAAAAATATTAAATGAAATGCCTGGCATCTATTGTTTAGCTTCTAGGCAATCCTAAAACTTGAAGAATTATTGCCAATATACAGTGGTAGCCCAGATGAACATTGACTGATTACTTGATTGTTATTATGAAATGCTGACTCGAAACTTTTCATAACATTCTACAATGTTTTCACTTCAGTATAAATTAAAGAATTTTCTGGAGGCAATGTAAAAAAAAAACCAACAAGTTCAGAGACTGACAAGAGAAATAAAATCAAGCAGACTTCCAAAAAGGTTATATGTTATTGAATTTAATATTTCAAATTGCAAAGCTTTCCAGTTATCAAAGTGAGGTATGCCTTAAATACTTAGTCCAGACAAATTAATGGGGCTGCTGCACTTTCTATGTATAGTATCTTCAAATCTGATTCTATGATATATCAAGGATTAATTTGTGTTTGAAATTATATATACTAATTTCCTTTTATTTTTTATACCTTTAATAGATCCACATTCCAGTTTTAGAATTGTTGGATCTATTGTTGGTTTCTAGAGGCATATAATCATCTTTAACAGTAGAAGGGGGGGGGAGAAACTTAACAAAACATGCCTCATTGGACTTGCTATCAAAGAATGATAAAGTTAAGTAATATTTAAGAAAGTTAAGAATAACAATCACTCCCAGCCACCCCAAAAAAAGCAGCGAACATTCAGGATATTTATTAAGAGGAATGTAGCTGCTGTTCTCTTAAAGCTTTGCTATATTCAGAAGTGACAAATTGTATTACTGTGAATTTATGTCTTCTTGATAATACAGCATGCCATCACCATCTACATGAGTAGAGGGCCTCCTTGGGGTACCGTCGACCGGACATTGTCGGCTGGCGGTGCCCAGGGGTAGGGCCTTCTCTGTGGGAGCACCCACCCTATGGAATCAGCTGCCCTTGGAACTTCGTTTGGCCCCTGATCTCTGCTCCTTCTGCCGCGACCTGAAGACCTGGTTATTTCAGCAGGCCGGCCTGGACTGAACCAAGGGGGGAGGTCTCGTCTTTTTTAAGTAATTTTAATTGTTTTAATATTGGGGTTGTATTGTTTAATCATTTTTTAGGTGAATTATTATATTGCATTTTATATTGTGAGCCGCCCTGAGTCCTTAGGGAGAGAGGGCGGCATACAAGTCTAATAAATAATAATAATAATAATAATAATAATAATAATAATAATAATAATAATAATTTATTCAACTTGTATGCCGCCCTTCTCCCTAAGGACCCATATCATTATCTAAAAAAATAAGTCATCTGCATTATTTCATGTACGAACAATGAGAATGCCATCCCTTCAATAGCATTGATTGTCTTCCTAATTCAATAAGACCCTAGTTTGTAGAATAGGATAGGAATAGAAGGATTCCTTAAGCAAAAACTTGTTCAAGGAAAGAATTTTGACTAATAACTAGAAAAATCATACCCATTAGATTATCATTTCAAAGATACAGTATTTCTTTAGTTCAACAGGGAAACAGAATAGCTATGGTGGGCAAAAAAGCAGAGTTAGCAGGAGTGACTTTCTGTCAAGTTTTCTTGTGGGAAACCAGCAGGGAACATCAGAAATCTCTCTCCTTTCCTCCCTGTTTCTCCCTCCCTCCTTTTCTCACTTCTGTCTCCTCTCCTCTCCTCCCTTCCCTTCCCTTCCCTTCCCCTCTCCTCTCTCCCTCCCATTGTGCTTTGTCCTGTCCTGAAGGCGGTAACTGATGCTACTGGATAAGAGACCAAGGGATTGTACAAGTACTTGGAACATTGTAAATTAGGATCACATGACCCCAGGAGCAGCTCAGGAGCACTGAAGGAACAACAGCCTGGCAACATTGAAGCAGCCACAACTCCCCCAAATTCAATTCTCTCTGGAATAATGGGTCCCAGCCAGAGGTGGTATTCAGCAGGTTTTGACCAGTTCTGGAGAACCGGTAGCAGAAATTTTGAGTAGTTCGGAGAACCAGCAAATGCCACCTCTGACTGGCCCCACCCCCATCTATTCTCTGCCTCCTGACTCCCAGCTGATTGGCTGGGTCTTGTTTTGTTGTCCTACACAGAAGAATGGAGCTGGAAAGCAGGTTAGTGGGACAGAAATGGGATTTTGCAGTAACCTTCCCCTGGAGTGGGGTGGGAATGGAGATTTTGCAGTATCCTTCCCCTGCCATGCCCACCAAGCCACACCATGCCCACCAAGCCATGCCCACAGAACGGTAGTAAAAAAGAATGAATCCCACCACTGGTCCCAGCAGTCTGTAAATTTGCCCATTTATTGTTCCGTTGTTGACAAAGTTTTGCCCTATGATATACCCTTTCACCCAGTTAATGTTTTACAGACACAAAAGTTTTAGTAGTATACAAATAGAAAACTATTTGCCCAATATGGGCCGATACAAAAACAAAGTTTAAATGGGTTTGAGAACTCCCAAAATGGAACAGATAGATGAGAGTGTGCATGTCTGTCTCCCTCCTTCGGGGTAAAAATTGACTAGATCAAGGAATAGATCATTATGGAAGGAGGCTAAATAGTTGTATTTCAAATAACAAAATGACACTATATGATATTTTATAACACATTTGCTTGCCTAAGAAAACAATGTTCATTTCAATATTATAAATTTAAAGCAGAAGGTACTGCGGATTGCTATTATCATATGAGAATATATATTAAAGAATTATTCCTGATGCCATATATCTTCAATGTATTTTTCATCACAGATATATTTCCATCAACAATCCTGTATCATATAAATGGCCTAAAGAAAAAAAATGCTAACATATAACATTGAAACATATCCTTTACTGGGATTATTATTTCACAATTTATTTGAACAAATTCTTTCTACTTTTACTTGAATTCTATCACAGTCTCTTCCCCCATTCCTTCCACTGCTTGCGGTAATGATTATAACATTTTTTCTATCTCTGCAGCATAAGATTTCTAAAATTTTAAGCATAAACCTAGGAATCTACAATAGCTGTCTCTTATTTCAGTCTGAAACCTGAGACAATGGAAGATTTTCATTATTTCCAATTCATTTCTAACAATGCAGTGATCTGATACTCTGTCTTGGGCAACAGATTTGAAAGCTGTGATGCTAATAATGAGACAGCTATCTAAAACATTTACAGTCAGGGTTGCTAGGGGTGAGTGTCTCAGGAGATTTCTGGGAATGGGGAAAAAAACATACCACAGATACCCTGAGCCCAGGTTGCTCTGAACTATTCAGTAGCTGTTTACCCCAAATCTAACAGAGTTTTGAAATGTGTACGTAACACAATAGTATCAACTTCATGCAATCCTCAACTTATAGCTGTAATGGAACCTGCCCATTATAGTCATATGTTGTGATGGTCATAAAGCAAGTTATCTATGTGAATGACTCAATTTTGTTACCTTTTTTTGGGAGTAGTTAAGTGAATTAACCTAGTCATTAAGCAAATCCATGGTCATTTAGCAATTCCATTGTTCTCTATGAGATACCTTTGCCAAAACCAGAAAGTGCCAGCTATAAATGCCAATTCGTAGCTTCATGCCTTGAGATGGAAATGTACACATCTGATATGCATACTAATCATAACAAACCCAGGCTTTGAAAAATACTTAACAATGCATGTTAAACATAAGCTGAATTCAGGAATTGCCTTTGAGAAATAACTGGAATTATGGCATTCAATTCAATTTATTATAAAAGGCAAATTAATGCCTTGTAGCCTCAATCAAAAATGTAATCCAGATACTGTAGCTGATGTCATAAAAACTATTAAACCAGCAGAAGTAATAGTTATGCACTTTTCAACAAATTGCTAGTATAAAAAAATACACAAAGTGAACAATTGTTGTTTCAGTTCCCAAACCAGGCCCAAAAGAGACAAAAATGGATCAAAATAGATACTCATTTGCTACAATAGCAGTTTAAACAGCTGACCAATTATATAATCCCTGAACAATTCTAATTCATCAAAGTTAATAAATGGAGAAAGTTGCTAATATTTATGGCAAACATACTTATGATGGAAAGCATTCTGCATTGTTTTATCTAAGTTGGGTATATTTGTTATTAACAATGATGATGGAACAGGAGTTGTTTCAAGTGGTTGAAGGCTGGATCAAGTTCTATCAAGGATGTAGTACATATTACTATATATAATAACATTTGTGGTGATCTCTGAGGCATTTGTTTCAAAAATTCAAAGAAACTTAACGTAGAATTAAATTACACTGACAATCTGAATTGGGTGAAAAATGCAGTAAAGAGTTTGAAAAGTTAATTTGACATGCAAAGAAATTTATCTTAAAGTCTAGACATCTGAGAAATGTAAGAAATGTCTCTAGTGTTTTTGAGGGGATGGTAGCAGTATGCTAAAAGAGACAATCTGGTTTTTTTATACAGTTTGGGATGAAATTTAACTGACATTCTAGTTTTATCCCATGCTCAAATTTCCCAGAAGAATTTGACCTACTTGATTCTTTACTGTCTGGCAATTCTTTTACCAACAAATTTTTCCTGCTTTACTTAATTTGACTATTCTTTATCGTTGTCTGGAAATAATATTCTTTACATGTTTCCTACAATTATTTTTGAAACAGTGTGCTTTCTCCTCATATTGTTAATGGCAAATGAACAAATACACCCACAAATACAGTATTTTTGACACAACCTGTTAGAAAAAAATGGACTCTTGAGAAGATTGGAAAATGAGATTAGAAAAATAGTGAACACTTGAAAACAGGAAGTAAGCACATTTATAGTGACAATCAAAAGTTGAAGTTGGAAAGGTAATTTTGTAAATGGGACCCAGTGGCCAAATTAGTACATATAAGAAACTGGAGAAAGTTTTGATGAAGAGTAATGGCCAATGGCTGAAAAGGTACAATAGATGGTAACATATAGGTTCTTAAAGAATATACAGTTGTGTTTTCCTACTGCTTTTAGACATTAGCACTAATAGCCATTCATAGTCATATCATAGCAGAATTTGTCTCCTTTATATTTATTTAAGCTAGTAACTTTAACAAGATCTGGCAGTAAAAAAAAAGTTGATGTGTGCAATATGCTATGAGAAGTGTTTATCCTAATTCTTCTATTCATTATTTTGATTAGATATGTCCAATAAGTGAAGGGGAAAAGTTTATCTCCATTTTGTCACCAACATTGTAAAATTACCTTACAGTCTTTATAATGTTCTATCCTCAACTTCTTTGGATCTTTTCAGCCTTACTAGAAATATTAAACGCATAAACTTTTCTGTGAAGGAAAAAAAAGACCTTTACTCCTTGTTCAGTAAATTTACTTCACCTTTTCCAGTTTTGCAAAGCACTTTGTGATTTAGGATATGCAGAGTTGTAATTAGCAATATTCTTGAAAAGATCCAGAAAATAAATACATATAAACAAAGTAAAAATAAATTATAAATAAATAACACGTCCACATACACACCACACACACACACACACACACACAATGTATATTAGATGCAGTTTGGTGAATCAGTGGCACTTTATATAAATCTATCTGAATTTTGACCCTTCCATTATCCCAGAACAGTCTGCTAAACAAAGACCAAGAAGAAAACATTGAAATGGTTTTATAACCGATGTGAGTTCTCAAATTCTAAATTTTGAAACATGTTTTTGTGCACTATGTATCCTACCATGGGCTGATTGTTTTCTGGAACAGAATAACAATTCCCATAATTCCAGACCAGCAAGAAACTGAATAAGAAAATGATTGGTTACTGTTGCTGCAACACAGACTAATATAATTATCCTTCTGGAAATTATAGTTCAAACAGTAGATGAACCCTTGCAATTTATCCTATTAAGAAGTAAGGTAACAAACCATGTGGCTCTTCTGTTAGGGAATGTAACTATTTTGTGCAGAAATAGGAATATTTCTTTTTTCTTTCTGTAGCTTCAGCTCCTCATTCATGCAAACCCACAATATTCACATGAATATGATAAATTAGTTAAACTGTTGTTTGAAGGTTTCATCAATCTTTTCTACTTTTTGGACTGAAATATTTTAGCCCAAATATTAAGTAAAGAAGCTCAGTATGTAATTGATAACAAATGTCATATTATAGTCTATGTGTGTGTGTGTATGTGCTTGTGTGTGTAATTATGTACAGATTTTTAAAATGTGTTTAAAAACAAAGCAATTATATTTGGTCAAAATATATTTCACCCCTCACTGTGTAGTGCCCAGATATAAAAATTTCTCATCCAACCTGACGAAGAAATTTTTTTTGTTGTTGTTTTTGTGATGGCTTTATTTTGATTGATGGCCATTAGTGGGTTTTACTGAATTTTGGGGCAAAACTATTGTTGTGCAGTCAAAATCATACCAACACGACTTAATAATACAACAATTATCTTCATCAAAAATTCACATCAAGACAGTGCAGAGCTGTATTCTAAGATTTTTCTCTATGTAATTGTAACCGTATGGGAACATATAGCTTATTGCCACCATCACTATAATATTTATCCTCCTTGCTTTGCCCGCCCCCTGGCCCCATCCACATTTTAGAGAGATATTTCTATGATTTAAATGAATTGTCTACTCAAAAGCTCTCCCTTGTGATTGGAAACTGCAATCTGGGTTCTAATTCATAGCAAGAGTTCATAAATACAGCAAGTTTCCTATTTCAGAGTTTGCCTAATATGCTTTTGTGTAAATTTTATAACATACAAATTACAATCGTATGAAGAATGGCTGATTTCTTTAAAATTAATTTTTGTAAGCCATGGGCCATTGTGAAAATAATGAAGGAACAACAGGTGATGATACACGAGGGACCTATGCTTCTTCCTTCCACCCCTCAGAATATGATATGAAAGAAGAGAACACTTATCAGCTTTATGAGATGATATCCTACTCCTGATGTGAGTGCAGCTTGTATCGTCCTAATACCACAAGAATATGGGAAGCCCAATCATTTATATCTTTCACTGCTTCTTTTAAGATACATGCAAAATACCTCTAATGAATGTGTGGTGGGCTCCTCATACATCCAGGGGTGGGCTTCAAAAAATTTAGCAACCTCTGTCTGGTTGTTGAGTGGGTGTGGCCATGGTGGGCCTGGCCTAGTCGGCATCCGGTATCATAGCGGGGGGAATTTCACCCTCCCTGTGCTCCAGAAGTTTTTCTTGAGCCTCTGGGAGGGCGAAAACTGCCTCCCCGGGCTCTAGAGGCTCTGTGGAGACCAGAAACAGCCATTTCCAGTCTCCCTGAACTTCTGGGAAGCCCATTGTTTGCCCTCCCTGTGCTCTGGAGGCTTTTTTCGAGCCTCTTGGAGGGCAAAAACAGCCTCCCTGGGCTCTGGAGGCTCTCTGGAGGCAGGAAACCTTCTGGAGCCTCTGGGAGGCCCATTTTTCACCTTCCCTGAGCTCTGCATGGTCCTGCATTTAGCTGGGATCCAAAACGGGCCATGTGGAGACTCCTGGGAGAAGAGGGGCTGGGTGGGAGAGGCCAGCCAGTTGTTGTAACTACCGGTTTGGTGAACCAGATGTAAAATTAACATCTGGCTCACCAGAATCAGTGAGAACCAGAAGCAGCCCACCCCTGCATACATCTAACATTATCAAGAAGTAGAGTTTTTTTCCTTCACTATATGACTCAAATCTTACAAATTCTCCCTAACTTATTATTTTATATTCTGAACTTTTTCTTTTGGAGATGAGAATAATCTGTGCCGCTTATATGTATATATAAATTTATGGATACATAAATGCTTAATGTATTAACTGTTCCCCTACAATGAGCATCAGAATGCCAGCAAGAAGTTCTCAGCCAAAGATACTTTTGGAAATTTTAAAACTGTAACACTCTGAATCCTTAACTGAATCCACTTAGTGTTTTTCCTTTTTCATGCAATCTCACATTTACTTAGAGGATTGATTTCCCTTGAAATCCACTTCTGTCATATTTCTAAAAGCTCAGGCATAAAAATTGATATTCTTGTGAACTTTGGCTACTTAATATCTGTCATATTTCTTCCCAAGATTGACTTTTGAATGACATTATTTAAGATGTAGTTATATGCTGTGACTCTTTACCAGGTGAAACTCTCCCATCAATCAATCTGCATCAAGAAATGAATGTTCTCTGCTCTGCAAAGCTCTCTGCACACTAACAATAAGCAAAGTGCTCACTCTGTCACAAACCACAATTTGGGTCTTGAGGAAATGGAGCAATGAAAAGTGTGGAATTCATCTTCAACTTTTATTAGGCCCTAGAGTTGGCAAATGAATTGTTTTTCTGGGCAAATTAACTTATGCCCCAACTATTGGGATGAGTTTTTTCAGATGAATGATGAATTGACCCCAGCTGGAACATCTGTAGAAGTAATGCCCCATTTAGGATACTGTGAAAGCAAGTACTATCATCCTCTTTGTCTATTCTTCGGTCTCTGATGGAAAAAAACAGCTCTATGTGGAGAGATTATTTCTTTTGTGTTTTTCATGCCAACTGAAAAAGTAGCATTGATCTTTCTGCAGCCTTCTCCCCAAGGCTGAAAGGCATGTAGGATATTGGAAAAGTTAAAAATAGACATTTAATTTAGCCTATTTAAATTCTTAGTTAAATAGTCAAGGAGTTGTTTAAGGAATGTTTCCTTTGAGCAGTATAATTCTGGTGCACTGTCTGAACTACTACAATGGAATAATGTTTTCCCCCTAAGATTTTCATTCTCTCTGTGGTGTGCATTAGTGTCTCATGTGAAGTTGTTGTCAATAGGTCAAAAAACTCCATATGATTTTTCTTTTGTCTGATGCAGTAGATTCATCTAACTCTTTTGTTTTAGGAGTACAAGCAAACTTTTCCTCCTGATTCCCAAAATAGTTTTTTTCTATTTTAACTAACTTCCTGTTTTTTTCCTCTTGTTGTTTTTGGAAGTTGGGGTATTTCCTTTAGATGATGATATTGTCTTAGTAGATAACAACTAAGACTAGAAGTAAATTATTTATTAACGTACAACTTTTGTCTAGTTTGTAAGAATATGTTGAGGATGCTCCTTCATTCTAAAATTCATATATCTGAAATGTATTTTGTAGATATGAATACAGTTATAGAAATTGCTCACATTCTGTTTGACTCTTAATTCTGCACCCTTTTAAGCTTAGATATTTAACATCCCTACTTGAAAGAACAGCCCATTGGGATCTGAATTACACATAGTCCTCTTTCCTCCTGGGATCTAATACATTATGAGCAGAACTGCTAAGTCAGCTGAGAACCCATTGTATTAAAAAAAAAGTTAGGGTATTGTGTAAAGGTGATGCATTTATCTGAGTGCTGATTTTTTTGTACTTATCACATATGTATTTTGTTACTGTATTTTCTTTTTTCCTCTAATCAGTTTCTGAATTTTACTTTTATTTTATTTGATATGGACATAAGACTAATCAATTAATAAACTACTACTACTCAATTATTATTTTGCTTGAAATATGTTTTTGATAAATTTAAAATAATGTTTTACATAAAAGAAATTTAATACCAGAATATTGCTGCTTTATTATTTGTTTTTCCCCTTTTGGTTAAATATGCTGTTTTTACTATTTTTCAAATCTACTTGCACTAAGTGGCTGTCCTACTTAAGCTCATTTTCATTCCATTCGGGTCTACTAGAGAGAATTGTAGATTTATTTATTTATTTCAAATATTTCTATGCCCCCCTAATCAAAACAACTCTGAACAGCTGATGCAGAAAGAAAAATACAATATAAAACAAGCCCAGTAAATATATATACACTTTGTGTGTGTGTGTGTGTGTGTGTGTGTGTGAAATACAGCAGCATTAAAACAATGCAAAGTAGATAGAATTAAACAGATGTCAACATCAAATAAAATCAGAGGAAGCTCTCCAAAACAGCTTCTCCAAGAGCCTTTGAAAGACCAGTGAAAAACAACTTTTCCAAATTGTTTGAATTGCAAAAGCAGCACCCCTTTTCTTTAGCCCCTTAAGCCTATCCAAAGTGTCAAATTTGCAGAGATCTCTCCCTAGTAGATTTAATGGATTGCACCAACATTGTAGATTGTCTGATTGTAGAAGACAACCATGAATCCTTTATAAGTTAAAACCAGCACCTTAAATTACACCCAGAAACACATTATCATCCTGTTTTATTTATTTACTACATATTTAAATTTATTGGCTGCCCAAATCTAATGGATTCTGCATGGCTAACTAAAGTAACTAAAAAACTAAAACATATAAACAGTGAGAAACATTACCTCAACAGGCATACTAGGCAATGCATGGTTTATAAAACCAGGGTTATGTGTTCCCAATGTTGGGAGCCCAAAGGTATGCAGGCTGCTGCATTTTGGAACAACTAAAGTTTCTAAATATTGTTTAAGGGCAGTCTCAGGTAGATAGCATTATAATATCTGGACAGATGGTATAAGGCCACATTTTACTGTTGCTAAGTCCTCCTGTTCCAAATAAGGCTGCAAATGTCTTATCAGCTGGAGAAGGTATAGCCCCATCTGGTCACTGCTTTCACTTTCTGATCTAGAAGACATCTAAGTTGTAAACCTGTTCCCTGACTTGAATATTTGGCCATCAGCTCCAGTAGTGAATGAGGACATCCATGTATCAACAGCAACAGTCACTATGACTTGTAAGAGTTCTAGACCCTGGCAAATATCTAGCATGGTCAGGAAAGGATGGCCATAGCATCTCCCTCAAGACCCAGGGCAGCAATGTAGTACTAGATATCATCACAATAATGAACATACTGTACCCCAAGCTACTAAATGTGGTTCCTAGCAGCAACATAGAGATGTGGGAAAGTCGATGAGATGAGAGTGACCCCTTTGTCACCCCACAAGTCAGGCCCTACCAGGCAATCTCTCTTTTCCTAGCAATGTAGATTGGAATTGCCCACTAAGGAAGGAGGTAAATCATTGCAAAACCTCCAAGTAATCAAAAAGGATATCACAAATAAAAGTATCAAAAGCTATTGACAGATCTATCAAGGTTAGATTGGGTTCATTTCTCTTATCCAGGTCACAACACAGGTCACCTAGGAGAACAAAGCCAGGCCTGAAGCTCAAGTCAAAAGGGTCCACACAATGTGCTTCCTCTAAGATGCTGCAAAGTTAGTTTACCACCACTGTCTCAACAACTTTCACTAAGTAAAGATTGGAGAGTGGTCAGTAGGGTTTTTTTTTAACATCACTGTGTCCAGGGATGGCCTTTTAAGGGAAAGCTATACCACAGCCTCTTTCAGGAAACTACAGACACCTATCTCCACAACCCCCATCTCAAACACACCAGCAACAGCCAAACCTCCTACAACTGACCCCAACCCATTGGGTTCACAACCTCTGGTGATCACAGAAAAAGAAGTGCAAGATTTATTTCACAGACAAAAGCCAGGAAAAGCACCAGGGCCAGACAAGATAACTCCTTCTTGCTTAAAAGTCTGTGCTGACCAATTGGCCCCCATCTTCACCCAAATCTTCAATAAATCACTAGAGATATGCTATGTTCCTTCTTGCTTCAAACACTCTACTATCATCCCAGTGCCAAAGAACTACAGACTAGTTGCTCTAACATCAGTAATTATGAAAATCTTTATAAGGTTAGTGCTGTTCCACCTGAAAACCACCACAGATCTGCTGTTAGATCCCATGCAGTTTGCACACTGAGCAAATAGATCGACAGATGATGCTGTTAATATAGCTCTGCACTACATCCTACAACACCTTAAAACTCCAAATACCTACGCAAGGGTCCTCTTTGTAGACTTCAGTTCTGCATTCAATACCATCATTCCAGACATTCTTCTAACTAAATTAAACCAGCTAGCAGTACCTGAATACACTTGTAAGTGGATCATAAGCTTCCTAACAGACAGTAAGCAGCAGGTGAAGCTAGGCAGAATCACATCTGATACCTGTACAATTAGCACAGGGGCTCCCCAAGGCTGTGTGCTTTCTCCACTTCTCTTCTCCCTATATACCAATGACTGCATCTCAAATGATCCATTTGTTAAAATACTGAAGTTTGCAGATGACACAGCAGTGATTGGTCTCATTCAAGACCACAATGAATCCACAGACAGACAGGAGGTTGTACAACTTGCCTTGTGGTGTAACCGGAACAATCTGGAACTAAACATACTCAAAACCGTAGAAATGGTGGTAGACTTTAGAAGAAACCCTTCCATACTGCCACCTCTTACAATACAAGACAACACAGTATCAACAGTAGAGACCTTCAAATTTCTAGCTTCTATTATATCACATGACCTAAAATGGACACCTAACATCAAAAACATCATCAAGAAAGCACAACAAAGAATGTTCTTTCTGCGCCAACTCAGAAAGCTCAAACTGCCCAAGGAGCTGCTGATACAGTTCTACAGAGGAATTATTGAGTCTATCATCTGCACCTCTATAACTGTCTGGTTTGGTTCTGCAACCCAAAGGACAGATACAGAGGATAATTAGGACTGCAGAAAAAATAGTTACTACCAACCTGCCTTCAGTTGAGGACCTATATACTGCACAAGTCAAAAAGAGGGCTGTGAAAATATTTACAAATCCCTCACATCCTGGACATAAACTGTTTCAACTCCTTCCCTCATGCTATAGAGCACTGCACACCAGAACAACTAGACACAAGAAAAAAAAATTTCCTGAATGCCATCACTCTGATAAACAAATAATTCCCTCAACACTGTCCAACTATTTACAAAATCTGCACTACTCTTACTATTAATCTTCTTATCACTCCTTATCACCCATCCACTCCCACTTGTGACTGTATGACTGTAACTTTGTCACTTATATCCTTACAATTTATATTGACTGTTTCCTAGTATGATTTGATTGCTTATTGTACCCTATGACCATTATTAAGTGTTGTACGTTATGATTCTTGTCTCTTGATGAATGTATCTTTTCTTTTATGTACACTGAGAGCATTTGCACCAAGACAAATTCCTTGTGTGTCCAATCACACTTGGCCAATAAAAGAATTCTAATTCTAATTTTCCTTTACAGGTGCAGAATATCTACAGAATAATTTTTGTAGTCTATTGTGTTTTTTCAATCTTTTGAAATTCACAGTATATCTGTGTTATTTTTGTCTTTTGACCAGTGCCATCAGATAGCCATGACCTAGGGTATTGAGGTTGTTATCAGATAACAATTGAATGATACCTACTGATACTAAATCTGCCAGATGCTTCTGCATTTTTCTCTCATTAATCTCTTTCCAGCATGTTTTGAATTACTCATGCTCCCAGTGAAAGAGCATTTTCACAACTAACACTTCTACAATATTAAAATTGTGCTTTTTTTTATACTGTAAAAACAGTTGAACCAATGAGCCATTTGTCATGCATCTTAATTTTAATATGAAATACTAATCAGCCTTTATAGTCATGTTCCCCCCTTGCACCGTTATCTTTTTTTATGAGCACATTAGCATTGTTATTAAAGGAGAGGACTCATATGGACATAAACACACTTAGCATTTATTTATTTATTCCTTCCTTTGTGTTTATCATTGGAGACAATCACCTATGCTTCAGAAACAGATGCTATCACTTTTGTTAGGGTCATGGAGGTTTGATATTAAAGGAAGAAAACCTGTAGAATATTTGATGTCATTGGATCATGGGTTGTTTTATGTATATTGTACAGACATTTCTTTGTTGTCACAGATTCATCTTGTTGCATCATTCCATAAAACAAAAATGACTTTGAATAGCCACTACTTCACTCTGATAGCAGAGAATGGGAATTGCCCATATATCATACTTGGCTGAGAAAATGCTATGCCAGAATTTGACTTAAAATTTCTCAAATGTATTCTTCCACTGAAGAAGAGGTTTGGGGTTTTATACCCAATTCTCAAGATGCTTAAGAACTTATTTCAGAGTTGTCCTGTTTTTGTTTTCAAGCTTACTTCAGAGATTGTAGTGGGTACCGTTATTTTCTGTTGCACAAGTTTCCTTCATTCTGAAGCATCCTTGGTTGCCATCATTTCCAACTCTGAAAACAACAGAATATTTCCAGTTGAATGTTCCCAACTTCTTTGGAATATAAGGAAAGCTTGGGATGCCAGAGAAACTGTTTACCACTAGAGAGACATGATTGGGAAATGAAAAAGAAGGTAACTAAATGTGGAATAACATATCCCACTAATGATAATTTATCTGGCATTCTTATTTTAGTTGAAATAATTTTTCAGAACAAAATTTCTTTCTATCAATTTGAGTGAGAAATGGTAGAAAAAATGCAGGAAAAAATTATTTAAACCCGATTATTGATTTAAACAGGTGTCAAGTACATAATGCAAACCATTGGTAGTCCCAAAGGTTATTTTCAAAAGGCCACTGGACTTTTTGCTTCTCATCCAAGAAGTTTCTTCAATAGAATGGAGAATCTCCATAGATATTAAACCATAAATATTTTAGGTGCTCTCCCAGATCTATAGTTTTTGAAGTATTTGCATTATTTATTTTGCTTTTTTTCAATACCCAGATTTCACAACTATATGTTTTTAGTAGGAAAGAAATTGTCATTACTTAACTATAAATCAAACCTTTATTATAGGCATAGACTACCATAAAAAGGGTGGAATGTATATAATAATTTTAAAAGCAATTAATGAACATAAAGTTAACAACACAATAGTTAGCTTGCTTAACTATTGTTAACTATTTTATTCATATTTGATATCATACAAATATGCTTATCTTTCTTGCCTACATTTTTCACTAATTTCTCCCTAGAATTAAGCTCCTCTTTATGGGCCAGCAGGCTGTCCATCTTTATTCTTAAGTAAGAAAGAAAATTTACCACCTTTATTTTTAGTGAGCTCACAAAGCATGATAGTTAACATTACCTTTGTCTTCCTAATGTGTAACATTAACCCATATTTTTCATCCTCCATATTTACTTTCATAATGTGCTTCTCTGAGATTTTTTTTACTTTCAGTTAACAAAATGGTTAATCTACAAATCCTCCAAGTCTGATTTTCCCTATTATCTCTTCCAGTTCTGCCATCCTTATATTTAAAACAAATAGGGGGACAATATTCATTCTTCAACATCATTTGCTTTAATTAGATCTCTTTCATGATTACTTCTGAATAATCCTATCTTATTTTTCTGTCATTCCTCTGATTTTCTTAAAACATCTGTCAATATTGTTATTGTTAATTTTCCTAAGTTGCATTCTTGATTGAGCTATTGATTCTTTCACTTCTTTCTTACCATTCAAAGTCTGCATTTAATTGCCATACTGCACATCCTTTTTGCTGTTACAGAGTTTTCATCCTCCATCTTTCCCTGGATATCATGATAGCTATTATTCTGAAAGCCACGTGGAACTTTTTCAATTATGGATTTGTTTCTCTGTTTAACTTGTATGGCTGCCCAGCACAGTGACTAGACTGACATTTTTTGCTTTGGTTTTCACAATAACTCTAATCTTTTTCTGTAGCAATTTGGTTCCTCTTTTGCATGGTAATCTGCAGTGGTGAGTTTCAGATAAACCTACCACTGGTTTGCCAAAAATGTGAGCACAAGTGCATGTGTGCGCACATGGCTTCTGCACATGCGCAGCTTTCACCATGCAGCGAGGCTCAACGAAGCAGCATTTCGGGGCCTGCTCCCCTCCATCTCTGCTCTCCGGGTCAGTGGCTGCTTCTCTCCACTGCTGCTCTTGATGGGAGAGCAGACTGCAATTTAGCAGCTGTCAGCTGCTGCTTTGGGTCCTCTAAGTCCCATCTAGAAAGCACTGCAGCACAGAGAAGCAACAGCCATGTTGAATGCCGTTTCTCTCAGCCACAACACTTTCTGGATGGGACTTATAGGATGCAAAGTGGCGCCTGACAGCTGCTAAATTGCAGTCTGCTCTCCCAGCAAGACCAGCAGTGGAGAGAAGCAGCTGCTGACCCAGAGAGTACATGGAGCATCTCCACGAGCGAAGCCTCGGCAGCACGGGACAGAAGAAGCGGCTGCAAGATCTCCACTCCAGTGCTTTCCAGATGGGACTTCTTAAAGGTAAGAAGAACTGTCTGGTCCATTCCCAAACTGTTTTGTGCCTCCTGCACCCATGCTGCCCTCCTCCTATGGCCCTTCAGCCTAGCGCTTCAGGCAACAGGCCAAATAAATTACTTTGGCCCGCAGGACTTTAGTTTGAGGCCAGAGAGGGGCAGCAGCATGCAGGCAGAGGCCCGGGGCAAGGCTGGAACCAGGGAATGGTACATTCCCCCACCCGGCCAAGGTGAATGGCGAGCAGGCAGAGGCTCCAGGGCAAGGCCGCAGCTGGGGAATGGTGCATTCCCCGATCCAGCCGAGGTGAATGGCAAGCAGGCAGCATGCATTGCTTATCTTTGGTGAGGAGAGGAGGAAGGTGCGGAGGTAAGGTGCAGAGATTAGCTGGACCACATGGCAAAGGCAAGATATATAGGGTGGGAAGGGGCAGAGTGGGTGGGGCATGGCAAGTCGGCCAGCTGGTGTTGCGATTGGTTCTATGTGAGTGCTCTTTGCGCAGGCACAGCACAGCACTCAAAGACTGCCCTTGATGTCAGCGCTGGTGAGGTGAGCTGTTTTTTAGCTCAGCTGAAGCACAGTAATCTGCTCTGCCACACAAATGACCTGAGCTAAAAAACAAGGGAATTTAGGGCAGGAAAGGGTGAGGGCGGGAGCTGGTGGGTGGGGCCAGCCAGAGATGGTATTTGCCAGTTTTCCAAACTACTCAAAATTTCTGCTACCGGTACACCTGAACCGGTCCAAACCAGCTGAATACAATTCTGGTAATCTATTAAATTTATATCCATTATTTGTATTTATCTTACATTTTAAAAGTCTTCCAGATCAAGACTTGCTGGAACAACTATTCTTTAAAAACAGTTTTAAACTATATATTTGACACCACAAACAATCTGTACCAGGAAGTATCCTGGCTCTGGATTGCATTTTTCTAGTGCTTAATTACACTCTGGTTATGTGAATGCATTGTACAAGATAGGAATGATGGTGCATGTTTCGATAAAGAGAGAGGGCTGAATGTTTTGTGGTTTGGGAGATGTGGAAAAATTCATTATTTTTATACCGAGAAACTTTCTGGGGACAGGTTTGGATTATGTTGGTCCATTTTGTTCTGGTTTGAAGAATAAATAAGCCTAGATTCACTTATTCTCAGTTCATATTTCTTTTAAGTGGAGGCAAGGGTTACAATTATTAAACATTTCTGGTTTTATTTTAACTACGTCTCAGCCTTGTCATAAAGAGGGCAAGTATATCATCAGTTCCAATTTCTACTGTAACCTTTAGACTAGTATTGTGGGAAATTGCAGTCATTGAATGACTGCAGTCTTTCAATCAATGTCTAACAGAGAATCATAGAGTTGGATACTCACACCCTTCTCAGTTTTTCACAACATTGGCTAGATAGAGGATCATTCTCCGAAGAGACCAAGAGAAGTGCATGTGTTTGATCTTTACATGATAGGATCAATCTCTACCCCTTGCTGAGACTTTATTCTAAGGAATACTATATCTATATCTATGAGGCTTTGAACACACACACTGCCTTTTATTGTAAAGTGAGGTAACCTAACTGTGGTAGCGTGAGGGCAGCACCCCCACATAAAACAAAATCTATGTATCAGGACTCCCAGAGAAGCTGTCATTCTGAACAATACAGCTAGCAATGGACACATGGCTGGAACAGAAATAATCCATTATGCTGTAGATCTATCATTCTCTCTTTCCCCCAGTGAACTGTGCTCTTCTCTTTTTCCTATCTGTGCTCTATCTTGCTGTATGCAAACTGCAACTCCCTCTTTTCTCTATTCAGCTTTATTTTCCTGAACATTCATTAACTACTCACAAAAGACCATGCATGGTAGAAGGAAGTAGCAATTATCTGCTGATTCTGATCCATGTTTAATGGTCAGAGATTAGCATTAGCAGTAATAATGGAGTGTGGGATGCAGGCTATTTAGGACTGAGGAGCTGACAAGGATCCAACTGGCAGTTCTCAGATGAAAGAAAGGGAGGGTTTGGCTGTGAAAAGTGACGTGTTTGCAAAAGCGATGGAGGAAAATCAGATGCTTCTCCGAGATAGATTTTGAAATATCACATTTTTCCCTTCAAAATAATTGCCTAGCTCTGTGTCACTTGTCTTCAGTCAGACAGAAACCCTATGCTTGCCATCTTATTTGGACAGAAAATTCATTGGAGTCATTGGGATTTTTCAGTATCTCACAATGAAATGTCAAAAGGAGGGGGGGCACATCTTTTGCATTTTGTATCACCACGACAGCTACTTTGAACATTGCAGAGGAAATGTTTGGCCTAATCCTAATCACTCTGCCAAGCTGACATGTTGCAATGTCTCAGACCAACCAGATGATATGAAATTAGGCTTGGGCACTTGAGGACAGACACTTCCTTTATTATTGGCCAGATTCTTTGCTCTATCTGACTTTATCTCTACTGCCTGCCTGCCCTTGTATTACAAAGCAAACAGTAACATCTACCATTATCTCTAAATTATGTCTCCCATACAGGGATTGATACACATAAAAAACAAAACAATAGTTTGGACATGTGTTCATTTGAATCCCCCCCCAAACCAGTCATTTGTTTCTTTGTGAAAAGATAAGTCTATCTCAATCCCAAGGTTGATAATGAAGATCCCTATGATTGTTACTTTCAGTTTACAAAGGAAGGGTAACATAGAACAACAAACAAATGAATAATAAAATAGAGGACATTAGAGAAGCAGGAAAAGCAAAGCTGCCACCTTTCATAACCTGCAATGTGTCTTGATCCGCCTTATGCTTCACTGTATATGACCCAGAAACATGGTGATAGGCTGCAGCAGACTATTTACTCCAGGTTCTTTTTTTTTTTAACTTGGCTAATAGTTTCAAATGTCACTGCTTATTGTATAGACTACTAAGTTTACAAGGGTGTAGACAGGAAGCAAAGTGAACAACTAATGTTCACCATACAGCCTAGGGCTCAGGAAAGCAAGGAAGTGCTTATCAAGTGACTGCTGTAGTAGCAGCAAACTTAATTTCCTAGGTATTTTCAAAACTTAGCATTTTGATGTGTGGCTGGTTATTGTTTTACAGTATTCCTCTCTGATCAATTTGAAGAGCAGCAGGACATGATTTTCAACACATAAATATACTGCTTAGTTATACACCCACACAATCCTTGGGAGTAATGTTTTCAGAATTTGGCTTATATTGGCTCTGACTTTGTTATTCACAAGGAAAAAAAATATACTGGGGGAATGCAAGAAGCAAGAGAAAGGCTAATCTGATTTATCATTACTTCAACCTGATTTTTAATTGCTGTGAGTTGAATAGTTTTATGTCAAAGTTATAAGTCTTCTCAGATCAAGATCTTTCATAGGAAATACATTTTGTAATTTAAGCTTTCACAGGAACTATCATTCAGTAAACTTAATTTTTAAAAAACCTTTGCGCTTAGATGTTGTACAAGATCCAAGGTGTCAGCAGCAAATTCCCATGCAGTTATAATAATAGTACCATCAGGTAAAGAACATCAATGAAAATATATGCATTCAATTTGTGCAGAACATGAGTAAAGGAGAGAGTCCTTGCTGACTCGAAGTAATTTTGTCGTGAGAGACTTCTTGATGAACTCTCCAGTCTCTGTATTGATCTGCACTCCTTGCCCCTTGTAATATAGTCATCACTTCCTTCACAAGCAGCTGAAGAGGTGCAGGTGAAAGTGGGTGACTTAAGCTATATTAATCATTATGGAAGCAAGAGAGTCAGAGATAACTACCAAATATGTCTGTGTCCAATGGCCTCAGTAATAAAAAGCATTGCCACTTAATGGCCTCTCAGACATAAAATTAGAATTAGTTTTGCAGTTGTGATCAGAATAGCTGTCCACAGAATTTAAGGTGAATGAGATGCTAGCAATCTTAGATAGAAGCAATAGATTATACTTGCGGTACTCTACTGCTTTTTCCTTCTGCTCTAAACAAGACAGCTAGGTCAGGAGTTTGAAAGGGGCTGCATATTTGCTGCAAGCTCCAAAGGAAGGCGCTTCTTTTCCATATCAATGATTTATTGATTATATGCTATCACCTCATTTTTGAGTCCTAGTGAGCACACAGATAGATCTTCTTCAGGACAATCTATCTCCAACCTATTCATCCAATGGTGGACTCATTGCCATTGTAACTGAGTCCTCCTCCTCTTTCCTTCCATCTGAGTTCTCTTCTCTTTCCTTCCACTTTTCCTAGTATCACAGCCTTTTCCAGAGAGCTGTATCTACATATAGTGTGTCCAAAGTAGGATAATTTGAGCTGATCTTTTTTTTCAAATAAACTTGATTTATTCAGTGATCTATTGATTTTTTTTTTTTCTGAGCTGTCCATGGTATTTTCTCCAAATACCATGAACTCTCCAGGAGTCTTCTCCAACATCAAAGTTCAAAGATGTCAATATTCTTCCTATCTGCTTCTTTAAAGTCCAATTTTTGCTTCCATAGAGTGTTGCAAGAAATATATTGGCTTATATGATTCTGATCTTTGTAGATATAGAGCTTGGTAGGACAGCCATGAAGACATTGGAAAAGATATTTAAAGATATTTAAGTGATTTTTAAATATCTTTACCAAGGTCTACATGGCTGTTCTACCAAGTTCTAGCCTGTGATATGTTTCTTGACAGTTTGTTCCTTTACTGTTGATGGTTGACCCTAAAAGGCAGAAGCACTTTAATATCTTCATTGTCGGTACTAATGCTGTTTGTTCTATTGTTGCCATTAGTTTGGTCTTCTTTATATTTAATTTTAGTTCATTTTTTGTTCTTTGACTTTTAGTACCGGGCTTGCAGAACCTTTATATTTTATAGCTATCAGAGTAGTGTCATCAAGCATATTACAGGTTATTACAGTTTCTTCCTCCAATTTTAAAAATACACTCATTTTTTCCAATCAAGTTTTCCTTAATTTTTAACATATAGGTTGAATAAATAAGAGAGACTATGCAGCCTTGCTGTGCTCTATTTCTCCAAGTTCTGTCCACATTTGGTTTCCTAACCTATTGTAAGTTTCTCATAAGGACGATGAGATGTTCTGGAATTCTTATTTTTTCTAAGAACTTTCTACAGCTTGACATCATCAACACAATCAAAGGCTTGTTTATAATCCATGAGGCATATTATTATTATTATTATTATTATTATTATTATTATTATTATTATTATTATTATAGTTCTTTGGCTTTCTCAATTATCTAGCATGCATCTGCAGTAATGTTTCATGCTCATTGGCTTTTTCTTAAAGCCATCTTGAACATCTGCCATTTCTTTTTCTATATAGGGCTCTAATCTTCATTGGATGATCCTAAGCATTATTTTGCTACCAAGTGAAATTAAAGATATTGCATGCTAGTTTGCATACTCTGTTAAGTCTCCTCTTTTTGGGGTATTGAAATATAGAGTGGCTTCTTCCAATCAGGTGGCCACTATGTTGTTCTCCAGATTTGCTGGCATAGCTTGATTAGAATTTTGACTGATTCTGTCATTTCTTCTGTTGCTTATATTTCAGTGGGCATTCCATCAGTCCCTATAGCCTTTTGATTTGGTAATTCCATCAGTCTCTATAGCCTTTTGATGTGAGCGCTGACCTGTGGGTATATGTTCAAGGTCATCTGATGAAAATTACTGGCTTTCCTCTTCCACTTAAGCCATCCAGTACAGTTATTCTAGTTGGATCATCTGCATGAAGAGCTCTCCTTTATACCCCTTTCACTTTCTGCATATAAATCTATGCATACCCAAGGGGCTTTGAACAAATATTGCCTCCTTCCTTCAAGTCACACTTTCTTGCATCAGTCATCTGTGTAGGACAAAGACCCAATTACCTGTCTGTGCAATTGTTGAAAAAAACTACAATATTTACAATAATGAAATTAGCTTTATTAAGATTTATTGCTAGTGCTGTGATGAGAGTTTCTATGCAACCTGTACCATTTGATAGAATATTTTAACAGTGTTTTTACTGGTGGAGTGCCATATATTTTAATTATGAGATGGCTAAGTAGAGTAGGATAGGTTAATGTCAGACATGAAGAATCAGGATCATATGTAAGTTCCAGTTCAGAAGATTTATTGCTCAAGCCTATACACAAGAAACTGGTCAACTAACAGTCAGCACTAAATTGATGCAAGATAAGATTTATGGAATTCAAGAGGGACTTGAAGCATTTGTGGACATTAAAAATTCTACACTGAGTCCTCTGTTGACTCCACATCCAGGCTCTGCCTGTTCTTCTCCTATAGTTACTTTCCTATCTTTTGCAATCTTTTCAATACCTCCCCACTTCTGAGAATTCAGTTCCAAGGAAACTCTTTTGTGAGCTTAACAAATCAAGAAGCCAGAAGGTCACAGAAATTACAGCCATGCAGCAGGAGAAGAGAAGGAGATGCCTCTTCTGTCTCCATGTAGTAATAATATTTTTAAAAGGTAACAATTGCTAAATTATTTTGAAATGGATTTTTTAAAAAACTACTTTCAGGAAAGGAAATTTCAATAAATTTGTCACATAATTTATAATGCTGAAGTAAATAGATAAATAGATTTCATTATTTAGTGAGTTAGTTATTAAAATTATTTATATCCTGGGTTTTAGGATTAAAGCAGCTTACAATAAATTCAAATGCTTGCAAATAAAAATACAATGAATGTTATTTAATGGGCAAAGAAATAATTGAAAAAAGATAGGTGGGAAGATCCCTTCTCTCCATTCTATTTGATTTTTATCCCATCTGTCAGTTCAGCTAAGCACTCAAGGTGACTGTCAGTAAGTTAAGATACAGAGTAAAAAATAAAAGTTTAAAACATGAATTAAAATAAATGCAAACATTAACAGAACCATTAAAAGATAAAACAGGCAAATTTACTTCACCATGGGGAGGTATTTGAACTTTCTGTCAGAATGTCTTGGAGGATTTTTTAAATTATTATAATATACTCAGGTTTTCACAGGTAAATCAGAACTACAGATAGTCCTTGGCTTACAAACATTCATTTAATGACCATACAAAGTTACAACAGCAGTGAAAAAAGTGACTTATGACCACCCCATACATTGGAAAGGTCAATGCATTAGCAGGATCTCTTCTTTGTTCCTTTGGCTTAACAAACAAAGAGATACCATACCCCATCATTTCAAAGCAGGCCCCTTAGTTTCAAGTAAGATGTCTTCTAGACATATCACCTGCTGTCTGTCATAGCACTGAGCCTGCTGAATAGGCTCTGAAACCTGAGAGGGCAGATCTCAGGGTGACATCTTCCTTGCCCAATTAGATTCAGTAATATATGACGTGCACTTGTCCATCACAAGACTGTAGATAAACAAGTTCTTTTTACAAATGGATCTGGTATTTACCATCAGCAACTCAACTTGATGTTATAATCACCAGTGTTCCAGGATTGAAGCTATCCCCAGAAGTGGGGATCAACAGATTGTCAGTCTGCAAGACTGTCAGTCTCCTTTCTTGCAAAATATTATGGTGAGGCTGAGAAAGGAAGGGCAGTATCTCTAAACACAATCAGCAAATAGGAGATCTCATTATAGGTTTATCTAACAAACCAACACGTAGTCCCATATGCAAACATTAAGAGAAAAAAGAGATTCAAAAGCTTCAAAGAAACCCTATTTTAATGAACTAATAAAGGAAGGCTGGAGGGTTCTTATCTTAGTTCTCAAAATTCTGCACTCTAACTCCTAATTATTGGCATTAAAGATAATTAAAGAACATCTATGTAGATCTTGATTCCTTTACTGTACTATGCAGTTAAGGTGCTTGAAAGTTTCCCTTGAACAGCAAATCTAGTACTTGCCACATATCCCTTGGCCCATTAAAACTGGGGTTCAACTGATCCTATCCCGTAACGCAGTTCAGATATTTATCACCAGCATTTGGGAGCCAAAAAAGGAGTTTACACCCCAATCTTCCTTATACCACTTATCACAAAACTTGTATCATCTAAATCAGGGGTCTTCAAAATTGACAGCTTTAAGACTTGTGGACTTCAACTCCCAGAATTCCTCCTCCAGTCATGTTAGCTTGGGAATTCTGGGAGTTGAAGTCCACAAGTCTTAAACTTGCCAAGTTTGAAGACCCTTGATCTAACTAGTAACTGACAAAAAGATCTCTTATGACATCTAGTGAGGATACTCTCTTATTATGAAATAAGGAGCCAGAATCCTTTCCATTCCACTTTTCACTCTTTCACTAGAAATGGGAGATATCCAAGTCATCCTTTCCTATACCTAGAGTTAGTTACATGCATTATACCAGCAGGCATTCACAGCATATTCAATTGAACAGAGCAATGCTATTTTACAGAGTGAAGAAGAAGATCTTGACAAAACATAGAAAAACCATTACCTAAGCAAAGGGGAATAAAACATTTTTTAACCTTGACATCATGTTTGGAAGCAGCCAAGACAGACACATCCTTGATTCACTGGAATATATCAGAAGGGAGATATGAGTCTGCTATTCTGTTATTCTAGGGCAGAGGTGTCAATCATCACAGCAGCATCATGTGACGTATTGGGACTTTTTTTCCCTTCGCTAAACCGGACGTTGGCGTGGCCAGCATGTGACACATCCGGGCCATGAGTTTGACAGCCCTGTTCTAGGGAGTCAAAATAAAAGTAGTTCTAGTCTTCCTATGCAATTGATTTTCTGGTTTGTTCTACTTAGTGAGGCTGAGAATTATAAATGATTTATGATTGGTACCCTTGTACCAACCTTTCAACCCCACGTGTTGCAGCTCAATCATCAGGATTTTCCCATCAGTGCAGTGTTGGAGACTCCTTTCCTTCCTTGCCTGGATCACCTGGGCACAGAATGTGCCACCTTTAGCTTCCATCTTATCCTATATTTTTGAAAGGCAAACCTACCAATACCACTATTACCAGTGTCTTCTAAGTTCAGGCCAAGTTCTGTCATTGTAGTCCTGGTTGTGAAAAAAATAATGTACTGCTTTCCACAATGCCCCCATGTCGAGGCCTATGTAGCTGGTAAGGAAGCAAGAATAATGTTTCAGTGAGATACCTTTAATGTTAGTTTGGAATAATAAAAACTACGGTATAATAGGAATTTGCAGCTCCATTACAATGAGTCTGTTTGGAACACCTTTTCCCTCATAGCACATGGAATCAATTTCCTTTTCTGAGATTAAACATTCAATCAACACCATCTTTTCCACACAGCAAGCAATGTGGGATTTTGTAAATTCAGTAGAGGGTCAGCCCTCAGCAGATCTCTACCTTGAGTGTCTTCTAGCTCTGGTTCAAGCCAATATCTTCTGTGCTGATGCCACTATCTTATGCAGAATTCCACTGTACAATGCTATTTACACAACTTCACTTGATTTTACACTCAGGAATCAGTTCAGCCTAGCCCCAGACTCTTACAAATTCTAATGATACTATGTAAGAAGAGTCTGCCACTGGTCAGATATTTTTTCTGTCTCCTTCACACCATAATCTCAAATACCACCTTCTAAAGTAGTTTATTGTATTCTCCTTTAACCAGTCTCTATTTCCTAAATCTTCCTTACCTTCACTCCAACTTCTTAATACATTTTCAACTAACCACACCTATTAGAACAGTGGTCACCAGCCAGTGGGCCAGGGACCACTGGTGGTCCACGAGAAAATTTTGGTGGTCTGCAGAGAACTGTCACCCCCAAAGCAATTAATCCAGGCTGCATGGAAACACAAGGCTGAGCCACCCACATGGCCTGTGGAAACACAAGGCTTGCGACATTTGCATTGTGAACAACACGAAGTAGTGAGGGGAGGGGGGAAAGGGCGGAGGGGGGAACTTGCCCCACTCACCCCACACACCTCACCTGGCCACCAGCCTGCTTTTTTCCACTTCTTCTTCTGCTTTTGGCTGCATGCATGGAAAACAGCAAAAGTCTTTCTTTCTCTCCCCCGAACTCCTCCAGAAATGAGTCTTTGGGACCCTGCAAGGCATCCTGCTTCAAGAGGCTGTGCCAGCATGACAAGTCTCATGAAGACTCATTTCTGGCAGAGTTTAGGGGAGAGAAAGAAATACTTCTGCTGCTTCTGCTGCTTTCCTTGCATTAAGCCAAAAGTCTCTGTCTCTCTCTCCCCGTGAGAATAGAGCTGGAGATGGTATCCTGCAATCCCATATAAAGAATGATCAATCGGTGGGAAAACAGGGTGGGGAATTTTCCTGCAGACTTTTAGGGAGATTTTCCCAGGGTTTCTGGTCTGCGGGATTTAAAATTATGAGTTTGGTGGTCCCTGAAGTCCAAAATGTTGGCAACCCCCTGTATTAGAAAGTAATTCACAACAATGATGAAAAACAAACGTGGAAAGCAGATTAAGGGGAAATTAAGGTTATAAACAATTAAAATAAAAAGAGACTTATGGATAATAAAAATACACTAACATATCCCTGCTATATTCTCCAATCATTAATTTTTTTCAAAAAGATCTATTAAAAACCTATATTCAGATTATGAATTCTCAATCTGGAGGTGATTTTCTTATAACTTATGCAATGATAATAGATTTTAACAATTAAGTTATTTAACCTTTATCCTATGAAAACCAATCATGATTTGTCCTTTAAAGGCCATAGTAAAGAAGAAATAAAAGAAAATGTACCATCATATTGTTTATTAATGCTGGATAAGGTTGATTTGTTTTCCTTTTTTAACAGCATGCCATAATATATTACTCTAGCTCTTTATATGAGCAAAGATAATTGACTCTATAATAATGTAGGGCTGAAAATTGTTAATTAATTCTGATTAAATTAATTTAGAGCAAGATCTTTTTCTTGTGTTTACTGATTTGGTATAAAGTATATTTTTCAGACAATACAGACCAAGATGTTTTTTCTCCTTTTCTCGACAAACAGGTAATCAGAAACATATTCTTAATATTTTCTTGAAATCTAAAGAAATACTGACTCTCAACAAATACAGCAAAGTGCTTAGTTCATTTATTAGACCTTATTTGCAGAATACCCATTGAAATAGTATAGTTGTTTTAAAAGAATTTTCCCAAGTTTTTATAAAATATGTTTATACTATAGACAGTATCTAACTTCAGGAAATTGTTGACAATGATTTATATGACCTTATCTTTTATAGAGACACCACATATTGAAAATCTCTCGTTATTGTATTACTTATTGGCAATATTTGCTTCAGACATCAAAATTGTTTCACACATGCACACACAGAGAAAGGAATATCCACATATTGATTGTTTAGCTATCCAATGAGGGTGATTAGAAAGTATGCTTGTTTGATATTTTGGTAAAAGTAGGAATGAATTTTTATCTACCTATTTATGCACTCCCTAGTTACATTAAAGAATGTCACGGCTTGTGGGTGAGTTAATTAGAACTTATTCAGGCTTGCATTAGGAGGCTAAGCAGATTTGGTTGGATGTCCTTGGGAGACAGATGTGTTTCCCCCCCCCCCTTCTTTTCCTGTACTACAGCAATCCTCTGTTTTACAAATGATTAAAAAGTGAGACATGGCTCTAATTGATCCTTATAACAGAATTCCTCTACTTATTGATTTCCATTTTGTACTGAGCAATACATATTCCAACTATTACAGACAGGGCAGATAGGTTTTACTGGTTTCTCTGTTTAATGAACCACATAAAAGCAATCACTCTTAAAAAGCAGCATCAAATGAACAACTTATCCTTTTTGCCTGTTCATTGCTTATTCCTAAGTAATTACATCTCGTTGCAGTCCAAAAATGTAAAATAATGGACTATATTTTGAAGTATGATTTTTTTTAATCTTACTTTTTTTTGTTGATTTTCATAGGTCTGTCTAATTTGTTAGGATTTTAAGCAGTTTACAGAATCCAACAATAAAAAGCAGAAGTCAAAACAGGCCAGAGGAAAGAGATCATGAAATGAGAAAGCTGAGAAAAAAACAAACAAGTCAAAAGACCAAAACACATCATAGAAAGGGGCCATCACACACTCTGATCTAGCGCCTGGAGACAGAGCTAGCATTAAAGGGCTTATTTAAATAATATCAGACCTTTCAGGACAAGAAAAGCTTGTTCAAATAGACAGCGTTTATTCACATTCCCTTCAGGTTTCCTCAGAGCTTCAGGTGTTTTAAAATAAAGTGCATTTAAAAGAGCAGGTTTTATGAGTGCCGTATTTATTTTTTTTAGCCCCTGCTACCTGAAACCGAGGTTAAATAAAATTCTATTTCTAGATTAGCAAGAATCATATAAAACAAATATATATTTCTCATCAAAGACTCTTTAATTAGCATCCCATTGATATAGCACAAAACTCATCATACAGGTCAGTTGACTTTCAATATCTTCCTGGTGCATGCAAGATCTAGTCACTGAAATTAATAAGCAAACTAATCACAAACACCTAATAGCTGTTACTACTAGTAGAAAATGGAATGTGGTCAGTGGCCCTTACATGTGTATCAGTGTCTATTTATTTTGTCTTAATCTTCCATCATTTTCTTTGACTATGCCTGAAGATTAAGGTGACATGCCATAGTTTCAGATCACTGCTTTAGAATCTTCTGGGCTAACCCTGGTATCCTCAATACCTGTTCCCAGCAGGTAAATGGCACTTCATACTGTTCCCCTCTGTGACCTCAATATCCAATTCCTGTTCTCCTTCATTGCTTCAAGGCTGGAATAATGCCCTGTGTACAGATAACGCTGTGCAACATCTCATTACTATATATAGTAAGTTATCCCAGAAGTCTGTTAAGAAAGGGATACCCTGTACACTGCAGAGTCTGGACTGGATATTTCCCTTCATCTCGTTTGCTTTATTCTTCACCACTTTTACTGACAGGATTATTTTGTGTATTGTTGAACTACACTTTCCTCAGTGGGGTGACACTAATCTGGAAAGTTTTCTAACACTTGTTGCAAAGGTGGAAAATATGTTGTCATTTCTTTCCAAACTTGATGGATCTTTACAGATATTCTGTCTTGTTTTGTTTAGTGGTATTATTCTGCAGTGCATTTCCTTACCACTGCTCATCAACATCTCACAATATGATTAAGTAGAAAAAACAAACAGAAGCAAACAATGCTGACTTAGGCATTTGTTCTACTGCATAGGCAAATAGAAGAGTTAATGCAAAGCAATTGATTTTCGCATTTATCAATTGAAAGATGGTCTTCTCATCTCAGATAGCGTTCACAAACTGATTCACTCCAGAGACACTGAATTCTAATTCCCATCACCAGCCAACACAGTCAATATTTCTCCTGGAATGATGGAATCTGTAGTCACACACATCTGGGAATGTCATATTGGGGGGAAATGGTAAGTGTACATATATAACAAAAATGTTATTTCAGTATTGATAGGGAACAAGAAAGACCTTGATGATGATGCAGACAATCTCAGTTTCTGAAACTTTAAGTCCTTTGGAATTTTGGGCTGTAATAACCAATTTTAATATTGTTTCAAAAATGTGTGGGTGTATGGCAACACTAAAAAAGCACCATAGATAACTTTGCAGACAATTTTGTGTTGATTTCTAAGCAGAACACTAACAAAAATACTTCTGGTGGGTGCTTTTCTGCTTGTTCATTCAATAATGCAACTGGTTGATTCCATCCTTAAGAGACTGAGAATATCCACAGCCTTGGAGATATTTGCATTTTCTCTAATTAGCAGAAAATATGTAGAGAGATAGGTCTCTGTGTGTTTGCACATGTAATATATATATGTGTTAATATATAGTGTTATGCATATACAGGTGAAACTTGAAAAATTAGAATATTGTGCAAAAGTTCATTTATTTCAGTAATGCAACTTAAAAGATGAAACTAATATATGAGATAGACTCATTACATGCAAAACAAGATAGTTCAAGCCGTGATTTGTCATAATTTGATGATTATGGCTTACAGCTCATGAAAACCCCAAATCCACAATCTCAGAGAATGAGAATATGACATGCAATCAATAAAACAAGGATTGTACATAGAACAATATCAATCGGTGTTGGCAGGGGGGGCAGAGGTCAGCTCTGCAGCCCCTCGCTTGCGGGGTGCCTCAGGGGTCGGTCCTCTCTCCCCTCCTGTTCAACATCTACATAAAGCTGCTGGGTGAGATCATCCGTGGTTTTGGGGTGAGGTATCATCAGTATGCTGATGATACCCACTCTTTTCATCTCGACCCCAAACCATCTCAGTGATGCCCTCACTGTGATGTCTCGTTGCCTGGAAGTGGTGCAGATTTGGATGAGGAGGAACAGGCTCCAGCTCAACCCAGCCAAGACCGAGTGGCTGTGCGTACCGGCGTCTCGGGCAATCCAGAATGTTCCATCTTTAGGCATGGGAGGAGAGGTGTTGCCCCCCATGGAAAGGGTGTGTAATCTGTGTGTTCTCCTGGATACACAGCTCAGTTTGGAGGAGCAGGTGGGAGCTGTGACCAGGGGGGAATTTGCCCAGGTTCTCCTGGTGCGCCAGTTGCGCCCCTATCTGGACTGAAATGCGTTATGCACGGTCACTCATGCGCTCATTACGTCCCAAGTCGACTACTGCAATGCTCTCTATATGGGGCTGCCCTTGCGGACCACATGGAGGCTTCAACTGGTGCAGAATGCGGCCGCGCGGGTTGTGATGGGGGTATCCCAATAATCCCATATTACACCCCTCCTGTGCGAGTTGCATTGGTTGCCAGTTACCCTCCGCTTGAGATTCAAGGTGCTGGTACTTAACCTATAAAGCCCTATATGGCTTAGGGCCGGGGTACTTGCGGCAATGTCTCTTGCCAACATTGAATGCCCATCGCCCGGTGCGCACCCACAGACAGGGCCTCCTTGGGGTACCATTGGCCAGACAATGTTGGCTGATGGTCCCTAGGGGTAGGGCCTTCTCTGTGGGAGCACTCACCCTATGGAACCAGCTTCCCCTGGAGCTACAATTGGCCCCCAACCTCCGCTCCTTCCGCCACAGCCTAAAGACTTGGTGATTCAAACAAGCCGGCCTGGACTGAGAGGGGGGGGTTAGTTTTTAAATGTCATGTCTTGGGGTTTTAGATGATTCGTTTGGTTGAACTGGGTTTAATAACATTTTAATTTCTCTTAACTTTTGTATTGTATGTTTTTATGACATGAGCCGCCCTGAGTCCCTAGGGAGATAGGGCGGCATACAAGACCAAATAAATAAATAGATAAATAAATAAATTAAATAAATAAATAAATAAATAAATAAATAAATAAATAAATAATATCGGACCTCTGAATAGTATAAGCATGCATATGTATTCAGTACTTGGTTTGGGCCCCTTTTGCCGCAATTACTGCCTCAATGAGGCGTGGCATGGAAGCTATCAGCCTGTGGCACTGCTGAGGTGTTATGGAAGACTAGCAGCCTTCAGCTTTTCTACATTGTTCTGTCTCATGTCTCTCATCTTTCTCTTGGCAATGCCCCATAGATTCTCTATGGGGTTCAGGTCAGGCGAGTTTGCTGGCCAATCATGGTCATTGAACCAGGTTTTGGTGCTTTTGGCAGTGTGGGCAGGTGCCAAGTCCTGCTGGAAAATGGAGTCAGCATCCCCATAAAGCTCATCTGCGGAAGGAAGCATGAAGTGCTCCAAAATCTCCTGGTAGATGGCTGCATTGACTCTGGACTTAATGAAGCACAGTGGACCAATACCAGCAGATGACATGGCTCCCCAAATCAACACAGACTGTGGAAATTTCACACTGGACTTCAAGCATCTTGCAGTGTGTGCCTCTCCATTCTTCCTCCAGACTCTAGGTCCTTGGTTTCCAAATGAGATGCAAAAGTTGCTCTCATCAGAAAAGAGGACTTTGGACCACTGAGCAACAGACCAGGTCTGTTTTTCTTTAGCCCAGGTAAGATGCTTCTGATGTTGTTTGTTGTTCAGGAGCAGCTTGACAAGAGGAATATGACATTTGAAGCCCATGTCCAGGATCCGTCTGTGTGTGGTGGCTCTTGATGCACCGACTCCAGCCTCAGTCCACTCCTTGTGAAAGTCCCCAACACTTTTAAATGGCCTTTTCCTGACAATCCTCTCCAGGCTGCGGTCATCCCTGCTGCTTGTGCACCTTTTTCTTCCACACTTTTCCCTTCCACATAACTTTCTATTAATGCGCTTTGATACAGCACTTTGGGAACATCCAACTTCTTTTGCAATTACCTTTTGAGGCTTTCCCTCCTTATGGAGGGTGTCAGTGATGGTTTTCTGCACAACGGTCAGGTCAGCAGTCTTTCCCATGATTGTGATTCCTACTGAACCAGACTGAGAGACCATTTAAAGGCTCAGGAACCCTTTGCAGGTGTTATGGCTTAATTAGCTGATTAGAGTGGGACACTTTGAGCCTAGAATAATGCACCTTTTCACAATATTCTAATTTTCTGAGATTGTGGATTTGGGGTTTTCATGAGCTGTAAGCCATAATCATCACAATTATGGCAAATCACAGCTTGAACTATCTTGCTTTGCATGTAATGACTCTATCTCATATATTAGTTTCACCTGTTAAGTTGCATTACTGAAATAAATGAACTTTTGCAAGATATCCCAATTTTTCGAGTTTCACCTGTAAATACAGAAGAAGTATAATGGACAGATACCAATATGTGGGAGCTATACAGTATCATTTTCTTTTATCTTAATATAAGATAAAACTTAGAGAATAACTTATTTTTACTGAATAATGTGAAAATTGACAAAACTACAGTGCTGTTATCCAAATCTTAAAATTATATCTATTTGAATCAATGAACTCTAACAATGAAAAAAATATAGATAAGAATGTGAGTTTCCTTATTTCTTTACCCCCACCACCACTATATACAAATGTTTCAAAATGAGTCATTACTTGCTTTAGCTCCATTTTTTCGAATTAGCTGAAATATAATTTCCCTGTTGGAAATATAAAAACTACAAAGGTGGCTATCTTGCTGTTGTGTTTGCACTCACAAAGTAATTCCATTCTATTATATTGTTCTGTCTTCCAATATAATGACTGACCCATTTGGAAGATTATAACCTGCACAAAGGCAAGCTTACTTTAAAAAAAAGATTGTGTGGCTTGCCAGACTGTCATTTAAAGGAAATATCCATGATATTTTTGTTGTTATGAACATTTATTTATCCAGACACTTTTTCCTATCATGCTTCATGCTTTGACTTTGAGCACATACCTGAAATAATTCAAATATACATTATCCCAAGCTATTTTTTCTGATACATTATTCTGTAGGCCTAAATACATCCAATAATTGAAACTGAGATCACCAGAAAACATAGCATAGGCTTCAGTTTTGTTTTCAGTGCAAAATCACATTATACTATTATGTATTAATAGCACTATGGAAATTTTCATAATTGCACTCGTATCTGGTCCCTTTGACGCACACACAAAAAGCCTGGAAATAATTTTTTGGTCTGTAGTATCTCTGTGATTTTATGTTATTTCATGCCCAACTCATGAATGACCCAGTCTTAATTCATTACTAGCTAAACCAGATTAACATAGTATTTTGTCCTTATTCTGACATCATTTAAACACACTGAGACAGGTAAAATCTATTAGGGTTGGCCACCCCTTGTCATAAAGGGAAATCAGTGACTAAGGCAATAAGGTAAGGATAGTGATCAAAAATGGGAAAAGCACTCTCAAATAGGTAGACATAATTCTAATAGAAAAAGATCCCTTGCATCTTATATTGAGACAGGTAAAATCTATTAGGGTTGGCCACCCCTTGTCATAAAGGGAAATCAGTGACTAAGGCAATAAGGTAAGGATAGTGATCAAAAATGGGGAAAGCACTCTCAAATAGGTAGACATAATTCTAATAGAAAAAGATTCCTTGCATCTTATTTCTAATTTTAAAAAAATTCAAAAATTCCAAAGCTACCTATGAATAGCTTTCTTTCACTTGCTTTCTTTAATCAATTGCTGAAATTATAGATGTGTTCATATGTATCCAAGGCTTTCCTGAAACCATTCTTCTGTAGTTGACTTTCATATTTTTGGCATATTAGAAATTGTGTATGGTCAATCCACGTTTCTAGATTTTCAGGAACCATGTGAATACTGGGATACACATGCAGTGACCGCACTGAAACCATACCTTAAAAATAGGATTTTATTTATTTATTTATTTATTTATTTATTTATTTATTTATTCGACTTATATGCCGCCCCCTCTCCAAAAGACTCGGGGCGGCTCACAGCTAAAAATACAACAATAAATAAATAAATTAAAAGTATATTAAACAAGTTAAGCCGAATTGAAAATTAAAACCCATAGTTGAAATCAGCACAGCCCAGATTGTAAAAAGAGCCAAGTCTTCAAATCGTGGCGGAAGGTGCGAAGATCGGTGGCCAGGCGGAGCTCCAGTGGAAGAAGATTCCACAGAGTGGGAGCTGCCACAGAGTAGGCCCTCCCCGGTCACCGCCAAGCTTGAGTTGCAGACGGCACCCGAGGAGACCCGTCTGAGCCCGTACAGGGCGGTTAGTATTTGATGTTGGGAGGAGCCGTTCTCATAAATAACCTGGACCCATGCCATGCTGGACTTTGAATGTTAATACCAGAACCTTGAATCTCACCCGGAGGGCAACCAGAAGCCAATGCAGGTCGCGCAGGAGGGGTGTAACATGGGAGTATCGGGAAGCTCCCATCACTACCCGCATGGCCGCATTCTGCACCAGCTGAAGCCTCCGAGTGGTACACAAGGGCAGTCCTAGGTAGAGAGCGTTACAGTAGTCGAAGTCGGGAAATAACGAGCCTGAGTGACTGTGCGCAGGGCATCTCGGTCCAGGAATGGGCGTAACTGGCGAACCAGCCGGATCTGGGCAAAGGCCCCTGGCCACGGCCCCACCTGCTCCTCCAATTTGAGCCGTGAGTCCAGGAGGACCCCAGGTTCCATGCCCTGTCCACGGGGCAACACCTCCTCCCCATGACCAAAGATGGAACATCCAAACTGGACCGAGATGTCGGTATGCACAGCCACTCTGTCTTGGCTGGATTGAGTCAAGCATGTTCCTGTCCATCCAGATCCGTGCAGCCCAGACAACGGGACATCACGGAGAGAGCATCACTGATGTGGCCTGGGGTGGAGATGTATAACTGCATATCATCAGCATACTGATGATAACTCACCCCAAAGCCATGGATGATCTCACCCCATGGCTTCACATAAATGTTGAACAGGAGGGGCGAGAGGACCGAGCCCTGGGGCACCCCACAAGTGAGATACCTTGGAGTCGACCTCTGCTCCCCTGCCAACACTGTTTGCAAATGTCCCGAGAGGTAGGAGGAGAACCACTGTAAAACAGTGCCTCCACTCCCAACCCCCCGAGACGCTGCAACAGGATACCATGGTCGATGGTATCGAAAGCTGCTGAGAGATCTAACAGGACCAGGACAGAGGAAAACCCTGTCCCGAGCCCTAGAGAGATCATCAATCAGCATGACCAATGCTGTCTCTGTGCTGTACCCGGGCCGGAAGCCCGATTGGTACGGATCCAGGTAGTCCGCTTCCTCCAGGAAAAGTGGCAATTGCTGGGCCACCACACTCTCAACAACCTTCGCTAAAAAGCTAAGGTTGGAGACTGGACGAAAGTTGTTCAATGTGGCTGGGTCAAGGGCAGGCTTCTTCAGAAGGGGCCTCACCACCGCCTCTTTCAAAGTGGCAGGGAACAGCCCCTCCCTTAATGAAGCATTGCCACTGCCGGCCAGCCACGTGACCTCCCTGGAGGCATAAACCAACCAGGAAGGGCACGGGTCCAATAAACATGTGGTGGAGCTCAGCCGCCACATAATCCTGTCCACTTCATCCTCAGAAACAGGATCGAACTCAGTCCAGATAACATTAGCCAAACCACTGCATCCCCATCCTCAGGCCACTGCAAGTCCGAGCAACCCTTCCCAGATCTGAGCGATTTTATCCTGCAGATACTGGCCAAATTCCTCAGCTCTGCCCCACAAGGGTCCGCCACCCCCAGCTGGAGGAGGGAGGCGACCCCAAACAGGCGGCGGTGGTTATCTGCGGATGCTATGAGGGTGGAGAAATAAGATCTTCTCGCCACCCTCACTGCCACCAGGTAAGTCCTAATATGGGCTCTTAGCTGGGCTCGGTCAGATCCAGAACTGGTCGCCCTCCACCTGCTCTCTAGTCCCCTCCTGAGACGCTTCATCTCCCGGAGCCTCTCGGTATACCAGGGGGCTGACCGGGATCTGTGCCAAGTAAGGGGACACATGGGGACAACCCTGTCGAGAGCCCCCGCGCCGACTGTTGTCAGGTAGCCACAAGGACCTCAGCAGGGCTGTGGGTAAGGGATACAGGAAAAAAAACCAGCTCTGCCTGGAACCTCTCAGGGTCCATCAGGCCTGGGGCGAACCATCTAAGTGGCTCCTCATCCCAGCGGTGTGGGGCAGCTTGATGGAAGACCAGCCGCAGGAGATCGTGGTCTGACCATGAAGCGGGTGGGTAACTATGTCACCACCCCCAGACCACTCCGCCACTGCTCGAGACAAAACCAGGTTGAGCATGTTACCCCCCTCATGAGTCGGGCCATCAATTATCTGGGTCAGGCCCATGGCCTCCATGGAGGCCATGAACTCCTGGGCCAAACCCGACGCCAGTCCCAAGGAAGGCAGGTTGAAGTCACCCAGAACTATAAGCTCTGGAAACTCCACCGCCACCCCGAGACGGCATCAAGAAGCCCAGGCAGGGCAGCTGGGACATAGCTGGGGAACAGGTATGTAAGCAGCAAGCCCATCCGACCTGCAGGCCCACACCTCAGGAGGAGGGATTCACCTATCTCGGGCAGGGACCTTCCTTGGAAACAGGGTCTCCCGAATGACAATAGCCACCCCACCCCCCCTTCCCTGGGGTCATGACTGGTGCAACACCCGAAAACCTGGGGGGCAGATGTCAACCAGAGGGACTCCACCCTCCGGCCCCAACCAGGTCTCGGTGATACAAGCCAGGTCCACGGCTTTTGAATTTTGAATTGGGGTGGGGGGTTGTTTCATGTACACTTGATGCAATCTAAATATTTATAACACTAAATATGGACATAGTGATTTGATTCATTTTCATTCAAGGCAAGGAAGACTGGACAACTATCTTTGGCTTCCTGAAAAACATTTAATAATTATGAAAGACCCCTTCAAACTGAACACAAATACAGAACCATTGTATCATATCTTTAAAAAACCTTGAAGCACTGGGGAAGTATCAGAAGATTGAAAAAGAGCTGATGTTGTTCCCATCTTCAAAAAAAATGGAGGCAGGGAAGACCCTGGAAACTATAAACCAATCAGCCTAACATCAATACCTGGGAAGATCCTGGAAAAAATAATTAAAAACAGATCTGTGAACATCTAGAAACAAATCAAGTTATAACTAGTAGCCAGCAGGAGTTTGTTAAAAACAGATCATGCCAAACCAAAAGTGACTAAATTAGTAGACCACCAAAATGCTATAGACACTGTAGTATATTTAGACTTCAGCAAGGCATTTGACAAAGTAGACCACAGCTTAGTTCTTGGTAAGCTAGAAAAATGTGGGATAGACAGCATCACCACCAGGTTTGTAACTGACTGACAAACCATACTCAATGAGTAGTCCTTAATGGCACTACACCTACATGGAGGGAAGTAAGCAGTGGGATACCACAAGGTCTCTCTTAGGCCCAGTACTGTTCAATATCTTCATAAATGACTTAGATGAGGGAATAGAAGGGGAACTCATCAAATTTGCAGATGACACTAAGCTGGCAGGAATAGCCAACACCCCAGAAGACAAGCTTAGGATCCAGAAAGATCTTGACAGACTTGAACAATGGGCCCTATCCAACAAACTGAATGTGGAGAAAGGCAAGGTTTTACTGGACAGGAAAAACCAAAGGTACAAGTATAGATTAGGTGAAACTTGGCTCAAAAACAGTAATGGTGAAAGGCACCTTGGAATCTTAGTGGACGATCACCTAAACATGGGTCAGCAGTATGCACCAGCAGCCAAAAAAGCTAATACAATCCTTGCTTGTATAAACAGAGGCATAGAATCAAAATCACATGAAATATTAGTACCACTTTATAAAGTCTTAGTAAGACCACACCTAGAACACTACATCCAGTTTTGGTCACCACATTACAAAGAGGAGGAGGTCAATTTATTTTCCAAAGTACCAGAGACCAGAAACAATGGATGGAAATTAATCAAAAAGAGAAGCCATCTGGAACTGAGGAGAAACTTCCTAACGGTGTGGACAATTAACTGGTGTGACTTCAGTCTTTCAGTCTTTGGGTGTTTCATCACTGGGGGGTTTTAAGAAGAACACTTGTCTGAAATGGTATAGGATCTCCTGCTTGAGGTGAGGGCTGGACTAGAAGACCTCCAAGGTCCCTTCTAGTTCTATTCTGATTCTGATTTCAGAATGACTATATCATGCAGGAATCTTGAGAAATATAAAATTAACTTTTAATGACTATAATGTATTTAATTGCATGTTTCCAACATGCTACATGAGTTCAACAGGGCCAAATGCATTGATGGATTTAATTGCCCTGAAATTGTTTTTCCACTGTGGCAATGTTCTACTTAAACCTTTCTCTATGTTAGATTTTTGGGAAAGAAGTCCAAGTTTGAATGCAGAAAATGAATCTTCAGTTACATGTTGTATTCTGTTTTGTGTTCTGTAATAAGTTTGTCCACCAGCTGAATGTAGTTTGGTGCTCTGTACTTGCCCAGAAAATTCTCAATGACATTCTTGAATGTTTTCCAGATGATTTCCTCTGGCCCAACTAACAGACCCTCAAACTGCTTGTCATTGTTGATGTATCTGATGTGTGATCCAAATTTTAAATGCTTTCCTTTATCTTGGCATTTGTTATAGTCAGAAATAATAATGTTTTTATTCACCTATCCTTATCAATGACATGGAAGAGGAAGATATTGTTGTTTAAAGGTGTAAAAGATATTATTGCATGATGCAGCTCTTCTAATTACAGCTGCTTTTTGCAAATGATGGTAATTTTGTCAATGCCAATGTTGTTCAAGTCATATTCTGGTTGTTTTGGGATTTCACCAAAAATAACTATTACTAATTCTTTGCTTTCTTTTGCCAAAATTATTAATTCAGACAAGAACAATGAGAAGGACAATTTAATATGTATCCAAAATATGCAATCTTGCCTGCTTATTCCTTTCCCAGAGAGAGAATTCAAACAGGTTCTTGTTCCTCCTACACGTCTCAGCTCAGAGCACACCAACATGTATGGTAGTTTTATATAAACAACATAAAGAATGTGTATGTTTGAAAAAAATGCATGTGTATTCTTTAAACCTTTATTAACACAAAAAGCATCTACAACTACAGATAGCAGTCATCTACCGTTTATGTTACAGTACACTCTTACATTGCTTCATGAAGTTCTTCCTTCCCCTGCTTTTGCAGCCAATCAGGACTAAACTATAAGGAACAAAGACTAATTTCAGCAAACTCATATTCCATTTCTTGTATACATACTGACTGTCCCTTATAAAGCTGTAGAATAATACATGCAGTCTTCCTGGAGCTGTTAATTAGACATTTGTTTAACTTTGTTGCTTTTTTAATGACACACTGTTGTTGTTTGAAGCTTGCTGTCTATTATTTGTAATAAAAACCTTTGTCACTTTTGTTGCCTCATTATTCTTAATAAACAGTGCCTTTCACAGCCCTTTCTCCTCACCACCAGTTCGCAGGCTAGGGCTCCAAGAGTTTCAAAGAGCAGCTATTATCATTTTGTCTACAGAGAGTTTTTTTGATAAACTTCTGTCACAGATTCAAGCCCAGCAGGAGCTGCTGAATAAAATATCAACCCTTCAAAAGGGAATTAACAGAAAGAAGAAAAGAGGCTGGGAGGAGGCAGCAAGAGGCAGCCAAGGCCACCACTCCTTCCTTGACAGCCAGTAGTTCAATAGAAGAAGTCTAAGTGGTTCTGAGGTAACTAAGGCAGTTGTCTGCACCTTGAAATAAGCCTAGGAAGAAGCTGTGGGCTTTATTTCCTAGGAAATATTGTAGAATTACACTCTTTAGCTGGCAACTTTGATGTTGGGCTTTTCAATAAAACTGTACTACTCTAGTTTGCAACAGCAGTGTGAAATGTTTGAGGAGGTTGCTTATTTATTTTTCTTGTTTTCCTTCTTTTTTATTTGTGTATGTGTGTGTGTTTTCTTGCAGAAATTTCCTTTTTCTTCTGACAAAGCAAGTTACAACCAGTTATTACAAAGGCCAGTAGGCAGAGGAGATAACATTTGCCCCACTAGGTTTCTTATGGCTAAGCAATTCAACAGATGAAGTAAGCCTTTAAAAGCAATGTATCTTTTTACAGTAAAAAGCATCAGCTGACTGATCTACTTGTTATAAGCTAGCAAAAATAGTCAGCTATGGTTCAGCAGGAAAAAAAAGTGATACAAAGAAGTAAGCTTCATCAAAAATTCAGATACACTTCAAACTCATAAAATTCAATGTTGAAATCCACATTCACACCTAAGGAGAATAGCAGGTAAGTGTAAATGGTCATTTTACTTAAAGAATTTGCAACTGGGACAGAATTTTAGATTAAATATGAAAATGTCCTGTAGAAGCTGAACTTACGACCATTGCCCTATCCCTGTTATTTGACCTTTCTAACAAACTTAACAGTGGTTGCTTATCTCATGCCTGAAGTTGTCATTCATTTTAAGAATGTGTTTAATTTATAAGCTGTTTAGATCAATGTTCATTGAAGGTGACCACAAAGCAGGCACGTCCTCTAGAACAGGTGTTCTCAAAACCCACATTTGCTCATGAGGCTTTTAATATAAGCACCAGCATTCTTTTCTTCACTGTTTATCCTTCCCTTATTTCCCATTATTTCCTTTAAAAAAAAGCAGACTGTGAATTCCTTAGGAAGAAAGCCATCTTTCAGCCTGTAATGTCCTGAAATTGTTTGGAGCCAAGAAATCTAGGAAACCACTTTCTCCCAGATGAAGCCAATTTATAGTTTAACATCTGCCACAGAGACTTTCCAGTATTTCTAAAATAGAGTGTAAGATGGGCATAATCTCTTTGAATTATCAAAAGAAGTTATAAGAATTTCACAAAAAAGGATGGCAGTAGATAGAACAAGGATAGCACAAGTTTACCAGAAACTAAATATTTTTGATAGAGAAATCTGATATCTGCTCAAGCTATGTGCAGCTAAGAAAAAACTATGAATAAATGAAGCTAGAGAAATGACCTCTTGGCTCATGGCAACCTCTGACATTTTTAGAATTGGTGTTTTTCAATAGCATAGCTCCTGTATGCCTTTGAGATTTAATTATGGATATCTTATTCTTTCCTTTTACAGCTATAGGGATTTAAATTTAGGCTAGGCTAGATTGCTAATCAAGGCAGGGAAATGTTACCTATGCAATAAAACAGTCATTGTATATATTGCAAAGGCTGCATAGATGAATTACTTAGAAAACCACAGGATTTATCCCAGGTTTCCAAATTCCAGTCATGTCTAAGTACCATGAGAGCCAATATAATAATTCTGAGATGGTATATGCACTTTTGAACACTTCAAAAGAAATCAAAACGTGGTTAGAAGCAAGGACAGCATTAAAAATAGTTGGATCAAAAACTCACCCAAGCCTAAACTCAGGGCAGAAAAAAATGTATAGAAGTTATTTATTTAATTTATTTATTTATTTAATTTACATGCCATCTTTATTTTTTCTTTAGAAAAATCTCAAGATGGCAAATATGTCTAACATTCTTTCCTCCTCCTATTTTCCCCAAAACAATCTGTGATGTGAATTGGGCTGAGAAAGTGTGACTGGCCCAAAGTCATTCAGGTGACTTTCATGCCTACAGTGGGACTAGACCTCACAGTCTCCTGGTTTCTAGCATGGTGCTTTAACCATTACACCAAACTGGCTTGTATTGTACAAAATTGTAGACTGAAGAAAAGAAATTTGGAATAACAGGTTATTGGAGGATAGGATTAAACATTTAATCTCATAGTCATATAAAGGGACAGATTCATAGGTATAAAATCTTTTTAGTGAGACTATCTCAGAAATGTTCTGGTTCACAAGATGTCATGTAAATTAGAAACAGACATATTAGCAAATAGTTCCATTTAGAACTTTAAACATTTCCTTTCTATGTTGAGCAGTATGCTCTCTAGGTGCCCAAGGTGTTAACATACAAACATCATCATCATCATTATGATCATATATATATACATATAAACAAATATGCAGTAATATATAAACAAATTTGATAACATCAATCATATTATAACATATATTATCTTCCATTATAGTATCGATTATATAACCATCAGAAATATTTACTCATCTGTGTTTCTTTCTCCTATAAACCATATTTCACCTAATTCCACTCCTCTAACCTCAATATCTGTCATTTCACCATTTATAGAATAGTTCCCATATTATGAAGTAGTCTGAATCTTCTTTTCCTTTAAGTTTTATAGTTAACCTATCCATCTCTGCACATTAAAAAAAAGAACTTTAAACAGAAGGAAAGCATGTTCTTGGCTGTATACACTTGGAACTTGTACAATATTTTTCTAGCCCTAAAAAAAACCCAAATAACAGAGAGCAGTCTCTCTGGCTCATTTTTCTGCAAAAAGTGGTATAGTCCAATAGGAACTTGCAAAAAAAAAGACAGTAAGTTATCAACTTTCAAATTCTTACTAACAATGCCTAGCTTCTTGCAATAAAATAAATAATACATTTTATGCTCTATCCCAGACTTTAGCTACAAACATAGTCGCTCTTTGCTCATGATTATTCACCTTGCCATCATTTTGACCTACTTTTGTAAGATTCAATTTGCAAGAGAACAAAATGCCATCTTGCCTGAAGAATGGTCCTTAGATGACTCTCCACACACAAAAAAAGATACAATATATTAAATGAGAAGATCCATTATGTTCATCAAGTGTTCATATTTCTAGTTGAAAAGTCACTTTTCCCTTACCTTTCATTTCAGTATTAAAATTCAGTATTGACTTGTGATTTACCCGTCTGGAAATTTATTGGTCCTGTGGTTACTCATTTCCTTGGAATGCTTTCTAGGGCTTGACTCTCAAGTGTTCTCTTGGTTATTTGCCTGGAAAAGCTAGCAGTCACTTGATTTATAATAGGAATCGCTCTGTGTGTGTGCATGTCTATATCTCTATAATCATTATCTTCAATTTAGCCATAGTCTATCCACTGTAGGATGAAGGCTTCTTCTGCATGTTTCCAACCAATATGGTCCTGAGCTTTCTTTTGCCAATTGAGCCTGCAATACTTGCTGATGTCATCAATTCATCTTGCTTTAGGTCTCTTTCGTGGATGCTTTCTATCAAGTGGGATCCATTCTGTGATTTCTGTGGTCCACCTGCCATCAACTTTAAATTCAAAAAAAGGTTGTGTTTAGTGCTAGGGAATTTCAACAAGTTTCCTTAGTATATTCAAAAGTTACAGGAGATAAAGTGATAGAAGAAGTAAAAAAAAAATAACACTGCTGCAAAACAAGTAAAAAATGGCAATAAGAGCAATGAAAAAAAAGTTTATTGAATCTGAGGATAGGCGCTTAGAAACTTTATTAGTTATCCTCATATTTACTTGCTAGATCTGAACCAGGACTTGTAAATTATTGTAAAGAATTTGTTCAGCACCTGGAGGATTAATCACTTGCATCCACTCAAAATTAGACAGCAGGTGAACTAGGCTTTTTGTGATAAGGGAGATATCAGTCGTGGTTGCCATTGTTAACCTAAGAATTGCAGGTCCTTAAGCAGAGGGAGTCCCACCCAGCTATGTATGAAGAAGTGCCATAGGAGGGGTGGGGGAGGCCCTGTGCAGATCACACTTGAATTGAGGCAGTACTGCAGTGTAGTACAAAGCCGCAGCTGCTTCTGAAAGCGTCAACTGCTGCAACCCACCTAGCTGCATGGCTCAAACATGTTCCAACCTAAGAAAAGTCAGCCATCCAACTGAGCCAGCATCCCTAACAACTGCAGGAGCACTGTAACTCCTCCAACTCACCTATCTTCTATCTGATTTATGCCCTTTTCACTACATTGCACAGCATACTTGGTGGCAATGCTGGGGCTGCAGCTGAAATAAATGCTGGGTCTACAGCAGTCTACACTATTTGGAGACTGGCAGATGCCCCAATTCTTGTGAGACAGCTGGGACTTTGTGCAGAGGTGCAGTGGTGACTGATGAAGTTGTATGGCTTGAGGGAACATTTCTCAGAAGTAGCAGTGGTGCTGGGGGCAGTGGCCACTAGCTGAAACTGCTGAAGGGCTAGAGACTCAGCTTCAGCCCTTGTGCTGCTGCCAATTAATGCCATTGTGCTGTGTGTCCAAAAGAGCATAGAGCTGCAAGAGATCGAGCGTGGAGGGATTTGCAGTGCTTCTTCAATGTAAATTCAGACAGTCTGAGAAGTGCTTAAATCTTTATCACATGACCAGAGTGCAATGGCTGTGAGTTTGAGCATGGATCATAAGTCCTTTCTTTTGTCTCTGAATGAACAGTCATAAGGCAAAGACTACCTCTATACTCTTTTACATTCTTTCAAACTACCATTATTTTGTTTCCAACTATCATCTCATATAATGGTACTTAACTAGACTTCAGCATACTACAATCTATACCTCTGGGGACTTGTCCTACTAAGCTGTGATTAGAACATAAATTGCTTTGTCCTCAAGTTTGCAGAATTCAATCATTCTCAGCCGCAGTGCTGCATTTGGTACAATAGACAGTTATTTTGCAAAATACTGCATTTATCTATATTGAAACACACTAGTTTAAATACCTTCTGTTCATGGAGTACATATATTATGAGCTTCCAGCACCTGCTCAAAAATGAAGTCCATAAAACTGAATGTCCTAATAGTAATATGTTGGTAGCATAAGGGGAACTGGAGTCCCAATATAGTTTCAATAACAAAAAGTTGAGTTTGCTAGTTGTCATCCCTATATGGATCCCTGCAAGAAGTGTTATCATAAGACAGATGGGTCCAGTAGCTTTACATTCCAAGCTTTTCTTCCAGGTGTTATCTGTTCACTAAGGCAAACCACTCAGATCCTGCAGAGGTGTTTGACCCAGCATTCACAAAGAATTAATACAAGACTTGTGTTTCTTTAGTGCAGAATCTGCACTGCAAATGACATAGAATCCCTTAGGAAGCTAACTACAGAGTAATGTCTGTTAGCATACTATTGGCTATAATGTTGATCTGCAGAGTTAATCAAATGTATTACATATTACTAATAATAATGATCCAGCATAAGAAATCTATTACTGTAACCCAACCAAGAATGCACAGTTTTCAACTAAGAAAGAAGATGAGAAAGAAGGTACTCAAATAAACACCAGAGATGCAGCAGGGATACCGCAGAAGGGAAGTACTAAAGGATTCAGATGCCTATATACCAATATGCAGAATATGAGGAAAAATACAGCACCAGAAGGATAAAATTTGTTCAAGATGAAGAGATCAAACAAAAAGGGAGGTGAAATTGCATTATTGTTAAGAATGACTACATATTTCTTTGACTTTTCTTTTTTTCAAATCTCTTCTTACCTTTTAACTTTGTACTCAATAAAGTTATATGTTTAAAAAAATCCTACTTTGCAAAAGAAAAAAGTGGCCCAACTTGTCAAAAGGTAAACTATGGAGAGTAGAAGAGAAATACTGATCAAAATAGGTAAAGAATTTATGAGAGAACATTTACCGGGTAGTTGCTTTGAATGAATTCAAGTTTCTTGACCAGATAGATTTTATCTCAGAGCATCTTAGAATTACTGACTAAAATTTTTAAGAAATCTTGGAGCAAGGAGAAATGCTAATATTGTTTCAGTGTTTGAAGAAAGGAAAAAAGTAGATCCAGGAAACTACAGGCCAATCAAGTTGACATCAGAATCAAGCAATAGGCTTATAATCACTGAGAAACAGAATTTTTATTATAAGCCAATGTGGTCCTGTTAAAAAGAGATTGCACCAAAAAACTCATACAACTTTGACTAGATCAGTATACCAAGGAAATGCTGTAAACATAATGCAATTAAACTTCAGTAAGGCATTTGATTAAGTAGATCATAAGTTCTTTTTTGATAAACTGGAGCAATGTGTTGGATGGTCCCACTAGGAAATGGTTTTGCAATTGACTGATTAAACATAGCCAGTGTGTTGTTAATGGGTCTGTCTACTTGGAAAGAGGTATGCAGTGGGAAACTGCAGGACTCTGTCTTGGGCATCTTCATAAATGATTTAGATGAGATAAGAGAAGTTTGTAAAATTTGTGAATTACACAAAAATTGAGGAGAAGGAATGCTAATTCCTTAGCAAACAAGCTCAGAATTGTATAGGAATATTAAGAAATGTTACATGTTCAATATATAATATACATATATGGAGAATGTGCGTGCACACACATACACACACACATTCCACATATTCATATACTTTTCCAACTATACAACTGCTACAGGCAAGATGCAGATGCACAGAATCAGCACAGAGTTAATTTATCCGATTTCTGCATCCATATAATAGATTATCTAAGATCCCCTGATCATTTACTTATCCAAAATTACAGTGTAGTTTCAAATTAACTTTTGCTCAAAAGGAACATTAAAGGAACTAAAGATCTGCCTCATGCATCTGCTTTTTGATACAGCAAATTCTTTTCCACAGTCCATGTTTCATTTGGATTAGGAGGCATTTGTTCATCTTTATAAGAACCTTCTAATTTTTTTCTCTTTGATAAAGAGACTTTTTGGCAACTTCCAACACTTCTTTTTCCTCTATAGCTACAAATCTAAATTACTGATGATGATATATATTTTTATATTATTAATAATATAGATAGTAAAATAGAATATTATATGATAATAATTTCTGGATTATTTATGAATGGCATTGTGGCTATGATACAGAATCAAGTTACTTGTGATGACCCAAAGTGCAACACAAACATAACAAAATCCTTGAGCCTTGGTGGTGCAGGCTGTTAAATGCCTAGCACTTAAGTTCCAGCTGCCTGCAATTAGTGCAGGCTTGAATCCCACCAGGCTCAAGGTTGACTCAGCCTTCCATCCTCTCGGGATAGGTAAAGTGAAGACCTAAGATTGTTGCGGGCAATAAACTGACTTTGTAAAAATGCCGCTTAGTAATAAGCAGGCATATACAATGGAATGAAGGCTATTGCTGAGCGCATTGGGTTGTATCCCAAAAATTGCAAGCCGCCCTGAGTCTTCGGAGAAGGGCGGCATATAAATGTAATTTTTTAAAAAACCCAAAACATAAATAAATGTCCTTTAATGCCTCCAACTTGGCCCCACTGTTCAATAATTCTCAGTTGGAGATAAAACATACTCAAAAATAGTCTTCAAAAGAAAGCAATGCAGTCCGAACTTAATGAACAGATAAAGATGAAATAAAAAACCGAACAAACTACAATGACAAAATTTCCACGACGGACCAAGTTAAGTAATTACCAAATTCAAGGAGATAACAAGGCACAGTCTGTTGGAAGGATGCCAGCCAAGATAACTTCAGCCCAAAATAACAAATGCTTTGCTTCTGGCAATGCTGTGTTGTAATCATCTCTCTTATATACTAGTCTCCCCAGCTGCAACCAATGAGGAGGATCATGGCCGCCTCCTCTCTTGCAAGCCAAGTTGTTGCCTTCTCCGTTCCTCCCTATGTATCCTAGGATGCAGAGGGGATGGGCCTGGTTCTTCCTCTGACTGCCCAGCTGGCCTCTGCCCTTCCCCAGCCTCCTCCACAACCTCCAGAGCCACACCTCCACTCCCTGTCAGCTGTTCCTCATCTCCCTCAGAGTCTGACTCCACCAAGGGCATGACATTACCTGTTAAATTGTCTTTTCTTAAGGACATCTACGCATCCTACCAGGTCTAACAGGATGGGCATTCTCCTAGTCCCTTTCCTTAAATATTGTCATCTGATGGGAGCTAGGAAGTGTGCCTTTTTCATGGTAGCCCCTGCCTTCTGAAGTTTGGCAGGGCTCTACTCTTTGCCTTCCATAAAGCTTTGAAGACTTCATTTTTTTCCCCCAAACATGGGATTAGATTGGATGACCATACGTTAGTAGCTTGACTTGGTGCCAGCTTTTTGTTGTTTTTTGTTTTAGTTTTATAAAAATATAGTTTTAATATGGTTTTATATGTTGCATAAACTTTTGATTGGGAGCCGCCCAAAGTTGATTAGCAGATGGGTGGCTATTATAAATAAATAATAAAGTTATGCAAACACTGAGATCAGACTGTAGTACAGGTAGTCCATTGACTTACAATAGTTCAGTGACTGTTTAAAGTTATGATGGCACTGAAAAAAGTGATTTGGGACCATTTTTCATATGTGTGACTGTTGCAGCATCCCCATGGTCATGTGATTTACATTCAGATGCTTGACAACTGTCTCACATTTATGACAGTTGCAGTGTCCCGGGGTCATGTATTCACCTTTTCCAACCTTCTGAAAAACAAAGTCAGTGGGGAAGCCAGATGCACTCAATAACTGTGTTACTAATTTAACACCTGCAATAATTCAATGAACAAATTTGGCCAGAAAAATTCATAAAATGGGGCAAAACTCACTTAACCAATTTCTCACTTAGCAAGATAAATTTTGGGCTCAATTGTGGTCCTGGGTGAAGGCCTACCTGTACTACCAAGTTATTGATTCAAAGAGATACCTTTAAAAATTGAAGGGTAACATGGAATTATTTTTTTCTTTTTAAAAAAACTGAAATTATTTTCTATTTTTATTTGGAAGGTGTCCCCTGGGCAGAAAAGCTGATGAAGAATGAATGAATTCTTTATCAGAGGAACACAGTTAAATCTGTGTTCACTGATGAGATGCCCAGAATCCAAAATTAGTGATAGCAAAGTCACATTCTTACATATTACAATGGAGAAATGACCATCTGGTGTGCACTGTGCGATCAGTGGAAAAGGAAAGCCAATATACAACCAACATGAATACCATATCTCAGGAATGATATGGCATAAGGTGGTACAAGAATGTAGATGAAGAAGTCCAAGGTACATGAAGAAGTCCAGGTTGTTTTATAATCCAGGTTTCCTCAACTTGTCTGATTATGAAATATTTTGTCCTCAGAGCAAATTTCATTGTATTCATAAGATGCCTGTACTAAAAGGGTAGTAAAAGCCTTTGACTTACTATAATACAATTGCCATAGTAACAAGGAACATTAGGTTTAGCAGCGGCCACATTCTCACTCAGAGATAGGTTGGAGGCATTAGGAAGCCAATTTTTCTGTACAGTTTAGCATATACTTCTACTGCGACCATCTAGAGCTGAAAGTCAAATAATACAATTTAAACAATCTCCTTCAATATAGAATATATGCTTGTTATTGTTGAACTGTTATTTCATTTGGCCTCTCCTGCTGAATTATAGTAATTGTAATAATTAACATTTCTGAATGTTACAAATTTATATTTAAGGCACTTATCTGGGGGGTTTCTAGCATTTGAAAAAAATTGCCTCTTTTTTTAAAAACTAAGATACATAAAATCATAAATCTAAAATCCCATATTGAGACAGTATTCTACAAAGCTTCACTTACACTCACAATATTGTTTTGGAAAAAATGAACAAACCTGAAAAGGGGGCAAAAAGATTCATAACGATAAAGTAGAATTCAAGAAGCAAAACAAAGAAAATAAATAATTTAGTTAATTAAATTAAAAAAGCTTTCTGAAATAAAGGATTTCCTTTTATAATAAAGGCTACATGGTCACTATAACTTTACTACTTTTTTCTTTATTCTAGTTCAGGTGCTGATTCTAAAAAATAGGAAATGTATACATTCCGTCTAGCAAATGCACTGGACATTTTAGCCCCACTTCATGGAAAAAGTTTCTACCAATAGCATTGAGTCCTTCTACCCTAAGGGTCATTACAAAACTGTCTTTCTGTATTGAAAGAAAGGTAAGGCATTGTCAGCAATTAATTAAGAAAAGGGCAACTGCTTAGTGAAAAGTTCTATTATGAAATCTAAAAGATCATCCAATACTTTTAAGATTCTTGTATAGAATTTATGTGAAAAACTATACCAATGTTTCATGGATCTGCTCAATAAACTCATTCAGTCCAAAAGGATTGTCTTCTACTGGATGGTGGGTAGGAGCAAGAATAAACAACATGCAATGGAACTTTGAAATAACCTAATTCTGAAATGCTATAGAATTAAGTGATATAGAGCAAGATTTTTTTTAATCTCATTATATTCCTAGTTTTGCTCTTCAATTAAAATAATTGAAGATCAATTAACAACTTTTAATAGCTGGTGGTAGTACTCTAAGAATATGTGCTTATTGTAACAGATCCTGTTTGTTACAACACCTACATTCCATCTGTAAAATTAATTACTATCACTTTAGTAAAGGAATATTCAAATAGAGAAGTAATCACCAAACACTTTATTTCCAAGTAATGGAGATACAAGGACTTACTTAGAGGACTCTACCAGCTTTCGGAACCTAATGGGGGGAAATGATATATTATTTCAGAACTTGTAACCTTTAGACCAATTTCATTATTTTCCCTTCCACTGCTTATTCTCAAAAAGATCAACTCTAAAGTTTACCATACATCAGTCCTCTAGGTCAATTACTGTATGTCCCACCCTCTTTGTTATTCTTGTGTAGTCCTTTATCCTTGTCATGAATTCTTATAACAGAATACAATGCTACATTGGTAAAATGAGAGAGCTTTAAAATCTGTGTTCATTGTCATGCTAAAATAGCAGAAGTCTATGTTTATTTGCTTGCTGTTATAGAATTAAAATCAAAGCCTGAAGCCCACATAATTTAATTCAATATTCTCAATACTTCAATATTACAGATCACTCCTAACCAATTCAAGGTACTTTTTTTTTGTTTTTGCAAAAGGACATAATTCATTTTCTTTACTTCATATACAGAAAGCAAATGCATTATCAAATGAATTTTATTGGAAATGCAGGCAGTGGGACCAGGAGCTCTACCATAGCTTAGCTAGTAGGCTACTCCAAACAGCTTAAAACGGTCTGAAAGATATTTGCATTTCCTCCAAAAGAGGAAAACATCTTAAAGTTCTGGAAGAATAGCTAAGGCTCGATTATTACTGCCTGGAAATATTGAGAGCTGCAATCCAACTCAGCTGAGGGATATTAAATTTAGGGAAGACTTCTTTAAGAAAACTTGGATGTAGCATTGAGAATATAGCCAGAATATGACAGAAAATACATATGGGATGAATTCATAAAATGAAATTTGGGGAGGAAAATACTGCAAAACTCCAGTTATGAAAGGGAACAGAGGTAAAACATTGCATTTTCTCAACATAAAAATAATTAGAAGGATTTTTTCTAAATAACTGATAATAAGCTTTATAGAAGCATTTTGCTGAATAATGATGCAGTCCGAAATCAATATACAAATCATACAATAGGTAGAAATTTGTTCCACATTTACTTATCTAAAAATCAGCAGAGGTATCCCTCTCCATAAAGTGCATGAAATGTTAATGGCAAGATGTCTCAGTCAGTGGTGGGATTCAAAAAAATTTACTACTGGTTCTGTGGGCGTGACTTGGTGGGCGTGGCAAGGGAAGGATACTGCAAAATCCCCATTCCCTCCCCATCCCACTAACCTGCTTTCCAGCTCCATTCTCCTGTGCAGGGCAACAAAAGAAGATCCAGCCAATCAGCTGGGACTTGGGAGGCAGAGAATAGATGGGAGTGGGGCCAGTCAGAGATGGTATTTGCTGCTTCTCTTATCTACTCAAAATTTCCACTACCGGTTCTCCAGAACTGGTCAGAACCTGCTGAATACCACCTCTGGTCTCAGACATCCAGGTCATGATTGTCTCAAAGGTGCTTTTTCAAAAGGCAACTGGACTTTCACAAAGTCCACTTGCCTTTTGAAAAAGCATCTTTGTGTTAACTGCAAGATATCCCCACCATAATATATTAGATTGCTGTTCCACAGTATTGGCATACTTTTAAAGCTATTGGTTGCACCCAGAGGTACAGAAACAGCATTCTCAATAACATTATATCAGAAGGGACCCAGAAGTATTTTACTACAGTTAACCTAATTCAACCATAGCCCCTTTACCCAATGGACATATTTATAAAGGCTTAAATAAGTTATGATTGGTCAAAAGCAATCTTTCTTTCAGCTTGAAAAAACTGTGCCATACTTATGGGAGAAGTGAAAAGTAATCAGTTTACTCCTTTCCATTGCTCTTCAGTTTAAATTCCAACAGTACCAACTCTCCGTTTATCCAATTTTATTTCTTCTGAAATTAGTTTTCTACATCCAGCCATATTTGTTAAAGCAAAATAAGCAAATTTAAAAATAGTAATAAATTAAGCTGTATCTGAAAATCTCTTTTGCCCCTTTCCTGAGTTAGGATAATAATAAATTCTATGTGTGAGTTGAAAAAGAGTTTTGAATTTTTTTTAAAAAAGTGAAGTAAATGGCTTGGGTCTACAGAAATGGCAGATTTTTCTCTTTCTGGTTTATGGGGTGATAAACAAAGTTGTGTTTTCCTTGGTAAATAATGCAATTTATCTCTATAACCTGGATGCACATACATTCAGTATAATTATATTTCAGGGTAAATTACAGTTGTGTGACAATTCCATAGAGAACTTCTAATATAAGTAAACTACAAGGACATTTATTTATTATGGAAACACTCTGCTTCTACAATTGGATTTCAAGTAGAGTTAGGCATGGTTCTGCTCAGTAATTTATTCAAGTTTTTGTACAGCAAAATTTGTATATAATTATAGTGTAAAAATTCAACAAACATGGGGATTCAATAGGGATTAAACATATATATAGATTCAGATGTGTTCATATCTTTAGCTTCTTCAAAAAGGTGGCTAGCTGGCCTTTAAAAATATGTTCTCAGAAAGTCAAACATTCAACAAGTATTATTTTCTGAAAAGTAATCAATACTTTCTAAACATTTTTCTTTCTTTCTTTTTCTTTGCAACTCCTAAGAAGCCTCTTTATGTATAGCAGAGTAAGCTCTTTCCCATCAAATGTAGTGAAGGAAGATGCCTTTAGGGAGATGACCCCTGGTTTTCTTAGCAGATAAATCTTTCAAGGTGTTAATTTGGATGTGGAAAGCTTAATTTTTTCCTCTCTGGCTCTTTTTGAATAATAAATGAATCACAAATGTCAACTACATTTTCGCCTAAGATTTTAGGTAAATCTAGTCTGCATAGCGTAGGCTTTAGTTTATTCTGTGTATTTATAAAATTGGGTTGAGTGAAGCATGATTAATGTAACACTGAATGACTATGTTTATAAATGTAGCCTCTGTTTGTCATAGTCAACTAAATGAGATAACTCTGGTAATTAATTATTGACTAGATTAACATGAAGTAAGCTGGGATTTAAAAATTAAATAATCACATTTGGCTAGATTCATATAGCACAGGCAAAAACTGTGGCTGACCAATCACAATTGCTGAGTTCATACAATATTTTAAGATATAAATTCATTACATTATAATTTAGTATGACATGTGAATCCAATTACTCTATATCTGTTTAAATAAATAATTCAGTGTTTAACTGGGTTTGCTGAACAAACTACATTGAATTTATATAATGTAAATACAAACAACCAAGCCACATTTAGCTTGGTGTGCAATAAATTTTAGTTTTTATTTTATAGCCTTACACATATTTATCAAAATATGAGACTGGTCACATTACGGATTCTCAAATTATTAAAGTGGATTGTTACCTTGATTTATAAATATCAGTAGAGATCATTTTTTCTCCTGCCAAAGATGAAATTATCATCTGTTCATGTTTAAACAACAAAAGCATCTTTCAAAAGTTCTCCCTGTTTCAATTTATGAAACTGGAAAATTTTGGAAAGGTTATGGATAATATTATGGATTCTTTGAAGTAAACCTTTGTGTTCATCAAAACACAGTTGTGCTTAAGCCTCACCTATAAGATTCTTTTCTGAATAGCAAAAAAACTCTGTTGCTAAAAGGAGTGCAGTAATGGAAATTTGAGTCACATTATAAAATTCTATCCTTTAAAAAACCTAATAGTAAATATCACATATTTCAGTGCAATAAAATTCCAGCTAAATATGATTTGAATTTCAGAGCTAATGCCTTGAAAATGAGTTGTATTACAATGATAGAAATACAGTGCAGCTCCTTTGTGAATTTCTTTATAACTGACTTTAAAGTACATACAAGAAGAAAAGTAAAATAAATGAAAGAAGACCGGATTCCAAAATATTCAAAAAATATTTCCTGAATACTACAGCTTTATGTTTGTGACAGAATGGAGTGGGAGATGGGGTACCTTTGCCAAAATATATTTCACTTCTCTTTTACTCCTGTAGAAAACTTTTTGGATCAGATGCAAGTCAGAGAAAAGAGGGAATAAAGAAGAGATGTCATTGGGAAAGTAAAATTAAAAAATCAGCAACAGAAGAGTTTTGATTTTATTCCAGTTTTGTTATCCCTTTTTTCATCAAAAGCTACTCAGTCTGCTAACTAATGGACCAAAGCTAATTCTTCAAGGAATTATAATTAGCATGGGTTTTTTTAATGTTAAATGAAAGAAATAGGAATCTAAAATAATTTTTGTTACAGTTTGTTCTTACCATCACCATACTTTGAAATCAAACCTTGGTTTCTCTGATTTCACAAAGTTCAGCAGATGTTTTGTATATAGTGTCTAAGAGAAAACATGAAAGCTCATCATATAGTAATTAGCTGATTAGCTAGGAAAAAAATAACTCCTGGAACTACTTCAAAGAGCATTGGTCATGATCAATAGCTTTTACTTTAAGTATTATTGCCAAAAAAAAAACCCCAGCTATGCATTTTAATTAATTCTGGTGACAAAAATCATTTGATTCTATTTGCTTTCAATATTTTTTCCCAAATATGCTTCCTGAGATATTCATTCATTTATTTACTCACTGTGTATTCTTCTGAATGATTCTGCATGTTCATTCATATTTATTTATAGTGAATACTGATGAGATATTTATATAATATTTCACCTAGTGGAAAAGTATTGGGCCCAAGACAGAAACCTGAGGTACTCCACTGCATACTTCTCTCCATATAGGTGTAGTTCCATTAAGGAACTGTTGGCTTCTAGTTATAACTTTGCTTTCCTCTAGGTGTTCATTGTTTTGTTGCTTGCCCATCTTCTCCAGGATCTTTCCAGGAATTGATGTCAGGCTCATCAATCTGTAATTTCCTGGAACCATTTCTCATCCCCCACCTTTTTTTTTTGAAGATGGGAACTATATCAGTTCTTTTCTAGTCCTCTGGTAGTTCCCCAGTGTTCCAGGATCTTTGAAAGCTATGGTTCAGTCAGTGGTTCTGAGATCACATCTGCCAGCCCCTTCAGATATTATATATTCCTATAAGAGTTATTAAACAATACTGATTCTGCCCTTGTACATAGTAATGTGAAATTATGTGCTTACTTCAGCAGCACATATATAAAAATGAAATGGAATGATACAGAGAAGATTAGCATGGTCCCTGCTCAAGGATAACATGCAAATTCATGAAGAATTCCATATTTTTAATATAAAAATACATAAAATTGGATTGATAATGGAAACAACAGTAGTTTTGAAAAATATCCCATCCTTATATGCACACGGATTCATCAGCATGCCTATTTGGAAGCCTACTGAATTAATTGGATGACATACAGTGACTTCAGATTGTAAATATTCTTCTTAATTCACATGATCGTCTAATAAATGGACTGTGGGAGGTGAGGCTAACATCTACTTCCATAGAAGTGTATGGTGAATACTTGCTCAGCAAGTATAAGGGGATGAGAACTGTGTTAATTTATCATAGCCAAAAATCAGGAGTCTGATAGCACTTGTTCAGATTAACAAATTTTATTAGTTTTTGCCTCCTGATGTTATGTCTCCTGATGTTTTTCTTACAAGATAAGTCTCCAAACTTAAATGCAAAATATTTGCTGTTTTAGAAGCAAGTTTATCTGAAAGATAAATAACTTTGGGATAATCAACTGAAATGTTTTATAATAAGAGAACATTACTGGGATATCAGCTGCTCTATTTGAAAGGACAGCATGCTGTCAGTGAAAATTGGATAAAAGAGTACATTATAATTAAAACACAAGGAATTAAGCATTACAGATTCATCATGTGAGTTAGGTCTTTGCATAATATGTCCAAAATATGATAATTTGAGCCTAGTCATTTGTGCCTCAAGTGAGAATTCTGAATTGATTCACTCTAGGATGCATTTGTTTGTTTTCTTGGCAATCCCTGATAATCTCAGGAGTCTTTCCCAAAGAACACCAAAGTTCAAAAGCATGAATATTCTTTCCATCCTGTTTCTTCACAGTTCAGCTTCTGCATCCATAGAGTACCAAGGGAAAAGGAATGTCTAAACGATTCTGATCCTTATATATATAGACACATCACAGCCCCTGAATATCTTCATCACTACTCTACCGAGTGCTAATTTTTTGTATATTTTTTGATGGTTGCCTTTGATAGTCTTAAAAGGCAGAAGCTATCCAGCACTTCTATCATTGTATATTCTAAAGCTGTCTTCTATTACATGTTGTCATTACTGCATGTTATATTTAATCAATAGAGTTTCAAAGATAATAGATCATAGTAAAGAAATAGAATCTATAAAAAAGTGAGGGAGATCAAGTTATAGTGTACTAGTTCTTAGAGGATGAGAAGAGACTGTGCTGTTCTCTAAGAAAAAAAGTCAAAATTGTTTTGAAGGGAACGTTATCAAGATAGGAACCCAGAGTAGCCTGAGTCATTTGTTTTTTACTTGAAACAAAAGTAACAAATGCTATTTATTTCCAAACTAACATGCTTTATAATCAGGATCTAGCAAAACAAAACTAAGGACCTGATTCCTTCCCTGGTGAGTAACAATTTGTTACCTTTTCATAATGCTTAAAATCAACTATCTGCAGCAAGCATCTCATTTTGCCTTTGATGGGGACAACCTGCAAGTATCCATATTTCCTCCACAATGTCTTATGTTTAGACTAGATTCTGGCATAGTCAGGTGGAAGAAGGTTTATTTACCAAAAAAATAACTGTATTTTTACTTTTTCATCTATTATTTCTTAGATAATAGAGTGAAGAACAGACTATAGGTTAGTCAAAGACTGATATTAAGTTCTTCTTGACCTTTGTCAGTCTACGCTTTGGAAAAAGACTTGACTTATATCCACATGCTACCAAATCTGCAGCAGCTCTTGACAAATATGAAATTCCCAAATGAATGATTGGCAAGTTATAAATAAGGTAAACATTTATATCTTGGTACATTACTTTAGTAACTATAGATATACAGGTATATATAGACAATAGATATTAATAAAGCTATAACAACACAATTCAACTTTTAAAAATGTTATTAACATATCACATAAAAAGTAAGGGCATTTAAAAAAAATCTAATCTCATGAATCTGAATATATCTCTTAGCTCTCAAATTCATGCTCCTGCGTCTATAGAAGTCTCTGCTGGTTTCCAGTAAGTGTAACAAAAATGATCCTTGGATCTTAACAATGAAAGAAAGATGGCAATAAAAAATGGGAATGGTGTAATGGGGTATATATGTGTTGCTCTCATGTCCCTGCAAATTTAATGGCAATATTCAAAATAAAAGGACAGGTACAATTGTGTTATCAAACATTTCATTCAATATTATTTCCCTGAAATGTGCTATTTAGAATACATAAGCATTCAGAAGAAAACTACATTGCTGACTTACTCCAGAGAGATACCAAGGTTTTTTATATCCTATTGTCCTGAGGATGTTTTTGTACCCCAGGTATTAATTCCGATGTTGCGAGGAGCAATAGGTGGTCCATATTGTAGCTTATCCTCTTGAATTTAAAAAATTCTTCCTACATTATTTTTTTTCCATTCAGATATTTACTTCTTCTTTCTATATGCATACATGCTTCTTTATGAAAATAGCATAACAGAGAAATAATTTATGTGTAATAGAATATAAATCCATTCATGCTCAGAAAAAAGGAAGGTCACATGAAGCTCAAGATAGTTACAGTCAAGGTCAAGAAAGAACATTGTGTGATAGCATCACATTAATTCTCATAAAGGGATAGAATTCATATTTATCTCTCAATCCTGCAGAAACTCATTATTAAATATATTTTCCAGGATTCATTATGTCCCACTGCCTCCCCTTTGACCCTATGCCATTTCATCTTCAAGGTGGCAAAGTTTAACAAGAAATTAAAGACAAAAGTAGTTTTTGTGGGAACATTTTAGATGGTCAATTTTGAAGCCCCATTCAAAACTTTGAAGTTACAACTTGAGATTCAAGTCTGGATAAATGATGTCCCCATATTCCTTCAGCAATAATTTAAATATTGGACTTCTAATTCCGAGGGCTCGGAACCTGGGAGTCCTCCTGGATTCACGGCTTAGTTTGGAGGAGCAGGTGGGGGCCGTGGCCAGGGGGGCTTTTGCCCAGGTCCGACTGGTTCACCAGTTACGCCTGTATCTGGACCGAGATGCCCTTCGCACAATCACTCATGCACTTGTGACGTCCCGACTTGACTACTGCAACGCTCTCTATTTAGGACTGCCCTTGCATACCATCCGGAGGCTTCAGCTGGTGCAGAATGCGGCTGCATGGGTTGTGATGGGAGTTTCCCGATACTCCCATGTTACACCCCTCCTGCGCGAGCTGCATTGGTTGCCGGTTGCCCTCTGGGTGAGATTCAAGGTGTTGGTGTTAACATTCAAAGTCCTTTACGATACGGGTCCAGGGTACTTGCGGGAGCATCTTCTGCCAACATCAAACACCGATCACCCTGTGCATGCGCACAGACGGGGACTCCTTGGGGTACCATCGGCTAGACAGTGTCGGCTGGCGGTGCCCCGGGGAAGGGCCTACTCTGTTGCGGCCCCCGCCCTGTGGAACCAACTCCCTCTGGAGCTCCGGTTGGCTCCTGATCTCCGCTCCTTCCGCCACGATCTGAAGACCTGGTTGTTTGAACAGGCCAGGCTGGACTGACCTCCTGGGGTTTTTTAAGTATTTTAATGGGTTTTAGCGATTGGGCTTATTGATCTAATTTTGTTTTAAATATTTATTGAGTGTTGTACTGTTTTAATTGTGAGCCGCCCCGACCCTTGCGTAGAGGGGGCGGCATATAAGTCCAATTATAAATAAATAAATAAATAAATAAATAAATAAATAAATAAATAAATAAATAATTCCATGGTGAATTATGTCCCAGAATGAAAAGGGCAATATTGAAGTAGAGATTGGTGAATTCTTGAGATGGTGAATTCTGGAGAACTTGTACTCCACTGCTTCTCATGGGTAGACTGCAGGAACTGAGATTTTTATAATGAACTAAGTGGCTTAGAATTGAAGAACAATTTAATGCAGCCCATAGTGACAAAATGTTTACGAAGTATTGTTTCTTATTCAGTTTTGGAAATTGCTTCTTAACTTCATTTAGCTATTAGGAACCATTGCAACAGCATGTTTCAGAACACTGGGTGAGTTTCCTTTAATCTTTAGTGAAAACAGTTTAAATACAAATGTAAGTAGTTAAGAAAAAATTATGGAATAAGCAGCAAAAGTATAAATAAAAGTAATAAAGATGGAATAAAAAATCTAAAATAAAAATTCACATAAAGTTCAAGATAGTTACAGTCAAGGTCAAGAAAGAACATTGTGTGATAGCATCACATTAATTCACATAAATTAATTATAATTATAATTATATAGATTATAAATTGATTTTGATAAGTTACCAACAAATAAAGGGTCCAGATGACCCCTGAAATAAGATTTTAAAGCTAATTGTAAGAGTCTTCTCTGTGAGTAAATGCTGTTGTTTTGAACAATAGGCTAGGGTGGAATTTTGAAGACTGTACACTACAGGAAACCAGAAGAAACTAAAATTTACAATTAAAGGAGAAAAACATTGACATTTTATTTACTAAAACAGAATGGAGCGAAACACTTTGATCCTGAAGTATTGAAGGATATTTATGAACAATAGATCTGGAAGTTAATTTTAAAACTATCTGCCATTGTAGACAGCATGTGTTTAAAAATGTTATGAGAAAGGAACTTTCTAGAAAAGAGTGAAGGTGATTTGAAACCAGATTTTAAAATGACAGGCTAAATGTTATGGAAAAAGATGCTACACTGGAGTTACAAATGAAACTGGCTCTTAATAATTAAAAGAAATACACGAATAACAAACCAAGATAGTAACCTCAATAATTTTCCAAAATTGGATCAACAAAAGAGGTTTGTTAAAATTGTGAAGGTTTTTCTGAGAATGAACAAAGATAACATTGAAAAGAAATCAATTTATGGAAAGTATTTGAACAGATTAAACATCAAGATTGTTAAAAATAAAGAAATATAAAGTTAGTTTATTTGATCAAGATTAAAATAGAACATGTTATCTCTGATAACTCTTAATGGACTTTTGCTAACCTGGACTAAATGATGTTTCAAAGATTTATTTATAGATAAGAGATGATATATGGCAAGAAGAGTTCTTGTTGTTTGTGTATTTTGAGAGAAGTTACTAGAATTATTTATTTATTTACAAGGAGTAATTTATATATTTCTTTTCTTTTTCTTTACCATATTATTTTTCTTTCTTTTCTGTATGTATCCTATCTTTTTATTCTGTACTATTTTTTCTTCTTATTCCTTTATGTTTGTTTGCCTTATTATTTTAATGTTTAAACCACTATAAAAATAATATTATTTTAAATCTTAAGGCTGGAAAAATCTTTAATTTTGTTATTCCATACATATACATTTTATGACCAAATCAAATCCATATAGGAAGTGAAAGAATGTTAAATGATTTTGGTATGATTTCTTGCATAATGGTGGGAAATCTTCCCAAGTTGGCATCCTAACTCAGCATTCCAAGTCAAAGTGTCCATCCAAAAGGCTCCTTTTTTTCAAATCAGATCAATCAGTGAATCAGAGTTGGTTATGACCTTTAAAGTCCTACAGGGCATGAGTCAGTTACTTACAGAACCATCCCATCCAGTCAGGCAAGGAAAATATGCTGCAGACCATGTCAGTAAAGGAATTCTAACTGGCATGGCTCAGAAAGAAAGCTCCCACCTTCTGGAGCATTGGTGAGGCAGGCCCCCACTCTCCTAACCTTTTTCAAAGATTTGAAAGCATGGCTTTGTTGTCTAGTTTGGACCAGTGGTGGGATTCGAAAAAATTTACTACTGGTTCAGTGGATGTGGCTTGGTGGGCGTGGCAGGGGAAGGATACTGTAAAATCTCCAGTCAAAGGTGATATTTGCCAGTTCTTCGAACTACTCAAATTTTCCTCTACCAGTTCTCCAGAACTGGTCAGAACCTGCTGAATACCACCTCTGGTTTGGACCCACAGAGGAGCACACAACCATGGAACTGGTTAGCAGCCAGAAAGCCTCCCTTTGTCTTTTAATTAACTTCTCATTTTGAATTTTAATCATCCTTGCCTTTTTTTAAAAAAAATGTACTTTTTTATGATTCAACATTTTATTTGTACACCACCCAGAGGCCCTCTGCGAAGGAGATGGGTGGTTTCAAAATTTGATAAATAAATTAAAAATAAATTTAAAAATTGAGTTGCTTGAGGAAAGGCTGGACTTAAATACAACAAATCGAAAATATATATTATGCTAATAGCAGCAGTGAGGGGAGCTTAGGTAAAAAAAGACAGTTATTTCCTAAATGTTATTTTTACCATCTCACAAATAAACATTTTTGCATTGCTCTGATCTGAGTAGAACAACTTATGATTGTGGGTGCTGGGAGATGCAATCAGGAAAAAAAAAGATGTCTTAAAGCCATTTCTTCTTTAAGGACAACTGTTCCAGGATTTTGCTAATAAATTAACTGCAAATAGTACACACATTCAAAATGGATATATGGATTGCAGCTTGAAGGCATCACTGGAATAATATTATATCATATATCATATTTGTGTGTGTGTGTGTGTGTGTGTGTGTGTGGGTGTTGTTCATGAAATCTGAGCAGTATTGCCAGATCTTTAAAGAATTGGGGCTTGCCTATTTTCTTGTTGACCACTTGCATATAAGGAAGATGTATGAGCTATGAGAAGAGCAGTGAACCATATATGATATAGATAAATCAATGTTCCTTGTATTGCTTCTTTGTAATTTTTATAGCATCTGAGACAGAGAATCCAAAAAAGAAAAAAAATGCCACATCAGCTAAAAAAGTACTATACTGATGTTACTGTACTATCATTGCATATAGATCATCTAGAATAATGTAGTTTATACATACTGTATATTATATACATAATAAATTACTCAGCTTGGTTGTTTTTTCATGCTTTTCATGTATTTTGAATGCTCCTCATCCAAAACAAATATTTAGCTAAAATCTTTAAATCTAACCATTTGAGATAAATGTCAAAAAATATGCAGCAATGTACAATTTCATCATCTTAACCATCATTCATTTTTAAATTCAGTCATCTTAGATATTACTGGATCTATTTTGGGTATAATAGGAAGGGCCACTACTACATCTAGCTAGCCCTCAGCCAAATCAGAAATAGATTAAAGCTCCTAAGAATATAAATTCAAAAATCCTTATGTTAATTATAGGCAAGTTGAACACTTATCTTAATTGCAGTGGGAAATTTGCAATAAAGTATTTTGTCCTGTGTACACTTTGCTTTACTGGTACAACCAGGTAGAGTGCCATGCTGGGGAAAATTGGCCTGAGTAATAGTAGCAATTGTTGTTTCCAAACCTAAAATAAGCATGCTTTCAGTATCATGCAGTAATGACCTGTAGTAAACATACTTTTTCAAGTCTTGATTACTTTCTGTGAAAGTCAGAGGATGGTCCACTTCAAAACTCTTAAAATTAGTACAAAATCTAGAAACATATAGCTCTTCATAAATTCTGATACTAGCTATTCTTTTATCATCATGCTTCACACGTTCCTGACAACAATTCTTATTCTTTGGTCCTTATAATTATGAGGTTTTTTTTCATTCCATAGCATCAGGAATATATAAGGATGATAATTGTTCACATTGCAGTTTCCATTAATGAAAATGAATAATACATTGTAGATATCAATAATAATCACAGCTAATAACATTTGAGATACATAAATAATAAGCTATTGTTAGCAAAGCAGAAGCAAAATAAGTAGGATTTGTGGAGAATATCACTTAATCCATATTGCAGATGTAAATTTGTGTGTGTGTGTGTCTCTCTCTCTCTCTGTTTGAGTATGCTTCATGAATTCAATCGTTGTAACTTATAAATATTTTTTTTCTTTTGACATGCTGAGATCCAAAGACCACTCCTAGGAAAATAAGTCAGCATGCTCCAACCTAGTCTCCATCCAATAAGATATCTCTCACATCAATTCCAATAATTCCCAGCCAGCCAGAATAGCTAGTCATTATTCTGTATGAAAATAATAGGAATTGGTTCAACTTGTTTGGGGTCACTAAATTGTGGATGACTTATCTAAGTTTATTTTTTCTTTGTGTTTACATGATATTGCCTCATCTATCATTTTTGAACCTTCTTGTTTTCCTTGTCTCAGTTCAATTCATTATTAAAAAGCCCCAAACCTGTTTCATGAATTAAAACTGCAAGTGTTGTAGGTGAAAGGTGGATAATACAATGATCTAAAACACAATGGTATTACAGTAGATTGCCCCAGCTATAGAAAATATGCTATCTATGGGCTCAATGTACATTGCACCTGTCTGTTTTTTTCTTTTAAAATATTTCCTTTATATTTAAAAAATAATGAATAGAAAGCTGGCACACTGCAAAGCAGGCAAATTGCCAATCACATAGGAATTTTTAACAAACAAATAAGGTGGATCTTCTGAAGCCAGTGTTTATTTGGAAATGTCCTCACTGGCACAGGAAAGAAATGAACATTACATGAGATGGTAAAAAACACTATAGAGGTCTAACACACTTACACACACTCCAGAATAGCAGGAAGAAACTTCCTTTGCTTAGTCACAATTCATAAAGGAAACCATTTCGTACATAGGCAATACCTCATACTATGCCTATAACTTCTCAAAATTACAGACATGTCAACCAGAAAATTGATGGGGAAATGTTGATTACAGAATGAAAAACAGGTGATCAATAAACCCAAGTGAGCAGAAAACAGAACTAAAGAAACTAGTAGAATACGAAAATACCATGGTTCCATATGAGAGTGTTATTATTCTTGGTTTTGAAAGACGTATCGTTCATTGTTAGTACAATCACTCATGTTCAGTGCAAATCACCTTATTCATTATCATTGTAGATCTGCAAGAATCATATCAATATGTGCAAAATTGAACGAGAATGTTTTTCTTAGCCGTTTCACATAGAATAAGTGATAATTTATGAAAGCAGCCATAAGGTAATTTGAAAGTGATTTTGTTTAAGATTACATGTTCAAAATCACAAGGATCTATGCTTGCCAAGTTCTTGGTTTTCATTTACATTGGATTGTTGTAGGCAATGGTGACAATTTTATACTGATGTAAAATGCAATAGCTATATTACTAAACAGAGCAAGATACAGGTTCAAACAATGCTGAAATTTTGAAAGACCTTTATGAATTACCAACAGCTTACTGATAACAGTTTTGACCTTCAAAGCTGTATGTGGTTTAAGGGCTGACTTGCTTCACTTGTTACAAACGTATCTGATTGTTAAGGTCAGTAAGAAAAGTCCTCTTGAAGATGTCACCACTCTCATTATTTAAATCATTAAATAAATAAGTAAAATCTTTCTGTCCATGGGATAAGAATGCCTTCTGAATTGTTTCTGGGTAAAGAATGCACTCCCCTCCAGAGTCACTTACCTGCCCCCTCCCATTCTCTCTGAATTTAGAGCTTCAGTAAATTTATGCATTGCTATGTTTTTAACCTGTTAGATGATTTCAATATTTACTGTTATTTCACTGTTTTCCCCCAACATATTGTATGCATCTTCATGGGGTTATTCTCGAAGAGCATTCAGAAGCTTCAGCTCATGCAGAGTGCAGAGGCAGTTTTCAAGGCCCTAGAGTAGCCCCACATTGCTGTTCCATGAGCTGCTGGTTTCAAGGTGTTGGTTATTACCTATAAAAACCTGCATTGCATAGGTCCAGGTTACCTGAGGAATTGTCTCATTCATGCCCTCTCTGCCTGTGCTAGCAAGGAGTTATGCTACATGCCCCATCAGTCAAGGAGTTCTGGCTTGTGGAGTCCAGAAGAAGAACCTTCCCTGCCACGGTCTCTGACCCTTTGGAACATCTTACCCCGCCCCCCGAGTTGAGATTGGCTCCTGATCTTCCACAAGAGCCAGAAGACCTGGCTGTGCCAACTGGCTTGAGGCCCCAATGGAAGATGATTATCAACCAATAGTAGCTGCGCCTCCCCCCTTCCCCCAAAAAAATATTCGATTCCTTTCCTCCCCATCTTTTAGTTTTAGTTATAATTTATATTTTTATTGCCATTTTATTGTGATTTTGTACATTAGTAAATATTTTTATGTTTTTATTTTGATGTTGTAAGCCTCCCAGAGTTACCTTACAGCAAGATGGGTGGCAAAGAAATGTAATAAATAAATAAAAATAAATATGTTATGCCTTTTAAATTTTGTCAACAGCCTTAAATGCTCACCAGGGCACAACAGCAGGATAAAAATCAAGTCAATCAAATAAAATAATAAACTTTTAGATGGTTGTAATAAAAGTCTATTTTAATTTTAACAAGTTTTCTTTCTATCAAGCCACATAAAAAAGCAAAAGTGAGAGAAAGCCTGAGTTGGCAATGGAAAGAAGACTGCACTCCATTAGTAGCTCAGCCAACACTATTTCCAAAATCCCCATAGCCCAGTAGTCTTCCAAACATTGTGTCTTGTTAGTTTCTCAGAAATCAATTTCTAATTAAAAATCAGGGGTTTAGCATTACCATTTATTAAGTTGCATCTCTATCTTAGTCTATGTGGTGACCATAAACTCCATTGAAAAGAAACTACTCTGTACTATGGGTTCATTCAATCATTTCTCTCTTTTTTTTGTTAAATTGTGTGTGTGTGCACATGTGCGTGTGTACATGTGTACATGTATGCCTATAAGTTAGGGTTCACTCCTGATCACTACTTGAATGAGTTCCTGCAGTTTCCATGACAATATTTAAAAAGTGGTTTGCTATTGCCTGTTTTTTAGATCTAAGAGACAGTGAATGGTCCAAAGTCACGCAGCTGATGGAATAAAAATTCATTGTCTCTTGGATTTTAGCTTTAACTACTACATCAAATTGGCTCTCATTTATTAAATACTAGACTTAAAACAAACTAAACAACTATGATTGTTTTGTAGTATTATTAACTAGTAGACTTAAAACAAACAAAACAACTATGATTGTTTTGTAGTACTAGAAACTCATGAGTTATAAATTGATAATTGTTATCTATTTTTCTCTGAAGTAGTTACTGGATTTGATTATCCAAGCTTCTAATTGTTTGCAAGTTAAGATAAACTACATATTTGATAATGGTATCTACCTTAAAGTGCCTTACTCATGCTTAAATTCCATTGAAATTAATGGGGCTTAAATTAATTGCAACTAATCTTTCTCATTGATTTTAAGACTATTTATATTGGATGGAGGCCAAACTGTTTCTATTTCACAGGAGTATTTGGAAAATGTGTTGGTTTGAATGTTTTTTCCTTTTATAAATATAAGGGGAACAAAATTCTTAAATGAAAAGTGATAAATCATTTGGTATGGCATTCCATAGTTTGCTTAAACATACATGATATACACCCCTTTGTGAGATATAATTCCTTATAATATAGTATCTGAAAAGAATAGAAGTTATACCTGAAAAATGAGCTCTTAGGCTCTAGAGAAGCTTAAAATTACTCCTTCCAATTGTTCACCAAGGGGCAGTATTTACCTTCTTTGATTTGCTACTTGCTAACCAGGAATTTTAAAAGAGGGGAATTTGAAGGTACCCAATCTTTCTAGCAATATATCCTTCTGGATTCTGGAATGGAAGAGAACACACATTTCACATCAATTTAGAGCTGATAAAAGAATAAAAGGCTTCAGTCGTTCTTTGCATATTTGATATTTACTTTCATGGTCTTTTGAAGGCATTCTCACTCCAGGAATGCAAAGTAAATGAATAACATTAAGGAGATGTAATAACAATTTTGAAGATGTTAGGTTGAGTTAACCTGTAATTTTAAAATGCTACATTTTGAACAGCAGTGACTCCTACCTAATAAAAAGTAAACATTGCTCAGATTTAATTAGGGAAAACTTAAAAGTGCTAACAAAAATGTTAATTTTAAAAATACAAACTGAGCCCAAACCTTTTGTATATTTGGTATATACGTGGAGCTTCAGATAGGGGATCTTGTCACATTAATTCCAGTGGAGTCAAATCATGATACTTGTGGTGCAAACACAGTCAATTGTGATTTATTCCATAATGATTAAACTATTCCTAATTCAGTTTGACTATCAGGTGACTTATGTAATTGTTATCATTAAACATAGGGAGAAATGTTTGCTGTCGTGAATTGTTTGGTGGTAGGGCAATAAAAATATAAAATATATATTTTTCTGAGTCCCTAAAATAGGTGTACTCAATACTCATTTTTTACTTATTACTCTAGTTTTTAGAATATACATGCAGGATTGACTGTACTGTGAATTCCTTTTAAAGCAAGGATGGGAAGCTTGCTCTACATGATCTAATTTTATCCAGACTTTGGTCCAGTTTCAAAAGCTTCTTGCAAGCAGTCAGCTCAAACTTCAAGCAAGAGTGATGTCTGCCTACTCTGCAGCAGCTTTCTGGACATGGGAGATAAAACAGGTCAAGCAGAAGAGACAAGGAGACAGAAATGGGATTGCCTTCCCCACTTCTGTAATGGCCTCATTATCAGCAAGTTTGCTATTACCAGCAATGAGACCATTCAATAGGTAACCCATATGGGAATGTTGATATATTGCAGGAAAAAATCTTATATATCCTTCACTTACAATAGAATTTCCAAAGTGAACTTCAAGCTTCTGGCCTGAGAAATCTGTTACAAGAATTATGGGGGGAAAGGCAAACAATTTTCAATATGATTAGTCCACCAAAAATATGACTGATAAATGGTAAGTTCGTAATTAGATGCAGAATGGGAACCTTACTATCTTTATGTTAATCCCACACTTCATCAATTATCCACCAAAACTCATTCTGACTTCTTCAAATTTTGACTTTTGGTGTGTGTGTTTCTGCAATGGATGTTGCTCCTCATATATTTTCTTATTTGACTTATTTATGTTGTCAGCATTGGATCTTGTTCATCACGCATTTTCCTCATATTTGGAGCCAGCCAAACATAAACTGTGTGCATTGTTAGCTGTTGTGATTATTATTTATGTGTTTATTTTAGATGAAAGTCTAATCAACCATGGTGAATTCTCCTTCCTTTTTTCATAAACCTAAATGTCATGGATAACTTCTGCTGCTGTCCCCAGCAGTAAACTGTTTCAAAATCACTTGGTGCTCTAAATGCAAAGCAGTTTCTGGAATTATGACTTGCTTTGTTTTTAATGCCAGGATTAGTATTTATTGCATCATTGGGACTGTATAAATACTAGAGAAGCCTTTCTCATTCAGAAGCATTGCAATTTCTCAGGAATGGTGATGCATGTTTGACAAAGAAGCACTGTGGTACCAACATTTGGTGCTTGCAATCACACTCCACAATTTTTCATTCTATCAAAGTGCTTCACAAGCATGAATGAATTAAAAGTGATGTTTCAGAAAACAACAGCTAATTGTAAGCATCCAGGTTGAGATGTGAGAATCACTTTGAAGGTGTCAGATACTATGAGCCTCACCCAGCAAGATGCAGATGAAAAGTTTGATCTCGCTGAAGTCTTCTATAGTGAGCAAACAGATCAACCTTATCTTCAGATCTCAGACACGGACTCTGAAATGAAAAACTGAGACAGGCACAGGAGCATAAGGGCTGGATCAGCATGCTGAGTATGTGGCTCTATATGCTATCAGACAAACTAGGTATCTTACTGGAACTTAATAACTTTCTACTGTCACAAATATGCCCATTTTACTGCTTGAAGAGTGATGCAAAGGAATGCTTGAAAAGCAGACATCACTCATGACATCTGCAAACCCAGGACAAAGCCATGCTGCTAATTTATGCTTTCTACTTTATTCTAGAAGCATTGACCAGGGAGGGGGGAGGGATTAAAGATAAGGGGAAACACTCCTCTCTCAACTCCTATCTCCTAGCAATTTGAAATACTACTACACAAGTTGACATTTTCTTTTTTTAACATTGTTGGAAGCCTAAGAATTACATTCCTCTGTTTTTAAAGGTTTATTTTATTTATTTATTTATTTTTATTTATTTATTTATTTTGTCAAGTGATTATAAGATAACAGGTATAAGTATAAACATAGTTATGAATACATGAAATGGATACATATAAGAAAAACAAAAAGAAACAATAGGACAGGGACAGTAGGCACGTTGGTGCGCTTACGCATGTCCCCTACAGATCTCTTAGGAAAGGGGTAAGGTCAATAGTAGACAGTTTAAGGTTAAAGTTTTTGGGGTTTGGGGAAGAAACCACAGAGTCAGGTAGAGTATTCCAGACATTGACCACTCTGTTGCAGAAGTCGCATTTTCTGCAATCAAGTTTGGTGCAGTTTACCTTGAGTTTGTATCTGTTGTGTGCTCTTGTATTGTTATGGTTGAAGCTGAAGTATTCATTGACCAGTAGGACATTGCAATGTATGATTTTATATACTATACTTAGATTGGACTGAAGACGGCGTAGTTCTAGGTTTTCTAGGTCTAGAATTTCAAGTCTGGTGGCATAAGGTATTCTGCAATGAGTAGAGGAGTGTAGAACTCTTCTTCTGAAATATTTATGGACTTTCTCAACTGTATTAATATCAGATACGTGACTGACTGATGAGCTGTATTCGAGTATTGGTCTAGCAAATGTTTTGTATGCTCTAGTTAGTAGTGTGATGTTACCAGAGAAAAAGCTGCGTAGGATTAGGTTAACAACTCTTAATGCCTTTTTGGCTATGTAGTTACAGTGGGCTCTAGCACTTAGATCATTAGAGATGAGCATTCCAAGGTCCTTGACAGAGTTTAGATCATCAACCAGGTCTTGACTATTCAGCTTGTATTTTATTTTCTGATTTTTTTTGCCAGTATGTAAGACAGAGCATTTATTTGTTGAGATTTGAAGTTGCCATTTGTGTGACCATTCTGATACATAGTCGAGGTCTTTTTGAAGGGTAGCAGTATTGTGTGTGGTGTTGAATAGCTTTACATCATCAGCGAAGAGAACGCAGTTGCTCTTAATATGATCACAGAGGTCATTTATGTAGAGTATGAAGAGAGTTGGTCCTAGAACGCTGCCTTGGGGGACACCACTGTTGACAGGTACAGAATTTGATTGGACACTCCCAATTTTGACCATTTGTTGTCTGACAGGAATGCTTCTATCCAGTTATGCAGGTGTCCAGAGATACCATAAGATTTTGTTTTAGGAGTAGTTTGTCATGTACCACTGAATCAAAGGCTTTATAGAAGTCTATGTAGATTGTGTCTATTGCTTTGTCCTGATCGAATTATGTAGTCCATATGTTTTTGCAGTGTAAGAGTTGCAGATTACAGGTTAGTTTTTTTCTGAAACCAAATTGTTTATTAGAGAGTAGGTTGTTTGTCTCTAAATGGAGGATAGTGGATTGGTTAATAATTGATTCCATGACTTTATAGATGATGCAGCATAAAGAGATTGCTCTGTAATTTTCAACTAGACTGGGGTCTCCCTTTTTGAAGATGGGGATGACCGTGGCTAGTGACCATAGGTTTGGCAAGGAGCTGATCCTGAAAGATTTTTCAAAGATTATGCTTAGTGGTTCGGCTATATCAGTGGATAGCTTTTTTAAGAAGTAGCACATATTCCGTCCAGTCCAATAGATAGAGATGGTTTTAGATTGCGTAGTACTTTTTCAACATTGTCTTCTGTAAAATCGATATGTATTAGATCATTGTAGTTGTCTGTGGTTCAACTAGGAAATACTGGGCATAATCCATTGCTGTTTATAAATACTGAGCCAAGAATGTGTTAAAGAGGTTGGCTTTAATGGTGTCAGGTCCTTTCAGGGGTGGGATGGACCTTGAGTTCTTTTAGTTTGTTCTTTACAAAATTGTAGAAAGCACAGGTGGAATTGGTACGTAGAAGGTTTTCCTCTTGTTTAATGTGATAATTGGTGCATTCAGTCTTTATCCGGTGGCATAAATTGTTGTATTGGCTTTTGAAGTTGGCAAAGTGACCAGATTTGTTTTTCCGCCAAAGTGATTTCTTTTTGGATTGAAGCTTCTTTATTGTTATGGGTAATTTGTTTTTTCTGGTTTTAGGAGTTGTTATTGGTGCATATAGTTTGATGACTCTTTTGACTTCAAGTAAAAATATGTTGTAATGGTCTTCAACAGTACTGCATTCAATGAATAGAAATTGCCAATCAAGGGATGAGAGATCTTTGTCTATAAGATCATAGTTGCCTTTTTTGAAGTTATAATTGGGGATCCCATCATTATGATGATTTTTGTTGGATGTATGTTGAGACAAAAGTCAATCATGCTGTGGTCACTGTTGGAAAAGGGTTCTTTAATTTGTATTCCGTAAATTGAATTCAAACTATTGCAGAAGATGAGATCGAGGCAGTTGTTAAGTTGTTAAAATTGCTGTGTATAGCAGAGATACGAATTTTAAAGTGTTCTTTTACTATACGAGTTTTAAAATGCTGTTTCCATATATAAAGCTCCACTAAAAAGGCACTAGAGCAGGGGTGTCAAACTCACATCATCACGGCGACATCACATGATTTATTGGAACTTTTTTTCCCTTCGCTAAACCAGGCATGGGCGTGGCCCGCATGTGATGCATCTGGTCCATGGGCTGGGAGTTTGACAGCCAGCCCTGCACTAGAGCTTCATGGCATTCTTTTTAATTCTAGAAATATTTTTGGCCAAGATTTGGCAGACACCATTCAGTTGCATAGCACAGCAAAGAAAACAAAACGTTTAGGTCTCTTCTAGAATCTAGAATCTTCTAGAATCTTCAAAGATGCCTTTGAAAAACTCTTCTCTTTCAGATACAAGTCTGTGCAGCAACAGGCCAAGACCAAATATAGTGAACTTTGATGAGGTATACAGGCTAGTGGTGTCATGCTGTGCAGCAGAGTGGGCTAACTTGATAGTTTCATTCGGAGTGTCAGGCAAGGAGAAACTGATCTCTCTTGATGGCTGTACATTACTGCCATTGTTAATCAGTCAATGCAAAGTACTCATGAAGGAGCAGCAGATGTTATACTATGTAGAAAGAAGTAGGACACCTGGGTTTCCTTACTGTCTAATTAGGTCCTCCATGTGATTGACTACTTGTGCTGTAGACAAAGGAAGGCAAGTGCTAGGGTAAATGTCAGCAGAAGACACATGGTAAAGCTTAACCCATCTAGATTTCAAATAAAATAGGGAGAGAATTTTGAATAACTTAAAAACTTTAAGCATATACTTGTTCCCAAAGCAAAAGTTGAGCATTAGTCCTGCTCTCTAGCTTCATTATTCTATCTTGAAGGCCAACTCAAAAATTAGTCAGAACCCAGAGGCCATTAAAAGGAAAAACTCAATATGAAGATTTAATATTTGGAAGAAGATTTTGGTTTAATTGCATTTATCTAAGTGAACCAAAGTTATTCACAGTTCCCAGATTAATATTCATACCTAAATGCATTCAGAGAAGAAGTGAGTTTGAAAAGAACAATGTGCCAAGTAGTTCAGGACATAAGGATCAGGATAGTTAAAACCTTCAGCCTTAAAGTGGCCAGAAATTTCTCAAATGAAATCATTACCAGGAAAATCATTGTTAAATATCTTATTTTATTTGCCCTCAGTCTTATTGGCATGAAGACTGGAAATTGTTAGCCTTATTATTCAATTGGGGTTACAATCAGTGGTGGGATTCAATTTTTTTTTACTCCCGGTTCTGTGGGCGTGGCTTGATGGGCGTGGCAGGGAAAGGATAAAAATCTGTAAAATCTCCAGTCAGAGGTGGCATTTGCCGGTTCTCTGGACTACTCAAAATTTCCCTATTGCTTCTCCAGAACTGGTCAGAACCTGCTGAATACCACCTCTGGTTACAATGTAAAGGTAGATGCTTGTTTCTCAGACAAAGAGCTGTCTTGGTTTTGTTCAGATTATCTGAAATGCAAAGAGGCAATTTCAGGAAGCACACTGAGAATGGAGTAACTTCCTGATCTATGTTCATGATGAAGACCAATGTCATGATGAAGTGACAAGGACTAAAACCATAGGAACTTGGAATGGCCTTAAAACTCCATAGGGATCTCCCCATCATGGCAACTGTTCACACAACAACCTGGCATCCTGTGTTAATGCCTACAGTTCTGAGTACTAGCTTTAAAGTGCTTTTGATATTATTTGTTACTCATATTATTTGTTACTCTATGATACTATGGTTATCTTTCTTCAATTTAATTCCTCTAATGATTTTAATGCCAGCAACAAGTGCCAGATTGACAGTGCTGGACAGAGTTTTTCCACCTTGCCAGGAAACAAGCAGTTTGCAGGATAGCAACATTTCCCTCTGTTGCTGTTGTGCTGCATGATCTGGCTTGAAAATCCAGCTCCCCCCATGCAACTCACTCAAATATCATAATATAAGGATATGCTGGTTTCAATAAACACAATGAGAGAAATGTGGCCAGAACAAGCATAAACAATAAATATTTAAACCAGATTAATGCCTGCTCTTAAGATCCAGCTGTCTACAATTACTGTAGGCTCAAATCCCACCAGGCTCAAGGTTGACTCAGCCTTCCATCCTCTCGGGGTAGGTAAATTGAGGACCCAAGATTGTTGGGGGCAATTAGCTGACCTTGTAAAAATGCCGCTTAGTAATAAGCAGGCATATACAATGGAATGAAGGCTATTGCTGAGCACACTGGGTTGTATCCCAAAAATTGTAAGCTGCCCTGAGTCTTCGGAGAAGGACGGCATATAAATGTAATAAAAAAAAATTTAACCATCACTTAGAAACTGTAGTCCAGAGTCAGTCTAGAGAAAAGTAGGACGAGGGGTGACATGATAGCAGCATTCCAGTATTTGAGGGGCTGCCACAAAGACAAGGGGTCAGCTTATTTTCCAAAGCATCAGAAGGCACCAGAAGAAACAATGGGTAGAAACTAATGAAGGAGAAAAGCAACCTGGAATTAAGGAGAAACTTCCTAACAGTCAGGACAATTAACCAGTTTAACAGCTTGCCTTCAGAAGTTGTAGGTGTGTCATCACTGGAGGTTTTTAAGAAAAGACCGAGCAGCCACCTACAGTATCTGAAATGATATATGTTATGTATGTAGGTTTGAATGTTATTGGTTTATTTTGAACTGTTCTTGTAAAATGTCAAATGGGATTGGTTTAAATAGTGCAGGAAAAACCCTGCACTCTGATTGGCTGGCAGCTACGGCTGCAGGCTATAAGAAGCAGCCGTAGCCCAGCCAACTCGGGTCCATTCGAGCTGTAGTCACTTAATAAACTCTTCACTGAAGCTCTTCGCGTCTGACTCTTCATGCAAACTTAACAATATAGGTCTCCTGCTTGTGCAGCGGGTTGGACTAGAAGACCACCAGGGTCCCTTCCAGCTCTATTCTGATTGAAATGTATTTTTTGAAAGTTGCAAACAATATTTTTAAAGGACAGCATATGCATTTTCCATTTATTTAATAAGCCAGCCAAATACAAGCGGTAAAAATCCAAATGACCATTATTACAGTTAGAACATTCTGTATCTCTTTCTGCCATTTAATGTGTTCCTGAGTTTTGCAGTCCAAAAATAATAGCTTTAATATTTAATGCAGTACAGCTATAGCCAACCTTTCTTTAAAGAGCTTAATATAGCATATATTAAGATGTCCCCTCCTTTTACTCTTACAAGAAACATGTAAGATACTGGCTGACCTGACTGGCCCAAAGTCACCAAATGATCCATGGTCTATGTTTTGGTCTCTCCGTTATTCCAGCCTTCCCCAACCTGCCATCCCCTGAATGGGTCAGGACTTCTATTTTTCTCCCTTTTTATGTCTTTGAGTCAGTGTTGATTCCTAATGGATTACTTGGGCAAGTCCCTGCAGGTGTTTTGGCAATATCTTTTAGAAGTGACTTGGCCTCCTTCTTAGGGCTAAGAGACAGTGCCTGGCCCAAGGTCACCCAGCTGGCTTTGTGCCTAAGGTGAACTTCAAACAACTCACTATCCCCTGGTTTCTAGTCAGATGCATTAACAACTAGGCCAAACTGGATGGGTTGAGACTGCACCCCTCCCCTCTGAAAATCTCAGAATGCTAACAGTGAATTTTGGGGGGGGGGTGAAACTCTGAACACATTTGAAAAGGGCCAAATTAACATTCCATTTGCTTCAGCCGAGAATGAAATGACAGTATAGCTAGAAGAAAAATGCTAATTGTGCATTTCATAAGCAAATTAATACACGCAGCTGTCTCTACCCTCTTTGCTAAAACAAGACCATTAAGCCCATAGTCTAAACAGGATATGCAATGAAAATTGTTTGTTTGTTTGATTTGCACACTGCCATAATCTCCAAGAATTCCTGGCAGTTAACAACCATTAAAAAGCATACATAATTGTTCTCACAAATTGTCTGCCAGACTACCTTCCCCCAATTTTATATTTTAAGGATTCTTTTTGAAAGAAAAAGAGATTGATAAATGAAACAGCATTTTACAGAAGTAAAATATCAGCCTCTAGCATCATCTTTAGTTACATGAGTGTGTCTAGGCTCCATCTGTCCAGGAAAAAATAATAATAACAGTGGAAAGAAAGGAAATATCCTGGACACTAGAGGTGGTGTGGAGAACAATCATACCAATGTACCTTCTAGTAATTAAATGTGGCTGAACGATTCAACCATATGGAGAAAATTCTTCCTAGACCAGACTTAGGCTTCTATTTGATGAGTTCAACTTCTTTGAGCCACATGAATAAATGAAGAATATAAACTGATTTGAACATTAAATCATTTAAAGTATTTAAAAAAAATACTCTGGGAGAACAATAGGAAATGACATTTGCAGATATAGAAGTAAGATATTGCTGGGCATTTTACTGAAGTTGCTTTTCTGTTTATTTTTCTTTCACTTATCTCTGTGATGCTTCTTTTCTCTACTTGGACCAAATGCTGTTGCATCAAATTCAGATATGTGCTGCTGAGGACAAATACGGCATTATTTTTATATATTTGCCTTTCACTTTAAAAATCTAAATTTTAGAAGATAAAAATGAATTCTCTGATCAGAATATATTAAGCAAATAAAATACAATTCAACTTGGTATGCATGAAATCTGTGTCTTAAACCTATGTGCTAAGACTGATATTCAGTTCCACCTTTGACTTTTTATATATAATTAACCAGTGAAACACATTTAACAAGCTGTGGCTGTTGGCTGCTCACTCACATTTTATTTGGGAACATATTTGCATTCCCTTAATATTGAAAATGCCATCTAAAGAAATTCCAAGTGTATATTTTTAAATACCTTGAGAATATGAAGATGAAACAAAAGTCTAATTTGCATAAGAAGCTAACTCTGAAAATGGAAAACTAGAGGTCAGACACCATATCAACTTCGTTTACATTAGCCCAGCAGTCTATACTGCTTGCTAATCTTAGCAATTAATATTGCTATGTTACAGAATTCTTAGTTGTAGGTCACTCCTGGTTTCTTGAGGGCTCATCTGCTTTCTCAATTGTCTGGCTAGTTCAGTTTGGCAGGTGAACTCCAGTTTGGTGAACTCCAGATTCTATCAATTAGAACATATAATCCATTGGGACTCTGGAAGAATACTTTCTCTGCAGCAATGCCTGCCCTCCAGAATGAAATTCCCATTGGGATTTGGACAACCCCCATCCTACTAGTATCTCAAAGGGCCCCAAAGTATGCCTCTTCACCTGGGCTTCTGGTGAAGATAATTGATGCCCCTTTTTCCTGTTTCTCTTTGGAATCTCCCATGATTCATCTTCAGTGGATGACATAGGCTTTAAAGTTTTATTAGAAAAATAAAAAAGTAGCACTCTGTTTTCTCTCCAACATGCATTATCTTCACTTATTTATTTTTAAAGGGAAAAAAGCTATAACCTCAAATGAGATTGTCATAATGTGTGAAAATTAAAATTGAAAAGAAAGAAATGCAATCGCTTCTAACACATTAGTGTTATTTAATCAGAATTGGGTAAATTTGCAGCTTCCTAAACAGAAAGAAATTAATAGTGGGGAGAATTATTTTTTAGAAAGATCTTTATTCCATAGGCAATGTGAATGTTAGATGTTATATCTTGATTATGTGATATATGTGTGTGTGTGTGTGTGTGTTTCTTCTGGTATACACACCAACCGCTACCTCAACGCACAATCCCACCACCACCCAGCACAGATAAACTCCGTGGCCAAAACACTAATTGCCAGAACCAAACGCCTGGCAGACAAGACACACATAAAGACTGAACTATGCACCCTGACCAAAGTACTGACAGCCAACAGCTTCCACAAAAGTAAAATCACAGGCCTGATCCATAAAAACACACTGACACATAATAGAGACCTAGAAGATGAACAGACCTATGGAACAGCTGTCCTGCCCTACATAAGAGGTACAACAGACAAAATCAGTAAGATACTACACAGGCATCACATCAAGACTGCCTTCAAAACAGACAGAAAAATAGCAACCATTCTAAGAAACCCCAAAGATAAAATTAACCTGGAAAACCAAGGCATATATTAAGTCCCCTGCACATCATGCCCTGCCACATACATCAGACAGACCAATAGAAGAATAAGTACCCGCCTTGATGAACACAAAAATGCAGTAAAAAAGCTGGAACACACTTCCTCACTAGTCCAACACATGAAAGCCACTGGTCATAGCATTGACTTCAATGGCACCAAAACCCTAGCCACTATAGAAAACCCCAGCTACAGAATTATCAGAGAAGCCATAGAGATTGAAAAACAACTTGAAAGCATGAATAGAAGAGATGTCTCCACCAGACTGTCAATTATCTGAAAGCCTGCCCTCAAAAACAAAAAAAATCTCCACACCACAAGCCAAACAAACACCTGGGCACAAACAGACCCCCCTCTGATACCTCCAGTCCAAACACACCCCAGCCAGCCACCCAGATGAAACCTGGCTTCCTAATAAACGATAGCCAGCCATTCACCCAAAGCCAAGCTGTGCTAAAAGCCCCCAATACACGAAACACAATGTTGCTAGCTAATCAAGACAAAAAAACACTACAAAACAGACAGAAGATATTAGAAACACCAGTCAAGCAGAACACCGCAAACTCCAAGACCAATAAACACAGACCAAGACTCCCAACCAATCAGGATGAAGAAAAAACGATTCTAACAAAGCATGAGGCTAGCACCAAATTTAAAACAGAAACGGCTGTGAAAGCCTAACACACAGGCAAACCCAATACACAAGCCTGATGATGGCAGATGAGACTCTGCCGAAACGTTGCTACAACTTTAAAAGCACAACTATAATGACGTGGGAAAATACCCGAACAAAGCTGAATACCATACATATAAATACCCGTGAAAAATTTAAAAAACTGTGTGTGTGTGTGTATCCCTTCTCTTCCCTCTGGGCAGTATGTGTTTTCCTCAGTCTTGTGTACTCTACCTGGAAGCTTGAGGGTTCTATGCAATATCTTAGCTGTTCCTACTACTGCTGTCTTCTGTACAAAGAACTCCAACATTGTTCTTAGAATCTATTGGAGCCATTCTCCTATCTTAAGAGTCACAACCCTGAGTGCTCCTGCCAGTATTGGGACCACTTTGGTCTTTACTTTTCACATTCTTTCTAGTTCAGGCACTGGTACTTCTCTAGCTTCTCATAGGCCTTATTCCTGATGTTGCTGTCACTTAGCACTTACAGATCTATCACCTCTACTGTCTTTTAGTCCTTGTCTGCTATTATGATGTCTGTTTGATTAGCAAGGATCTATTTAGATCTGAAAGTCCCACAGAATCTTAAACCTATTATTATTCTACATAACTTTCTCCCATCTGGACTTGGGAGATGAGAGGGTATAGCCTATATATTTCTTGTGCTGCTATTATCAGTACCTCAATACTATCCCTTAATACAGCTCTTTTCAGCTGCTTGTAGGATTTCCCTGTATCTGCCATCTCAGCTATCTGTCAATGGTGCATACCATGCAAAGTCATGTTTTGCCATGGCATTTCCTCTGCTTGATCTTCTTCCCATATCTGCTGCTGCCTTTGACATTCTCTCAGTAGCTTGCCTTTGTATTTACCCAGGACATAGGGATAGGGATGTATATGTAGATTTGTTTGTGTGTGTGTGTGTCCTTTTTTCTTTTAAACAAATTAAATATTGCCCTTAAGTACTATAAAGTGTATATGTATTTAAAGGGTGCTATAGGATAGATGGAATCTGCTTATTAAAAAAAAAATCCTGGCCTTCGTTGGCAGTGGTGGGATTCAAAAAAAATTTCTACCAGTTCTGTAGGAGTGGCTTGGTGGGCATGGCATGACTTGGTGGGTGTGGCTTGGTGGGTGTTGCAGGGGAAGGTTACTGCAAAATCCCATTCTCTCTCAATCCCAGTAACCTGCTTTCCAGCTCCATTCTCCTGTGCAGGGCCCAGAAGGCCCAGCCAATCAGCTGGGACTCAGGAGGCAGGGTGTTATGTTTGAATGTCATTGGTTTAGTTTGAATTGTTCTTGTAAAATGTCAAATAGGATTGGTTTAAAAGGTGCGGGAAAACCCTGCACTCTGATTGGCTGGCAACTACGGCTGCTGGCTATAAGTAGCAGCCGTAGCCCAGCCAAGTTGGGTCCATTCGAGCTGTAGTCACTAATAAACTCTTCACTGAAGCTCTTCACGTCTGACTCTTCATGCAAACTTAACACTGGCGACGAAGGTGGGATTCCCCTGAAGAGAAGACTACGCGGAAGACAAGCAGAAGAGTGAGATGGCTGTGCTGAACACCCCCCCCCAGCCCTGTTCGATCTGGCGGCAGAAGACTGGGAATCATATGCAGATCGCTTCCAAATGTATTTGGAAGGAAACGACCTCGCCGACATCTCCGAGAAGCGGAAGAGGGCGGTCTTCCTTATGCACTGCGGTCCGGCAGTCTTCAAGATGGCAAAGGCATTGGCGGGAGCTGCAGACGTGAAGGTAATGGAATGGCCTGATTTAGAAAAGCTTTTAAGAGCCCATTACGCCCCACAAGTATCGTGCCTCATTAAGAGACACGAGTTTTACCATCGGGATCAAGGGGAAAGCGAAAACGTTAACGACTTCGTGGCAAGCTTAAGAGACATTGGGAGTGCATGTGAGTTTAACAGCTTGGAGGAGGCCATGCATGATCGGTTTGTTCTAGGCCTCAAAGACAAGGTGCTTTAGAGCAAATTATTATTAAAACCTAAGATCACGTTAAAGGAGGCCATAGAAGAGGCCTCCTCAGCAGAAGCCACTAAGTCCTCAGCGGCAGCCATGAAGAAAATTAACAAGGCCTCAAGCCATCCTGATGTGGAAAAGTCCACAACAACTCATTGCGAGCAGATAGATTCTGAATCAGACTGTAGTGAGGTGGAGGAAGGAATTTATAGACTCAGAATGGAAAAGAAAAAGAAAGACCTGGGAAGAAAAAGGCAAGACTATTATTGCAGAGGTTGTGGGGGGGGCACCCCCAAACTGAATGCAAGTTTCTTGATACCATCTGCCTTCGTTGTGAAAAAAAGAGGTCACTTAGCAAGAGTCTGCAAATCATCCAGAACTCCTCCACACAGAAGAAAGTTTCCTGACAAAGATTTCAAGCCCAACAACTTCAGTGAGAAAATGGGGCGCAACTCAGAAGCAAATGGGAAGAATGAAACTCATCAAACAGTCACCATTGGTCATTCTTCACCCTTGAGAAGCAGAAAAGTACATGTGAAGGTACTCATTGAAGGAAGGCCTTGCCAAATGGAAGTGGACTCAGGCTCCTATTTATCTATGGTGTCATGGGACACTATTCACAGCCTACTTCCCAACATTCAGAAGAAACATTTCCAGAGGCAAACACTGACTCATAAAGACTACCAAGGGAACAAGATTCCAGTAGTTGGAACAAGAGAATTCAATGTGAAGTTTAAAGGCCACACCAAATGTTTGCCCCTGCCATCGTGGACAAGGATCGCCCAAGCTGATTGGCTGGCAACTACGGCTGCTGGCTATAAGTACCAGCTGTAGCCCAGCCAAGTTGCGTCCATTTGAGCTGTAGTCACTAATAAACTCTTCACTGAAGCTCTTCGCATCTGATTCTTCATGCAAACTTAACACAGAGAATAGATGGGGGCAGAGCCAATCAGAGGTGGTTCTCCAGTTCTCCAAACTACTCAAAATTTCCGCTACCAGTTCTCCAGAACTGGTCAGAACCTGCTGAATACCACCTCTGTTCGTTGGCCATTTTCCATAGGCTGGATTAACACAAATACACATATCCACAAAAAAAGAGAAAAAGCTATAATATAGGAATCAGCTTCCCACACTTACTTCAGTACTACTGTAACAGTTTACTGTTGTCAATGGATATTGATGATGTAGTGTTTACAAAGAGGATAACTCACACTTCAAACAGTTTGGGAATAAAAAATATTTCATGGTTTATATTGTATTAGTGGATAACAATTTGTCTAGGTTATGCCTCTTAACAGTTAGCTGTGTTGTACCTCTGAACTCAGGTACAAGATTAATATTGTCTATTTCTTTTGGCCTTTTGAACATACAGCCTTTGAGTCAATTCTTCTATTTCACTATACACCATATGGCTATAGTTGACTTATTCTCAATATACTTGCAAAGATGAATCCAGTACAAAAGGTTCAGTTACAAGTTTGCTGCCTTAGTTGCAATTCATAAAAAAATTAGTCACAGGCTTTTTTTGGGGGGGTGGGGTTGGTTATCCTTCAATATACTGTATAGCAAGGCTGTTGAAAATATTGTGGAGGGACTGCACCATCAAGGGTGCAGTCCCTCCACAATATTTTCAATCCTTTACATGACAGGGTTATCGTGAAAAACCTGATACCATAAACTGACAGCAGTAGTAAGATTTACCAGGTGTTTGTGCATGTTGAGTTCTTCCTATTTTTGAACAGTATGTCTATCTTCTCCAGACCAGCATCCCTTCCCTCCCTCCCTCCCTCCCTCCCTCTCTGCCATTTTTCATTTAAAAAAGATAAAATCTGCTATAAATCTGGCCATAGTCCTTGGACACATCTATGCATTTTATTGGCAAAATTATGGTAGTCTTTGCCACAGCTCTGTTTAGTTACAACATAATATACTGAAAAGTGTTCAACCACTGTTTGCTCCAGTGCAATTAGTACTGGAAAATAACTTCCTTTCTATCATGTCCTTTTTCAAAAAACCTGGTTGAGTACAGAAGGAGGTGTTGCTCTCTCAAGGATGTGATTATCTGGCTTTTGAATGTAGCAGCTGCAGTGCCTTCAGAAAGTGGTGGTAGAGTAGGTATTGTCATCTGAAAGATCCTGGTGGCTTTCAGAAGCACTATCCTGGTTGAGAAGATTGTGTTTTAGGAATAATTCAAGAAAATAATTTTGAATTGCTGCTCTCTACTGGTATCGTTGTATAGTGGTTTTCTTGCTTGAATTGTTCAATGCCATGACCAGATTTTCGGTGGGATATCCCAGACTTATAACATTGGGAACTGCCGCCTGCCTTTTCTGAATGTAGGGATGGAGCTGAAAACTCTCATAGATTATTGAAGGACCAGTCTACAGCAGTGAGAGCATTCTTTAAGTTATTTGAATGTCCTGGAATATCTAGGAATGGGGATTTAAGAGATGTGTATCATCTTATTCTACGGGCAAACTACAGGAACGGGGCGAGGTAGGTACTGTATTTGTGCAAACCATACCACAGACTACAATGTCTGTGCAGAAACCAAAACTATATTTGTGGATTACCCTCGCCCTTGTACTGTCTGAAAAAGAGATGCCAAAATACCCCACCAAGCACACAAGGGAGAGCTGAAGCCGGACTCAACCACCTACTAGTGATCAGGCTGCAAGCAAAACCTTGAGAAGGTAGGAGAAAGGTGGGCTCTTTAGCTTGCAGTTTTAGGGACAGCAATCTCTGCGTTCTCCCTCAAAGCATACCTTCCCCCTCGAAGATACAGTGGATGGCAAGGTGCACAAAGATCCCCCCAACCTCCCTTTGAAACCAGTTGAGCAATTGAGTAAACTGCAAGTTCCCTTAGTTGACAGCCTAAGCTGAGGGGCCCGGAACTGCCCATTGCAGGTGATAGGTGGAATCAGCTTCTTTAGAGACCCTCCTGCAACCCATTCCATCCAAGTGGTTGCAGTGGGAAATCGGGGGCAAGGGAAAATAGGGCTATCTGAGGGGACGAAGAAGAGCGGCTGGCTTGGGAAGCAGAAATGCAGTGAGAATCTTGAGATGTTCTGATATTTACTCTGACAACGGTATATGTACGCGATTTGAGTTTGCAGTTGGGAACCCAATGCATAGCCATGCCTCGCCACAAGGCCACTTCTATCGGCTGATAGAAGTGGCTGGTGACTCTGCCCTCGGGGCGCTTCTATCAGCCGATAGAAGCAGTCTCTTGGTGAGGTGAGTGTGCGTGGCACTCTAGGTGGGGGTGCACGTGGGGGGAGGAAGTTAAGTCATCCCTGAAAAGACAGCCTAGCCGTTTTTTCGGGGCTCAAAAAAAAATAAGGCCCAGTCTTATTTTGTGAGAAACATGGTAGGGAGAGTTTTGTTTTCTTGCACTGTGCACAGGTTCCTCTTACCAGACTGCTTTTGTGTTACCTAGGAAGAACTTATAAAGCATGAGAGGTTCTATTTTTCCTCTAGATATATACATGCTTCTTTTGTTCATACTTCATTTTGTTGTCCACCCTGCTTTGTAGGAATGAAGTAAACCTCACATTGTGGCCTACACATCAGCCTGTCAGCAGCAGTGGCAAATGATACTTGAATGCCCTTTAATTTTTGAGAAAATCCAATATGGGTTTTTAAAGATAATAGTCATAACTCTTGCTGAACCAAGGCTGGTGCATGCAGGATCTAGATTGGCCAGGCCTGAAAATGTGGCACAAAATTGTTGAATCATATCTTGCAGTGATTTGACTAACTTGATCCCCAAATCTAGGATGCATAAATACATAAACAAATATTGTTGTTCTAAAGCAGGGTTGTCAAACTCGATTTTATTAAGGGCCGCATCAGAATTGTGTTTGAGCTCGGAAGGCTGAGTGGGTGTGGCTGGGATGGGTGCGGCCAGGGTGGGTGGCCAGCTTGACATTCTGCCATCCCTCTGCATGTGGCCCTCCTGAGCTCAGTTTTCACTGGCAGAGGCACTACAGGCCAGTCTTCACTGTTTCCCGGGTGGCCTCATGAGCCAGATCTAAGCACCCTGTGGGCCAGATTCAGCCCACGGGCCTTGAGTTTGACACCCTTGTTCTAGATATTTAAGGGCCAGCTCCTGAAGGAAGCTAGTTGTGAAAGGAATAACAGTAAGCTATTCCTGCTGAATATTCCTCCTGCACAACTATTCAAATGGAAGATCTTGTACTTTTCTACAATTGATCATCCAGGAATCATTTACATGCAATTGTACATGTTCTATATATTCCATCTATATTCAGACTAATCCCTGTTGTCTGGCTTCCATCTTAGTGAGTCATTGTCTTTCTACTAATATTTTATCTGTATACTTCTTCAGAGTATCTGAATTTTAAGTCTCAAGATGGAGAAAATGGGTATATTTTGGCCCTACTGCACAAAGCAGCCACTTTTATACAGCATTCACCAAAATATATCTTGAATTGCTGATAGCATAGCTTAGGACATGCATTTTTAAGTATTGTATATAGTTAACTAAATGATTAAAAGCATTAGCATTCTATTGGTTTCTTAATCAGTGCTGGAAAAGCTCTTAAAGGCAGAGGAGAGCTTTCAATAATGTTCAGTAAAACCAAGGCAAAAATCCTGGAGTGTTGATGAGCATGTCTCTATTTTTATCTTTGAAATATTGTACTGCCTACAGCAAACACCCTTGAAGTGCAGACACTCAGCATTTTAAACAAGTGTTCCCATTCATGTCACCAGTATAAACAAGGGGAAATGTAGCAGCACACACTAAGAATTCTTATTTATTTATTTTGGAAACAGAACTATACTTTTGTATTTCTATTTTATTTCTAGGGACCTTTCTGAGATGCACAAGTTTGTTTCTGATACCACGTTATCGTGCAAGGCTACTATCTTCATCTGAAGTTTAGGGATTCTTGGATTTGCACTGATACATCTGAAAGAAGGCATCAGCCAGGAGAAGATCCCATAAAAGGTTGATTCCTTCTAAATGTGTGACCTTTTTGTACTATATTGAACATCCTTTCATTTAGGCAGTTGAGAAAATTTAACTGTCTTAACTTGTGATTAGATCTAAAGTGACATGAAAGCTCACAGCATTACCATTTCCCCATTACTTACAAGATGAACAGGGCAAGGTTGGGATTTGGGGATGGGGAAATGAAGAATCAGCTAAGCTAGAAATTTGAGGTATTGCTTATATCAACAATTAACAGGCTGAAGCATAATTCAATTACAATTTCAATTGGAAAAAAAATAAACCATAATAATAAAAGGGTGATTTGCATGTTGATTAAAGAGAAAACATGCAGTCATTAGCCTATATTTAAATCTTATTAGCTGGAATGCAGAGCAGTGCCATATTATTAACCTGCTGTGAGTCTGCCTTCCTCTGGCTGCTGAACCAGCCTGGATATGCTCAAAACAGGTGCAGAGTACAGGTTACTAACATTTTATGTAAGCAGATGCTAAGGGTTTTATAATTCTCAAAGCAGCACATCCCCAAAGTATTTTATAAGCCTTCTGTTTGTGTTATCCCCAGTTCTGAATAGGAAACCTGTAAGATGGGTAGGGCAAACATTTCAAGAACTATTGTTTTCTTGCAATGTAAATGGCATTTTCCTCCCCACACACACACACTAAAAACCTTGGAATTAACTCAGATTTGCTAATAGGTCTCTTGTGCAAGAGCTGTGTACTTTTGAATATACATACAAAGCCATAGGAAAACCAAAATTATAATAGTATAAGAAGGAATAATACTCCCTTCAGGTAAAACAAATGATTTTTCCAACCACATATAATAGTTTATATAACTTCATTCTTTATAGGTTCTGGAATCAAAGGCTGATGCTCAGCACAAATACAGATGCATCCATTGCAACTATTATTCAGATACTGGCTTATGGGGTAATGCTAAGGTCTGGACTCTTTCACATCATACCCAATGTACGTATCTTTGTTCTACAAAGAAATGGAAAAGTACATGAGGAAACACTGCCACCTCCATAGCTTTAGTTTAAATGGGGATATTTTAATAAATGAAACAAGAAAATAATACTTGAAATGAGCCCTCATTACCTGCTTTGTTACCTTTAGTTATTTGCTATTATATATTCATTTGCTACACATTTCTGCCAACTTCTGCCAATAAACTTCTTAAAAGAAATATGAAATAATTCCAGACTTTATCTCTTCAACCTAATGTCACTTCCACTGCTTCAGTAGAGTCAAATAGATGCCCACTAAGGTGTTCCTTAAATTGTAAAAAGTATTACATGAGAGTGCAGTCTGGACTGTACAGCGGATGTAGCAGTAAAATACAATTTTGCAATTGTTTTTTGGGTGGCTGTGTTAGGTGTGAGATTAACATTACTATCTTGCTGCAAATTTTTCTTTTTGTGTTTCTGGATTCTGCTTAATCACTGTTTTTGAGTGTTACAGCACTCTGATTTGAGAGTGGAAGCAGGTTCAAGGAAATCCCCATAAACATCCCCATAAACAATTCCATTTGCATTCTCTATCAAAGTGGCTCTCTTATGGAGTTAAATTCCCATTTTGGACTACCTGATAAGTTGATATCAATCTCACAACTGATTGCAATATTCCTCTTTCCCCTTCTTATAATCCTGTGATTTGGGGAGGTGTCTACCCAAGCTGCTTCCACTTTCTTTCTGTTGTAGGCTTAAGATATTTTTCACTCCTTCCAGTAGTGGGATTCAATTTTTTTTACTACTGGTTCTGTGGGCGTGGGCATGGCAGGGGAAGGATACTGTGAAATCTCCAGTCAAATTTCCGCTACCAGTTCTCCAGAACTGGTCAGAACCTACTGAATACCACCTCTGACTCATTCTCACTCAACTTATATCTGTCAAAGTCATCTTCCTTACTTTCTACAGAGATGGATGATCCCACTACTAGACAGATTTGCAGTGGGCTAAACAATCATAGCTGATACATGCATTTAATAGGTCTATGTCCATTTGGAATAAGCTATGCAGAGGGCTACCTCTGGTTTCTGTCCTCAGCTTGGTATTCTTTAAGATCTTCATAAATGACTTAGATGAGGGAATAAAAAAGATGTTGTAAAATTTGCAGATAATGACTAATACACGAGAAGACAAATTCAAAAGAATCTTAGCAGATTTGAACATTGGGCCTTATTGAACGAAATGTATTTATTTAAATAATTTATATGATCACTCTTCTCACAAAAGTAATTCTGGGTAGCATTCAGAGGTTAAAACAAAACCCACAACGTAGAACCCCTGTTGTCCAAGGTTAAAGCAACGAACTCCAATTATAAAAAGAAAATGATTCAAGAACAGCCAAACTCATCTTGCCTCCTGACCCAAATGTCTGGGAAAACAGCCAGGTCTTCAGAACTTTGTGGAAAGCTAACAGGGTTAGGACTATCCAGATTTCCAGGAATCTTTTTTCATAAAATAGCACTGCCACCAAAAAGGCACAGTGTTGGTTCCAACAAATTGACACTGATGGAAGGAAACATCCTTATAAGCCTGTTAGGAGCTAGTGCAATTCACAAAGCAATGGTATTGTAAGAGCATAATACAATACACCCATGCCACTACATTCTGGACAGCTACAACTTCCAAATGCTCTTCAAAAGTAGCCCCATGCAGAACACATTACAGAAATCCAAATAGGGAATGATAAGGCATGAATTACCATGTGCAAAGAATTGGCACAATTGGTACATAGGATGAACCTATACAAATGTTGTTTAGTGGTAAGAAATTCTGCATTTGAGAAGAAAAATCAGATGCACAGGTACAAGATAGGTGGTATCTGCTTAATAATACGTTAACATTCAAAGTCCTTCATGGCATGGGTCCCGGGTACTTGCGGGAGCGTCTCCTGCCGATATCAAATACTGGTCGCCCTGTGCGAGCACACAGGGTGGGACTCCTCGGGGTGCCATCCGCATGACAATGTTGGCTGGCGGTGCCCCGGGAAAGGGCCTACTCTGTATCGTCTCCCACCTTATGGAACCAACTACCTGTTGAGCTCCAGCTGGCTCCCAATCTCTCCTCTTTCCGGCGCGATCTGAAAACCTGGTTGTTTTTACAGGCTGGGCTGGACTGATCTCCTGGGGGAGAGGGTGGGTTTTAATTCGATTTTAATTTGGTTTTATAGTTGTATTTTGGCTTGTCTAGGTTAATTTTTTTAAAATAATTTATTGTTCTGTGTTTTTATCTGTGAGCCGCCCCGAGTCCTTTTGGAGAGTCGAGGCATACAAGTCAAAATAAATAAATAAATAAATAAATAAATAAATAAATAAATAATAAATAGTGTTTGGTAGAAGAATCTGAGAGTTTTGGTAAACCACAGATTATGGATGAGTCAACAATGTATTATAGCTGCCAAAAGAGTCAATGCAATTTTGGGCTGCATCACCAGAGGTATAGTGTCAAGATCACAGGACATGGTAGTATTACTCTGTCCTGGACTGGTCAGTCCACACAATGTCCAGTTCTGGTTTTCACATGGCAAATAAATTCTGAGGAATTGGAAAGACTATAGAATTATTAGAATTAGGTTGATGATTAGGTTAAATCCTACAAAGTGGTTTAAAGGAACTTTCTATGTTTAGTCTAAAGTAGAGAAGTGAAGATGTGGTATCAGTCTTCCAATACATGAAGGGATGTCATAGGGCATAGGACTTTGCTTGATACTCTATAGCATCAGGCAATTTTTAAAAAATCCCCACAATGGGTGGAAGCTTAACAGGGGGATAGCTAAACTTAAAATCAGGGGGAAATTTCCTGACCATGAGATAATTAAGCAGTGGAATACCTTGTCCCCTAGGCATTGGTTCTCTATTACTGGAGGATTCAAGAAAAACACAATGAAAAGATATTTTTGTGGATGATATGAGACTTCCTGGACTGGGCAGGAGGCTGAACTAGATAACTTCCAAGGTCATTCCAAATCCTATAATTCTACATTTCTATGATCTTTCATACAGGTTTTCTAGATTAAAAAATGCGAACAGTCAGAACTGTGATGTGATATGTGAACAAAAAGCAGTAACAATAGCTTCAACATCATCATCTTACAACGATACCACCACATTCAATGTCATCCCATCTCTAACATGGAGATTATTTTTAAATGTACATCAGAATATATTATTTATATCAGATGCACCTGAGAGCATTTAGATTTTGATGTAGCCTAAAGTGGGGTTATTTTTCACCCCCTAATTAGCACAACAATCATATGTACATATGATGAATCTGCCAACTTATGTCTGTTTTGTGACGAAATGTTCCCTGCTGTACTTATCCCTGCCCTTCAACATTTCTTTTGTTTTGATTCCACTCAGCAACTTTTCTGCACAATGTCTTCGTACAACTTTCTGATCCTGATTCCTGCATTATGCACTTAAAAGTGCTTTTCCCGCACCTGCTTCTCTTTCTATGTTATGTATTTTAATTGAAGGAGACATTTTTTTACAAATAAAAGCAACTCTTTCATTACATTTATTCACGGATCAACAGATATCGTCCCCCCTCAACACACTCACCCTGACTAATTCACCATGTCATTGTGTTCTTACTTGTCTCCCCACACCCTGATATATTTGGGCATGAGTCCATCACACTGGTATGGAATAAAGTATCTTACTGTTGCACCCTGTGCAAATCTTATTTCAGACAAAGTGATGAGCTGTTGATAATCACAGTAATTAGCTTTTACATACTTTATGTGAAGAAGTGGATGTGAAAGCAACATTGCCCTCCCTCTGCTTGCAAAACCCCTGCTGAGGAATATAGTTCTGTGGGTTGATACCTTTTTAACCAAGCTCTAAGCTGGTATGGGCTGCCCATAGCATGACTTAGTTGCTTGCACAAATATTCTGTCCCTAAAACAGTTGTTTTTTAAAGCTGTTAGAATTGGACTTCATAATATTTCGGGGGGGGGGGAGTTATGTCAAAAGAACTTTCCTGAGGGTGTGTTCTTCTTCCATAGAGGAATATGATATCATATTTCAGCATCAACAAATCAGCCTTATTATTGCTGTTGTTTTGCTTATTTGAATTGCTTTGGTAGCTTTGGGCAAACCAGATGGAAATGGTTTATCAGCTCGCTGTATGGACACACAGTTGTTTCTCTACTCTGTTTGTCAGATGGTCTGAGGGAAAAAAGTTGTCTTCTTTTAACTATAATCCCTTGCTTGTCAAAGGGAAGCCCTCCCTCATTTTATAATTGTACAAAAGCCCAGCAAAATCTGTCTCTTGATAAAGAGAGAATAATAATAGCTCTTCCTCAGCTCATGTTCATGCCATTTGTCTCTTTTATTTTAATATATTCCCATTTCCCTTCTCAGAGGAATATATCCCTACGCAGGAGCATTAGATCAGATTTTTAGATCAAATTATCCTTCTGTTGCATAAAACCACATGCAATTATTCCCCTATAACCACAGTTTTAAATTGCCGCTGAATGCAGCAAATAAGCCATTTTTTTACAATAACAAAGAAGATGAAAAGGCAGCCTAATATTAGAGATTTGGAACTTTGTGAATAGGCATTTTATTTTATTCTACTTTATTTTATTTAAAATGACTTAATTGCTTTGATGGAAATTGATGTAGCCTTGTATTATTAATAGGTTTCTGTCAGCATGGGGACAATAGGGGAAATAGTTAATTTTATTTTTCAATCCACTGTTGGAAAAATGAGTGAAATATTCAGCCAATCCCTCTGGTGCAAATGGGCAATGGGATACAGTAATAAGATTAGAGTGAAATAATCTGCCCCTTAAATTCTAATGCAATAAATCCTTTATCACATATGTAGGGAAATGCAACCATGCCAATAGGTTTGGGCACCTTTCATAAGTATAATTGCAAGTTTGTTTTTCAACTATAGGCTTTTCTGCACTTTTTAGAAGTACATAATAAAACCATGATTTAATAGAGCACTATTTATATTTAATATGTTCCATCCAGGCATTGTTCAAAATAAGAAACAAGTTTGTTGCAGCCAAAGATTAGACAGTTAAATTTAAATTAATTTTACCAGCATTTTATGACATTCATGGTGATTTATGTCATTTGCATAATGATGTCAATTATGCAAATTCTTACATAAATAAATAAAAAAATGAAATGCCATAATTTAAAATACATTTTAATAACAAACTGTCCATTGTCCCATTAACCCCGGCATTAATTCAACATTGTATCCCATTTTAGAAAATTAGCAAAAACTTCCTTCCAACATTCGGACTTCTAAATTTCTCTGACTCACATGTGTCCGAAGATAAGTCTGCTATCCATACTAATATCTATGCAAGCTATATTGTAGGGCTACCATTGCTGTAACATGCTGCCTGAGAAATATATTTGCTCCAGAGAAAGCTGGAGTGTAAGTCTCAGCAAGTACTTAACTATACATTGAATAGTTTCACAAAAATGATGGAGCACTAAGGTCAGATCAGATGCAACAGCTTTCACACAATTGGCAGTTGTGTGAACAGTTCTTTAAAATAAATTATAATTGTGAGATTATTCCAAATCAAAACCCAAGAAGAGGCATGAGTGAGGGAGATAACATGCCTCATAATTTTAGTACTAGGCTAGGTAATTTCTTCATCACTTTTCAGCTCACAATTTTAGCATTTTGCCCCAGTGTCCTCTGCAGCTATGACTGAGGAATTCTGGAACATATTTTCTAGATTATTGGGCGTAAAATCCTGAGAAGCTAAACTAGACTGGAATCACACCCTAATCCATTTCAAACCTTTTCTTATAAATTACTTTTATGTGGGGTATTGCTCACGTGCAAGAACATGATGAAGATATTTCTTCCTGTGTTTGCACTTTGTGAAAAGCCTTCCCTGAAGCCCAAAATCACCCAGGAAAGACTTAGTAAATGATGCAGGAATTTCAGAACCTGAAATTGAAGGAATTGAGAAAAACAAACAGTTGCAGTTTGATCAGCAACTTCATTCAGAAGTTCTGGTAGTGCAGTGGTTAGAATGCAATATTGCAGGCTAACTTTCCATAGTCTGGAATTTGATCCAGCAGGGTCAAGGTTAACTGAGCCTTCCATCCAGGGGTGGGATTCTACTGGTTCTGTCCACTTCTGTAGAACAGGTTGCTATGAAAAGCAGCAAACAGAGAGCATACATAGAACTGGTTCTATGTCTGCTGCTGTTTTGGGCCACCCACCTGCCCGGGCTCTTACCTGACCTTTATTTCCTGTGTTTTCAACTGCATCTGCTTTGCGTGACATAGCTGCGGTTGAAAAAGCAGGGAAAAAGTGCTTTTTCAACCACTGTGCACTTGCACGCAGCACTGCTCAGCTGTCTGGGCAGCTCAGCAGGTCGTAAATTGCACTCATGCGACTTGCGCACACGCATGTGTGCACAACGCAGAGCGACAGAACTGGTAGTTATACCGGTTGGATCCCATCCCTGCTTTCATCCTTCCGAGGTTGGTAAAATAAGGACCCAGATTGTTGGGAGCAATATGCTGACTTTGTAAACAGTCAGAGAGTGCTGTAAAACAAGGATCTTCGGACTGCACAGCTAGAGGTTAGTGGCAGGCAAGTGAGTGAAACTAAAACCAGTACCACCCAGTCCATACAAAAATTGTCTTCCATGAAACTGGTCCCTGGTGCCAAAAAGGCTGGGGACCGCTGCTGTAAAGCACTATGGAGCAGTATATAAGGGCTGTTGCTATTCCCATTTGGTTTACTTTTTCCTCAAATCCTGCTCTTATTCCAAACCTTTCTGAAGATTTCTGAAATCTCATGAATATAGGGATCTCTGGTGGGAAAATGAGAATTCTTTTGTCTATCATAACTTTATGTGAGCAGCTACTGGATGCTTAGTTCATTAGTGGCTTACTTTTCAGTATTTATACCCATCCTTTTCTAATGGACTGATATTTAAACCAAATATTGTTTCCAAGTTCAGAAAAATCGGAAGTCTGGAAAGATTTGATGTCATTCCAGCAACTGCTCTTTAGGGGAAATTTCAGGATATTCCATTTCAACTGTTAACAGGGTGCAACAAAATCCAAAAATGTTGCATTAAAACATATATAAATAATGGAAATCAATGTTTTTGTTTTAGAAAAAACCCTAACGAATAAAAGGCACCATATACCTAATATAAAAGCTTGAGCAGGGGGTTGGACTAGAAGACCTCCAAGATCCCTTCCAGCTCTATTCTGATTGATTAAGCTGAACTACTGGAAAAACGTTGCTTTGACTTCTATTCAAAATATTTGTAGAGTAGAAGGCATTCATGCTTCCAAAGAGAATGTTCCATAAAATAAGGGCTACAAATGAGAAGGTGTGTCACTGACCCATGACCAATGAACATCAAGAGAAGGAGGGATCCACAATAGATCATCTCTTATTTATTTATTATTATTTATTAATTTGACTTGTATGCCGCCCCCTCTCCCGAAGGGACTCAGGGCGGCTCACAGTTAAAACCAGTACAATAAATTAGTTACCTAAAATAGAATTAAACCAACCAAGCCAAATTAGACTAAAACAGATTATAAAAACAACCCCCCCACAAGAGGAGTCAGCACAGCGCAGCCTGCTCAAATAACCAGGTTTTCAAATCGTGGCGGAAAGTGCAGAGGTCAGGGGCCAGGTGGAGCCCCAGAGGTAGTTGATTCCACAGGGCGGGAGCCCCCACAGAATAGGCCCTCCCCTGCATCAACGCCAAACGACACTGGGTCGCAGATGGCACGCCGAAGAGCCCCCACCTGTGAGCTCGTACAGGGAGATTGGTATTCAATGCCGGCAGTAGACGTTCCCGTAGATAGCCCGGATCCATGTCTCGTAGAACTTTGAATGTCAATACCAAAACCTTGAATCTCATTCGGAGGGCAACTGGCAACCAATGCAGGCCACGCAGGAGGGGTGTAACATGGGAGTACTGGGAAGCTCCCATCACAACCCGCGTGACCGCATTTTGCACCAGCTGAAGCCTCCGGATGGTATGCAAGGGCAGTCCTAGATAGAGAGTGAGTCTGTCCATTCAGTCTTGAGACTGAATGGACAGACTCAATTTTGGCAATGCATTGATACATTCCAATGTTGCTCAATAGAGTGTTTTGAAGGTGATAACCAGTTTTTATTGGATGTGGGAGCTTATTGACAGTCCTTGACATTTATTTTATTTTGTTTTATTTATCCCACTATTTTGCTGGCAATGGGATGCCAAGACAAAATTATAATGGGGAAAAAATACACCATTATTGTTTATTTACCTTTTTCCTTTATTAGCTTTTGAAATAAGAAATGTATTATGATGTAAATTCAAGGATTTTACCATAGATAGATGCCTGCTTCTGCTTATATACAAACTCTCTGAGAATTCTACCAAGGCCATTACACCATGCAAATTCTTTCTGCAGAGAGTTAGGCAAAACATTACTGCTATTTAATTAGTATATCAATTTTATAGTGCCTAAAATACATAATCAAGCTCATCATTCTCTGAAATTGAAGGAGAGTTATATTCCAATCCTCCTTGGCACCTGAGAGAGCAATGTTGCTGCATTGCTATTCCAAGTGCCAACTGGCCTAAAACAAGCCTTGAATGTCTTTACCATCCATTTCAGTACAGGATTGCTCAACATTAATTACATAAAAATGGTCTTACTTTTTGCCAAACTGCCTAAAATCCATTGAAGCCTGCAATGGAATAATCACCAAATTTAACAGGTACAAATTTTCAAATATCTAGGGTTAGAATTTTAAGTTCCTGGCAAACACAGACCATATATTGAGTGATGTTCAATATGCCTACATCAGCAACCACCCTACAATCTTCATATTGTACTAGAGGTACATTATTCACATGTAGCTGCATTGAAAGTATTTTCAGCTTGTCAGAAAGTAGAACTTTCTGGAGTTACTATGCAGTTTACAGATTAGTGGAGTTTGATGGGGTGATCAAACCTACCAATGACAGGGTGGCATTGAGCACCTCACTGTGATACTTTAGGACACGCCCCTAAGTATAAAAGGGCTGTCAACTGTCATTTTCATGTGAGAAAGAAAATAAGGAGATTCTAAGGAGATTGGAGATACTGAGAAGATCCAAGACTCTGAGGAGATATTAGGATCTGACAGACTGAGGTCTGTGTATGAGAAGATATAGCAAAGAGATCTGAGAGAAGATCTATAACCTAAAGAGAAAGGGACTTTCTAAAGAGGTTAGCTATATCTAAGAAGAGGTTATGAGAGGAAGAACTGTGAATCCCTCATAGTGACTTCTAGTTCCTTGAAGGACTGTTTAAGAGGAACGAAAGAAGAAAAGACTCTGTATATATTTAAGAATAATATATTTATTGATTATTCTGTTATAAATAAATCTGTTTTGATCTGACACAACTTGGCATTGCAATTTATCGAATGACTCTGTGAAATAAATATAGGTTTAAAGATCCAGGCCAAATTCAATTAATATTATTTAACACAGCTGAACGCTGGACCCAACTTCTGCTTGGAGCCCACAGGGATTGTAGAGGTGCTTCACCATGTTGAAGAATGCATACTGAACTCAAGGAATATGTTTCAAGTCCCACAGTGTGTTCCTAACACAGCTTTGCATCATGATGAAACATGACAAAACCTGAGACTCAACTTGGGCCCACACCCACTCATATTGGCTAAAGCTACTTCTTTCCCCTGTGGAGTTGGATTTTAATTAATGATTTTGCTTCATCCTTGAGTAAGTCACAGCATGAGAAACTGAAATACTATTTCTCACCTCAGCTTTGATGGTGGGATATTAAACAGGACCACCTAAATGACAAGACATGAATGTGAGAAGTCAGTTAGATCTCAATGCCGTACCTAAAGATGTATTCCTAGGTATCATGCCTCGTTTTTCAAACCAGCAAGATTTTTAAACCAAATATTGTTTCCAAGTTCAGAAAAGTCCTAAGTCTGAAATATTATTTCCAAGTTCAGAAAAGTCCTAAGTCTGAAAAGATTTGATGTCATTCAAACAACTGCTGTTTAGAAGAAATTTCAGGATATTCCATTTCAACAAAAACTTGCCCCCATCGAGAAAAAAATATTGAAAATTAAGCCATGTTTGGTTATGTTGGTCTTATTGCAAAAGATGCTCAGTAACTCCTCATTTAGTCAGATTTCCAGGCCACCCAGATTCATTCTATTTAGAGTTACTATTATCCAATCAGTCCAATTTTGTCTCTCTGAATATGACTAAGTTTCAGTTACTATTTGTAAAATACACACTACTTTGACTTACCATAATCAATTTTTATAATTATATATTTAACTATACTTTGGATTTTCTATCTCAAAATATGTATTCCTTATGGACCAATTGTGTTTTAGAAAGTCCATTAAAGTAATTTTTTTTTACTATTTTATGTTCACTTCCATGCCTTGGCATATGAAGAGTAAATTATGCAGCCAAAATGGCTTATGAAAAAATGAGATAGCAACAGGTGCAGGAAAAAATTCAGCATTTTAAAATGTTGGTGTTTTAAAGTATGGGAGCTTTAAAAAAAGTACTTGGAAGATTTTACCATATTCATGCATCATTAAATATAGGTTGACAGGTAGGCAAAAGTAGGAATTAAATGGAATATCCTGTAAAAGAGTTTGGTTGAATGGTTGGAACTGTGTTCAGCTGTACAGTAAATATCTGTTATGTCACATTACATTACATAACTAAACCATATTAGTAAGACACTTGTGGAATCTGAAACATGCAATACAATATTGCATTATGCTATATTAATTCTGTTATTTTTTTAACAAGTTCCTCTTAATTCTTAATGCCTATATGTAAAGTGTATGTATGGTGGGAAAGTGTGGGGGAGAGGAATAGTTGTATCTTATTTACTAATCATATTTGTTTATATTAAGTGAACATTAGGATACTCATTTATATTGAAATGGATTAATGAGTCATCTCACACATTTCTTTTAATGACTGATGACAGTGAAATAGTCTAAATAAGAAAATGATAAGTCTTACTGGTTGTACTATTTTGACCAGGGATGGTAATGATTTAATTCTTTACTCTTTGTTTGTAAAAGTGAAAGACTTCCATTTTTTCCTCATTCCTTCAGTAAAATTATGTTTCAGAGCAAACAGCATGAAACTAATTGGTGAATTCTACTTAGTCATTAACATCTGGATTAGCATCAGCACTCAACATCCTTGGACAGCTCCCACAGTTTTCTTATTACTGTTCAACCATTTAGCAGTATTTTGATCAGCTACGTTTAGTGACCAGATTTCATATTGTGCTTTTGATACTGTTTTATTCTGGCGTACTATGAAAAATTAAAAGGAAAACTGGAACACTATTGACTAACTAGAACAATTGAAGATGAGGTCCCACACAAGATACCTTGCCAGGATTTCTTCAAACACAAAGTTTCTCCTGATGGCTATGTTCAGCACTTACACTTAAGAACTAGCATCCTGTAACATATGGGAGAAAAGAAAATACCAGCTAATGATGATCAATAAGGTACCAGTATATACATTACTAGAAAATGTGTTCCAGGCTAGTTTTATTGAAATGAATATGACTTATATAAGATGGCAAGACATCTTTTTTCATTTGTAGACATCCTATTTTAAATAGGATATTCAAACTGCTATGCCTGTGATGACCCAGACTGTAACACAAATGTAACAAAATCCAAAATGTAAATAAATGTCCTTTAATGCTTCCAACTTGGCCCCACTGTTCAATAATTCTCAGTTGGAGATAAAACATACTCAAAAATAGTCTTAAAAAGAAAGCAATACAGTCTGAATTTAATGAGCAGATAGAAGTGAAAATAAAAACCAAACAAAATACAATGATGAAATTTCCACAATGGAACAGAAGTATTTACCAAATTCAAGGAGATAACAAGGCAGTCTGTTGGAAGGATGCAAACCAAGATAACCTCAAACCAAAATAAAACACGCTTTGTCTCCAGTGTTTGCCAGAACCCAGATCCAAACTCTTATGCAGTTCTCACACCTGCAGCCCATGAAGAGGATCAAGGCCCTCTCCTCCCGAGTAGACCACGTCTCTCCCTTATCATCTTCTCCTTGCATGCCCTAGGATGGATAGGGGATGGGCCTGGGTCCTCCTCCAACTGCTCAGCCAGCCTCTGCCCTTCCCCAGCCTCCTCCACAACCTCCAGAGTCACACTTCCACTCCCTGTCGGCTGTTCCTCCTCTGCCTCAGAGTCAGTCTCCACCAGGGGCATGTCAATGTCCTTAGGTTTGATGCTTTCCTTTATTTCATCTGATAAATTCTAGGGTCCCAGACTTTGCAGAATATGGTGTGTGTGTGTGTGTGTGTGTGTGTGTGTGTGTGTGTGTGCATAGAGAAAGGTGACTGAAACAAGTAAGTTTCTCTCTTGGCAGTAAGTAGTAAAGGAGTAGTAGAAAAGACCATTGACACAGACCTACAAACAATGTGCTATAAATTTAGCCTCCTCCTCCTCCTCTGCTTTCCAATCTTGCACAACTTGGTATTTCCTCTACCATGCTTCTATTCTTTAAAAAAATCCAGAGCAGTTCAAGCTATTTCAGACAATGGCTGAGGAATGTGATGGTTGGAAGGAACCATCTCATTCATCAGCCACTGTTGTTTGGTTTTTAGAAGAAAAAGTCTGGAGACTCATAAGAGGTCAGGAAGCACTTTATTGTATACTCCCTCCTTGATTCTTGTATTGTATTTCTGTAGGAAAGAGCAAACGTTTGCAATTGGCAATATCTAAGGTAATTTCCTAATCTCAGTTTGCACATTCAGAATGACTCTTATATGTATGTATCCAGTTTGTGCATTACTGTAGGCACATACATTATTGAAAACAAACAAACATTCTCATCCTTAACAGAAACACCCACACAATATTTTCCAGTTTCCTACTTGCAAAGGAAAGAGAATGAGTCAAAATCTGGAAAGAAAAAAATGGAAAATTAATCTTCTGCATATAAACAGCCTTATGAATTAAGCCAAATATTTCTCTAGTCCAATACTTCATTCTTGAAGTGCTACCTATAGAAAGCTGATAGGTTTGCTGACAAGCTAGCCATGAGTACAAAAATACCTTCTTGCTTATGTACCCCAGTAAAATGGGTGGTGATATTACTTTCAATATTGAAAATAATGTATACAGCCAATATGACCATTATACATTACTAGTTGCTACTTTGTGATTCCATTATGCTCAATATTCCATAAATTGGTAAATCTTTAATGGTATTTTCATTCAGTCTTATTTACTGAACCATGGAAGCATAAATGTTGGGGTTTTCTTTTCAGAAGTGTAGTGAAATAAATTTCACATTATTATGTTTACAATCAGTTTATAATCTCTTACACAGTCAATCATTCACAGTTTTCCCCATTATATTGAACTGGATTACATTCCCATTTAAATTCTGAAGTAGCATTTCTCTGTTTAAATTATCAGTTGAAAGTTCCAATCATTTTGGTATGATACAAATCTCTCTTTCTCTGCCATGTGTAACAGGCTATTTCAGCCCAGTAACTGTATATGAGTTTAAGGCAGGCCTTTAACTGTATAGAAAAGAAAGCCTTGTTTTGGTTTCAGAAATTATAAGGAAATTCAGGTTTCCTCATGATATGTATGATATGATTTTTTTTAAATTACATTTATATGCCGCCCTTCTCTGAAGACTCAGGGCGGCTTACAATTTTTGGGATACAACCCAATGCACTCAGCAATAGCCTTCATTCCATTGTATATGCCTGCTTATTACTAAGCGGCATTTTTACAAAGTCAGCTTATTGCCCCCAACAATCTTGGGTCCTCAATTTACCTACCCCGAGAAGATGGAAGGCTGAGTCAACCTTGAGCCTGGTGGGATTCGAGCCTGCAATAATTGCAGGCAGCTGGAACTTAAGTGCTAGGCATTTAGCAGCCTGCACCACCAAGGCCCTGGTGAATTGTGCATTTGAATAAACGCTTCTGTTTGACTGGTTCTGCGTCCCACCCACCCACCCATAATTTTAGGATGGTTGTTCAACATTCGAATAAATTCATTAGCCACACTTTATATGTACTTTGTCCTTTTAAAACAACTAGCACAAATAGAATATTTGGGTGGTGTGCCAGTTGCACCCATTCTTTGACTAGGAAGCCTTGCTCACTGTAACCAACTCTCACTTAGCTTATTGCAATACAGTCTACATGGGTCTGCCCTTGAAGAACATTCAGAAGCACCAGTTGGTACAGAATGTGACTATGTTGGTTGTAAATGGTTCTGGATACACAGCATGTACAATACTACTATTATGTGAGCTGCATTGGCTATTGGTTTGTTTCCAGATGCAACTCAAGGTTCTGATTTCATATTTAAAGACCTACATGTCTTGGGGATCATCTTTTCCAAGAGTCTGTTCCCACCCAATTCAATCCAGCAGACTGGGCATGCTGCAGATCCCGTCAATCAAAGAATGTTGACTGGCAGGAACTAGAAGATGCTCCTTCTCTGCTGCAGCTCCTGCTTTGTGGAATATTTTTCCCTCAGAAATTAGAATGGCCCCAACCCTGTTGGTCTTTCATAAGGTTTAAAAACCTGGTTGTGTACTTGAACCTGTAGCTTGGAATATGTTAGGAGCCATTTCTTGGCTTTGTAGTTAATTGGTTAGCTATCTCGGCTGCCATATGTTTATTTATTTATTTATAAAATTTATTTGCTGCCAATTTCATATCCAACTACTTTATGTATTTAATATTTGGATTTTTTAAAAAGTTGTTTTAACTGTTTGATAGTTTTAGAAGTATAAACCTCCCACAGTCAGTTGGCTGAGATGGGCAGCTATAGAAATTAAATAAATAAATATTAAAAAAATACTATTTACATGAGTTTTCTCAAATGAAAACAGGTAAGATGGAAATCTCTTATATACCAGAGATATTTAAGCATTTGGCAGAGGAAAGCATACTATTTTTCCCTTCTACAAAATGATATAAGGTTTCTATGAGGGTTGCAGTGGTAGAGAGAGCCAGGTTTATTGCATTAGATATCAATCTTCTTGGCATTTGGATGGTAGAGTTCAATACTCTAGCTACTTAAAAGGGTTTCTTTGAAAGCAATAATTCACATGAAGAACATGATGTGAAAAAGAATGAAAACTATGTGAAAAAGAATGAAGCAACAAATAACACAGCGGTAGGTTTCTTTTTATTGCTATAAGTGAACAAAACAAGGTTTTGGATCCCAAAAGAAAAAATGATTGCTCTGCTATTACAAATAGAGCATTTTTTTAAACCACTAATCCCTCAACATCCTTGAGGTAGGAGAAAATATGTGGGTTTTTCCCTCCCTTTCATTCACTGTACATAACTTAAGAACCATTTTTACAATAGCATAGTTAGCTAATAAGTGTTGAAATAAGTGAAGTTAAAAAAAAGCCACTGAACATGAGGAATGATTTTGTTCTCACAATCTTGCCAAACATTCTACTTTTGCTTATTCCCTCAGGAAATGGCATTATAACCCATCATTCACAAAGAGATGTAGAAAATTGAGCTAAGCAAATCTCTGCATTTCTTCTATATCATTTTTGCATGTAATGCTTTCAAGACAGGTGCTGTTGTTAATCTACAACAGCAAAGGCAATAAACAATCAACCCCACACATATTAAGGAAGCATAAATTGCACAGGCTTCAGGAAGTTACCTTTAATGCTAGTATTATAGGCAAATACAGACTCTTGGAAAATGTAGAAGGAATTTCCAGACTTCATTTTATTTGATCTCATTAAACTGGAGACTCTTGGACCATTTTGAATGGTTTCTTCCCAGATTTCTTGCCAGCTGACCTAGTTGCTATTTATGAGATACATTTCCAGTGCACCACAATCCTAACTCTTGATTTTTATGTTTAAATTAATTCCATTACTTTTCGGCCTCTCCACAATTTCTCATGGATTCTCCCTTTCAGAACCAAAAAAACACCCAACCTATCCAGATTGCATTTTTGCCTCTTTACTGTGGCTCTTGGGCTTCTAAACATTTGTGGTTCTAGTCATCAAACAATCAGTCATCCGCTACCTAAGTGTGGTACGTGTATCCAGCCAATTGTGATTTTTTGAACATACAATGGGCAAACAAATTATGATTTCATATGATGTGTGCCTCAGATCAATGCAATTGTCTTTACTCATCACATGAGTCATCCCTAAATAGACTCAGGCATCCCTGAATTTGTAGAATAAATGATATTGAGTCAGCACAGCTATTATTATAACATATGCATATAATGAACTGGATTCCCAATGTGACTTGATGAAAGACTTATAAAAATACTTGGTTCTCAAAGCATGAATGAAAATTTAATGCTTTGTGACTGGACCTATTGTCCAGAAGGAATATGGAATTATTTAGTTGTGAAGTATTGTGCTTCATGATCCCATTCCAATTACTTTCCATTCCAGCTCCAGAATTAGACACTTAATTTTTTAAAGCCTTAAGTTAAAATCAAGTAACACAGGGGTGTCAAACTTCATTGAGGGTGGCATCAGGGTTGTGTTTGACCTTGGGGGGGAGGGGGGCTTGGCCAGGAAGGACATAGCCAGATCAACATCACTTATGTTGGGGGTGTTAAGTGAATCATTGCAGTTGTTAACATATTAAGCGAACCTGGCTTTCCAATTGATTTTACTTGTCAAAAGGTCACAAAAGATGATGACTCGACCCAGGGACATTACAATCATCATAAATACATTCCAATTCCCAAGCATCCAAATTTTGATCATGCGATTATGGGAATGCTGCAACAGTTGTAAGTGTGAAAAATGGCCACAAGTGACTTTATTCAGTGACATTGTAACTTTGAATGGTCACTAAATAAAGCCCTTCATTTCATTGGACCAGGGTATTTGCAGGGGACCCTGCTGCCAATAACGGTTTCCCGACATCCTGTGCGCTCCCACTGGCAGGGTCCCCTCCGTGTGCTGTCAGCCAGGCAATGTCGGCTGGCAGCCCCTAGGGGTAGAGCCTTCTCTGTGGGAGCACCCACCCTATGGAACCAGCTGCCACTGGAGCTCCGGGTGGCCCCTGACCTCCGATCCTTCCGCCATGGCCTAAAAACATGGCTGTTCCAACTAGCCTACCCGGACTGATGGGGGAGAGGGTTTTTAACTGTAGTTTTAAATTTTAACGGTCTTATGAGACTTTGGGTTTAATAGTTTTTTAATATTTGTATTACTGGTTTTTTATTATTGTAAGCTGCCCTGAGTCCTCAGGGAGATAGGGCAGCATATAAGTCTCATAAATAAATAAATAAATAAATAAATAAATAAATAAATAAATAAATAAATAAATAGTTGTAAGTCAAGGACTACCTCTACACCAATCACATAAAAGCATACAGATAGAGCATGACAGGAAAACAATAATATTTAGACATAAACACATACACATTATTTTGTTCCCATAGGCTACCTTCTATGGCCATTGCTAGTAATAATGTTGGAAAGATTATTTGGAGCCAATGAAACTTATTTTCAAATAAACATGCATAAGATTGTACTGCCTATATCATACCATTGCCTCAGGCTATTCCTACTATTGTAAAAATGTAGAAGAAAATAAGCTAAGAATTTTCCATTATTTAATTTGCATAAAAAAATAAAGAAAATAGTGCCTACTGTATTTTCTCCATTATTACTAAACATTCCTCTGTAGCCATTAGCCTATAAATGCCATTCTTTTATTTGTTTCTGTACATTTTCATTTTATGCTAAATGTATTAGTTACAGTAAATATCTTTGGTAACTATTTCAGGGATATATGATAAATTAGGCTAAATAGGAAACAGCTTTTCATTCTCTGCAGCTTAAGAACTGAATATGTTTCATAGATATTTTAGTGGCAGATGACTGGCTTTTATTATCTGGGTATTTATTTCCTAAATAAGTTAAAAATGCAAAGCAAATAAGAGTGGATCTTCCTTCCATTATTCAGCTGTGAAGATAGATTGGACTAGATAGCTCTGTCTGCATTTGTCATTATGAGGTAAGGTTAACATAATGTAGAAAATTGATGTTATTTGCACAATTTTGAGTTCACATGGGATAACTGCAAGATATATTTTGGGGGAAATTATTTAGAGATGGTCTATGGTTATGATAAGAAAAACAAATATTTTTATAACAAACCTCTCCCACCCACTCACCACCTTTTTGGAATATAAGGACTTTTTAATTGATAAATATAAATTGCTCCTTTCTAATTTTAAAATCAGAGATAAATAATCTGAGACTCCAAGGCTGAATACAGTAGCTGAAAAATAAATACAGCCTTGAAGGCCTCCAAAAATAGTTTTCAAATTATATTTTTAATGTTATTACAAAGAGAATATTATTAAATCCATGGTTAGAGAATGATCACCTTCATTGTACTTAGTTTTGCTTCAATGTATATGGATATACATTATATGCTATTCAAAGACCAAGGTCCATAATATATAAAAGATTATATAGCCCTCTTAGATTGAGGTGGAAAATAGTGTTTCTTTTCCATTCTCATTTATATAGTGCTAATGGGATTTGCTAATAGTTAACACTAGGTCTTCAGATATGATTTCTAAAATATGTTTCAGACTGCATGGGGTGAGTATGTATCAGAAGTCTGCAATCCTTTAAAGTAGATATCTTCTCATAAGCTCACCCTTATGATTTATTTATCTACCAGAAAAAGAAACTTTCCCATCCCCTCCCAAAAAAAGTAATTATTAAACGTATTTACCAATAGGAAAAGAAGTGTTTGCCACTCAAATAAGTATATATGAATTGGACAAATATTATACATATTTGAATGCTTGCCTATTGAAGTCCAACTCTTTTCGGGGGGGTTTTCTGTGAGTTTATATGTTTTTGTGTGAGAAAATAGTTCATGAGAGAATGAATGTTTGGTATACACCAACCAAATAATACATAGGACTCTCTCTCTCTCTCTCTCTCTCTCTCTCTCTCTCTCTCTCTCTCTCTCTCTCCCTCCCTCTCCCCTCTCTCCTCTCCCCCTCTCCCCCTCTCCCTCTCCCTCCCACACACACACACACACACTTCCTTTGAGAGAATCAAAGAACACCTTTCTTTTGGCATAATATGATGGCAATGTTTGACAGATAAATTGGTTGCATCTAGAGATAAGGTATATCTACTTTAATATCTGAGGACTTCTGAATGAAACCTAAGCTACATGTGCCAATTATGCAGAATGACAGCATATATTGTGGAACATTGTTACTAAACAGCTCCTGGAAGTTGAACAACTTAATCCTGCTGAATGCTAAATAAAATTCTGGAAGAAAGTAAGAAATACAGACCTAGTATATACATATAGTTGCCAATTGTGAATGTAATACAAATTATAATATACAATTAGCCACTTTCATTTTTAGTTTAGTTTTGTTACACTGCCATCTTTCTTTCTTTTTTAACCTCAGCTGTTGAGAATCCAATAATTAATATATAAACCCTAATATTTACTTATCTGCTTAGGTTTCTAAAGTGTTTCAAAGACAGAGATACTCAGTGGTGAAAATCAAAAATTTTTACTACCGGTTCTGTGGGTGTGGTTTGGTGGGTGTGGTGTGGTGTGCATGGCAGGGGAAGGGTACTGTAAAATCTCCATTCCCACCCCATTCCAGGGGAAGGATACTGTAAAATCTCCATTCCCTCCCCACTCCTGGGGGAAAATCACATTCCTTCTCCACCCCACTAACCTGCTTTCCAGCTCTGTTCTCCTGTGCAGGGCAACAAAAGAAGACCCAGCCAATTAGCTGGGACTCAAAAGACAGAGAATAGATGAGGGTAGGGCCAGTCAGAGGTGGTATTTGCTGGTTCTTCAAACTACTCAAAATTTCTGCTACTGGTTCTCCAGAACTGGTCAGAACCTGCTGAATACCACTTCTGGAGATACTATAGATCTATATTGAAAATGCAGCATTACAACACTCTGAAGTATCAACCTTCTTCTCATTATTCATATTATATTTGGGAAGACATAAATGGAAAGGTGTTTTACTTGTCTATGTTATTAAGAAATTCAGGCTGATTCAGCACATTTTGTTACCTAAGATGAAATACAAGTTGGTACCTTCACTCATTTTAAAGATATAAGGCAACCAAACTGGCAGTTGAACATTACTTCTTTCATTATATCTGAAGGGGAGGTTGTTTGTTATATATTTTGTTGTCTGGTAAATTATTTGATATTTCCCATCATCCAGTATCTGCTATCTGATGCAATTTCATTCTGTGTAATGGCGATGTTCGCTCTGCATCATTCCAACACAGTGTTTAAAATGTTACACGGCAAGCAAGATTTCTAGAAGAAAAAACAGCCTTCTTGTGTGGCTACCTTTTTGATTCTTAGGGGATTTCTGTGCATGTGTCCATGCATTGCTAAATGTGCCCAAGCAAAAAAGATCAGGACTTCACCTTAGCTGTATGTTTATGTCATGAAGGACAAACAAGAGAGAAGAACAGTGGAATAATTTGCTTTCATCTCTTGTATAAACAAAGGGTATTGAAGATATTCTTAAATACTCACAACATCTTGTGAGATCAATAATAGTATAATCATGGGGCTAGCAAGCTGAAGCACTCATCTAAAGGAATATTTTTTGTAGATTCTGACTCCTGACTCTTATTTATCCCAAAAGTCACAACCGGACTTCTCTGAACAGACACTAGGTATTTTAACTTTTTTTTCAAAGAAAACAAAAGATAAGATTACTGTCCAACCAACACATGATGTTTTACAATCTGAACAGAAGATATAATGCTTATTTAGTACCATTTTAATTTCTTTAGTAGGATAAAGCATAGACAGTGTGATTGAGTACCTTCTGTTTTGATGCTGTCCACAGTGAAACAGGCTCCAGAGAAGTAATAGTATCCTATATGGACTATTCTTATTCTTTCGCAAAATTCACAATCTACTGTTTTCATGTTACAGGTAGGTACCATTCCAAAGGTTAACAATTTTATGAAAGCTCTATAAACCTATTTCCAATCCATTCTGGTATGACAAGTTAAAATAAAAAGTACTATGTGTGCAAAGTTACAAATGCCCATGGTAACTGCTTATCATGGACAAGTGATCATATGAATTCACCCTCAGCACCATTCTTCAGATAAAATAGCTGGGGGATTGTTCTACCTAGTTTGCCAGGAATCAGAATGAGGATAATTTGCAGAAAAATAAATTTCCAAGCCATTAACTAATCATGAATTTCTGAACACTTGAGAGCAGCTTCTCAGTATGCAAGTGCCTCGGAGGAAATGATGCTATCTGCCTTTCTGTAAGAACTATTGCATATATTACTTGACCATTCAGCTTTCACAATTACACAATTCAGCAATTCACAGAATAGTTACATGCCCTGGCCATGTTGTTACCGAATCGTTAGACAGATTAGCACAAGGAACTGAGAAAAAGGCTAGAACAACTTCCCGAAACATTGAAAGGAAAGACATTTTCTATATCCTCTAAAAACAGGGGTGAGCACAGCTATGTCTTTAATCTTTCTCAGCCATATTTTCTAGGTATTCACAGTTGATCTCCAACACTCTGTGAAGTCACAAGTTTTATCTTGTGATATCCTCTTTGTGACATCAACTGAACTTGCCTCCTGAGTCTGGAGACTTGGCAGACTAAGCAATACTTGTTTTCTGACACCCAGCAGTATATAGATTTACATCCGTATTAAAATGAGGAAATCCTCACCTAGTTTATATACAGAAGATTTAGTGATGAAGTTTTGTGGGGGAATTGCCTGTAGCAGTACATTGAATGACAGGCAGAGATGAAAAATGAACTTGAGCTCTGGCTTTCAGAGCATGAACTGCCCGCTAGATACATGTCATTCACTGAATATATGTGATAGTGTAACCAGTAATACAAGGCAGTAGCACTAAACATTCAGAGCAAGGACATAACAGGTAAGTCTTCTCCTCTTAGTTAATAGTGACATATTCTATGATTTTATAGTAGTGATAAAGTTTTTCCACTATAAAATTTCCCTTCTACATAATTTCATCTTCTTTAAAATTAGAATAATTGTTCTGAACATTTCCTACTGAGTGATTGCAAAGCTTTCATTACTGATGATTCATTATAATCCAGGATAGCCTAAATTTCATTATATTATGACTTCAAGACAACTGACCCTCCTCCCCAACTCAAATGGAGAGGTTTGTGGTCTGCTGAGGAACATTAAGGGGGTTCATATAGGAAAAGGCATGTTCATGAGGTGCTGACATATATAACAAGCTTTTGTAATATGACAAAAGGTGATATTTTGACACTTGTGATTTGCCTCTGGATAGTCAAAAACATATTGACCCTGATTATGACTGAAACACCATGAACCACTTCCAGTTTTAGAAGATTTACTTAAAGCAAACTGCACTTGAAACAGCCATATTGGCATGGTCTGAGTTAACATGGAACACTGAGGCATTCACCAAAATATCTTGTTCCCAGAACAGTTTGTCTTTCCCATCCTTAAAGAAGATCATTTTTGTCTTAAATTTTACAGGTTTGCAAGTATGTACACTTATAGTGAGAATCCTAGTAGAGCAGGGAGGGAGGGCGGGAATAACCAAAGAGAAAGATGACTGGGGGTGGGGGGGAATGGTGATAAAGAGATTGCGAAATTTTGAAGGAAAAGGTTTAATGTTATTTGGAACCCTCCAGTTGATTTACAGGGATTTATATTTTTGCAGAGCAAACAGGATTTGTGTAAATAGAACCAGGCACATTGAGGATATCTAGGGAAAGATGCTTAGCACCCCAAAAAAGCAAAAAAAAGCACATTAAGAAAGTTACATGCTCTGGTAGAAAACTTGCATTTCTGAGATTTTTGTCCTCATGGTTGGAAAGAAGGCAGTCTTTTTACTGTGCAGTTTACAAATAGTGTAAGTAACTAACTAAGTAAACAAATAAATGTAGCTGAAACAGCTTGGGTTACTAATCTACTAACTGGGGAAATGGAGCAGGGACAAAGCAGGAGTTCCTTGCTTGTTATTTTAACTTGTAAGGCCTTTAAGAGTCACTATTATAATTACTATAATAAAATATGCAGAATCAATATTTCTGGAGTTGCAGCTCCAATAGTTTACCTGTTAAAAAGAAACATCTGGAGTCCTTACAAAGGCATGCAGACCTCCTAAACTCTTCTCTAAAATAGATCAATATTTGGAAAACCCTGCCTCCCCTTCCCCATCTTTCTTTTCCTCACACCATCTCCCCTTTTTATTTATCTGCAAATAGGGAACTGGGAAGGTTACAGTGATAGTAAAGGAGGAGTGATAGAAAAAAACATTCCTTGTCTCCTTCCATCTTCTTCATTGTGATGTTCCCCACAGTACATGAAGCTTATGAAGTCTGGGAATCTGAAGCCTTCAGAAAGGCTATTACACATAATAGTGGTCCTTGAAACCATTTTAATTCTCAAGGATCATTGCTCTCTCTCTCTCTCTCAGTGAGCTATGAAGCTTATCTGGATAAAAAAATGAAAAGGATAGGAAAGTATTCATTCCTTATGCTCTTAAAAGAGAATGGTTGACAAGACTGGGGGCCTGCAAGTTGGTGGGAAGATTTTGTTTCTAAAATCCCTCTCATTGTTTTGGGCAATGAAATACGTTTCTCAATTAAAACAAAAACAAAACAATTCATTTTCCACTGTGAAAAGCTGACTGTGTCCCATCCATCCCTACCTGACACATAAAGACCACATTCACTTATCCATAACCATCCTAGAGCATTATAGATTTGCGTCAGATTCTGCTGCTAGGCTCTAATTTTTGAACCATTTCTTTATAGCATAATCATATATTCAAACTCATGTCTATTTTACTTAATTTATTTATATGCTGAGTTTCTAAATACATTTTTTTCAATAGCTAGAAGAAAAGGAACTAATGATGGGATTTGGGATTGATTTCAAATGCAATTAATCCCATATCTGGAATGAGGTTCAAGAAGAAACATTATCTCAAATCATTTGGCAGGGCCCTTATTGTATAGTGACAGACTCATTTTCTTGAGCCATCTGGAATTTTATTAAATTCATTGTGGCGTGCCTGCAAAGCAAACAAAAAACAAAAAACAAAACCCACCCTCACTTTTTTTTTCAAATCAGAAAGTTAAACTACACGTCTTTCAGGCTTTTAAATGCCATCTGCTTTACCAATCATGAGGCAGTATTATTTTTGAATCAACTAATATTTAAAGATTTCAGTCATTGTATGTTCTGTTAAATCACCAGATGTTGGTTCTAATCCACTTGGAAACAGATGGAGCTCTCTGCTTATCAGCTGATGCCACTGTTGTATATGGATACAGCATCAAATCCTGGCTCCTCTTGTACCAGTTGTAACTTTCTTACAAATAGTATATGCCCAGGTCAGAAGTGGCATAGAATGAAAAAATATATATTTCACAGCAGAAAGAGTGTGCTAACTTCATGATATGATAATGCCAGTAATGTAATGCTTTTATACTTTACTAGCTGGATACCCATTGTGAAATCCGGTTCACAATCCGTTGGTTCAGTGATGGTTGGTGATTGAAACACATAAGAAAATACCACTCCCGTCACCTTAAGTCTGGAAGCAGTTCCATAGGTGAAAGGCATAGACATTTTGGTGAGGTACCAACGTTTAGTACTGTAAGGAGCCCCAGACCGTTCCTGAGCTCTCCAGTACCCTCTGATGTTCTGCCATGGAGAAGATGGCTATTACATCAATATACCTCAGTGTGATGCAAAGACCAAGGGTCCTTTCAAGAAGACTGTGTCTGCTGCTGACTTTTAGAGCTACAGGATAATGGAGCGTGATGGTGAAGAATGCTACCTACTGCTCTTCCATAACCTTGTGAGGCAACTGGGAGTTGGAACAGAGTTCTTTTCAGGTGGGGAGGGGGAGTAGAACTCCTTAGCATCAGAGCGTGTTAATTACTGTATTAGAAAATAGTAATGATCTGATGGTCACTTCAAAAAATCCTTTCTTAGCGAGCACCTAGAAGCCAAGAGGAACATACGTACCAAATTTCAAGTTTATAGGCTTTACGGTTCTGGAGATTTCGTGATGAGTGAGTGGTACTTGGCCTTTATATATAGATAGATAAGGGAGGAAGAGAGTTTTTTTATTTGGTCTTTTGATGTGAAACTATATTAATTTTAATAGCCAATAGATGAGCACCCATTGGCTACCAGACAGCAAAGACTGCATTATTCTAATTTCTTGGGAGTGGCAAATTATGATTGCCTCTTGGTTCTCTATGAACGCTATAGAACTTTAAAAGAAGAAATGACTTCTGTTCCTATACTGTCTATGCTACCGTTCAAGCCTTGATTTCTTTTCAAGAATATAATGAGAAGACATGTGCAAAATAAACTGTAGTCATCTAGAAGTGCACATATATGGAGCGCAATCAGATACATATGAAAAAGGATCGTAGGCAATCCAGAAATATCTCTAAAGATGCTATTACAGTAAAAATGAAGAGGGAAAAGTGAATCCAGAAAAAAATAAAATCAGAATAATAAAGAAATAATCAGAGGAAGTAAGATAAGATCATTGAGGGTAAAGAAGCTTATTGCACACAAATAAGTACCAAAAGAAAACAATTTAAGAGGGATTGACATAAACGAAGTCGATAATTATGGATGGGTCTTAAGAAAATAATGAGAGAAAAAATAGTAAAAGCTAAAAGGTTGAAAAGCAAGGGAAAAGAAATATATGCTATATTTTTAAGTAGGGCATTTTTAAAAAAAATAACATAAGTTGATCTCAATGATACTGACAGTTGAGAATTCTCTGTTAAAATAATTGGAAAATCAGCCTCTTATTGCCATAAATTGATTGATTTTGAGACAATAAGCTCAAAACGATGTAGAAAACCAAGCAACACTTAACAGTACAAATGAAACCCATCTCCTCTTCAAAAACTGTCTTACAGTACATTAGTGACTGCAATGAATATTGGAGTATTGTGTCTTGCAACACCACCATGTGGTAAATCTGTTTTCATTATGTTGCTCTCAGACAGAAAGTTGTTGATTCCCTGAAGGCAAGAATAATAATAAATATAAAATTGAAGCATTCTTTTATTTAAAAAATTATCAAGTGAGTAGTCTAATTATTTGGATACTAAAAAGTGGTAACCACAACAGTGATGGTGATTTTAAAAAATAGATAAAAGACTGTGGTCTTTGTAACATGATAATTTTTAAAGGGATTAAGACAACATTGTCTAGAGAGAAGTTTGTGGTCATTACAAATGTAGAAGACATATACCACAGTAATTAGAGAAGGCATTTTGGCAATGTGAAGGATATGAAAATGCATACGTACAAATGTAGGCAGGAAATCAGAGAACCTAACATAGAAGAAGGTCAGATTAGTGGGTGAAAGAAAATGGAGAATCTAAGTGGAAAATATTGAAATTGTTTAGATAGATGAAAACTAATTCAAGAGCATTTGAACTGTGAGGCACCACAAACTCTTCTTTAGCCAGTATTACTAACGGATTGTTTAGTCTTCATGAACCATAGAAAATGTGCTATTCTGTAGACCAATGTGATTGAACAGATCAGAAGAAGTCAAAGTCTATCACCTCCCAGCTTGGAACAGATTGTATAATCATTTCTCTTCTCCACATTCATATTAAGAGCCCATTTGACATTATGACCATCTTTTTTTCTGACATAATTAACATTTTGTAGCCAAGCTGCTGAGAAGAAAGAAGACGGGGTAGTTTTAGAGATATTCCATTACTGATACACCAAAAAGTAATTTGCCCATATGAGTTTCTAAATATACTATCATATATTTACAATTTCATTAGGAATGAATGTCCTGTGAAAATAGGGCAGGGATTTCTGGCACAGCCTGAGTGGCATCTGATTTTTCAGATCAGACAATAGCATACAATTGCTACAAATCTGTGCCTCTGGTGGCCTAAATAGACTGAAAGATATAGAATCTTCCTTCCTAGAAAAGAGTTGTTTGAAAAATAATCTCAGTAAAAGGGTAGCATTTGTACATCCATTGAAATCCCTTACTAATCTGCATGTCTTTCATGCAACAATGTACTGGCTGATTTCTCAATATTCAAACCATTGTGAAGAAATGAAGAGTGCTTTAGTGCTAAATAAGAGCTGAAAACAGATTTCAGGCTTGTGTTTCTGTGTGTCTTGGATCTTTCAACTTTTGTCTTTAGGATCAACTTCAGACATGATAAAACATGTTTGGTCTTCATCTATTAAAGAAACAAATTTATGCCCATCTAATTTATTGCATTGGGTTCTTCCGGTCATGGCAAAATTATCTAGATTATTGATTACATTGTGGTGTGAACTCAGGCCTCCATGTTACTGTTGTTACTATTGCTACCTGAGATTGTCCCACAGCAGAAGAGGAACAACCTGATGATATATGAGAATATATGATGTGAATTGATTTTGATTCTACAAAGGATAGTGTTATTAAGTGACTTAATGAGCTACAGATCTGTCCTAGATTCTGGCCTTTAGGGAATGTTAGCAGGTATTGGTAAGTATAGAATTGCATTTTGATTCTGTCCAAGGCAAAATCTTAAATATGATCTACATTCAGCCCAAAGGAAAATTTCAAAGAAATTTCAAAAGCTATAACCCTTATACAATGACAAATTCCTACATGGAATCAAGAAATTCATAGGCCAGTAGAAAGGAAGGTAGAAGAAAGTGTGTGTGTGTGTGTGTGTTTGTGTGTGTGTGTATTTTATATATATATATATGCTCAAATTTTGCCCTGCCCCTTATAATGTAAAATAATACTAGTGGTTTGGGAGGCATTATTGATAGGAAGAAATATTGACCAAAACCAATTACAGTGAAAATAAGTACATGGGCATAGATGCTTCCAAAAAAAAGGTTCCTGATGGGATATCCATCTGGTTTGCAAATGGAATGCCAGATTGCTTGCAATTTCAGTACCGAAGGCATATTTAGAAGCAGAAGCCAATGAAATATACATAATTGCTGTATCATTCCTCTCATCAAAGAAGTCAAAAAAATTCCCTATTCCTGAATGTATCTTTCTAATCCACTCAGACGCTCTGTGAAGATTATTTTATGAGCAATCAAATATGAGTCTGCAGTGGTCCTTTGGGTAAGTCAGTATATTTCAGCTCCCCTTGGAGGCTATAGTGATGGATTCTAAATTGATATTAGGAAAGTACAACTCATACTTTGCTTCCCACATCAATGCTTGTTTGGGAGGCATGCGAGTTATTTCAGAATTAGCTACATCAAATAATTGCTCCCCTTTGTTGGCATCACTCTTAAAGTATCTTAATTTGCATCTATAGTTGGTCATATATTCAAGTATTGGGTGACCTCTGGATCTCAGAGTTTTAACTAAAACATTGTTGCACTGGCTAAGATTCAAATAGCCAAAAGTGATGATGCAAAATTATGATAATAATATATTTATGAATGCCAGCAACCCTGTCCTGGGGAGCTTATGGAACCCCCGATGAGGACGACCTTTTCATCTGATACTCTGTCCATAGGGAACCAACCTTACCACTGAGTTTTCTGTGCTTGGAATTGGACTCCCCCTGTGGCTTAAAACCCTTGAAATTATTTCAAGTTGTTGTAAGCAAATCCAGTGTGTCTATCTGATGAATCCCCTGAGACAATTTAACAGTATGAGAAGGAGCTGAGGAGGGAAAGGAGAACCTGTTCCTGTAGAGATGCAGAGGCCCTAGCAGTGATGTTTAGATAGCTCCATGGGAAAGAAATCTTTCTCACAGCAGAATCATCTTCCCTGAAACAAACTAACAGGCAATTTCTATTATCTGCTTAAAACAAATGCCTCAATGCTGCTGTACACCCTGCAGTGGTTTTCAGTGTCATCTCTTAAAGATCCATATCAGCTGGTGGTAGGCAGTTGGTAAAAGGGAAGAATTGCTCCATAATTAACCTCCTTCATTCCTGGGATTTCATCACATACAGAACAATTATATTTATCAGGGCAGAGCCCATTAAACCTAATTTAGAGGTCAACATTGCTGTTGATTTAACTAATTAGAGAAGGATGCATGGAATTTTCCTTGATAATGAAAGATTTGGATTTTTTTTTTAAAAAAAACCCTCTTAATATGTGGCTATAATGAATTTAATAATTAAAATGAATATACAAAATTAATGATAATATGTAGATGGATAGCCAGATATCTGAGGAAAGAAATAGGAGCTGAAATCTTAATCTAGTTCCGGCCAGGACTGATTTGCCCTGAACTAAAATATTATTTTGCCAAAGATGTCTTAGTGATGATCTGCTTTGTTCATAAATATGAGGTATAGGTAATCTTTACATCTGATTTTTGCAATTTCCTCAGGTTCTTAGTTACGGCAGACAGTTATTTTCTGCAGACCCAGTTATTTTCCATGATATGATTTTTGTTATGTATGTAGGTTTGAATGTCATTGGTTTAGTTTGAATTGTTCTTGTAAAATGTCAAATATGATTGGTTTGAAAAGTGCGGGAAAACCCTGCACTCTGATTGGCTGGCAACTGTGGCTGCTGGCTATAAGTAGCAGCCGTAGCCCAGCCAAGACAGGTCCATTCGAGCTGTAGTCACTAATAAACTCTTCACTGAAGCTCTTCGCGTCTGACTCTTCATGCAAACTTAACACTGGCGACGAGGATGGGATTCCCCTGAAGAGAAGATGACGCGGAAGACAAGCAGAAGAGCGAGATGGCTGCGCTGAACACCCCCAGCCCGTTCGATCCGGCGGCAGAAGACTGGGAATCGTATGCGGATCGCTTCCAAAGGTATTTGGAAGGAAACGACTTCACTGACATCTCCAAGAAGTGGAAGAGGGCGGTCTTTCTTATGCACTGCAGTCCGGCAGTCTTCAAGATGGCGAAGGCATTGGCGGGAGCTGCAGATGTGAAGGTAATGGAATGGCCTGATGTAGAGAAGCTTTTAAGAGCCCATTACACCCCACAAGTATCGTGCCTCATTAAGAGACACGAGTTTTACCGTCGGGATCAAGGGGAAAGCAAAAACGTTAACGACTTTGTGGCAGGTTTAAGAGACATTGGGGGTGCATGCGAGTTTAACAACTTGGAGGAGGCCATGCGTGATCGGTTTGTTCTAGGCCTCAAAGACAAGGTGCTTCAGAGCAAATTGTTGTTAAAACCTAAGATCACGTTGAAAGAAGCCATAGAAGAGGCCTCCTCAGCAGAAGCCACTAAGTCCTCAGCGGCAGCCATGAAGAAAATTAAGAAGGCCTCAAGCCATTCTGATGTGGAAAAGTCCACAACAACTCATTGCGAGCAAATAGATTCTGAATCAGACTGTAGTGAGGTGGAGGAAGGAATTTTTAGACTCAGAATGGAAAAGAAAAAGAAAGACCTGGGAAGGAAAAGGCAAGACTTTTATTGCAGAGGTTGTGGGGGCACCCCACACTGAATGCAAGTTTTTGATACCATCTGCCTTCGTTGTGAAAAAAGAGGTCACTTAGCAAGAGTCTGCAAATCATCCAGAACTCCACCACACAGAAGAAAGTTTCCTGACAAAGATATCAAGCCCAACAACTTCAGTGAGAAAATGAGGCGCAACTCAGAAGCAAATGGGAAGAATGAAACTCATCAAACAGTCACCATTGGGCATTCTTCAACCTTAAGAAGCAGAAAAGTACATGTGAAGGTACTCATTGAAGGAAGGCCTTGCCAAATGGAAGTGGACTCAGGCTCCTATTTATCTATGGTGTCATGGGACACTATTCACAGGCTACTTCCCAACATTCAGAAGAAACATTTCCAGAAGCAAGCACTGACTCTTAAAGACTACCAAGGGAACAAGATTCCAGTAGTTGGAACAAGAGAATTCAACGTGAAGTTCAAAGGCCACACCAAACGTTTGCCCCTGACCATCGTGGACAAGGATCGCCCAAGCTTGCTGGGACTTGAGTGGTTCAATCCACTAGGCCTCGAGGTGACTGGCATCAATCACGTGAGCAACTCTGAATGGGAGGAGGCCTTGAAGTCTGAGTTTCCAGAGGTCTTCAGCGAAGGATTGGGCAAGTATATGGGGACCCCTATCACTTTCAACCTAGATCCCAAGGTGCCCCCAATTCGTTTAAAGCCCAGAAGCGTCCCATTTGCTTTAAAGGAAAAAAATGATGCACAATTAGACAAATTAATAGCTCAAGGGGTTTTAGAGCCCACTGACCACTCCAGATGGGAGACACCCATAGTCACACCAGTCAAGACTGATGGGTCAGTAAGAATCTGTGGAGACTATAAGGGGACACTGAACCATGCGCTGCAGCAGAGCGCATACCCAGTTCCAGTGGTGCATCATCTGTTACATTCACTTGGCAGGGGTACAGTCTTTGCCAAATTGGATCTGGCCCAGGCATATCAACAACTAACAGTTGATGATGCCACTGCAGAGGTCCAAACCATTGTGACTCATAGAGGTGCCTTCAAATGTAAAAGGTTACAATTTGGAGTAAGCGTGGCACCAGGCATCTTTCAAAGCCTTATGGAAAGAATGCTCCAAGGACTGCCAGGGGTAGTGCCTTACTTTGATGATCTGTTAATCTCTGCTGAAAATGACACTCAGTTACAAGAAAGACTCAGAGAAGTCCTTACCAGATTCAGGAAAGCGGGGTTAAAAGTCAAGGAAGAAAAATGCACTCTTAAAACTGACAAGGTTGAGTTCCTGGGCTACATGATTGACAAGCATGGCATCCACCCTACTGATGCCAAGGTACAAGCAATCAAAGAAGCCCCTAGACCTAAATGCAAAACAGATTTGCAAGCCTTCCTTGGACTCATTAACTTTTATCACATGTTCCTACCTCAGAAGGCAACCATTGCTGAACCATTGCACAGATTACTTGACAAAAAGTCTGTTTGGGTCTGGGGGAGGAAGGAACAATCAGCATTTAACAGTATTAAAAGACTAATCACATCTGATGCTGTACTGATACAGTTCTCTGAGAATTTACCTGTTGTACTGACTTGTGATGCATCCCCTTTTGGAGTGGGGGGGGTTGAGCCACAGGCTTCCCAGCGGGAGGAAAGCCCCTATTGCATTTTACTCTCGCACTTTGACCAAAGCAGAGAGGAATTACAGCCAATTGGACAAGGAAGCATTGGCAATTGTTGCAGCTGTCAAGAAATTTCATGAATATTTATATGAGAGAACATTTACCATTGTTACAGATCACAAACCTTTGTTAGGCATTGTGGCAGGAGATAAACCTACACCTACTATCCTGTCACCAAGAATGCTGAGGTGGACTGAATTTCTTGCTGCTTATTCTTACAAACTGATCCACAAGCCTGGCAAGGACATTGGGCATGCTGATGCACTGAGTCATTGCCCACTTCCTTGCCACAAGGAGGACTTTGAACCTGAAACACACACCTTTTTCCTAGAAACTGTTGCCAAGCTTCCAGTGCATGCTGCTGAAATTGCCAGAGAGACTGCCAAAGACACTTTATTGGCTCCTGTTATAGGCTGGATTAAGAAAGGTTGGCCTCTTCAAGATCTACCTCACCTGGCCCAACCTTTTAAGTACAGGCAAACTGAATTATCTGTATTAAGAGGATGTATTTTGTGGGGTAACAGGGTGGTTATTCCTGCAAAACTGCAAAAAGAGGTTTTGGAAATGTTACATGAGGGTCATCCTGGTATTGTAAGGATGAAGGAATTGGCCAGGAGTTATGTATGGTGGCCAGGTATTGACAAAATGGTTGAAAACTGGGTTGCATCTTGTCCCAATTGCCAGGTAGTCAGGCCTGCCCCACCTCTCGCCCCACACAGGAATGGGAATGTCCTAGGGGCCCATGGTCCAGGATTCACATTGATTTTGCTGGCCCTACCAGAGGGCACACCTTTCTTATTATAGTAGATGCATATTCCAAATGGCTAGAGGTAATCCCCATGGCATCCACCACAACTGATGCTGTCATCAAGCAGCTCAAAAAACTTTTTGTAACCCATGGGTTACCTGATGTTCTTGTCTCTGACAATGGCCCTCAATTTACATCCAACCTTTTTGAATCCTATTTAGCACAACAGGGTATCAGACATGCCCTCACTGCCCCTGCGCACCCTTCAGCTAACGGCCGGGCTGAACGCATGGTACATTTTACCAAGGAGAAGCTTCAGCAACTGGGTCCTGGGGACATCACTGAGAAAGTTGAAAAACTTCTTAGTGTTCAGCACATCACTCCTAACCCATCTAATAACTTATCCCCAGCAGAGTTGTTGATGGGTAGGAAACTTAGGTCTTCCCTTGACCGCCTTCATCCCACTTATGCACCCAACGCACCACTAGATTCCACTTCCAAAGTTCGCACATTCAGTGTGAGTGATTCTGTTTATGCTAAGAACCTTATGGGTGAACCTTTGTGGATTCCTGCTGAGATAACTCAAATCACAGGCCCTCGTTCTTACAGGGTACAAACAGAGGATGGAGTCCTCTGGAGCAGGCACATTGATCAACTTAGATCCAGGTTTTCTCAGGAACATCGCACTTGTTCCTCTCTAGTTCCCTCACCTGATGTCAATTCTAGGGGAAGGGGAGGAGCAGGAGGATAATCAGCAAGCAAGAATCCATCCCATGTGTAATGAGCCATTACAACAGGAACCATTCCAAAACCTGTCACAATGCCAAAATCCATCCTTAGAAGTGGAAGATTGTACATCACTACCTGACTTGGGTGCTGACATTGGGCTGGAGATGGGTTGGGAGGAGAGACCAGATTCTAACAATCAAACAGGGTCTTCTTTCACAGGAAGTCCCAGTAGGGAAATGTCAGCAGACACATTTCCTCTCTCACTGGGTGAGAAAATTAAAACTTCTGAACCATGAAGGTCTCAACGTACACGTAAGAGCTCCACCTATTTAAAAGAATACATTAGATAGGTTGGGGTTTGGTATGGGTTGAACCTAGTGGGGAGGGGTGTTATGTATGTAGGTTTGAATGTCATTGGTTTAGTTTGAATTGTTCTAGTGAAAGTCAAATATGATTGGTTTGAAAAGTGAGGGAAAACCCTGCACTCTGATTGGCTGGCAACTGCGGCTGCTGGCTATAAGTAGCAGCCGTAGCCCAGCCAAGACGGGTCCATTCGAGCTGTAGTCACTAATAAACTCTTCACTGAAACTCTTCGCGTCTGACTCTTCATGCAAACTTAACAATTTTCACCAGAAAATTCTGGCAACTGATTCTAAAGCCTTCTTGCAAAATTGACATTTTACTAACGAGGTACAGCCCATATAGCAAAGCTTGCAGCAGGGCTATAAAAGTGGCACTAATTGGAAAGGAGAAGCATTCCCTTACTCGGAAGAAAAATCAATCCTTTATATAGTCAAATCAAAAATTCATAAAACTCAACTTGACCCCACCCCATATATACATGTCCTTTTTTTCAAGTTTCTCCAACAGTTTTCTATTAGAAATGTTTAAAGTAATAACTCCAGTATTACACCCGATAAAAATAAGGATTCTTTTCCCCTGTTTTTTTTTTCATGGAGTTCTATACCTGAAAAGAATCCCTAACTTACACTCAGGTTTATTATTGGACTTCAACAGGGGTGGGCTTCAAAAATTTTAGCAACGGGTTCTCTGCCAGGTTGCTGGGTGGGTGTGGCCATTGTGAGCATTGTCTAGTCAGCCTCCTGCACCATGGTGGTCTGGGGTTTGCCCTCGTGGGCTCTGGAGGCTTTCCTTGAGCCTTCGGGAGGGCAAAAAAGGTCTCCCTGGGCTCCGGAGGCTCTGTGGAAGCTAGAAATGGGACCATTTCCAGCCTTTCCCAAACTTCTGGGAGGCCAGTTTTCCACCCTCCCTGAGCTTCCGCACATGCTCTGCACTTAGCTGTATCCAAAACAGGCCATGTGGGAACTCCTGGGAGGGGTGGGGTGGGGTGGATGAGGTCAGTCAGGAGTAGGATTTGTGGGTTCTCCAAATTGCACAGAATATTGGCTAGGGGCTCTCCCGAACCCTGCGAACCTCCAGCAGCCCACCCCTGGGCTACAAAAAATATAAGCAGAGAAACCAACATTGGTTACACATTTGGGGCATGCTTTCACTCTTAACACAAGCAAATGTGGCTTTCACTTTTTCACATGTCCTTCTTGAGGGCTTACATCCCGTCTATAACCCAGTAACTTATAAAAATGGTTATAGCTAAATTAAAATGTATACAATGCTTTCAACATTCTAATCAACCCTAAAGAGAATACCCAGTCCCCTCCTCAATAAATTGTCATAAACATCCGTATTTGTGGGAAAATATTGTGTCTATAATGAATAAACTGCAGTCATCCAGCTGAATCTGCATTCAGATTACCTTAATATAATGCAAGGGTTGAAATATCCATACAAAGGTAATTGTCCTAATTCAAATGCACCTTACAGTGTCACCATAGTTTGTTAATTCTTAGGTGTGTGCTGCTCATCTCTCTTTCATTGTGTTATTATCTGGGCTGACAATGAAAAGAGGATATGGGAACTGATTGTTGGTGCTGAACTATTTTGCTGACCACCAAATTGAGATGGAGATTCAAAGCTTTGAGTTCCCTGTGTGCTTCATTCTCTGCAAGATATGTAGAGTTTGTGGAATAAGTGATACAAGAACTATATCCAAGAAAAAGCTTTCATTGGCTGATGGTACCCTAAGGGCAGGATGTGGTTGCCTAGCAACTTTTGCTGAGCTTCATCACAGATATGTTGAAATCTTTCAATTACAGACTACATGTAACACATTTTGCATTAGAATTCTAATAAAAAGAAAATCTATTTTACTAGGGGAATACTGCTTTCCCCTTTAGGTGTTCCCTTTCCCAGTTCAAATTTATTTTAGACTTGTCCAGAATCATGTGCAATCCAGCTCCTTATTCTCTTTTTCATGGGTTTGCATACATTATTTTCCCACTACCAGCAGATCTATTACAGTCTTACAATAAAATTTCAGTATGTTTTCATTGATTACCCTACTGCTCCAACCCTCCACTCTTGCAACTTTGCTTTCAATCTTAATTAAACCAAATATTCAATTCTATCTACTGGTTTAGTTAAAATAAAGATACAAAGTGTATAATAACTCCTGAATTGGTGGTTTAAAAACCAATTGCACCTCAGTGGATGAATTAAGAAAGTTCATGCTACTTCAGCCAGAAAAGCTTCTGAGAAAGCAAGATTTGTTCTCAGATAGTGCCACTTTCTCTTATGACATGAATGCATTTAGGAAAAGTGATGTCAATTAGTGGTAGAAGGAGGAATGAAGCAGAGATGAAACCAATTGAAACAAAGCAACTATTACCTATCCTCATCCCTACCTATTCAGCATATGTGAGAACTTGTTTAACTAAAATGGAATGGGTGGATGGCCTTGGGGAATGAAGGAGAAAATACTGCTTATGAAACAATCAGACAAGAACCGGAGCCCCCAGGGGCTTAATGGTCAGACAAAGAAATACAGGAAGCGCCACCATAATGGAACAAGCAATTAAAAATGGCAGCAGAAAGTTCATGTTTTCAAACTTGCAAGATTCTATTTATGTAACCTTACAATAAAGTATAATTAGTTCATCTAGTCCTACTTCCTGCCTGGTTTATCTGGGAAGGTTGACATCAACATCCTTAGAAATGATGTTTTCTGCTGAATAAATTTATGCACATCAGTAATTCATTCTGGTGAGAATTGTTTGTAACATAAAAATGATGGCACATGTTCAGGAAAAATACACAGTATAGACCAGGGGTGTGAAACTGGCGGCTGGCAGGCCGGATACACCATGTGCAGGCCATGCCCATGCCAGCTCCATGAAGGGAAAAATGTTACAGTATGTCACGTGACGACAATGTGACATGGCGAGTTTGATACCCATAGTATAGACTGTACATCTGCACAGTTAAAAAAATACAGCAAAAATGTATTTCCTAGTTGAAAAAAATTACTGATAGAAAGTCAAGACACCAGGGATGACAAATAAAACAAAATGTATATGAGAAAAGAAAAGAAAATGAAAAATAAAGCTTAATATCTTTTGAGGAGCACAAAATTTCCTTTTTAAAAAGAAAAGAAAATGATTTTTTTTTAAAAATTGTATTTACTGATCTCTACTTTTTCACTAGGTTTACTCTAGGTTAAACCATCCCCATTGGCAGCTGGGAAATGCAGTCCAAGTGTTCCATAATAGTAAAGTCCAAGCTAGAACTCTTTTTGTATCAGTAGAAATATCATTTACTTGCTTTTTGTCACTTTGGTCTGTTTATGTTTGTATGTTGGTGTATCTGTGGGTGGGGGGCACGCGTGCTTGTGTGTGTGTGTGTGTGTGTGTGTGTGCCTGCGTGCATGTGCACATATTTTAATTTTCTATCAACTTGTCTGAGAGATTCAGTGGCTTTGCTGAACTAGACTTGGTCAGTAATTGAAGAGAAAACTGCTTGTGAGTTTATCCATATCAGTTTGGGTTCTACTGCTTTTTAAATTATGTATATAATTTTTAAAAAAATTCAATCGTGGCCATGAAATAAATATAATTATTAAGAAAAGCTATTCACTTGGATATTCCAAGAAACATTAGGGCTGGATATCTTCATGAAACTGTCACTAAATACTACACCATTGGGCGGCAACCTTGTGCTATAATTGGCTCTCTGGAGGTTTGATGATATCCATTAGAATTTTGGATTACATCTTTGGATGGCGATCCATATCAATTATGACATTTTTTATGTTAGAGATTTTTTATTTTAAAATCATAGAATACTTGTAAACCATCTGATCCCCACTTTCAAATAATCAAACAATTATCTGAATGTGAGTAACTACTTTAAAATACCAACTGAGGTTGAATTATGTTCAAGCCATACAGGAGGGGAGAGGGAGAGGGGCGGGAAAGGAGAGAAGCTCAAAGGAAGTCAGCAACAGAGAGGCAAATTAAATTAATGGACAGAGCTTGTGTGTTTAAATGTGTATTATTTATGAACGAATTTCAGCTGATCCTGTCTGATCAGAGCAGGCAAGAGAATTGAGTACTGAATTACTTTTAGTAACAATATATATTTCTTCCCCTAATGTTTTTTAACATCAGTACTTGAAAACCATATGTGTTTCTTGCAGATTAGAAAACCAATGTCTGGTAATGCCACATTTTTCCTTCTGAAATTTCTGGAGAACTGCTGTATGTCTACAAGTAGGGAAATCTTCCAAAAAAGATGTGCTGATTCGTTATAAAGAATTCACGTTGAAGAATGCTATGGGGGGGGGGGCGTTAAGCATGAAGAACTTAGACTTGATACTGCACTGACGTTATGCTTCAAGACAAAACTATACATTTGAATGCCTATGCTTCCATTACAGCCTGTATGCTTCTTTGTGTTTGTAGTACATTCAGAAAAGATGTAGAAATCAGTTTCTTGAACAACCAATTAGGAAGAACTTAAACCATCATTATTTAGAAATTAAAATCTGGCTCATTTCTAGCTAACTTGCTTTGGTATCCCCCTTTATTTAAGTATCCAATGTCCATGGGTATACTTGATCCCCTTGCCTCAAATTTATTAACATCAATACATTTTATTTGGTTTATTGTCTTTTGTTTCTGATTAATCTAGTATGGCCTACTTTTGTCCTTTGTCAGTTCATATCGAGGACAGTGGCTAAAGTTTCAATCTATGATATACCTATTATGAATTCACTGAATGGATACTATTCCCTTCTCTTCACCCTTCTTCTGAGGAATTTGGATAGTAAAAGTCATTTACATCTATTATATGAATTACTATGAACTGGGCTTTACAATAAATTGGCCTTCTTTCTGTTTGCAAATATCCAGTAAATGCACACATAGTGTTGTGTCTTCATTTTCTGAATTTCCCTGAAATACTGGAGCAAAGTAAATGATGATGGTATTTTTGTGGGAAGCCCCAAACCAGGGATAGAAAACTCATGGCCCTTCAAAGGTGGTTGAACAACAGCTGCCAGCAGCTTCAACTAATATAGCTAATAATGGAAGCTAATAGGAAATATAATTGAGAATATTGGAAGTTTGCATATTATAATTATTATTGCAGAGAATGTGAGGAAAATTCAATACAATGGTGCCATTTTCAGAACTACTTCTTTAGAGGGTGTTAAGTGTAGCCTAGGCTCTAAGAAATCTTTTGTAAAAAAAAGTCTGCATGTTTATAAAAATGGTAATAAATCTTAGTCCTTTAGATATTATTTAACTGTAACACCTATTATTTGTTGTCTATTAATCACCCTGGTTTAATCAAAATTAAAGTTTGCTAGAATCTGAAACATTACCAATGATGTCTCTAGGGCAGGACTGTCAAACTTCCGGCCTGTGGGCGGAGGCATCACATGATGGCCACGCCCATGCCCAGTTTAACAAAGGAGAAAAAAGTTCCAATATATCACGTGATGACACCATGACAATGTGAGTTTGACACCCCTGCTCTAGGCTTTTTTTAAAACTGCTGATTCATGCATATTCCATTAGTAAGATTTCTCATTAGTGAGTAGCCTTTTCCCACAAGATAAGTTCCTGAGTACAGAATGACAATAGTTGAATAATATTAGACAGATTTTTCAGAATTCTATACAAAATAATCTTACTATGCAACCTAAATAAATAAGTAAATAAAAACCACTTCTAATGCAGCTTGGATAAAAAGTGTTGTTGGCATATAAAATACACTTGTGCATAAAGACATTTTTTTAAAAATATTTTAGCCATATGTATATTCACTCATGTGCTATTTTTTACCTTGCAACAGGTGCACATTCCTTCCACATCCTTGTGCCACACACAGTTTGCCTAGTGGATTGTGGCTTACTTACTAGTTAGACATCTTATTACAATGGATAAGACATACATTACTGTCACTAAGATCTGTGAATAAATAGCCCCATTGTTGTTATATTTTATTTCATTGGTATTTTGTCATTTACCATGATTACTTCAGCCTGCAAATTTCGTGGAATTTGAAAAGGGAAAGATAACATTGTTTGAGAAGACAAGTGAATTTAAGGCTAGTCCCTTCCATTGCTCTCATTCAAGTGAGCATTGAATAGAGTTCTGGAATAAAATAAACTCAACAACTTTGGGTGACTTGGGAATAGATTTTCCATATAGGGGAAATCTTAATCAAACTGGGTAAATCCATCAACTGCATAGTTCGATCCAACCCAACCCCACCTATCTCCAAGACTTTCTGAAGCTGGTTTACTGTTGACTGTTTTCCCCATAGGCTGCAACTGGGAAAAGAAGATTATATTTGAGCTTATTTTCTGTGTGTATGAGAAAGAAAGAGACAAAATTAAAGAATGGTTTGTATGCTGTTTAAATTTGAGTCACTGAAACAACATAGAAGCACTTAAAAAGTGTTAATCTTATTAATGGGTTAAACATAAAAAGTCACTATTTTTTATTTAAAAATGATCATTTTTAGACATTTATTTTTTCCAGTTAAGAAAACCTGCTGTGTGGGGAAAAAACTTTGTTCCATATATAGAAAATGAAATCTGAACCCCTAATATATGCTTTGGTTGTATCCCATAAGTTTTGGGTTGATGTTCGTTGTTTTTTATTTTCTTTCAAGAAGTACTCCAACTCTTTTTCCATCATCTTAACACAATCTTTTTCTTTTAAAATCTCCTTATTTAACATCCATCTTCTTTTTTTTCAATCCTTTCCAAATTATTTTAATAGGGTTATGATCTGCTCATATATTCATTTCAATTTCTATTTCTTTTATATTATGTTCAATTTCCAAATTTGTCCATAACATATGCAGTCTTGACCACAATTTATGTGGTAACGAATAATAAGTATACTGGGGTTTTTTTCTGGATTTCTTTCCATATATCTTTTAATCCTAATTCATTTGTCATTTATTTTATTTTATGTTTTATTTTATGTTTTTAAACTTTGGAAAATTAATAAAATATTTAAAAATAAATAAATAAAATGGATAATTTGATTGTAAAACTAAAAAAGTGGCTATTCTTTTATAAGACTCTACAATAAATATATATTATGAATTAAAAAAACCAAAGTGATCAATATCAACCCCTAAGGATAAATAGAACTATGTACTAAAAAAAAAATCTGAGCTATTATGCATGTATTGGATTGGACTTTCTTTTGTTATAGTCATCATCAGGAAGAAAAGTGATAATGGATATTCTAGCTAACCTTGCCTTAAAAAAGGCTAAGCAAGCATGGACTTGGTGGGGAACTATGAAGAAATACTGTGTTTCCCTGAAAATTAGACCTTACCAGAAAATAAGCCCCAATTAATATTGTCAGCCAGATGGGCACATTTAGTTCAGTATTTCCCTGAAAATAAGACCTGACTGAAAAACAAGCCCTAATGCATCTTTTGGAGCAAAAATTAATATAAGACCTGGTCTTATTGTCAGGGAAACACAGTACTAGGGCTATAAACTGAATGGAAATGTTGAAGACAGAATTTAGGAAATAAGTGCAAGCTGCTTGGGCAAGCTGCTTGTGCACTGTTATCCCCACCTCCACACACACACCCAAAAAGCCTATAGACCTGCACATGAATCAACAGGAATTGAGTGCAACTCAGCAGAGCATTTGCTTATTTTAAGTGACGTTCTGTTTCACAAACTTTTGAAGTAAACTTTACCCAAAATATGCCAGAAAAATAAACCACTCTTAGATAATCCCTGAATCTCCATTTTAAGATCCCTCTACTAGCTCATCCTGTTCCAGATAGTCCTCAACTTATAAGCACAGTTGAGCCCAAAATTTCTGTTGCTAAGTGAGATATTTTAAAATGAAATTTGCCCCATTTTACAACCTTTCTTGCCACATTTGTTATCTGAATCACTGTAGTGGTTAATAACAAGTTTGTTAAGTGAATCTTGACTTTGCTTGTCAGAAGGTCATAAAAGGCAATCCCATCACCCTGGGACACTGTAACCATCATAAACATGAGTCCGTTGCTAGGCATCTGAAAATGGTCATAAGTCGCTTTTTTCAATGCCATTGTAACCTCAAATGAACTGTTGTAAATTGAGGATTGCTTGTACTTCTTGGATGAGAAATTAAACAAAAAACTTGTAATAATGTAGGAGTGGGAGCAGAGGATGGAATAACTCTAAAACTGTATCCACTGTTTGTTTAGGATCCCCACACAACACACACACACCTCAAAAAACAAGAAAAAACAGGAACTGAACATCATCTATAATCTCATGTTTGTTTGTTTGTTTAAAACATTTATTTAATCTAAATATTATGCACATTTATATAGCCACCATCTTGTATCCAACTTGGGGAGCTCCCAATATTATGTGCCCCAATTTTATATCCTTATAACGTAGAAATAGAGTCTATGTTTTCCTTTGCTGTTTTGATCCTGCTTTTTTAACTTCATAGAAAAGTGATCTGATCCTTTCATCCCCATCACCCCGCCTTCCTCTCACGTTCCCTGGTCTGATATAAATGTTCAGGAATTCCTTTCTTCTTCTCAGTTCAGTCTTCCTGCCTGTTCACAGCTCTCTTCAGCCAAATATCTATTTTGTCTCCTTCTAATCCACCTTACCTTTTTATGTTAACTTGCTATCTCTTAGGGCTCAAGGTCTATGTTTGCATTTCTAATATACTTTTCATGTCCTTTATGTACTTCACTTGAATACCAGCAATAGATGCTGAATTTTTATTGCTGGTGAAAATCCCAGAATTGTTGCCTTTGCTTTTTGCCCTTCTTCTTAGCACTGGAATTAATTAATAATATCTTATAAGAAATACACAACATCTTGCAAGCAACAAAATATGAGAAATGATTACTAGAGATGGAGGGAAGAACCTAATCTTCTTAAGTATATATCAGGAGTATGTATTCTTTTGAACTTCCTCCATGCCTTTCTTCTTGTTTACCAATGGAAACCATATGGCTCAGGAAGACACAATCTAACACACACACACATACACACCAGGCTGAATGTAAATCCCTGCACCTTATTTGTACCTAAAACCTCTCCAGAGTAGGTAATATTCTTGAAGCCATTTTATGCACTTTGGGATATTAAAGAGGCAAAACAGGTATGTAAGTCAGTATTTCAGGTTCAAAGTCCTCCTTGTGACAAGGAAGTGGGCAACGACTCAGTGCATCAGCATGTCCAATGTCCTTGCCAGGCTTGTGGATAAGTTTGTGTTAAGTTTGCATGAAGAGTCAGACGCGAGGAGTTCCAGCAAAAGACTTTATTAATGACAACAGCTCGAATGGACCCGTCCGGGTAAGGCTACGGCTGCTTCTTATAGCCGGCAGCCGTAGCTGCTAGCCAATGGGAGTGCAGGGTTTCTTCCCGCACTATTTAAACCAATACCATTTGACATTTTACAAGACCAATTCAAATAAACCAATAACATTTAAACCTACATACATAACACCCTCCCCACTAGGTTCAGTCCATACCAAACCCCAACCTATCTAATGTATTCCTTTAAATAGGTGGGGCTCTTACGTGCGTTGAGACCTTCGTGGTTCAGAATCTTTATTGTTCTCACCCAGTGAGAGGGAAATGTGTCTGCTGACATTTCCTGTTAGGACTTCCTGTGAAAGAAGACCCTGTTAGACTGTTAGAATCTGGTCTCTCCTCCCAACCCATCTCCATTCCAATGTCAACACCCAAGTCTGGTAGTGATGTACAATCTTCCACTTCTAAGGATGGATCTAGGCATTGTGACAGGGTTCGGGATGGTTCCTGTCGTAATGACTCTACTTCTAAAGATGGATCTTGGCATTGTGACAGGGTTCGGGATGGTTCCTGCCGCAATGGCTCGTTACACAAGGGTTGATTCCTGTTTGCTGATATTCCTCCTGTTCCTCCCCTTCCCCTAGAAGAGACATCAGGTGAGGGACCTAGAGAGAGACAGGGCGATGTTCCTGAGTGAACCGGGATCTAAGTTGGTCAATGTGCCTGCTCCAGAGGAGGCCATCCTCTGTTTGAACCCTGTAAGAAAGAGGGCCAGTGATGTGAGTTATTTCAGCAGGAATCCACAAAGGTTCACCTGTAAGGTTCCTAGCATAGACAGAATCTCCCACACTGAAAGAACGAACTTTGGAAGTGGAATCCAGTGGTGTATTGGGTGCATAAGTGGGATGAAGTCGGTCAAGGGAAGACCTAAGTTTCCTGCCCATTAACAACTCTGCTGGGGACAAGTTAGTTGATGGGCTAGGAGTGATGTGCTGAACACTAAGAAGCTTTTCAAGCTTCTCAGAGATGTCCCCAGGACCCAGCTGCTGAAGCTTTTCTTTGGTAAAGCGTACCATGTTCAGCCCGGCCGTTGGCGAAGGGTGCCCAGGGGCTGTAAGGGCATGTCTGATGCCCTGTTGAGCTAGAAAGGATTCAAAAATGTTAGACGTGAATTGAGGGCCATTGTCAGAGACAAGGACATCTGGTAACCCATGGGTTACAAAGAGCTTTTGAGCTGCTTGATAACAGCCTCAGTAGTAGTAGAAGTCATGAGAATAACCTCTAGCCATTTGGAGTATGCATCAACAATTACTAGAAACGTGTGCCCTCTTGTAGGACCTGCAAAATCAATGTGGATTCTAGACCATGGGCCCCTAGGACATTCCCATTCCTGTGTGGGGGCGTGAGGTGGGGCAGGCCTGACTACCTGGCAATTGGGACAAGATGCAACCCAGTTTTCAACCATTTTGTCAATACCTGGCCACCATACATAACTCCTGGCCAAACCTTTCATCCTTACAATCCCAGGATGACCCTCATGTAACATTTCCAAAACCTCCCTTTGCAGTTTTGCAGGAATAACCACCCTGTTACCCCACAAAATACATCCTCTTAATACAGATAATTCAGTTTGCCTGGATTTGAAAGGTTGAGCAAAGTGAGGTAGATCTTGAAGAGGCCAACCTTTCTTAATCCATCCCATAACAGGTGCCAACACAGCATCTTTGGCAGATTCTCTGGCAATCTCAGCAGCATGGACTGGAAGCTTAGCAACGGTCTCCAGGAAAAAGGTGTGAGTCTCAAGTTCACAGTCTTCCTTGTGGCAAGGTAGTGGGCAACGACTCAGTGCATCAGCATGTCCAATGTCCTTGCCAGGCCTGTGAATCAGTTTGTAGGAGTAGGCTGCAAGAAATTCAGTCCACCTCAGCATTCTTGGTGACAGGATAATAGGTGTAGGTTTGTCTCCTGCCACGATGCCAAGCAAAGGTTTGTGATCTGTAACAATGGTGAATGACCTGCCATACAGATATTCATGAAATTTCTTAACAGCTGCTACAACTGCTAAGGCCTCCTTGTCCAACTGGCTGTAGTTCCTCTCTGCTTTGGACAGCGTGCAGAGTAGAATGCAATTGGGGCTTCCCGGCCATTGGGAAGCCTATGGCTCAAAACCCCTCCCACTCCAAAAGGGATGCATCACAAGTCAGAACAACAGGTAAATTCTCAGAGAATTGAATCAACACAGCATCAGACGTGATTAGTCTCTTAATACTGTTAAATGCTGACTGTTCCTTCCGCCCCCAGATCCAAGCAGCCTTCTTATCAAGTAAACGATGTAAGGGTTCAGCAATAGATGCTTTGTGAGGTAGAAACATGTGATAAAAGTTAATAAGGCCAAGGAAGGCTTGCAGATCTGACTTGCAACGAGGTTTAGGGGCTTCCTTGATCGCTTTAACCTTGGCATCAGGGGTGGATGCCCTGTTTATCAATCATGTACCCAGGAATTCAACTCTGTCTGTTTTGAGAGTGCATTTGTCTTCCTTGACTTTCAAACCTGCTTTTCTGAATCTGGTAAGGACTTCTCTGAGTCTCTCTTGAAGCTGAGTGTCATTTTCAGCAGAGATTAACACATCATCAAAATAAGGCACTACCCCAGGCAGTCCTTGCAACATTCTTTCCATAAGACTTTGAAAAATGCCAGGTGCCACGCTTACTCCAAATTGTAGTCTTTTACATTTGAAGGCACCTCTATGAGTCACAATTGTTTGTGCCTCTGCAGTGGCATCATCAACTGTAATTGTTGATATGCCTGAGCTAAGTCCAGTTTAGCAAATACTGTACCCCTGCCAAGGGAATGGAGCAGATGATGCACAACAGGTACAGGGTATGCGCTCTGCTGCAGCGCATGGTTAAGTGTCCCCTTGTAGTCACCACAGATTCTCACTGACCCATCAGCCTTGACTGGTGTGACTATGGGTGTTTCCCATCTGGAGTGGTCAGTAGGTTCCAAAACCCCTTGGGCGATGAGCTTATCTAATTGTGCATCAATTTTTTTCCTTTAAAGCAAATGGAACCCTCCTGGGCTTTAAACGAATTGGGGGCACCTTGGGGTCTAGAACTGAAAGCAATAGGGGTCCCCATATACTTGCCCAGTCCTTCGCTGAAGACCTCTGGAAACTCAGACTTCAAGGACTCTTCCCAGTCAGAACTGCTCACGTGATGGATGCCAGTCACCTCGATGCCAAGTGGCTTGAACCACTCAAGTCCCAGCAAACTTGGGCGATCCTTGTCCACGATGGTCAGGGCAAACGTTTGGTGTGGCCTTTAAACTGCACGTTGAATTCCCTCGCTCCAACTACTGGAATCTTGTTCCCTTGGTAGTCTTTGAGGGTCAGTGCTTGCTTCTGGAAATGTTTTTCTGAATTCTTGGAAAGAGTCTGTGTATAGTGTCCCATGACACCATAGATAAATAAGAGCCTGAGTCCACTTCCATGTGGCACGGTCTCCCTTCAATAAACACCTTCACATGTACTTTTCTGCTATTTAAATGTGAAGATGACCAATGGATATTGTTTGGTGAGTTTCACTCTTGCCATTTGCTTTGGATTTCGCCCCATTTTCCAATTAAATTGTTGGGCTTAAAATCTTCCTCAGGAATTTCTTCCTGAATGGTGGAGTTCTGGATGATTTGCAGACTCTGGCTATATGACCCCGTTCTCACAACGTAGGCAAATGGAGTCAAAGAACTTGCATTCAGTGCGGGGGTGGCCCCCCCCAGCCTCTGCAAAACGAATCCTTGCCTGTTTTTCTCAGAGTCTTTTCTTTTCTTCTCCATTCTGAGCTTAAAAATCCCCTCTTCTTCCTCACTGCTATCCGAATCAGAGTCTATTTGTTTGCAATGAGTTGTTGAGGATTTTTCCCCATCAGAATGGCTTGAGGCCTGGCTCGAGGCCTTGTTAATCTTTTTCATGGCCGCAGCTGAGGACTTGGTGGCTTCTGCTGAAACAGCCTCTTCAATAGCCTCTTTAAGCGTGATTTTTGGTTTCATTAAGTTTGCTTTGTAAGATCTTATCTTTAAGGCCCAAAACAAACCGATCACGCATGGCCTCTTCTACGTTGGTAAAGTCACAAGCACCCCAATGTCCCTTAAGCTTGCCACGAAGTCATTAACACTCTCGCTATCCCCTTGATCCCGACGGTAAAATTCGTGTCTCTTAATGAGGCACGATACTTGTGGGGCGTAATGGGCTCTTAAAAGTCTTTCTAATTCGGGCCATTCTATTACCTTCAATTCTGCTGCTCCCGCCAACGCCTTCGCCATTTGAAGACTGCCGGACCGCAGTGTGTGAGAAAGACCGCCCTCTTCCGTCTCTCGGGATGCCGGCGAGATCGTTCCCTTCCAGGAACATGTGGAACCGGTCTGCATACGATTCCCAGTCTTCCGTCGCCGGATCGAACGGTGCTGGGGGGTGTTCAGCGCAGCCATCTCGCTCAGTTGCTTGTTCGTCGCGTCGTCTTCTCTTCAGGGAAATCCCACCTTCGTCGCCAGTGTTAAGTTTGCATGAAGAGTCAGACGCGAGGAGTTCCAGCAAAAGACTTTATTAATGACAACAGCTCGAATGGACCCGTCCGGGTAAGGCTACGGCTGCTTCTTATAGCCGGCAGCCGTAGCTGCTAGCCAATGGGAGTGCAGGGTTTCTTCCCGCACTATTTAAACCAATACCATTTGACATTTTACAAGACCAATTCAAATAAACCAATAACATTTAAACCTACATACATAACAGTTTGTATGAATAAGCAGCAAGAAATTCAGTCCACCTCAGCATTCTTGGTGACAGGATAGTAGTGTGTAGGTTTGTCTCCCGCCAATGCCTAACAAAGGTTTGTGATCTGTAACAATGGTAAATGTTCTCCCATACAGATATACATGAAATTTCTTAACAGCTGCAACAATTGCCAATTCCTCCTTGTCCAATTGGCTGTAATTCCTCTGCTTTGGTCAAAGTGCGAGAGAAATGCAATAGGGCTTCTCTCCCACTGGGAAGCCTGTGGCTCAAAAAAA